>WOVY01010412.1:165000-765000 GCA_013436015.1 Rhipicephalus annulatus | reverse complement strand
GGGCCTTTACGCCCGCTTTAGCACTTAAGACATCTGGCTGTCATGCTGTTATTGTACGCTGTCGTAGCCTCTTGGTGTAATGCAGGCAGTAAAAATGGTATAAATTGAAAAAGATGTAGAAAGCAAACAACAATTAAAAACAAAAAAAGGAAAAAAAATCGTTGGAAATAAGATTTTCATTTCTATGAAGAGAAAAAGACAAAAAACTGAAAAACAAACAAAAAAGATGGGAGGAAATAATTAGAAAACTGAAGAAAAATACAGAAGGCTGCTCAGCTCTGCGCTTCCTGCAGGCTCGACACCACATCTGTGAAGCTGGATGAATTTTTTCTAGGTTACAAGAATCGATACATGAATCTTAGCTCCTTTACACTGGATACTACATTCACCACTGTCACAATGAAGTACAGCACGTGTAATAACTACCGCCAACCTTTGATGATTCCGGTTGATGTTATTTAGAGTCAACAATGTTTTTTTATACGCATGCATAACTAGGATTATAGTTAGGCTTCATGTGTACAGATACTTCTAATGCACTCATGTAAGTCTTATAATCTATACGTGTCTATTGAAGATACCGCTGCAGTGTAATTATTTTCTTTTAGAAGCTAGTTTTACTGCGACGCACAATTCGTTCGTAACGGCATTCTTGTGTACATTGGAAGACCGTATTTTGCATTATGTGCTAAAGTAGTTATGTGTACAATATCTATGCGAAATCTGGTGGTCTTACGTATATAGTGCCACTTTTAGTATACGCAGTACTAAACCTGTTAAGTATCTACTGGCCTGTCAGTACACCGCTGCGTAAACAAGATACCCTTTCTTGTACAGATGGAATCACCCTTGTCTAGAGTGGTGGAGCACGTAGCTGTGGTTGAGTGCACTAGCTTGTGGACGCTGTTGTATGCAGCTGCAACCTTGCGTTAGCTACAAGTTTCTGTCCATGACTGAACTATCCTGCGGCGTGAGTATACGACATGATTTGGAATAGTGGCACATAGAAGCACACGGACTGTGACAGATCAAACAAGACAGGGCGCAGCGTTAATTCAATGTTTTTTGCAAGTGACCTTGCATGTATACTACCCTGCGTAAAGAAAAGTGAGATATAGAAGGTTAAAAGGTGCATACAAGGCAGTGAACGCGCCAAATTAAACAGGTAGCGGACGTTACAAAACAGTTTTTTTTCTTTATGCACTATACATTGAGTTCTTAGTAAGCGCTATGCCTCGTCTTGATATGTCGTCACGCGGGTGATACTTTTCACTGCTATCCTGAATGATGTACTATCAACTAGCCTATCAATCTGTCCTCTTGATCGTTACGATATCGTCTTTGCATACACTTGCAGGAAACAGAAGCTGAAGTGGTTGGTTGGCTGCTCTAGACAAGTGCGGTTCCATCTGTACCGTTGATACTAGTCGCAGACTTGAAGGTATCAGTTCTCCGCTGCACTCTTTCATTCCGCAGGTGTGGCAGAAAGCCGCCGAGCAAGTGCTGATTTCATTAGGGCTGGCTCAGGGCATGGTAATCACGATGGGGAGCTACAACGAGTTCTCGAACAACCCGCACGTGTGAGTAACACGAAAAAAATATTTCCCTAAATTAACCCCTTGCAGTAAAGCCTGAGTGTGAAGCATGAAAACTCGGGCAAGTTGGTAGGGCATAACTGATATACGAACAGTGCAACTTAAACGTAGTTACAGTGTAACTACGGAAGCGAAGAAACAAAAATAGAAAAGAGCGCTCTTTTAGATGCGGAAGCATCTTATACTCGCGCCTTGTAGTGCGCCGTCCGCGCCGTCCGCACCGCTTCTCGAACATTCGACAGCTGACGCGCGCGCATGCGCCGTCGCGCCGTCGCCCACCATCTGTGCCGCGCGCGCTTCTCCTTCGAGAACATTCGACAGCTGACAGCGCATGCGCCATCGCGCTGTATATATACTCAAGGTCGGCGCTCGCTCGCTCAGTTGCCGCTCGTCCGTTGGTTTGTACGGCGCGTCGACGTCCGAAGTCGCCGTGAAATGAATGCCAACGAATCCACAAACAGAATGATCGACGTCCCTTCGACCAGCGCCGGCCAAACTGTTGGCGGAAACGCTTCCGCATCCTCCTCAGTGTTCCCCCGAGGGAAGCTGCGGGCAATTTTTTTTCTATCCTTGTTTCTTCGCTTCCGTAGTTACACTGTAACTACTTTTAAGTTGCATTGTTATGTTGATTCTTCGCTTCCGTAGTTACACTTTAACTACTCATAAGGTGCGCATACGAGACTTCGCCATTAATGCTCGCCACTTCACCAACTCCTTTCTTCGGGAGCGTCATACGTGTGGTCAGACAAATGTCAAATGGATTTTGACACCTCGAAACGTGCCCTCACGTCTGAGCTAGTGATTTGTCATTTTGATAACACCGCACGCACTCTCCTCCATACTGATGCCAGCGGACACGGACTCGGCGCTATACTTTTGCAACAAACAGAGCATTATGGCGAACGTGTGATCGCATACGCTAGTCGCACCCTCACAGCAGCAAAGAAAAACTACACCATCACCGAGCTGCAGTGTCTCACTGTTGTCTGGGCCATCCAGAAGTTTCGACCATATCTTCACGGCCGCCACTTCACCGTGGTCACTGACCACCACGCTTTGTGCTGGTTGTCGACGTTGAAGAATTTGTCGGGGCGTCTCGGTCGCTGGATATTTCGTCTCCAAGTATACGAATTCTACGTTACCTACAAATCCGGCAAGAAGCACAACAATGACGATGCCTTTAGCCGCTGTCCTTAACCGTCCTCATCAGACACTCCTGGCCTGTCGCCAACTGTGAGTGAACCCATCAAAGCGTTTCTGTCAGTTAACTCACTCGCCGCTGTCGACTTTCGTTCTGCATTCGGCAACGAGACGTTTGCATCCCACCAACACAGCGACACTTACTGTCGCTCTATAATGCAGCGCCTTCAAGGCTACTCTCGTCCTCTTAACGCCCCCGCCCATCGATAGCTGCGGAATTGCAAGACTGAAAACTAAATCCTTTACCGCCTTTTCTTTCACCCCGAAGGACAGCGCTGGGTTCCTGTCGCTTCTGGTTTCCTAAGGGCGCAGATTTTAGAGGCGTTTCACGGTGACCCCAAGGCTGTTCATCGCGGTTTTAAAAAAAACCTATGAACGCATCCGCAGTCGTTTTGTCTAACCTGGGCTTTCCACCTGCATAGCGCGAAATGTTGCGCCATGCTCGCTCTGCCAACGCCGCAAACGACCCTCTTCCTCTCCGGTCGGTCTCCTACAACCTCTCCCGTGTCCTGACGCTCCCTTCAATGTCATTGCCATTGACCTCTACCGACCACTACCAATATCAGCTAGCGGCAAGCGCTGGATTGTCACAGCAGTTGACCACTTAACACGATACGCCGAAACAGTTGCACTTCTTTGAGAATCAGCAAAGGACATTGCCACATTTTTTCTGGAACCAATCTTTGACACGGCGCACCAAGCATCCTATTGAGCGACCACGGCAAGGCGTTTCTCTCGTAACTACTCGAACAAGTCTTCCACGCATGTTATACGATTCATAAGACGACGTTTTTCGTGATGATGATATATATATATACAGATGAAGAAGATGAAGGTCAAACGCTGTGAATATTGTGCTTACAGTATATTCATTTATAGTCTAAAGGTATTTTAAGAGAATCCATCACCATAACTCTATCCCACGCATGAACTCTCCTAATAGAGAGCGATAAACGAGCTTTTTCTTATAGTTGGTATTTCCTTAATTCAGCCACAGTCAATGTTGCTGACAAATGGGTATCGTGATTAGATTAGCAGTGGTTGCAATGTCAGGAAGAGAGCTGGAGAAGTGCGGGGGTATACTTAAAGACAACTGTGACGTGCCTTTATCCAATGTTGGACAATTTTGCTTCTGATGGTGTCCTTGTTTTTGCTGTCGTCTTAATGATGACGCTCCAAATAATATCTGCAAAGTATGTAGACGGGAACCATACTTAGCCAGAATACATACATCACAAAACTTCATTAGGAACACTATAGTTTTTTTCCTCGACTGGCTTGTTCCGCCGAATAAAACTGACATTTCGTACGCTTTATTACCTACATCAGAACTTTAAATGCTTCATGTCCGAAGCAAAGAAAGCGTAGAATATGTCAGAAAAAGGAAGTGTTGTCGCAGAATGAAAGGAGAGTTCGTGATGCTGATAGGCAGCATAGATAGATAGATAGATAGATAGATAGATATATAGATAGATAGATAGATAGATAGATAGATAGATAGATAGATAGATAGATAGATAGATAGATAGATAGATAGATAGATAGATAGATAGATAGATAGATAGATAGATAGATAGATAGATAGATAGATAGATAGATAGACGGACGGACGGACGGACGGACGGACGGACGGACGGACGGACGGACGGACGGACGGACGGACGGACAGGACAGACAGACAGACAGACAGACAGACAGACAGACAGACAGACAGACAGACAGACAGACAGACAGACAGACAGACAGACAGACAGACAGACAGACAGACAGACAGATAGATAGATAGATAGATAGATAGATAGATAGATAGATAGATAGATAGATAGATAGATAGATTTTAAATATTATATTGATGTTGTGTGGCCTGCCCACTCGCAGGGACGCCTACGTCGTCACTGTGGTCAATGTCATCTTCAGTCTGCTGGGCGGCCTCGTGGTATTCATGTTCTTGGGCAGCATGTCGTTCAGAATGCGGGTCTCCATGGTGGACGTCCTAAATATAGGTGCGCTGTCGGCTGTGCGACATTCTTCACTGATCAGTGCACTGACTTGGCGAATTACTTTTTCTCCACCACTCGCACTGTGAGGGGTGTCGGTAATGGCTGTACTCATTAGGCATATAGTGAGAAGCAGCTACGGTTGAGCGAGTGTTTTACTAAGGCGATAGTATGTTTGCCGAAATTCCCTGATGCAATCGAGCTAACAAGCAAATAATTATCACAAAACAGCTTAGAACAAGTGGCAACTTATTAGTGTTTTTATTCTTCGGCGATCTTTAATACAATATTATATTACATAAATACAAAGGCAAGTACAAGAAGTAACCTTTTATTGCAAATTTACACTGTGAAAATTCACGCGACTACGAAAGAAAGCACATATGTACTTCTTAACAAGGTCTTCAGGGTTGTGTATACACACCGTTAAAATCAAGTTTGCATGATCAATGTTCCTTGTTCAATCCCCAGCGTACTTTTTTATTTCAACTCCCAACTACTCTAAGTCATCGACAAATGCGCAATTAATGAACTTGATGAACACTATAGGCATACTTGCTGGAAAAATTCTAATAAGCCCCATCCCCCCCTCCCGAAAAACACGGGAAGTGACTAAAGAACTCTACAAGTGACAGGGTGAAAAAAGTAGCCCAGATTCACTTGTTGTAAGCGGAGCTAGCACCCCTGATGTGTGCACCCACGTCTTCAACATTCGAACGCGACACTGCGATTACCTTGCGAAGCTGGTGAAAGCTCGTAAGATCGGGCTAGGTGATGGAAAGCCCCCGTCAGATCGGCCGTAAGAAGAATTACGTTACGGCGGCTTCTGATGCAAATAAATCGGGCAATACAGTCACTTGATGAGATGTAGTGGCCGTTTTCTGAGGTTGGAGGTGAGAGCGCCTCGGAACACTTTTACTTTGTGCGCACTGGTGTGAGAGACAGCCGAACAGTGCTCGGCTGTGACCGACCGAATGTGACGCACGCCGTCAGAGTGCTCCGCAGCGCTCAAAATGGACAGCATGAATTTGAGAAAACGTGAGCAGAAAAGCCTCGTGAGACTTGACTTCTCCGCAAAAAACTAGCCTAGATATTACTAGTGTAGAGACGAAGAAGATTATGTGCCGCAGTGGGTTACACCTTTGGCAGGAGGAGCCAAGCGCGAGCGTTTGGCTCCTCCTGCCAAAGGTGTAACCCACTGCGGCACATAATCTTCTTCCTCTCTACACTAGGCCTTTCTTGGCGAAGACCGAAGAATTTTTCTGAGTGACAATCGTTTAAAAAACTCAGACCTCAATCGCAATGATGCTGCATCTATCGCTATCTTTGCAGGCGACATTAAGGCTGATGGCTTATACACAACAGGACTCGGTTTGGTATTGATGGCGTTCCCTCAAGCAGTGTCAACCGTGTCTAATTCCACCCTTTGGGCGACTACTTTCTTCGTCATGATTTTCTGCCTCACTGTCGGATCACAAGTGAGCATTACGCACTTTTTTTACATATATTCTCAAGTCTGCATGTAACCTACAAGATCTTTGGGCAGAAAAAAAAGTGTACATATCTCCCCGTAAAGGGAAGTCTGAGTAGAGTGTGAAGCAGCCATGGGTCGAGTATAAGTTATCTAAAGAGCTGCTCATTATTCATCACCGTACGCGCTCATGATTGTGCACACAGTCGCTTTGCGAGCCCTCGCATCCGCCACACTCATGCTCATGTCTTCATTCATACTACTACGCTTAGTGTATGATAAATAGAGGAGTTAGCACTTTAAATATACAGAGCAGAGCAGCCCCGCTAGAAGTCTCCACTCATGCTTCATACGAGTCGCAATGTAGTGAGCGTTACCGCAGATCCATCTAGTGGGTACTCGGTGTACTAGCGTGGCTACGACGACGGACAAGGGACGAATGCCGACCACAAGCTGCTTTGCATCTAAAATGTGCTAAATAGGTATGAATGAAAGACGTCAACATCAAGTGGTGCATTGGTTGTACATATTATTGGTATAGATCTTCTTGGTCCTTTGTCTAAGTACAAATCGGGCAACAAGTGGGTCGCCGTTGCTATAGACTACGCGACTAGGTATGCCATCACTGGAGCGCTCCCCACCAACACCGCTACAGACGTTGTGGACTTTTTGCTCCACGATGTCATCCTACACCATGGCGCTCCTCGCCAATTAGGGATCACGGCCGCGCATTTTTGTCCCGAGTGATCGACGACCTTCCGCGCTCTTCCTCGACGCAGCACAAGTTGACCACTTCATACCATCCACAAACAAATGGCCTGACCGAACGCCTAAATCGCACTATGGCGGACATGCTCGCGATGTATGTGTCCTCCGACCACCATGACTGGCACCTGGCGTTATCTCACGTACCTCACGTGACCTTCGCGTAAAATTCTTCGCGCGACGACACCACTGGTTATTCACCCTTTTATTTGCTCTATGGCCGTGATTCGACATGGACACCTACTTCCGACCACTACAATGCCGTCAAACGAATATGCACGCGACGCTATTGCTCGTGCCAACCACGCACGTCAGATCACCCGCTTTAGACTTTCGGCTTCACAAGCCACCCATAAAACCTATCTACGACAGCCGGCATGCTGACGTTCGCTCCTCACCCGGTTCTCTCGTTCTCCTGTAGAGCCGAGTTCGTCGAGTTGTCTTATCAGAGAAGCTGTTGTCTCCCTACATGGGTCCTTACCGTATCATCCGCCAGGAAACCGACGTTACCTATGAGCTCATTCCTGCATCCGAGACCATAGGCTTGCCTGCAACCACACCCAGTGATGTTGGGCACGTCAGCAGGCTAAAACCTTACCAGCTGCCTTCTGAAGACCGTAATTAATGTGCACTGAGACGGCGCTTTTACCACCGGGGGGGGGGGGGGGTAATGCTCGGTAACTGACATATCAGCTATCAGAAGACGACAACGAGGAAGTGGTCTGTCGGTTGTACGCGCTGTACTCTATCTTAGTCGATGCTATACGAATCAGTGTCAATATAAATTCTGAACAGACACACCTCGTGTCATTTTTACGTAAAATATATTGAAAGAATTGCGAAGAAGTGCTTCAAATGAGAACCTCACGTTGCTCGTATTTCCCCCGCAGATGGTGTTTGTGGAGACCTTAATGTCTCCACTCAAGGACGGCTTCGAGTACCTGCGTCAGCGTCGTACCACTCTCGCCGCAATTGCCTGCTGCGTCGGCTTCCTGCTCGGCATACCACTCACTATGCAGGTGATCGAGAGTGGATGTGGGCGCAGGACATGATGCGCGCACACTAGTGCCGTCGCTGCCGCGAACTATCTTTCAATCAATCCACGACTGACTCAGTCATTTCATAATTCACTCAATTGCTTAGTCAATCTTTCACTTCATGACTCACTCAATCAGTCCATAGTTCATTTTCTCCCTCACTCACTCACTCCACGACCGACTCAATCATTCCATATTGTATTTACTCACTCATCACCCACTCACTTCATGACTGACTCAATCATTACACAAATCATTATTTGCCTTTCTAACTCTGTCACTTAATCAAGCAATGAAAGATAAATCAGTCACCCAATTACTCACTCATTCAGTTGTTTACTCGCTCGCTCACTCACTCTCTGACACCACATGCATAGCGCTACTTGGTGAAAAATGTACCGGCAATGGTATTCACGCAGTAATGAATGTCTTCTTTACATGCGGATGCATGATACGTAATGTCGGCGACAAACGTTCAGACCTTGGCGCCACGGCAAATGCGCATACTTTACATTGTGATTATCTACGAGTCGCAGAGTATATGTAGGGAGTACATTCTCTAGCTAAGCCAGAATTCAAACAATCTTTTTTCACGAAATGTCGATTCCCGTTGGCTTTTGTGGCTGGGTGAGTATTTTTAAAAGCGCCTGCTTCATGGACAAGTAAGGAAGCTGTTCCAATATGATCAAAACATTTGGCCGTAAATGCCACATATTGTAAAATGTGAGTGTATAACCGGGAACTGGGGCTCTGTTATTACTATTTTGTGGAACGCAAATCATGAACGATTCCTGGCACATGAGCTAGCCTGAACGGAACACATATTGAGTGCAGCGCAGCCTGATTGCACAGTTTTGGATAAGTTGGGCATATCGTTCTCAGATTTGGAGTCGTTTTAATCAACCTGCTGTGGTGTACCTAGGGGCAGAAGCGCGGTTGTGCTATGATTGTGGACGTTTCTTTAATCTTAGATGCCTTATGCATGTCCGTTAATGTCTTCTGTTCTGCGTTAAGCTACTTTATCTGAAATTAAAGAAGTAAATCTGCAGCGGCGAACTTCTGGCATAACTTTCTTCCAAACCTTGCTTATTATTTCGTTTTAATTGGTTCATGGGTTGCGACAACGTGCAATTTGTTTAAAAACTGTTGCTGAAAGCAACATAGCCATAGATTGTGCTAAGCCCGGATGCACACGCCACGTGTTAGATGTCATCCTCTTTAAACATTGCCTTGCCACGCACGCAAGAGAGATATACGAGGCCTATGAAGTCATTAAAAAAAGAAGCTGTGTATAATTGTGCAATATTTTGATCTATAGTAGACAACGAAATGCGCTACCTGGCGGGACCTCTGTGATTAAAAGTGTTTTCTAATCTTTCGTCACACCATTTTTTGTTCTTTGCGTATATATACTAGTTCTCCTCTATAAATCTTCAAATCGCCTCAGCGTCTGTTCTGGCGTCTTTCCTTTGTTTCGTCCCGTATCAGCGCTGTTTATTCCTTTTTTGAAAACATGTACCCACTAACCCGCCTTTTACTGCTTGTTCTGGAATCCATGGCTTTTGGGCCTCAGGAACTTTTAGCTGGCATTCCTGTTGCTTCCTATTTCTCACTTGTGTATATGATAATCATACTCAATCAACGTTCGTCTCACACTCATGGGTTACATTATGGGCCACCGTCATAATTTCATACTATATACACGCAGTATTTTATACTATATATATTGCTCTACAGTTTCATACTATATACTGTATACTATAAACTATATACGCCTTGACGCAGTGCGTCATTTTAGGCATCTTTACACTCATTGTACACCTACCATCATATTGCTACCATAAACTGTTGAGACAACGCTGGCACTACATCATCAGTAATGTGCTACCCATGGCCCTTGCGTAACAAAAGCCTACTGATCATCATTGGCAGAACCACGAGCCGAAAGTGCATGATTTTAATGCATGTCACGTAGCTTGAAGCTACACAGGCGTTTCAACACTTCTGACGTCCTAACTTTTCTAATGTCCTCGCTGAGATTTTTTTCTATCGTAACCGGTTTCGTGTATAATCAAGAAACTGGCCTTCCCTGTAAGTGACCAAGCGGAATATCTTCAAAATGTCGTGCTGCCTTAGTCCTGCAGCACTGCAGAGCCATAAACTTATCGATCTCTTTGGTAGAATAAAGCTTGATGAAAAAAAAAAGAATCACTTGCATTGTGCATCACGAACAGTACCCACATACTTATCTGAAGATGCAGAAAAAGCTGCGTTATACGAAACTAAAAAGAACAAACTTATGTGTGCTTGAGCAAGCTTACACAGCTATATGGTTATTATGCCCTCGAACATGCAGGGTGGCTTCTACATGCTGACTGCTATTGACTCTGAAGTCACCGCCAACTTGATTCGGTGGATCGCACTCTTCGAAATCGGCTACATAGCTATTGGATACGGTATGTCTACTCTAGATATACTGCAGCCATATCAAGATGTAACTACAGCGCACAGCATCCATGCTTTGTATTTATCTCATTGAGATGTTGGGAGCTGCATAACACTTAACATAGGCAACTGAGGGTCAATTATTGACGAATATCTTTAATGATTCAATTGGATTGGTCTTTTTTATTTTAAGGAGAAAAATAAGACGACATTTTATCTTACCATGCTTTTGTGTAAAAGTGGCGGTGTTGGCACCGCATTCAGAACTTTTTAGGCATCTCGAGCTATTTTTAAAAGGATTGGACAAAAGCCTAAATGAAAAGTTGCTACGTGAAAAATGCTCAGAAACTATGTCGACTTGCTTTACCACCTTTACTGCCACTTTCAATGCTGCTGAGCGCAGGTCGAAAGTTTCAGCAGAGGTCTCTCTATTGTTTTCGATATCACGGAATAAACGCACGTAGGCTACTGAATAATAGCATCATTTGGGGAAGCTCACCACAAAATGGGCATTTTTGTATCCAATAAGCGCGTCTCCTGCTTGCCCTTGCCACTACGTATTCTTCACCGTGTCCAGAAATAGTATACATCAAGCCATCCTTGGGCTATTTCTTTTAGAAGTAAATTCGGCCCTTTACACCGATAAAACAGCCATACATATAGATGCGCGAAACCACAATTTTAGTGAGTCGTCTAACTTAAGTCTTTATTATGGAGAAACAATTGCATAAGAGACAATTTCTTGTTAATGTATTTCATCTTTGTTTTTGATTATTTACACCTTATTAGTCTGATTTCTCGGACCTACGCGTAGATTTTGCTTGTCATGGTCTGAACTCCAACCTTTTTATTGTCAACCAAAATATGATCAATAAAGTTTGTTATCTTGAGTAGACGAGGCTCACTGGTTTATTTTTTGATTGATAGATTGATTGATTGATCTGTCACCGTTCAACTAAGCATTTCTGTTTTGAATTTTTTGCGCAAGCACTTAGTGACCCAGAAAGGAAGACAAACGGCCGCAATTTCTGTTGTTGTTTTTTTCTCTACTTTTTCAGGCATGAAAAAGCTAAGCACAGATGTAGAGTTCATGCTTGGTTCGCCGCCTGGCTTTGCAGTGGAACTTTGTTGGAAGTTCTTGTGCCCGATGCTGCTATTGGTGAGCTTACGGATCAGTATTGCAAGAGTTTATTCTATAGCGTATACCAGCAGTTTGTTTGATTGTTCCCTGAGCTGCCGCCTCTAGAAAGAGGAGTAGAGAGATGTACAAAAAAGCGTAACAGCAATAAACATTTTAAAAGCATTGTTGTGGCTGAAACAAAACACAGCATAACTATGACACAAATGCAAGATTTCAATATGAATCGAACAATTTATGACATAAAAAAAGGAAGAAGTAGCTGGAACAAACGACCCAGCGACGCGGTAAAGCGTATCTGGAAAAAGCGTGGTATGTTTTTATATAAATTCTCGCAGAAAATTATCATTATCTGTAATAAAATCAATAGCCCAGAAATGTCAGGCCAAATTTAACACATGAGGAGCCTTAAACACCCCCTTTGAGCAAAAATTGGCAGGCACATGCACTCTTTCACTATGCAGTGCTATTGCCATTGTGCTAATATGTGCATGCACAGCTGCGCAAAGTACCGTCAGTATGCTAACAAATCACTATATCTGGGTGATCAATATGATTTGATTTACGGTTGTCTAGCGTTCATCTCGCTTTATTAATGACCGGCGCGCTTCAATATGTACTGAGCATTGCTATGGGGACGGGGGGGGGGAGGGGGGCACCATTTATACTATCCTGAGAAGGGGCGAAAAGTCAGCCCCATACATTGACTAAGTAGGCAGGGAGGTGCTGCGATGAACCCCCCTCCCCCTCTTCTATTGGAATCTTGCGCACGCCTAATGGTACTGTGGACAATGAAATGAGGGATGACGCATATTTAGAGTTGTGCATGTCGGTGGTAAAGCGGAAACGAGGCTAAGCTTCTGAAACAAAACAATCAAACGCCATATGGTCAATCATTCCGTAGCACTCCACCATGGCATGCATCACCATAAGCTTAATGAAAACAAAAAAAAAGATAATGAAGCCAAAGTAAGGTATAAGGGATCTAAATAGGTTGTCCTTTATCTTGATTTACTTTATTCGCGTCCATATCACAAATAGTACAATACGTCTAAAAGCTAAAATTCACGCCCCCTATACCTGTCCAGGCTTCATTGTCCACTGTTTTTCATTAAGGTTTAGTCAGAAAAACGTGTCTTCCAGAAATATTATATTATTTTATTTCTACTAATATAGCCATTTTGGCAAGTAAAACATATGGGATCATTGCATTTGTACGAAACAAGAAAAACTTCAAGGGCTCATTTCTTTTACTCTACAAAACAATCATTAGACTTGGCAAGAAATGCAAGGAAAGTATAAGGGACGTTAATTGTAGTAATTAGAGTGTAAATGGGAAGAAATTAAAGTAGACGAATGACTACTTGCCGCATGCGGGGACCGAACCTGCGACCTTCGAATAGCGACCATCCACCAGTCTAATTTATGGGGTATACACGTGCATTTCACCTTGGGAGCGTGAGTCAGCGCCGCTAGTAGCCATGGCGGCGAGTATGGAAAACTCTTTCTTTTGCAGGCTGGAAAGTTATCATATTTTAGATTATGAAGATGTGTTAGAAAAGCCGAGCAGTGCTCAATCGTCTCAATAAGATTTCTCTTTCACGCTTACCAGATTATATGCATCAGCAGCCTCTTCGAGGGTGGACCGCTGGCACTGGGGGAGTACGTCTATCCTGACTTGGTACACGTCTTCGGTGCGGCTCTTGTCGCAGTGCCCGTCTGTTTTATGCTCATTGGCGGTGTCGTACACTTCGTCAAGTGCCAGGGGGTGAGTTACGAGGTGTCATCAAACAGTACATGCGCAGACACCATTAGAGAGCACAAGTGGTTCCGATATTCGGCAGATATTATGAGGAATCGTTTTATTCGAGACGAGCTCAAGCCGACACACGCTGATGATGATACATGCAGATGAGGAATTTGTTCAAATGATGAATACATATTTAGTTGTGAAAGAAGAGTCAGTCACTGCGCTCAAAATATGTATGCTGCATGACGTTGAAGTGCTTCTGACAAGCCGCGAAACAGACTTTGGAGACATTAAGTTGGCTCGCATACTTTGCACCATTCCAGCTGTATTCCCACGGCAGATGAAATTAGTCAATGAATTATGTAGTAAGTCAACATGTACCCACCGTTTCCTCATTTGCGCTTTGGTCCACGCTGAACGATTCGGGGGGTTTAAGGAGCCCCAAATTACAGTTAAGATCCTCAAGTAGCAATTCAGAGCAAGCCTTGGAGAAGGTATTCTCCCCTGACGTACGTATGCAGGCTGACTATGGAGACATCCTATTCAGGTCATATGTCACGCGAATGATTCGTTCATGATCATCACCGCCGTGTGAACACAGCTTTACGGGTAGGGTTCGTCGGACAAATCTGGGGCATCGTGGCTGTGCTGCTCGGTTTCTGGCCGAATGTTGCGCAATCGAATGCCGACCATGGTGGTGGCACTTCGATGGAAGCGAATTGCTAAAGGCCCGTGTATTTGTATCTAGGTACACGCTAAATGATATATGGTCAAAACTGACCCGCAGGTCGCGGGTTCGATTCCCGGCTGCGGCGGCTTCATTTCCGATGGAGGCGGAAATGTTGTAGGCCCGTGTACTCAGATTTGGGTGCACGTTAAAGAACCCCAGGTGGTCAAAATTTCCGGAGTCCTCCACTACGGCGTCTCTCATAATCAAATGGTGGTTTTGGGACGTTAAACCCCACAAATCAATCAATATATGGTCAAAACTTTCGGAACCCTCCACTACGGCGTCCTTCCATAGTCATATCGCGGGTTCGGGACGAAGCTTTAATAATAATAATAATAATAATAATAATAATAATAATAATAATAATAATAATAATAATAATAATAATAATAATAATAATAATAATAATAATAATAATATATTATTATTATTATTATTATTAGTATTATTATTATTATTATTATTATTATTATTATTATTATTATTATTATTATTATTATTATTATTATTATTATTATTATTATTATTATATGCCGCAACAGAAAAACATGCAGCGCCTCTGATGATGCAGAGCCTAACCAAAAGTGCATAAACCTAATATTGTGGTAACACCGAAATTCTACTTAAATCTTGTTCTTAAACACTGGAATTGGGATAACTGTTAACTCAGATGTCATTTAAGCTTGGTTGAATACATATCATTGGTAGCTAAATGAGTAGTGGAGCACTTGTAAATTCAAAACACAATTAGGACCAATTAACTAGACCTCATTCGCGAAAGAAATTTCAGGTGGCTGCTACGGCATAGAGCACGCAGAAGATGCGCTTCGCATGGGGACGTTTTTTTTTATTTTTCAATCGCGCTGCAAAAAAATTGGGACATCCTGTGAACTTTTGTTGTAAGGTATTTAGCCGAAAGTTTGTGGACACCGGTCAGTGACGTACTGTCTATAGGCTTCATGCTGAGGAATGTTCGCCTAGACGATAAAGAGACCCTTGAATTTAGATACACCCATTCAAAGTGATCGAAAAAACAAGCATCTTACGGCCTAATCAAAAACGCAAGAGTGCCCCAATAACGGCATTTTACTGCAGTCACTGCTCCAATGTAATTTTTTCCGGATCTGGACAGTGCCTCCAATTAGCACTGACGAAATCAGAACTTGTGGCTCTTGGCCTGCGAAATTGTCCGCCGCGCGCACGGTAGACAGTCTCGGAGGACTGCATTCGCAACTGCTTTAGCGGGTAGAGTGGAACATTGACAAGTTTGCTGCGCCAGGTGTGACTCGGTCTGCACCTGTTTGCATACTTTGGCAACCAAAAAAAACATGGCCCGCGTCACCTCGCACGTGCTAGCTACCTAACAGGAAAGAAGTGGTCCAAATATACATGTTACACTGTGAATTTCGTCGAAAGACGATAGTCTTGCGTCTGGAGAGAGTGAACAAAACGTTTATTTGATGTTCTGCGAAAGAAAATTGATGAATGGTATTCTAAAGCCGCTGCGTTAGAGTGCCTCGAGCGTGTAGCGGAGGCGAACAAGCGCATCTAGGCACGTTAGACAGGAGCGCCGTCTGGCTGTTATCTTCGAAAACGATGGTGTGCGCGAACGCGGAGAAAGATGCGCGCCAATCTCGGAAGTAGAATGCAAAGCGACGGGCAGGTGCCACCATCGCGTCGTCGTATCAAAGCGTTGAAAACACCTTCTTGCGCATCGCGTGGCACTCTCAGCGCCACGCGATAAACGCTACAGTCCTTAGAGTTACTTGTGTGTGCTTCTTCTAGTATAAAGGCAGACATACGAAACATAGACGTGTTGTTATAGCGCCTCAGATATGTTCAATATTTGCTTTTTTGATTGACAAGTGCACAACTATGAACGCTAAACCTTGAGCAATATTGGAGGGCGCTGCGTATAGGGTTGGCTGTTTGGTGCCGTTTGAGATATCATTAGGGCGAACAAACAGACAAATGTACAGACAGACGGAGAGACAGACAGACCAAAATATTTCCGTCGAATGTCACCAAGAAAGACTATCGTCTTTTAAAAAGTGTATTGCGGAAGAGAACAAGGAGCAGACGCTTATTACACTCACAACCGCGTTACGTGATCACGTTGCCGCTGCGTTATCGTGAAGGCCTGATGACTCGCATATATAGACCGACAAACAGCGAACCTTGATTTGGTGAGCTCCGCGCCATTGCCTAAATGTTACCGCTACCTTCCCCTTACTGCTGCATTTGCAAAGGTGAGCATCCCTAAATCATAGCAAAATCACAGAGATGGACAAACAGTGTACTTAAGTACCATCACCATCGAGTCACAGTCGATGATCACATTGATGTAGCATTACGTTACCTACGTATTACCGTCACTGTCACAATCACTGGTGGGTTTACAACCAAAAGCACTTTCTTACCTCAGTGCCACGTCATCGACGCCCCATTGCCACGCCTTCGACAATCGCAGAGATGGAAGGTAGTGGCGATTTTTTAGCGTCATCGGCTAAATACTCAGAAAGGCCAGCGCCAATGAGACGAAACAACAAAAACAACTGAATAAAGCACACGGCACAGACTCCGCTATTGACCGAAAGTTTCAACAAAAACGTGTAATATATAAACGAATATGTAGGCACTGACAGTATCTTGGCACTTCAGAGCCAACTTTTAATGGCACATGTGGCAGTTACAACTTGGTGTCGTTGAGGGCAATTTATGGTTGGCTCGGAAACTCTACGTACGAAGTGATACCATTTTGTCGTTGCGCCACTCTTAGTTTAAATATTCAGCGCTTTTGTTTGGGTTTTTTTTTAGATCTCAGAAATTGTTCACATCATGCACTTTCCCCTGTCTCTTATATGTGCTGGCCGTCATGAGTCTAATCCCGCTAGCCCGTTTGACAACGTAACAATACATCCATCGTATCACCATCCCTGCGGCATTTGCAGAGTTGGTCCGAGGCTACGCAGCCACTGCCCGACTGGGGACCCAAGGATTCGGAGATCCTTACGCGATATCAACTCCTCGCCCTTGATCGGGCCGTGTTGCCATCAGACAAGGCGCCAGTCGCACATGGTCCCAGCAAAAAGATCTTGCCTGTGTTGGAACCTTCAACGTCTGCCGAGTCCGACAAGGAGCCGCCTCCCGCCCCTGCGGGAGTTCTCGAAGCCCAGCCGTTGCAAGACGCGCAACCATTGCTAAGTCCTGCACAGGCCGGTGGAGCTGTGAAGGAGTAGCCATACTGGCAATAGACCTTGTGGAACAGAGCATGTGTGTTCCTCATAATAATGTATCATTACCTTATTCAATTATTAACACTATTCGGTTTACCTACATTCTCGTCTGTGATTTACTTTAACACGAAAGCCTTAAATGCCGCATAAAACGCGCGTATTCATATGGACCGAAATCAACGTCATCGGCCTCAGTGCAAGCGATGGAAAGAATTACATGAAATACGTAATAAAGATGATATTTCGGACATTGTCGCGCGACGAACCAGGCACAGAAATTTGTACAGCTTCTTTCATATCACGTTTTCCCCCTTTTGCGCTTCTCTTTAGGCTTTAGGAAATTTTCGGTCAGGCTGTGGGCTAGACACAACGATAAAAAAGAAAAAAAATGTCTTCCCTGCAATAAACATGGAGGTCCGTAATTATGCCAGTAAAGTCGGCGTGACGGTGGAGCTTGTGTTTGTGGCTGCCAGTTGAGTTTGCACCAGCCTCTTTGTTTTCGCTCCTCTTTTGTCCGACGCGCACTGGTTCCTACGGATATCCCAAAGGCCATGCATTAGGACGAAAGCCCCGAAGACCACCCGAAAGTGCGTGGGAACACGTCTCCAGTGTGATTCACGCGCACTAGTAGCTACGGAGAACGGAGACCAGGATCGCGTTAGGGCGAAAGGGGGGAAAGTCGGCCGAAGGAATGTGAGAAAAGGTCAACATCACTTGGTCAACATCGTTTGAACGGCTTTGTCAGCTTCTGAGTGCACAAGCACGCGCATCTAATGAGGTGCACCTTGTGCGGGTGCGTGTAGACATTTTAACGAGTTTTGCTACAATGCAGACAATATTGCGGAGAGCGAGACAATATTGCGAAGAGGGAGCATCTTAAGCGAAGCAGAACAGGAACTTTAATGCGCAGAAGCATGCGGTAACTGTACAGGAACATGAAAATCAAGACTAGATTACAGTCTTAATAAGGACCTGTGGACCGCAAATGCGTCGTCCGCTGTCATAACAAGCAACACCGCATAACTGTCACTAAGCTGCAAGGCATTCATTGAACGAATTCTTGAGCACAGTCGTTATCTTCTATGATGTCTTTTCAGCATAATTTTGACGGACGCTGCTAATTCGGAGTACGTATACGCGCGCTCGTTCCGTGGTTTCTAGTTCAGACACCTGGCTACAACCACCACCGGAGGAAAATCGCGTAGCTTACAATGCGGCATAAAAAATGGATGCTGTCGAACACCTGCAGTACGCCACGGTTAGGTGCGAGGCCCATGAAAACGCGCACACCACCGCTGGACCGCTTGAATGGTGCCACACCGCACTACATCAACGATAACAAAACGCCGCCATTGTGCCTAGTGAATATGGCTGCGCATGACGTAATTTCCGCCACATTTTTTACGCCCTGCGCCGGCTGGGCTTGTCCTTTCCTTACCTTTCCTTCCTCCGTGTAAACCGCGTTAGATGCAGAAAGTAGTAAGTGTCGGCAAGCAGGATCAATAATTTCACCGTGGTGAATCCACTTTATATCGACGCGGTGGCACGTCCCTACGTGAACTTGTTTTTGATACGTCTATTTTTGTTTTTGTTTTCGAATAGAGAAGAAGCTGTAAATAATGCGTAATGACAAATGGTACTCTGTCAGTTGTAACCAGCGTAAATTTACGCTAATGATTTCTTTGGTGATGTTTACTGATCGACTGTCTTATAGGTGACCAAAATACATCCACTTGACTGTCGACTTCACGTGCGTGAAGCTTCCCTCAAACACATTTAGTTCTCGCGCCATCCCGCCAGGCAAGAAAAGGTCAAACGTGCTGACAATGATCAGCCCAATCTTCGTTGCAAGACAGCGAACAATAACAAATGAACTTTTGAGCTATTTGCTTGTGGATGATCTGCGCAGTTTCCTCGAAAAGGGCTCCTTGCTTCTCCTATAGACGCAATGCGCGCGAGACATTGCACGACACGGCAAGGAGGAGCTACTTTCCTCCTTGTAGTGTAAAGCGCCCGTTTTTTGGAGTAACTGCTGGAATATTCGCGCTGTGTGCAAACGACCCATCGGTACCTACATGAGCCCGCTTACTTTCAAGAGGTGCTGTTGCGTGGTGTGGTGAAGTGGTTAGTGTACGCGCATTCTGACTGAGTGGACGTGAGCTCGAACCCCGTGTATTTGTTGAAAATTTCCCGAAGTTTATTTCTGATTATGACAATTGCACATCGACTGTACATCTAATCAAATGCCAGAAGGCACTTCGAAAGGCTGGTTAAACCAGCCTAAGTCTCTTTTTTTGCCAACTGTTGCTCCTTTGAGAAGTTACCACGATAGCGTGATTACTCCTTCGCAGTTACTCCCAAATGGTGAAATGAGTGTGGCAAGATGGTTACTGCTCTTAAGGAGAAACCTATTTACCCCTTTTGCTCCATTACTTCTTAGAGTGTGTCGTAGCCTGCATCATAATGTGGTTGAGGGATGTGATCGCCCAGCAATATTCTTTGCGCATGCGACTCAATAAACGGACGCGCTTTTGGCCAGAACCAAGCCGCATGCCCCTTCAATACGTTTCCTTTATGCTGGACACCTTTAAATCAGTCTAGGGATTCAGTCGCTCAGTTCACGTTTAATTTACTCTGTCCCCTTAGTTAACTTATTGGGCTTTCAATTCGCTTTAATTTTCATTCAGTTCAATGAATTTACCTTTTAACACGATAGCGTTAAAGAGCACGTTTTGCTGAAATACCAGTGTTGGCATCATCGAAGGCGTCGTTTGTTCTGAGCGAAAAAAATCATCTTGTGTACGTAATGCTGGGCTGCGCGAAATAACGTGGACGAATGGGAGTGCACAGGATGGGCGCTAACTTCAACTGTAAAACTGAAGGCAAAAGCAGGTCAATGAAATCGACATTAGCTTGACATGTGGCCCCACCGCGATGGTCTAGTGGCTAAGGTACTCGGATGCTGGCCCGCAGGTCGCGAGATCGAATCCCGGCTGTGGCGGCTGCATTTCCGATGGAGACGGAAATGCTGTAGGCCCGTGTGCTCAGATTTGGGTGCACGTTAAAGAACCCCTGGTGGTCTAAATTTCCGGAGCCCTCCACTACGGCGTCTCTCATAATCGTATAGTGGTTTTGGGACGTTAAACCTCACATATCAATCAATCATCAGCCTGACATGTACCATGTGCTCATAAATCGCAACAAAACTACAAAAAAAGAAAAGACACCACATCAAAATACTACAGCGCAAACGCTAAACAACAAACAATTCATAGTGATATCAAATATAACAATGATCGGCAAAAGCATGCGCACATGCCTTTGCTGGTCGTGGTGGTCGCACTTGTATAATGAGGTGAAACGGTACAGGCCCGTGTACTGATGCGGCGTCAGCGCACGTTAAAAAGCACCAGATGGTCAAAATCTCTGGAGCCCTCCACTATGGCATCTCTCGTGATCATATTCTAGCGGAGTCATGACGCGGACGAAGGGAGCAGACTGGGTGGTCAGATGGATAATGAATGGATGAAAAACTTTTATTTGGGTCCTGAAGGATTCCACCCCCCTTTTATAGGGGTTGGATTGTGGGCAGCTCCCACGTAGGGACGAAGAGGCCCAGCCTCACCACCGCATCGTGGACCTTCTGGGCAGCTTTGAGTTGCTGTATGAGAACTGGACTCGTGAGCATTAAATGAAAGGAGTTTTCGGAAAGTTCTTCATTTTTTCTCTGTAAAGAGGGACACTTCCAGAGCTTGTGGTCAGATGAAACTGTTTATTCTGCCAAACGTGAGACCACGTAAATGGAAAGTCAGATTACAGCAAGACACTGGTACTGATACCGGCGAACAGAGCGTCAGACTTCGATCAAATGCCACGCGGCGACGCGCGTCAGCATTGATACACGTGTCGTCGATTATTCTAGAGTTATGGCTAGCGGCTACGCAGATTCCAGAATAATCTGTTGTGTTCACAAAGTGGGCGTAATTTTCACAAAAGAATCTTCTGCGTTCCTGAAGCTTCTCGAACGCGGCAGGCGTGGTTTGCGCTGAGAATCACTGACAGTGAAACGGAACGTTGAGAGAAGTTGAGGAGGGAATGTGGCAATATGGAGGTTTCGAGACGTAAAACGGCCGATATTGTGATTTAGTATATTATCTCTCTCCCTCGCTTGAAAAAGCACACTAGCAATAGACATGTGTTTCAGAAGGACCAGAGAGACCGCATAACCGATACGTCTTCGGTTTATTGTTGACAGAACAGAAAAAAAATGTGCAGAGCGTGACCCCGGCTGCTTCTTCTTCCTCGCCTCCGAGCTCCATCTTCAATCTGTTTTCTACATCTTCCCGCCGGCCAGATTCAACCGAAGCAACCTTCGAGCGAATACAACAGTTGAATCGGCCTCTTGACTAATTTTCCTTCAGGTGTACGAAGCAAGCATGTTCTCACTAGTCCATCCTTACCTGAAAAAATCTTTTCGATCTTGCAGAGTTTCCACCGAGTTCTTTTTCGCGCTTCTCCAAGCAGAAGTACATCTCCTTCTTGTACATTTGCGTGACGCTCTGTTTTTCTGCTGGCACACTTAAGCTCCCTCAGGTACTCCTTTTTCCATCTGGTCCACCATGTTATCATAGCCTGTTTTCTTGCACTCCAGTAATTCAGCAAACTGTATTCTCCGAGTCTGTTTTCTTCCTGCTTGTTCATTGCTTGCCTGCCTCCTATAACGTCCGCCGGTGTGATGGGTTGTGGCTCGTTAGGATCGTCATACACATAAGTGAGAGGCCGGTTGTTAAGTACTCCTTCTGCTTCAACAACCACAGTCCGTAGTTCTTCTTCATCCAAAAGTCGAGCACCTATAGTTTTTGCCATGGATGTCCTAAAGCTTCTGATCAGTCTTTCATAAAATCCTCCCCACCATGGAGCTAACTCTACAATAAACTTCCATTTTATTTTCAGGTTACTGGTATACTGTTGAACCCTTTCATCTTCCATCTTTAATATCTTGTTCATCTCTTTCTCAGATTTTTTGAATGCTCTTGCATTATCACTGTAAATAGTTGTACACAATCCTCTTCTAGCTACGAATCTTCGGAATGCTTGTATAAACGCTTCTGATGACATCCTCTTGACCAACTCCAGTTGTATGGCTCTTGTTACTGCACACGTAAATATCACAATGTAAAACTTTGTAACTTTTCCGCCTTTCTCCTCTCGAGCATTTAGCGGTCCAGCAAAGTCTATACCAACAGTGTCGAATGGCCTCGTCTGTGTAATCCTGTCAGCTGGTAGAGGTGGAATTTCTTGTGCCATTGGTCTAGAATTGAATCTCCTACATGTGATGCATTTCTTTATCACATATTTCACCATCTGTCGGGCACGCAGAATCCAAAACTTCGTTCTTAGATGTGTCAATGTTGCCGCAACGCCACCGTGCATTGTTACTTGATGCGCGTTTAGAACTAGGAGTTCTGAAAAGTGACTTTCTCTTGGTAAAATAATAGGATGCTTCTCATCAAAGCTCAAATCACTCCACTGAAGCCTCCCTTTTACTCTCAGGACACCTTGATCATCTTCGAAGATGTTCGTGCCGTACAGATTCATGTTGTCATATATTCGTGTCACTGCATTTTGTAGCGTTTTCTGCTCCTGCTTTATCAGCACAAACTCTGCCTTGTCCAATTCTTCTCCTGTCAGCGAACCTGTTTTCCTTTCTTTTCGTCGGTTTCCTATATAACGCATCACCCACGCGGTAACTCGTAACGCTTTCTTGTATGATCCAAATCTGCTCACATCAATTATCTTTTCTTCACTCGTGGTGGTAGTTAAGCATGCCACTGTCTTTTATTCGTCTTTGTTGTCATCACTGTCCGATTCATGCGTGATGTCATAATCAGGGCTTTGTTTTTCATTCTTGATCCACGTGGGGCCTTTCCACCATAATTCACTGTCCAGCAAACGTTTCATCTTCATCCCCCTTGTCATAAAATCCGCAGGATTTTCATCAATTTTAACATAACCCCATTGACTCTCATTGGACTTGCTCTTAATTTCTGCTGCGCGGTTGCGAACAAACAGATCTTTCGTCTTGTTTGACTTTATCCAGCATAACACAATTTGAGAGTCAGTCCAGAATTTCACATTCCTCAGTTTCCTGATGAAATTCTCGGTTATATGACTGGCCAATCTGACTGATATTGTGGCCGCCAACAACTCCAATCTTGCTAGTGTGATCTTTTTGATTGGAGCGACTCTACCCTTTGCAATGATTAAATTTGCTTCATTGCTTCTATCGGAGTATTCTGTTACAATGTATGCTACTGCTCCATATGCCATTGGACTCGCATCGGAGAACACGTGCAGAGTCGATGCTTTCACTTCAGCTTGTCTGTTGTCATAGCATCTGTTAACGGTGAAGTCATCTAAGTGCTGAAGCTCCTCCGACCAGTCCTTCCAAGTTGATCTATGCTGGCTTGGTAACGGGTCATCCCATTTCAGTTTATCCATCCAAATTTTTTGCAGCAATATTTTTGCTCTGACTGAAAATGGTGTCAAAAAACCTAAAGGGTCATATAGCTTTGCCGTGTCCTGCAAAACCTGTCTTTTTGAGAGTTGTCTCGTGTCCTTGTCATTTCGCCATGTAGTGTCGGGAAAGCTCAACACGTCGTCTACGAAATTCCATTTCAGTCCCAAAATCTTGATTTGTCCCTCTTTTCTTATCCCTCGATCCAGATCCTCTCCTTCTTCATCAAAGTGTTTTCTTAGCTCGGCGTCATTTGAAATTCATTTTCTTAAATTCATTCCCGCATAGCGAAAAATATCTCGTGCTTTTTTGTATATCTTTGTCGATGTCGAGTATTCGTCGGCTCCTAGTAAAACGTCATCGACGTAGATTCCTTTCCGGAGTTGCGCCACAACTGCAGGATATTTTTCTTCAAATTTATCCAAATGTCGATGAATCGTGGCCACTAGAAGGAAGCTACTTGGTGTAGTTCCGAAAGTAACCCTCGTCATCCTCCACGTTTTTATCTTCGGGGTTGGCATATCTTCGCTGGGTATTCTTTCCCACCATATGAATCGCAGTGCGTCTCGGTCATTTTCATGTATCTTGATCTGCAAGAAAGCTTTTTCCACGTCGGCTGACATAGCGATCTTGTGATGTCGAAAGTTCATCAGCAAGCTTGTGATGTCGGGGTTTAGGTTTGGCCCCTTTTCCAAGTTGTCATTTAAGGATTCACCTGGATTCTGGCTTGACGATGCGTCAAAGACGATCCGTATTTTTGTCGTTGTTCGGTCCTCCTTGATTACTGCTTGATGCGGCATGTAGTATACAAATTTGTTCTGTATATCGGATCCAGCGTCTTCTTCGACGTTTTCTGCTATTTCTTGCTCAAAGTACTCTCGAATAGCTTTGTCATAGGCTAGGAGTTCATCTTTATCCTTGCATAATTTTTTGGTCACCTGGATAAGCCTCTTCTCTGCAATGGTGGTGTTGTCGTCCAATGTCACGTTTTCCTTCCATGGTAGCCGCACTTGGTATCTTCCTGCCTTGAACTCCATTGTTTGTCGGACGTAGTCTAGCACATGTTCATCGTTCATCTTTGTTGCTGGGTTCTCCTTGATGCCCATGTTTTCCAAGTCCCAGAATCTCTGCAGTTGGTCCGCAGTCGTGTCCGACTTGGCACTGACCTTGAGTACCATAACCGTCGATGATTTCTGCGGCACACAATGAAGTCCTACAGGACCTTGGACCGTCCATCCCAATATTGTTTCTATTGCCATTACTTTTGGATGAATCTCGCAAATGCGACCAGTGACGACAGTCCAGTAATAATCTGCTCCAATTAATATAGAAGTTTCCATATTTTTTCTTTCTTTGTCCTTCTTCTGGTTGTCATCAGCCAAACGAGTTCCCATCGATCTTGCTCTTTCGTGTATTGTCAATGGTGGCGATGGTAGCACGTCACAGGATATAACTTCTATCTCCAGTGCCTCAATCGTGACTGGCTCCGAGATGGGATCCTTCCTCACGCTGACCTCGACGACTTTCATGTCTAGTTCCATCTCTCCTCCTCCAAATAATCCTACAGTAATCCTTTCGGATCTTTTTACCTTGCACGCTAGTTTTCTTGACAAGCTTTTGAGGATGAATGTCCTCTGACTCCCGTTGTCCAGCAGAATCCGTGCGTAGCACCCGCTGTCTTCTCCCTCCGTCCACGAAAAGGCTGTCTGCAGTAGTATGCACTTGTGTTCATCAGACTGCTGTGCGTGCATGTTGCAGGACTTGCTGGTGTCTAACCGGTCAGGTTGCGCGCTTTTAAGCACTTGCTCAACATCCCCGCTTTGCTGCTGTGCTGACTTTCCTGCAGGCGTACGTGGTCGACACATGGATGTCGCGTGCCTTCCCTTGCATGTTTTGCAGCGTACGTTAGCGCGGCATATCTTCGCCGTGTGGTGAGGTCTGGTGCATCTGAAGCACCTTCGTTCCTGTTGCAAGGCTTCTTTCTTTTGTTGCATACTAATGCTTCTTCTGCAATCTTCCGTGTAGTGTCCAGTCATCTCACAAAAGATGTATTTTTTCATCGAGATGCTTTGAAGCGTAGATGTTCTAGTCCGCCTCATACTGTGCGGTGACTGGGTCACGTCGTATTTTTCCTCTCGAGTTTCTTCTCTGCTGCGTATATATATGTTTAAAAACTCCATAATTTCTTTCAAACTGTTCGTGCTGTTTCTTGACGCTGAGTTCGATTCCGTAGTTGCTGGTCTGTTGTCACCTTTCTTTAACTCCTTCATCTTCATCTCAATCCTCATATCCACCGGTAGCGCAGATTTTACAACAGGAGCTATCACTGTGGCGTAACTATCCATTTCCACTCCTAACGACTGCAGTGCTCGTGTGTTTACTTGCAACTTTTGGAAGAGTTTCTTTAACCCATCTACATCTTTAGGACTCTTCACTGCTTCCAAATTTGCAAGCTCTTTTATGTAGTTCTCTTTTAAATTATCTTCTCGTCCGAAGGTTTCTTTCAAAAGAGCGACTGCATGCTCGTAATTCTGATCAGAAAACTGCAAGCCTTCTATGAGGGAAGCAGCCTCCCCGCTCAGAGACGCCAGAAGATAATTAAATTTTTGATTCTTCGGCATATTCACTCTGTTATGCACCGATGTCTCGAACTGATTCCAAAACCTTGGCCATGCTGTTTTTTTCCCATCAAACTTGATCATTTCAAGGCGTGGCAACTTAACAAGCTCTTGCGTCTCCGAGATTTGGTCAGTACCTTGCACTGAACTCGCCCGTTCTGTGACTATTCTCGTAGTCAGTTGCGTCGCTTGTTCTAACTCGCGTAATCGCTCCTCAATTTTTGTCGTTGCAGCGACGATCTTCATCTCATAATGCAAAACTCTTTCAAATTCTGCCTCCGCGCTGTCTTCTTCAATGAACGGTTCTATCTGTTCGTTAACTTGTCTTAGCGTCTGTGACACGCTCTTCATCTGGTTTAGAAGCGTCATAAGTTGCGCTCGATCGGCGTCTTCTTCTATCTTCTTATCGATTTCGCTCGTAAGCGTCGTCACATTTGCTCGAAGCGTCTTCCGCTTCTTCGATAGGACCTCTTTATTCATGCCTAAAACGTGTTGAAAGAGCTCTTGCCTTTTTATGTGCGTCGCCAACAGTCGTCGGTCGTGGTCCTTCTCTCGACGGTTCTTCCTTGAGCCAGACGCCACTGCTTCGTTCTTCAACCCGTTGTTGCGAATGGGGTTGAAGTCTCTGCGTCTGTCTTCAGATCAATCCTGGTCACGGCACCATGTTTCAGAAGGACCAGAGAGACCGCATAACCGATACGTCTTCGGTTTATTGTTGACAGAACAGAAAAAAAATGTGCAGAGCGTGACCCCGGCTGCTTCTTCTTCCTCGCCTCCGAGCTCCATCTTCAATCTGTTTTCTACAGACATGGAAACATATTTTTATTGTTTATTTGTGCCTACTTTATTTAGAAGCGACGCACTGAAACCTTGAACAAATTAAAAGAATTCCAGAACTTACAACTGCCATCTGCATATTGTTCGAATTTCTTGGAGGTACTTTCGGAGAAAAGCGATGATGCTGTCTTTTTCGAGCTGCGCGAAATTTCATTTTCTGTTTCGAATGGAGAACCCCTAATTTTTTCGGCATTATATGCATCATGCGAGTACTGATGTTTGGCCTGTCCATGTCAGCGTCGCTGGTTACGTCGTTACGGAGCTTCGGTGTATAGGCATTTGATTGCGCATCAAGCAACCTTGCAGATTGCTCATGTACTGGCAACGCAATGTCGAAACGCTACCAACGCAAACTGGTCGTATCGCAACAGCCTCGTTTTGCATGTGATACGTTTGTCAGCCTCGACCGAAAAATTCAGTTTGTTTTCTTTTTTACGCTTTCAAGAAAAAATTAAAGCCTGATCACACGTATGCGTTTCAGCACGTCGCTATACGCCCGGCGTGGCTTGTAGCCGTGCATTCTCTCTCTCCACCGCGAGAGGGCGCGGTGCCAGTTCTACACGATGATTACGTATGGGTGGGGTGCAACAGGGCAGCGGGAGAAAGGAAGGGTGGAGGCGTGGGCATGTTGATTAGGCGAGGAGGGAATTGGCAGAGGGAAAATCAGGGCTGTAAGGAGCACTTATGGGTTAGTGGAACGGTGGGAGGGAAAAAGACACGGTTGGGAGTGGCCTATCTGTGGTCAGGGAATGACGCCAGAGAACAAAATAAAGAGTGGGTGGACTGCCTCAGGAAGGACATAAAAAAATTTAAAGAATCTGGCGAGGTGATATTAGTAGGAGATTTAAATGCCCACATTGAGGATCTGGATGGATATACTGACTATAACGGTGCAATGGTTATCGATATGTGTGAAGAACAGCAACTGGTAATAGTTAACCGGGAACATAAATGCGACGGGCAGATAACGTGGCAAAGTGGCAGTAGACAGTCCTGTATAGACTACTGCCTGGTCTCAGAACACACGTACGAGCGGTTGAACCAAATGACGATAGATGAAGAAGGAGAAAACAGTCTGGGCAGCGACCACAGGCGTATAATCCTGAAATTTGACAGTGGGGGGGCTAGGAAGAAAACACAGGAGGTTGGGCTCCCGAAAGTAAGCGAAAAGCAGATAGCAGACATCGTCAATAGCATCGAAAGAGAATTAGAAGCACAGCCAACAAAGGTGTGGGAATATGACGAGGTTGTTAGTTGTATACAAAAGGAAATAAACAAAGTAAGGAAAAAAAACCGCTGGAGGGGTAAACGGAAACCACGAAGCTGGTGGGACAAGGAAATTAAACTGGCTATTGAAGAGCGACGACGGGCCTCTAGACTGCACAGAAAAGCAAAGCAAATGGGATATCAGGATGATGAGGTGCAGTTAAGGTGGAGCCGGTACCGGGAAAAGAAATTTGAGGTGCAGAAACTAGTACAAGCGAAGATTAAAGCTGCGAGTGAGAAATGGGTATCAGACATACGTAAGAAGGATAAGAGCGCCCCCAGAAAACTCTGGAACCATTTAAAAGCATTGGGAACGACGACTAAGGAGATGCAGACTCAGATACAGGACGGGGACGGCAACGTTCTCCTGGGGGACAGCGCATTAGAATACCTACATGGAGTCATCGGAAAGACTTTCGGCCAAGCACGCGAGAGGTCGGCTAACTGGACCCAGGTGGAAAATAAAAGAGTGGCAGATGAAAAATTTAACATCGAATTTTTGGACTGGAAAAAGGCAGAACACAGTGTTCCCAAAAGTACGGCAACAGGACCGGATGGAATCCCGATAGAGATTATCAACCATTTGGGACCAGCGGGACAGGCGCACTTGTATGGAGCCATCGAGCGCGCTATAAAATCCAAGAGGATTCCTACGCACTGGCGCGAAAGTAGAATGAGTTTGATCTACAAAGGCAAGGGAGAAAGGGACAAGGCGAGCTCTTACAGACCGATTACAGTCACGTCAGTGCTCTATAGATTAGCTATACAAGCCATCAAAGCCGAGTTGTTGAAGTGGGTTGAAAGTAACGGTATTTTAGGGGAACTGCAAAATGGATTTAGGCCGGGTCGACGCTTGGAAGACAATCTTTTCGTCATAACCCAGACCATCGAAATTTCGGCAGCACAGGGCAGACCAACATGGCTACTGTTTCTGGACATAAAGGGTGCCTATGACAACGTGGACAGGGGATTGCTGTGGCATATACTGGAAGAGGAGGGGATTGGGTCGGAATTTGTAGGGCTGCTAAGGGAAATATATGAGGGTAACAAGGCACACATTACATGGGAAGGGCGTACATACACAGAGCCCGTGTACATTCGAAGAGGTTTAAAACAGGGGTGCCCTCTTTCGCCATTGCTGTTCACACTGTACATTAGAGGAATGGAAAGACGACTAGAGGAGAGTGGATTGGGCTTTGATTTGTCACACCGAAGCAATGGAGTGTTAGTGGAGCAACGGATTCCGGGATTGATGTACGCAGACGATATAGTGCTGCTGGCGGATAATGCGGAAGAACTTCAAAAACTGGCTGACATTTGTGGTGATGAGGCAACGTACCTAGGCCTACATTTTAACCCACAGAAATCTGGAGTCATGGTGTTCAACGAGGAAGCTCATGTAGCACCAATAAGGATACAACAGGAAGCCATACCATTAGTAAATAAGTACAAATACTTGGGGATCTGGCTTAATGAAGGAAAAGACTACCTGAATGCTCATGAAGAACACCTCAGACTGAAAGGGAGACGGAATGCAGCAGTAATGAAACATAGAGCACTTTGGGGACACAATAAGTACGAGGTAGTACGAGGCATCTGGAAAGGGGTAATGGTGCCGGCGCTCTCGTTCTCTAATGCCGTATTATGCTTAAAGTCAGATATCCTGTCGGGGCTGGAGGTTAACCAAAAGGCAGTCGGCAGGTTAGCTCTGGGAGCTCACAGTAAGGCTACAAACGAGGCTGTACAAGGCGATATGGGTTGGGCTTCATTTGAGGCGAGGGAAGCACAAAGTAAAATACGGTTTGAGGAGCGACTTAGACATTTAGATGAGAAGAACTGGGCAGCCAGAGTGCACAGATACCTGTACCTGAAAAGTGTGGACACCAAATGGCGGAAGAGGACGCGAAAGCTGGCGACTAAATATAACTTGACCGCGGCAAATAAGCAAAGGGGGCCAGTTAAAAAGCAAGTGAGGGAAACAGAGACGCTCATGTGGAAAGAGAGGATGGAAAAGAAGGGATCGCTGGGAATCTACAAGGCAAGCAAACAAGAGATCCGGAAAGAGAACTTTTATGACAACAATAAAGGTAGTGCGTTGCTCTTTGAGGCGCGGGCTGGCTGCTTGAGAACTCTAACTTACAGGAGCAAATATTCGTCACAGGATGAGACATGTGTTGGATGTGGCATAAATAAAGAAACAATCGACCACATAGTCATGGAATGTCAAAAGATTCAGCCGGATAGAAATGGGGGGAAGGTCACACTTCCTGAGGCGCTGGGCTTCGCGGTTGATGGAAGCATTAACTGGTCAGCAGTAGGTATTACTAAGCAGCGGCTGGAGTATTGGTGGAGGAAAAGCAGAGAAGTCGATAAAATAACATCCCAGCCAAGAGTAGCGGCTGGGCTAAATTAAAAAGACATCCGAGTTGAGGGACAGAATTTAAACTCGAACTATTAAGGTAGGCTAGATGGCGCATGCCGTCACCCCGATTCAAAGGGGAGGCCTTTAATCATCATCATCATCATCACGAAAATAGGGGACGTGCAAACTCGCAAAGTCTCATGGGATTCACCGTCTGCATCGGCTTCCGGTTCAAAATATCCGTGGCGCGCTGCTTCGCTGGACGTGTTTTTGGAGCTGTAGTAGCGTCTTTTCTTTCAATTCTGTTCCAAACTAATCACTCCCACAATCAGGACCGGTTGCGTAGCTGTCGGTTGCTCAATTTCAAGCACAAACGGAAAGAGATGTTGATTCCCCTGGAACGAAGATGTAAAAGTGAAGTGAGTTTTGTAGCAACAAGGAGAGCCGTGGTGAGTGGTATAGCCTTTCGACGCCTAGCGACAGGTGGGCAATATTTTTCCTGCATCCTGAATGGATGGTTTTTTTTGTTTTTGTCTGACTCGTTTAGTATTTGCGTGTAGGTGCTTCCAGCGAAGATGCGCGGCAGGTTGACTACGTGCCATCGATATTTTGGCATGATGAAAGAGAAACTGACGCGTCGAGACGGAAGTATGAAAGGCATTTGGATGTGGAGTTTTTCATAAGCACAACCACAATGACTAAAGATGTACGCACCTACACTAAACGAAAATGACCTGAAATAACCTCAATAACTGGGTAAACCACTTGTTCTCTAGCGCACTACCTTTCCTGTTTTTTTTGTTTTTTACCACCTACTATCTAAGTAAAAATTTACTCTCGTGCTGAGTTTTTCAACGTAGGATGGGTAGTAATTATTTGCCCCAATGAAATTTTTAGCTAGTAGAGAGAGAGTGAATTTTTACTGCCTTCACAAGGTTTTTGAGGTGATTTCTGGGAGCTGTTTACGGTGGTAAAAAAATGAAAGTTGCAAGTGCATTCGCCCAGAGTCGATAAATTTTTAAAATATCAAATGGCGGCAGAAGTGATCAAACATAGTTTCATATACAGACTTTACGCACAAACAACAAATCCAGAATAAAACACTACTCTTTATTTTTTCTTTATTGACTGTGTACATACAACATTCGCATACAAATATACATCAAACGAAGGAAAAACATGAAACAAAGAGGTCAAAATCGGCAAATTAAACAGGCTTTTTAAAATTCCTTCACCTGTAGAAGGCCTTCTACTTGATGCAACAGATTAAAACACTACTCGAACAGACTGCACGCGTTACTCGTTTGCACTTTGACAATCCGGTATATATAGGCACGAATTTTCGACCGGCCGTGTAGTACCGGTAGAAGAGCTCCTTTTTTGCATCGATTAACAACCACAGTTAAAGCTGCAAAATAAATTTGAGGTGGGCTGCAGGCCACTAAGTGTCACACCGACCTTTTATGATAAATCTACCCGATCTCACATTTTGGTTATTCAATAATTACTTGGCACACCGGGCTCTTGGCCCCACACGTGTTAGCACTGCTGATGCACAAATCCATAAAATGTATCTACGTACACACAAACCATGGCAGCTCAATAGTTTTCATTGAGCGACGGTGCACAAACACATTAGCAGCACGTATTCGTGACAACGGGCGTAGAAGAGCGGTGCACGCTTGCATGCAAGCTTCTTACCGACGGCGTACTAGGCCTTTTCGAGGAGCACAGCTACGCGATGGAACACAGCTGGCGATCACAGAATACATCTCCTGTGCGAATTTCGTCGTCAATTCAGACACAAATGAACACGTGTCCACTATCTGCGGAGTCTTACGGACACGTGGCGATGTGTGTACTTCTGACGAAAAAGATGGACCACCATATGGGTTTTCTTCATGCTCACCGGCAGCCACTTGTTGGTTGCGTCTGCCTCGTATCGGCTTCGCGCTAAATGTTTGAGAATAGTTTGTGCATGAGGCGGGCAATTCTGGCAGAATTTTACTCCAGCAGACGTCGTCTTCTGTGGAACAAAATATATGCGATCCTTCTTTCACCTGCCTCGGCGACACACTCCCACTGGTCACTGGCGGCCGCAGCTCGGTGCCTACAACATAGTGAAGCGTTTTGTTTATCACTTCTCCAGGAAGCAACTACGGACGATGACACCAGATTGATTGTGTTACCACTGGCAGATCGCGATTCGGCACGGAAGCGAGATATACGCGACGTGCAGGCTCGGAGGTGCTCAAAAGCGTGCGGTCGCTCGATGATGTAGGAAACACGGAGAACCATCAGCTCAACCAGACACACATATCCCGAGCTTCTTGCACCGTCTGTCTCCAGGGCCACCGCAGAGCGAAAGCCAACAATTTGCGAAAATATGCGGGAAAAATTTCCACAGCAGTTTTTTTTTTTTAGAGCCTCCCCCCTCTTTTTTTTTTCACCCACAGAATGCTATCTTCACTCATTGTGCTCATGCTGCCCCCAGTTCCTGTGAAAGTGCGTTGACTAGAGGTCAGTCATGAGGCACGACGATGCCAAAAAAAACACACACACATTTGTGCTCCTCGCATACCTTCAGGATTCACTGAGAGCGTCACTCAATGGGTATGGGGCAAAAGCCGCCGAAGCAGCTGCATCTTGCTGTCACGTGGTAATAAACTCAAAACGGTGGGTAAAAAACACGTGATAGAAAACTCCCTACGTGGTAAAACTGGATTTTGCCATCCTTTTACTCCGCACCTTAGAGGTGATGGTAAAACTATGTCATGTACCATCTTTTACTCCAACTCGAGGTAGTAATTTTAAAGGCGAGAGAGTTTTCAGAGGTCATGATTCGCAAAAGACCCTAAACTCGGATAGTTTTCGCTTACAATGTACGACAAGCTTATGACGTTTACGCTAAAACGCACGGCCGCCACGCAGCTCTGACTCTGATAGCGAGCATAGCGTGACACAGCTGCCGATAGCCGCACGACATCAGGCCTGCGGTGCAGCCGTGTAATTCCTGGACACAGCATTTGTCAGTGACATCAACTTCATCAATGTATGCACAACCAGCCAGTGGTTCTGAAAGCGACCACTTCACAGCAGTGGGAACAAATTACGCGTCAGTAACGCTATGAAGATAGCCCCGCCACGGTGGTCTAGTGGCTAAGGTACTCGGCTGCTGATCCGCAGGTCGTGGGATCAAATCCCGGCTGTGGCGGCTGCATTTCCGATGGAGGCGGAAATGTTGTAGGCCCGTGTGCTCAGATTTGGGTGCACGTTAAAGAACCCCAGGTGGTCGAAATTTCCGGAGCCCTCCAGTATACGGCGTCTCTCATAATCATATGGTGGTTTTGGGACGTTAAACCCCACAAATCAACGCTATGAAGATAAGAAAAAGCGCCCCACTATTTTACCCATAGAACAAGTATGTGTTGCTGGTAATTTCAAGTGTTCCTCCAAGCATTTCTTTCGTAGTATAATACTCAATGTATTCATACCTGACCTGGCGCAAATGCGAGCACAGCAGGTAACCACGAATGACAAACGGGGCGCCTGATTATGAGGTCAGCGTCGACTTGAACGAGCCCGACTTTGCTAAAATAGTTACCGCCGACATATTTTGCTTTCAAAGTGTTTTTAGCGCTGCATTGTAGTTTATAGGTCATTATTGACGAACTATTGAACATTTTGCCAGGTCATCACCGCTTAACACGTATACTATAGCTTTAGTAACATAGGATGCATTTTGCACACGATGAATGATTGATAAAAGGTCCTGTTTACCCTTACTGGGACGCCGACACAGCGGTGCAACTACGAATGCAAGAACAGGTGAGCTCCCCCACAGAAGGAAACACGTAAGAAAACAAATAACTAAGCGCGTTAGTGGGCGATCCGCGTAAAGTTAGTTGGAAGACGTGACAGCCGAAGTCACGACCCCTATTCTGGAAGACACACACGCACACGCACGCACACACACACGCGCGCGCACGCACACACACATACACACGAAGCGTTACGTGTGGTTAGAGATTAAGGCCTGTATAGCTTCAACTTTGACTAGTCCCAGCGTTAATTATCTCCGGCGAGCTCGGTGGCAGTGCGGCACAGAGCATTCGTCGAGAATTTAGACTGATGGTACCTTATACCCAAGCAAACGTACTTTCACGTGACGTCACGGACAGGTTTTCTGTGTCGTGCACTCGCAGATGGCGGTAACCGCAACTTCTTATTGCATTTGAGAATGTCAGTGCAGGGATGATAGTTATAGCGCGAGAACACAACGATGACACAGAGACAAGGACACGAAGGACAAGAGCGCTTCGTGTCACGAGCGCTAGCAACTAACGCAAGCTGCCACACTTCTAAGTGCAGTGTAGGCAAAAGCCATTGACTGGCCTTTGTTTTTTTTAGGGGGGGGGTGGGGTCGGTCCTACACGCGTTTGTTCGCCAGCTGCGCCAAAAGGGAACACCGAGAATTGGATGAAGGGGGCCACAGCACTAATCTGAAGCCCCCGGTTTTCTCTATGCGCGTTCGAGAGAGAGTTTACGCAGCGTCCTAATTGGGTTTTGGTGTTTTGATTTTTCGGCGTTTTAAATTTCGGGCATTCTGATATTACGGCTTCTTGATTTTTTGCCATTTTGATTGCCACCCATCTCAATAGGCTGGTAGACCGAACATGGTGCTCACTGTGGCCTGTTTGATCTGTTTTGACAGCCTCCGTTTGTCAAATTTTGGAAAAACAGACGGTGGGTTTGCAGCCCAATGTGACCTGGTCAGCATGGCGGACGTTATATTTACTGCAACAAACGGCCTCCAGGAAACGTGGTGCCGTCCAGGAAACGTGGTGCCGTCCAGGAAACGAAAACAAAAACGGGAAAATTAATATTGTGCTCAATATTTGTACCATTCGTATAAATGGCTTCCCGCACTTGTTTTGTTTTGATAATGAAGAAATGTTTATTTGTTGGAACTAAGTAACTAGAGAATTTTTGAAATTAAGATGGGTAAAAAATCATGCGCGGGCAAGCACTTCGATATACAGGGTGTCCCACATGACTTGAGCCAAGAATTTGAAAGTGAAAGACAGTTAGGAGGCGAATCGAACCAAGCGCTTACTACTCGCACTAGCCTGTAGGTACTCAGGCTATTTTTTATTTCTCCCCATACTAACAATTATTAATTTTTAATTACCTATTTTGAATCATTGACTGTAAACTCAAAATGTGAACACTCAGATGTAGAGCACTATCAGAAACCACCTACTGAATATTTTCCTGTACGATACGTCGAGCGTTGTTATTTTTCCGCGTTGTCAAAAAAGACTATAGCAGCATTATAGCAGTCCGCTCGCGGTCCGTCAAACAGCTTTTTTTTCGATTTTGCGGCTTTCTTTACAACGTGGAGAAAATAACAGCGCGAGACATATCGTACAGCAAAGAACTTAGTCGGTGGTTTCTGAAAGTGCTCTACTACTCAGTGTCCATATTTTGGGTTTCCAGCCCTTATTTAAAAAAATAGGTAGTAAGAATTCATAAACATTTGCATGGGTAGAAATAAAAAAAATAGCCTGAGTACCCGAAGGTTAGTGTGAGTAGTACGCGCTTGGTTCAATTCGCCACTGAAGTTTCTTTCATTTTCAAATTCTTGGCTCAAGTTATGTGGGACACCCTACATAGTGCTTGCCAAGAAAGGTTCCAGACCCAGTCTCCCACATACAAAACAATGGGCTGCTCGAGACCCCACTTCCCTAAAATGAATCTCTCTCTCCTGCCCCGCCACGGTGATCTAGGTACGTTGCTGCGGACCCGCAGGTCGCGATATCGAATACCGGCTGCGGCGGCTGCATTTCCGATGGAGGCAAAATTGCTGTAGGCCAGTGTGCTCAGAATTGGGTGCACGCTAAAGAACCCCAGGTGGTCAAAATTTCTGGAGCCCTCCACTACGGTGTCTTTCATAATCATATGTTGGTTTTGGGACGTTAGACCCCACATATCGATCAATATTCTCCTGTGCACAGGGTGTCTGAACCAAATGTTTTTCGTTTAGTTTCGTGCCCCCGCTAAATGTTCTGTTTTTGTATTGAAATGGAAAAAATTGTTCCAAAATAATTCGTAACGGTATTTATTTGTATGCGAAAATTAGAAGTTATATAACAATAAAATTATTAGTAAATTTCTCATTCATTTACTCGCGCTTTTTTTTTAATTTCGACAAGGAGAGAATGCGTTTACCGTACGAAGATCTAGAAATGAACGAGAACCAGGGCACTTTTGAGTTATTGTAGGCTTTCTCAAAAATAAATCACCAATTGTTTTTAGCAGGTTTAAGACTTGGCGTCAAAGGAGTGAGCATGATTTAAGAAGCAGCCCGTCAAGTATCGTATATATATATATATATATATATATATATATATATATATATATATATATATATATATATATATATATATATATATATATAGTGAGACTGCTGTTTATACAAAACAAGCGTCCGCAATGAATATGCCTTCTTCACGCTGGCATGTGTCATAATACAAATAAGATCACTGATTTCCATTGCTTGCTTTCGTTTGTCGCAAAATTTGAGCATATCTTAACTTTTACATTCCTGTCTGGGATACGTGCCAGTACTGTTCTCCGACATAATTATTAATGCCTATGTTGCATGACGTCGGTTGTTCCAGATTTCCAAGTTTCCACTTGAACCGCAACACGATAAAAAAGAATTGGTTGCACCCCGGAACGATATAACAGAGAATGTTTCAGTTACGTTTTTTTTTTCTGGTCAAAAATAATTTTTTCTTTTTTTTTCCTTTTCGTTCTGTTGCTATACACTGCCTGAAGCTATGCATTTTTTCAAACTGCCAGCAACAAGTCGTTTTTGAGAAAACCTTTTCATGGGTATGAGTTCTTCCGCGTATTTAGGAAGCGCTTCCAAGCATGGGAGTCAGCAGGGTAGTGCAAAAGGAGCACCTGCCCCCTCGAGCCTCACCAGCTTTTGCCCTCACCCAGCTAACACCTGTGCTCTCCCCCTACACCGCGGCGATGCAACAATCGTTCGGACCTTCCAAGAACGAATCCTACCGATGACCATGCTTCCGCGTTTTTCCACGACCTTTTCTTACCCCCATACGTTTCCCGACACACCTGTTTGGACCACGTTGTCTGTCTTCATCTAGGCTGCACCTTATTTTCTTTTTTACTTTATCCTTGCGTTTTTCGTCCCTGTCCATTGACCTCCTATAGAAAGAGTTCACGGGCAACTTTTTGCAGCCACGAAAAAGAAAAACCGGCCCTACCAGCGTTGCAGGGCACTGCGCCGTGCTCCCGACCGGGCTGCAGAAATTAGGTGCCTTTCTCCTCTTCTAACCACTACCACCACCACCATTACCAGAGCTGGTCTTCACTCGTACAGACGCGCCGAGGACCACCGCCTCCCCACGTTACATCGTGTCACCGTGTTCCGTGAGACAAGCTGAGAGGCTACCATCGCTACGTCGCCATGTCTCAATCCGTAGCTAGCGCTCTGCACCGAGTGTGTGGCACTGTCAGCGGCGTCAACTGGCGTCCAACGCGCTTTGTTGACGAGCTCATCGTGACGCGCTACGCCTGCCACCTGTGTCGCGTCATCCCGAGCACGACGGTCGTGCTTCCGTGTGCTCACGGCCTTTGCGAGCTGTGCCACGCTGGTTCTCTCCTCGAAGACGGTAGACGTGTGTGTCCACTGGATGGGAAGTCGTTCGGCGAATGGGACTACGAAAAGTGCCATCTGCTGGTCCTGAAGAAGGACCTAGAGGTTAGTGCTCACACTTGTGTCGGTATTTCTAATATATGACTGTTTATGTAGATGCTACCTCTCCGTTCTCATTGGCAATAGGATGTTTCACCCATCAACTATTTAGGAAAGAGAAGCGAGTGCATTTTAGAGAAATAGAGAGGAAAGTGCTATTAATTTTTGGCAGATGGCTGGCTTGGGCGCCCGCCTAGGAGCTAGCGTTCCTTTGTGCTTTCCCTGCTTTCTTCTTTTCGCTAGTCGCGCGAAGGACGAACACGAAAATCGGAAAGTGCACCGGCACAAACCGGATTTCACTGCTTCTTGCTTCATGTGGTTGAGCAAGAGTTCACACGGCCTCTTAACCAGCTGGTACCTGAAGATGTCGACCACAGTGGCGTCAATGCATGACGACGGGGTTCGCGCGTATGTTCATGTCTGTAGCGGCCACCATTTAGCGTACTGGGCCTAATTAAGCTTCAAATGAAGCGGAAGGTACTCCCCGCCTAGCATACGATAGCGCTGAGATATTAGTAGAGTTTAGTGAGCCGATCGTCTTATTCCCATACCGCCCCATAAAAGTTCCTTTGGCTGGCTAGTTCGTCTAAGGCCCCTCGGATGATCCATTCACACGGCAAATCTAACGTGATTTACAACACAGGCGATCAGTCGAAATGTTATGACGCTAACTTAACGCTCATAAGAATCTACTTTGAAATCGTGGCGGTTACGATAATGTTCTTTTATCTGAAGTCTCTTTGAAAAGTGGGCCGTAATTTTGGTGGATTGTAACCACCACGCGTTGACCACAAGCGCGCTGTGACGTCAAAATCTGGTGGTGGTAGTGGTGCCGGAAACAAAACAAAGGCACCTAACTTCTGTCTGCCTCTTGGGTGACATGGCGGAGAGCCTGACGTAGTATGTGAGGCGCATAAAGGGCGTGTGAGTTCCTGTCCTTCCATTATTTTTTCCGCCGTCTTCTCGCCCCCTTCTTCCCTTGCTCAGAAGGACTTAACCGATGCTTTACCCCACCCAAATACTACCGTGTTCATTTGACTGAAACGTGACACGTATTTTTTGTTCCCCCCCCCCCCCCCCAAAGTCGACTATCGTGTTGCAATCGAATACCGAAATTCTATTTTTACTTCCTAGACGCAATGGCAAAAGTTAGCCCTTATCTTACCATGGTGGTAACATTAGAACCGAGTAAACATAAGGGAAGTTCACTTAGGCCAGCTGAGGGCCCTAACCAACGACGTTACCTGAGTCCTTCGGAATACGCTTCATCTTCCCTAAGTTTCATTGCTTGTACTTTATATTCAGGTCGGCTTCTTCAAACTACTATAATTGCTGCTGTGATGAATCAGCTTTGAGTAATCCCCCCAACCCACGTGACGTCACAGAGAGGTTCTCGGCACCCAGACGTGGCTTATTTGCAAGTGAGCTCTGTAGAGAACTACAAGCTGGTGGAACGGTTAACAAAGGGAAAATCGAAAACAACCCGTTTGTGCCACGAAGCCACAAGGAAGTGCGTGCTTACCTCGCAGAAAGCAAAGCTTTTAGGTGGCAAAAAAAGTCATGGTTCAGGGATTAAACTCAAGGCCAAAGCCTTTCTCTACTACCTTTCATACGTCAGGAGCGATGCTGTGGAAAGTATGCACTAAGTTCGGCCAGCAAAACGTTTAACGCGTTTCTTGGTCGCTCAAGATAAATCTCATCAGTGCCGGTGCACGCTCGCGTTTCTTCGTGCTTCTCTATAGGGGAGACCCGCTCAAGTTTGCCCGGCGACGCCAGCGCTTGCCTTTCCCCTGCCAGAAAAAGCGCACAACAGTAGAGTCTTCCGACCCTTCCGCTGCCTTTGGCTTCCACGCATTTGCGAAGCACGCGCTGCACGTGAAACGGCCCTCGTTCCGCGATGTCACCCCACCAGAAAAGGGGGGGGGGGGCATTGCTGCGTCGTCAACTGTCACAATAACCATGCAAACACGAAGAGGTCGACTCCACCAGTGAAATTCTACCGATTCCCAAACCGATGGTGCGAAACAAGCAGACGACAGAAATGAATTAAAGCAGTGCGCCGAAAATGTATGTAAACAATTTTTTCATAAAAATTAGCACGCGCACAATGCATTCAAAATTACGGGTGTTAATTCCTGCGTCACCGTTCCTCTAATATATCGAGTTACTGGGAGATGCACGTCCCCAACTTAAATGTATAAATTTTCAACGCCCGTATTTAGAGCACTGTTAAATAATAATTGATTGATATGTGGGGTTTAACGTCCCAAAACCACTATATGATTATGAGAGACGCCGTAGTGGAGGGCTCCGGAAATTTAGACCACCTGGGGTTCTTTAACGTGCACCCAAATCTGAGCACACGGGCCTACAACATTTCCGTTTCCATCGGAAATGCAGCCGCCGCAGCCGGGATTCGAACCCGCGCCCTGCGGGTCAGCAGCCGAATACCTTAGCCACTAGACCACCGCGGCGGGGCGCTGTTAAATAATAGCGAAGAAATATTTTATGCTGCTACTACTATTCGATATTGTTGGGGACGTAGTAGTTGAAGCTGTGTGCACATGTGGTATTGGTAATGTGTTGTGATATATTTTTAAATCTACGCAGCGCCGACGGAAGTGTGTGGTTGCCAAAAGCTTGGACAACTATGAAAAAAAAATTGCATTAGCCGTTGTTGCAAGTCCGTTGGCAGATACAGTGAACTAGTTGTTACTGAGTGTGCAGGCGTAGCCCGAACAACACGGTGCATTTTCGATACGTGACCAAGATAAAATGCCTTTATAGCAATGCGCTCTTCCCCTGCAGATTAGACACACACAATAAAGTTTCTCTGAAAGCTGGGCGCTCATCATGATGGCACGCACGCTGTTCGTGAACTCAAGGTACCCACGATGAGAACGGTGATAATACAAGGAAAGACACGCAAGATAGATGTCATTTTTTGTTGTGGGTCAAAAAGAAGTCCCAAATAGACCATTTATTTTTGAAGTGCTGTGTATATACCGCACGATAACTTGGGTGGGTGCTAGTAAATTAAGGTATCCCAACTAATAGCAGTCACAGCGCAAGAACCGCTTAACCTAAAGCTGAGAAGCGGCCTTACCCATGCATCCAGTAACAGACATAGTGCATAGTACACAGAGTAAACCAAATAAAGCAGGTATATAATTATGAACGTACAGAAAGTTTTATTCACCTCTAACGTCGCAAACAGCGTCGTCTTTCACTTGCGAAATGCACTTCGCTCTGACGAGGACGGCGTCATCTGCTACAATTTGCTTCACATCGGCTACATGGCTGAGCAGACGCTGCCCTTTTAGCAAATTGCTCCTACGAAAACAATCCTCAATTGCGGCGAACCTCTTAAACGCGGACAGAAGCGTGTACATCGTAACCGCACGCGACGCGAAACTCTCAAAAGCACGTGCAGAACGCGTGCAGCGCGCGAGCAAAGAAACGCGTTTTCAAGGCAGGTTGAATGGGACAGCGGAGGGGCGAAGACTCGAGTAACCAGTTTTCTCCCCGCATTGACTGACAGGATGGATGGATGGATGGATGGATGGATGGATATGGCTGTACCCTTTAGATCGGGCGGTGGCTAGCGCCACCAAGCCGTAATACCTAGTGAACCAAAAACTATATTTATTTTTTTTCCTTAAAAAGTGAGTTTGAGAATTCGTACTTTGCAGTGAAGAGTTTAATTTTCACTCGTGCCTTGACTTTAGCCACCAATCAGATAACCTCCTTCTAGTTAAGTCTACCCGCTTAAAGTTTATTTTGCCCTCCCGGTCCCTAAGCGCCAGTGCTTTGAAAAACTCTGCGCCATCATCCTGAACTATAGGGTGAAGCCCTTTACAGAACATTATCAAGTGTTCGGCAGTTTCTTCTTCCTCTCCACACGCACTGCATACTGTGTCTACCCCTTCGTATTTGGCCCGATATGTCTTGGTTCGCAGTACTCCCGTCCTGGCCTCAAACAGTAGAGAACTACCCCGAGTATTATCATAGATCTATTCCTTGGCAATTTCCTGCTTAAAAGTTCGATAGATTTCTAGTGCGGACTTCTTAATCAAGCCCATTCTCCACATGTCAGTCTCCGTTTCCTTCACTTCCTTCTTAACCGATAGTTCTTTTTGGTTTGGCCACCTGCTGTTTTCTAAGTATTTACCAGTCAACTTCCTGGTTCGCTTCCTCCATTTTGTATCGACATTCTTCATGTACAAGTAGCTGAAAACCTTCTTTGCCCAACGCTCTTCCCCCATTTTTCTCAATCGTTTCTCAAATTTTATCTTGCTGCTAGCTTCCCTGCCCTCAAATGATGTCCATCCCATATCACCTTGTACTCCCTGATTTGGTGTATTCCCGTGAGCTCCCTAAGCAAGCCTACCTATTCCACGTTGCTTAATTTCTAATATTGCTTGAACTTCTGATCTCATGCACAAAACCGCATTGCCGAACGTCAGCCCAGGAACCATGACCCCTTTCCATATTCCTCTCACAACATCATACCTATTGTAATTCCACAGTCCCCTATTTTTTACATGACTGCTGCATTCATGTTACCTTTAGTCGTCACGTATATTTCGTGTTTCCTCAGATACTCAGTCCCATTGCTTATCCACACGTCCAGATATTTGTATTTATCTGTTATCTCTAGCGTGACCTCCTGTATTCTAAGCTCACTACCTTCGTTGTCATTGAAAATCATGACTGATGATTTTTCCTTACTGAATCTAAAATCTAACCTATCTCCCTCATTACCGCAGATGTCCATCAATCTCTGCAAATCTTCCTTGTTGATGGCCATTAGCATTATAACATCTGCGTACATTAATGCTGGTAGTGCCTGATCAATAAGTTTTCCTTGTTTGACTAAAGAGACAGCGCCACGCTCCGCAGCGCCTCCCACGGCGTGGGTCTCCCCTATGGCGCGACCAAGGAGGTTTAAGAAAAAAAAATGCTGGAGTGGAAATTATTGCCTGCGAATCAAGCTGAACCTACTGTAAGAGGGCGACTGTGGCAGCCATCTTACTAGGGGCATGATGAGAAGGGGTGTTTTCTTCGAACTTCCAATAAGTTTAACGTGGCAATCTTTTCGGGTCAGATAGCGCTGAAAGTGCGCCCTTGTGTTGCTAGTTTTCTTTCGTGAGCCTCGAATTCAAGGCAAGTTCTATTGGAGAATAAGTCGCCGATACTCGTTTCTGCAGATTATTTCATCGCAAACAACTATCGTTTGATTTATCATTCACATTGCCTTTAGACTAACAAATGAACTCTACTATAAGTGGGCACCAGCAGGAAATAGCATGTCTCTGAGATCTTCGGAAGGGAAAAGCTAGCTTCACTACTGCTGGCAAAGCATTTCGGGAACTTCCACTCCATCATTCATTTTTTTGCCTCCTTGGGTGCGACTGCCGAACAGAAGAAAGCGGGGTGATCACAAAAGAACGCGGGTACCGAACTACCCTGTGTTGTCCTATTCTGCACTGACACTGAAAGTCCAGGTGGCCGCCATGGTGACATGCCCAGAGTAGGTAGCCTATCTGTGAGATCGCGTGGACACGAAGCTATACAGCCGTGCAACGGTGTTTATCTTTGTAAGGCACATAAATATCTCCAATTCTTTCTCGTCCTAGTAACGAAAGAAAAATTAGTTTTTCGTGGTAGGGACATCAAACTTCTTTTTGTTGCGAATGCATCCACTGCAAGAAGTCTCGCTAGCTTCCGCTACGTTGCACATGATGTGTGAAGCAGAGTGTAGCTCGATTGGTAGAGCGACCGCCCCGTAAGGGCGTTTGTTTTGAGTTCGATGCTCGGACCAGGATGAACTTTCTGGCAACTGAGCATTTCTTTCCGTGAATTCCATACGAATTTCCTTGTTGCTTCGTGCCATATTTGGGTGATTGTCAATTTGTCTATTTTACGTTTTTTTTACTAATCTCGGTGTAGAGGTTCAGCGCAGGGGATGGCACGTAGCCGTTTAGTCCGCGCGTTCTTTTTGGGACCTCACCCCCCCCCCCCACGCGCATTCTTCTGTTCTCCTGTGGCGGCAAGGGTTAAAAGGGGGGAGGGGTGATTCGTAAATAAGAAGAAGAGAAAAGTGAGCCCCGTAACTGTCCCTCAGAGGAAGGACACCTCAGCAGTAGCTCACGAGGCAGTAAGGAGAGATTAAAAGGATAGGATTAAAAGGTATAGAGATAGAGTGTAAGGAGAAAGTGAGGCGCAGGAACAGCGACACATGGAACTAAGAAGATAAGAAAGATGGACACGGTCACAAGAGTCTGAGGAAGGGGCACCACTCGGCGAGAGTGGTCGTCGGAGATCACGGGGGTACAACCGGTCGGCACGAAATCCAGAGAGCGAGTCCGTGAACACAACAAGGGAACGCGTGGGGCATAACTGTCGGTACAGTTTCTTGTGGTGCGTGTTCGAGTTAGAGTGCACGTGGCGTCTCAATCAACGAGGACATGGCGGCCACTGTCACGTCAGTGTGACGGATTGATTTATTTCTAATCGCTCTGTCACGTTGATATTCGGATTAAACTTTCCCCCGTGTCATCCTTGAAACCACTAATTTTAGCAAAAAGGAGGCTTCTTAAAAAAAACATGACACGTTGCGCATAAAATTTGTACCGTTTTCACTTCATGAAGCCGCTTCATATATTGAACGCACGATGGCTGCCAAAACTACTACGCAGTGCAACTCGACGTAATTCTTTCGATTTTGCTGTAATAGCTTGGTTGCGGTGAAGCTTTAGAGGACAAGTCCCAATATTTTGCTTCGAGACTGGTACATCAAGTTGATGACTATACAAAGAGCACGTCGTATATACTTTCTTAGGTGCTGCTATGTGAAAAGCATGTCAACGAAAATGTGCCTATTGAGCTGAGACAGCAGTGTGAGTTTATATCATGTGTGCTTCTAAATAGATTTTTTTCTTTGAGAAAATGTCGGCTCATTTGAAGATTGACATGAGAATACTGCCAATCTACGTTTGTTATCGAGATTTGTTCTATTTACTTTCTTTGTTTCTTTTTTTTCTCAGGCATACTGTTGGAACGAAGAACACGGTTGCAACTTTGTGGGACCGCTGGTTAAGGTCCTTGAGCACTTCGAGCAGGAATGTACCTTCCACGCGTTCCCTTGTGAACAATGCGGTGAGAACGTACTCCGTGGTAAGCTGTCGGCGCACTACGCTGGCGGATGCAAAAGCCTCCCCGACATGAATGAAGTAGGTGAAACCCCACGACCCGCCGAGGTGCCACCAGCTGAGAGCTCCGATGAGACGCCGGCCCTTCGGAGCAAGGGGAACGAACTAGCCGAGCAAAGCAGGATTGTGGCAAACCAGCTGCGAATGTTTCGCACAGAACTAACGAGTACTCAAGAAACTAGTGACGACTTCACCGAAGCGACCGTGGAAGCCTGGCGTATGCAAGAAAGCGCGTGCAATGTTCCAAGAGGCGGGGACACGTCAACAGGGCCAGGTGCAGAAGCCCATTCTATCGTACCGGAGTCGCTGCTGCAGATGATGAGGAGAATGTCACACAGGTTGTTAAGCCGCGACAGATCTACAATTGTTTGTGCCGGTGGCCTGAAATGCGTTCACCCCAGCGTTTTCAGGCCTGTCCTTCACTTATTCCCGGGTCCTGTGTGGAACGATGCGAGTCCCGTTGACGTTGAAGGCACTGACATGGAATATAAGTGCGGAGGGGCCCCACTTGACATTTACCACATGTGCCTAACGCACATCGACAACGTTTCCCGTTTAAGCACCTTTCACGATTGCTATCGGATGGCGCCCGACTCCTTGAGAGTAAGCGTGGTTGTTGTGAATGAGCCGGAGAGTGAGACGTCCGTACTCAACGTTAGAATGGAGTGGGATTACGCGCCAGGACGACGCCGGAGCTTTCCAAAGGTGGTGAGAGTGGCGATTCTGATGTCGGACGGTTGCTTGGATTTGGTGAAATGCGGCGAGAGTGGTGGCATTATATCGATCTTCAACACACCGAACTGGAAGAAAGGCTACAAAAACGAAGGATACCTGACGTTCATGGTCGTCATAGATCCCTCATAATAGTGCCCTGTCAGGTGCGCCCCGACTCGATGCTATACGCACGGCGGTAGCTTTTGGGCCTCATGCTCTTTGAACCGCGCTGCTAGGCTTATTCTACCATCGTTCACGCCTTTCCCGCTGAGGGCTACGAAATATAAATTTTTCTTTGAGACCTGTATTTTAACTGAGATATACATTCATAAACGTGGATGATGTTCACACCTTGTGTTCGACACTTTAGCAGTCAATAAAATGAGTTTTTTTGCCTAAATCGTCCTAGACTACCTTTTACTCTCTGCTGTAAGGGCCTGTACGCACCTATTCGGCTGCATATTTTTTTAACGCTTTCATTGCACGAGCATATGGAACACAGTGTACTGGTGCGAAGGTCACGGGTTCGATCGCGGCCGTGGCAGTCGCATTTCGATGGAGGCGAAATATTTGATGTCGTGTTTAACGTCACAACGCGTTAAAGAAGACCAAATGGTCAAAAATTCCACTACCACGGCGTCTCTCATAATCAGAGTGTGGCTTTGGGACGTAAAACGCCAGTTGTTCTTAACAGTGTGCTGATAAACAGGCGCGATGTGCTGAGAAGTCGCACTGCACGCTTGACGCTCACGTGAGAAATCCGGGGGATGAAGTGTTAGCTGACAGATGCAATCACATGGCGGAGCACAATGTTTGCAGTTCGTTATAAATTACTTACTATTGACAGCGCTAACTCACACTTTTGTCGAGGCGCAGTGCCTTCGGTCTCAGAGCTATCGTAAAACCACGTTAAAGGAACACACACAAAAATATTCTTTTATCACTCAACTATTCGGAGAATACCTTAATCACAACGCTTGCCACGAGAAATGGGCAAGAAAAAAAATTGTGGGTGGTGGCACCCCCTTGAGATGCCTGCACTAAACGCCTTGATGGCGTCCTCACTGTGATGGCGTCCTCTGGGGCCTATGAATATCGTCATAATAAAAAAATGAACTAAATCATGCACTGAGGACTCAGGAGACTTGATATCCCGAGATTAGGGAAATGTTGTTTTCCCAATGAAGCAAAAAAAAAAGATTTTGAAGTATATGACGTCATGCGTGGTTACTTCGGCGCTAAATTTAAAACAAAAACTGTGACCTAAATGACGAAGTGACAAGAAAATTCTATCTATATAACGGGTAAGTCTTAAGAGCGAGTTGAGAAAAATAAGACACAAGAGAAAAACTTTTATGCAAGTATGGTTGTGCAACTACGACAATACTTGTTTGCATAAAAGGCATAGCCTGTCAGCTTTCATTGCTGCACGTGTAGCTGGCGCACATTTTTCTGGAGAGCTTCAAGCTGATTGATTGATTTGTGGGGTTTAACGTCCCAAAACCACCATATTATTATGAGAGACGCCGTAGTGGAGGGCTCCGGAAATTTCGACCACCTGGGGTTCTTTAACGTGCACCCAAATCTGAGCACACGGGCCTACAACATTTCCGCCTCCATCGGAAATGCAGCCACCGCAGCCGGTATTCGATCCCGCGACCTGCGGGTCAGCAGCCGAGTACCTTAGCCACTAGACCACCGCGGCGGGGCATGAAGAGCTTCAATGTACTGTACGTTGGTGAGCGGGAAGTCCTTCGAAAAGTCTAGGTTCCAGAGGTACTGCGTCTTCCGCCTGACCTCCTGCGATGACAGGGCCTGCGTAGACTACAATAATAATAATAATAATAATAATATTTAATAATAATAATAATAATAAAAGCTGCCGTCTAACGTCCCAAAAGTACGATATCATGAGAGACGCTGTAGTGGAGGACTCCGGAAACTTCCACTTCCTAAGAATCATCATTGTGCACTTACATCTAGGTGCACGGCCTCGGACATTATCGCCTCCATCGAAAATGCAGTCGGCGCTGCCGGAATTCAACCTCACGACGTTCAGGTTAGCAGTCTAGTGCCATGACCACTAGACCACCGCGGCGGAGCGGTGCGAAGCCAGCACGCTCTGTAGCTGGAGTCAATCGCTATATCCGATGTCACGACACCGGAGCATCGCAATAAGCATTTTTTTATCATAGAAAACGTACGAAAGCGGATAGTGCCTTCATTGTTCACTGCTTTGAGTGCACTCGACTAATAACCGTTGGCGAAATGATGTCTCTATTGTTCACAAAGTAGATATTACAAATATAACTTTATTCGTTGTTTCGCCTCACTGCACGTGTAAAGTAGAGTTACTTTATATGCTACCCGAAGGTACCATATACTGAAACTCTACTTTAAAGGACCCTTGACATTAAAATATAAACCTCGAGATGGTTCTGTTGTTTACGTGGGTACTTCTAAGCGATTTCGAGGGGGAGACGTTAGCTTTAAAATCACCTGCCACTAACAACCGAACACTTACAGTAAGATGGCTCCCCTACTTTCTAGCTTTTCATGAGGTGGAGGAGGCTGGGATTTTGGTATGAGTAGTACGAGTGGAATAAGCGAGTGGTTCTCGAAGAAAAGAAAAAAAAGAGCAGAACTCCGTATGCCGAATGTGGCGACACTGCTAAGCTCCATGTAGGGTTGAGGGGGAAAATGATAAAAAATTATTAATAGAAAAATGAAAAAACGAAAAGGAGCACTCGCCGCACAGGAGCTACAGACAGAAAGTAGAGCGAAGAGATGGAAAAGATGGGAGACATGATATAAGGGTCGGCGAGTGCGACATGACAGCAGGAGTTCGTGGATAGTGGACCCACCGGCATTACATCTACGCTGGCACCGGAGGACGAAACAACCATTCTGCGTGAAATCCGCCCAGCGAGTCAACGACGACAAGTGGTAGTGGTGGTAGTGGTTAGAAGACGAGAAAGGCAGCTAATTTCTGCAGCCCGGTCGGGAGCACGGCGCAGTGCCTGACGAGTGAAAGAGGCAAGCGCAGACAATTCTTCAACGACCTTTACCTCCTCCCCATTCTTACACTGACAAACCTGCTTGTACCTCGTGATCCTTCTGTTTCTCAGACCCCTTCTCTGTCCATTGGCATTCTCCTGATTTCTTGCTCATTTCTTACAGCCACCCACGCTGCATGAACAAAACCGGCCCGATCAGCGTTGTAACTCGTTTCCAACACAATTGTAAACTGTTTGTATGAAACATATGTGACTGTTCAACATATGTTTGCGCATACAAGATTTCTGCATATCTTTAGCGTCGTTTTGTACCGTTTGCCCGAGAAAAAGGAAGTCGCACCACTCTCATTCTCTCTGCATGGTTCGCATAAAGCCGATTCGCGATGTACGTGAAATTCACTGATTGTGGTTATTTAACGGGCTCTCTTTTTTCTATCACTGTGATACCGTGATCACCACTTCTTCGTCTTTTTTTGCTGCGTACTACTATCTCAATACCTACTGGGACGAAAACTTCTGATGGCTCATCAACTACGGAAATTGACCGTCAGCGGTGTCGGCGTCCCGCTTTGGCAGCGAGAACAACGTGCTACTAAAAATAATCTTCGCGTGACGACGTCACCGTATGATATCGTCATGATGTCATGGATCATCCAACTTTGCAGTTTCGTCGTGGCGTCGCTATGAATTATCATGGCGTCACATAGCGTGACGTCGTCACACGACATCGTCACTTTGCACTGCCTCCGTTATCTGCCGAACACGGAGGCAATGCTAAACCAGGGGAAGTACAGAAGACTAGCAATGCCCTCGCACGTCGAATTTAGAAAAGTTTTGGATAGTAACAGAAAAGAATCAGTGCATCAACTAAAGAAAAAGAACGTACTTATAAACGAACAACTGGGGAGAGGTGAGGCATGTATGCAGAGAGGGGCTTCCGCTCCAAAGAAAAGTTGGAATGGGATAAAGAATGCAGCGTGCCCTGGTATTTCCCCGAAGAATAGCTCAAGCTGACCAACAGAGCTTGCAAGATACCAAAAGCCACAAATGCCACGAGGTCTTCACTTTTGCCGGAAGAATTTCTTTAAAGTAAAGTTTTCTATTATGGTCAATGAGAGACAGATTAAGGAGGGGGTACTGACCCTGGTGATTGATACAAGCTTGAAGATACATCATCATCATCAGCAGCAGCAGCATCCAGGCGATTCGTCACATTCTATTGTGAACGATTTTTCTTTTTTATGAGACACTAAAGGGTGCCAAGCCTGCAACCGAGTATGCAGAAAAGGGTATTTTCTTTCCGCTAGTGTCGTCAGAAAACTGCGTCAGAATGTAGCCTACTACAATATTCTACTATTTCCATATGTGCCAGATTTTATTTTCTTACTTCATGTAGGGAAAAACGTTTTAGCACCACTAACAAAATCTGCAGTTTGTTGTTCAGACTTTGTCTTCTTTAATCTTAGAGGACTGCTGGCGAGTAAATCATAATCTCACAGAAGATATGTTTCACAAGCTCTGTAGAACTGGTGTTTCAAATAGATGGCTTTACCAAAGCTATGTACGTTTATATGTTTCTGGTTTCAGATCAGAAGTTTGAGCGCCTTGGTAAATTTTGTTTGGGATCATGACACAGCTGCCAAGCCAAGCATAGCGTTAATGATGAACTCTCAGCTCGAAATATGCACAGTACAGACCGGTGACAAATAGTGGGATTCACCCAATTTTTGTGTTGCTTATTCTTTTACGAAGCCACGATGACAGGACACGCTGACAAGCCGACACCCTAAGATGTTTCGCCCCTCAAAAGAAAGCTTGATTTCACCATCTAGTCGTCTCACGCGAATAAGAGACCTTATGAGTTTTCTTTCTGCCACCATTACTGTCGTACTGTGATGCTGGTGAATGTCATAGTTGTATTTGAGCTTTATTTCCTTTATTTTGCATTTCTAATGCCAATGCGCAAAACTGTGCTTGGAACAGAATCCTACTTCTCACTTGAAGGAAAACATGTAAAATATTTTCAATATGAATAATTTTGGCACAGTAGAAGTTGTAGGTAGACATTTATTCAGTCAACTTTAGAGCTCAAGGATTTCGACCACTTGCGAGATCATTTGACGCTCTTCTTCTCTTTCGGCTTCTCCTTCGGCTTCTCTTTCTTCTTCGGCTTCTCTTTCTTCTCCTTCGGCGGTGATTTAGCTGAGTCAGGTGGTGATAGAAAAGACAGGGTTATGGTAAGAATTATTGTAACAGTTTCGGGTAACCATAAGTTTGTTTGTATAACAAAAAAACATTGCAATATGCGTGTAGCCGTCAATGTTGGATGTCGTTGTCACAGAACCAACCTTCGCCGCTTCTAGCAGCTCCTATTTACCTTTACCGCTGCGCTGCATGACTCATCTTCTTCTCGTTGTTTACCCGTCTCTTACTGGGCCTTACTGCTTCCTTATTAAAAGTACTTACTCATGCAAGTACTAACAACATAAAGTTACGTATTCCTCATTACGTAGCATGTCTATCGGTATACGCAGTAGCTTTTCCCATACTCACTAACTTTGGACAGGATTAAGCCCCAGAAATCGCGCTTTCTTTTTACTCGTCGCCTTACGCAACTGTAACTGAGCCCGCGACGCCCCGACTAACTTTGACCACTCAGCTTTGAGAAGCTTTCAACGTTTCTTTCGTAGTCTCACGTACGCATTAACCGGGAGATCGCTATACGAGACTTGTGCACGCACAGCATACGCAGATCCGCTCTTGACGCTTGGCTGCTTCACGGTGGCGTCAAGTATACAGCGGTCACCAGCCCGGGTCAAGGCCTCTGCATAAGTAATATGCTGGAGGACTTCGCGTCTTCAGCACCATGCTTATCCGAGGTCTGCCACCCCACGGTTCGTTGCCGGGTTGTCGCGGTGACCTTAGTGAGAACCTGTGCCGGCTCTAATTTAAACACGCGTACGATCGTGCGAGTGACCAGGACCCTCTGTGTCGACACGTATGCACGCCTGTTCATGCAGGAATGACCGCGGAGGGGACACGGACATTGCTTGGACTTGCGTGGTGCGGAATGTGAATTTGATTAGCTTTGCGCACACTGGTGCTGCACCGCCACTCAAAGTCCCTCGAAAAGTGCAACGTTGCGCTCGCTTCTATATATGTGCTTGACGACACTATAAAGAGGTGAAGACAGGAGACGGAAGTAGGTGATGTGTGATGTCTATTAAAAGTGACGTGAGCTTTTCTGGTGTGCACCGTGTGTCTCAAAAATTCTAATGAAAGAATACAAGCCGATTTTGTCAATGTGTTTTTTTTTATTGTGTGCGTACCAAATGTCATCCATGTTCTGGTCGTAATGATGTTAGAAGTATCTTGCGTTATAAACGGGATTTCACCGCAACAATCACTGCAGAACTTAGCGAAAATGCTGCTTCATGTCAAAGCTTTCAATGGCTTTCTATACACCCTGCTTTAACCGCGCTATAGTTTGCATCCACCTGCTGTAGTAAATTCTCGTTTGTTTGTTTGTATTTTCTGGAACTCCTAGCTCATGCGGGTCTTTGTTTACGGCCGTTATTTGAATACGGTACGGAAAGCATTGTCATTCGACAAGTCTTTGCCTTCGCATTGCACGACGCCACACGTTCGAACTCGTAGACTACTTTTACTTCTAACGGCAGTCAGGAAGCCAGCTTTTTAACCTTTGGTATGAGCGAGTTCTGACAGCAAGTTCTCTGGCAGGTTCTTTAAAATGGAAAGGAGTGATAGGAATCTTGTTTTAAATGAAGACAGGTCATGCGCTTATATGTGTCTTTGCCCTATACCTATGAAATGACCTGCTTCAACAAAAAAATTTTGGGGGGGGGGGAGGAGTGTGAAGTTGCCTTCTGAGATCAACAACGAGCAGTGCAACACCACTTTAGTAATTTAGTAGTTATACAAAATCGCCCCAGAACTTTTAAGAAAGAAATCTAATTTTGCCGATGGTGCTATAAGTCGCCGTAGGTGTCAGTTCTCCTAATGCTAGTGAAAAGCTATTTTCTAATATCCTCAATAACTTCTATGCAACAGTGGTTACCAGTGTACGCATATATTAATTGTCAGTTATACTGTAGCTGCTTGATCACTTATTATAAAAGCCTTATTCTAGTATACCATGTTAAAACACTCTAAATTTTATTACCTGAATTTTAAATTCCCGAAATCACCGTATGGTTATAAGAGACGCCATATTAGAGGGCTTCAGGAATTTCGAACACTTGGGGTTTTTTAACCTGCACCTGAATGTAAGCGTATGGCCGTCCCGCATTTTCGCCTGAACCAAAAATGAAACCGTCTCAGCCGGAATTCGATCCCGCGACCTTCGGCTTTGAAGTCGAGTGCCGTCACCGCTAGACCACGGCGGAGAGGCTATTTACAGACTGATTAAGACTGTATGTCTCATAGTTCGCCTTCAGGGATTGCCTACCCTTCACGCAAGAAGCTTGTTCGGAGATAACGCACCAAGGCAACCGCGCGGAATTTGCGATCATAGTATATATCCTCTAAGAAGGTAGCATCTGCAGATAATTCTGTGCTTTCTATAGATTCAAGGTCGTTATTTCAATCTAAAAAGTTTGCACGTTTTGGAAGTACCCCTGAAAATGCCCTGGAGGGCTTCTCTTGCTGTTTGGTTAAAGCACCGGCAACCAAGCCTATGGGGAGTGTGCCGGCGTTATCCCTATACCTAGCATATATTTGGTACATTTTCAGCCTAAAAAGACATGTATTGAAAACACAAACCCTTTCTGGCTTCCTTCTTGGGTCCGTGTCTGCACGCCTTGTTTTATAGAACACCTACTTGAGCGTGCAAGAGAGGTGCGGCTGATAGAGGGAGCCACCGTAACTCCTCGCCACCAATAAAACATTGCATATTCATGTCATGCTGTTACCATTTATTAATGCAACTGTCCTTAGCCTGGTGACATAAGATCCATGGTTGTATAGACTACAAGACGTAAAAACCAACAAACCTAGAGCTTCTTTATAGGTATATGCATTAAATATAAATCTAAACTGCAACTGGAACCATCGATTTGTACCAGTTTTCTTTTTTACACTTCCTTTTCTCGATGTTCGGAAAACCGAAAGTGAGCACTCCATCTAAAATGCTTGAAAGAAATTGTCGCTTGTTTTTCGTACTGCCAAGTAATACGAAAGAAAGGCACGAAAATTGAAGAACAGAAATGCACTTCAAGAAGGACCTAAGCGAGAAAAAGGCATATTTATGTACAAAAAACTCTGTTAAACGCATATATTTTCGATATGTTATATCATGGGAATTGATAATCAAAACGGGCTTCACGCATACAAGTATTATTTGTATATATTTTATGAAAGTATTATTATTAATATTATTATTTTTATTTTTATTTTAGTTACTTTCCCACTAGCAAATCGAAGATGGTCAGCATTTTTTTTTCTTGCTTGCGCTCATGTGAAATGAATTTTCTAATACAGCATTCGTAAGCACACGAATCCCTCGGGTGGCACATACGTGCGCTTCACTTAATTTTTTATTGTTGGTTTGATTTGAACGTCTAGAAATGGGAGGGAAATCGAGCGAAAAATCCGATGACGAACACGACGTGAAATCCTAGCACGAAATTAGGCAGACTGTTCGTAATCTAAATTGCACGCTTCTGTGAGTGTCATTTTGCGAAGCTTCCTAAAGCATTTTTTTTGTAATATCGAGATGACTTCGTAATGAATGTTTCTATGTAAAACTTAAGAGCGATCTTACTCCAGGCGAAAACGTGAAACTTGACCTTGAAGATATATTACGGTTTGGCGAGGCTGCTGCGAGTATAGATCCGAAGTTCTCACACTCTAATACGTAAGATTGCAAATACACGTTTTTCAAGCAATTCCACAACGCCTCGCGGGTGCGCGGAGCACTATGGGAAAAGTTGGTACGCTGTGAAAACCGGCTCTTCATCCGCCCGCTGCTTGTTGGTGCCGTGCGAGCACAAAACGAAAAGAACAAGCCCACGCTTGTTGAATACGGTCTGAACGCACCTGCATGTAAATCCACGAATTAAATGTGAAATGAATAAGGCATTTAGTGTAGTATGGTCGCCAGAATACTATATAGGGACCATAAGTGTACGTATCACTGGGCTCGTGTACACTGAACGTGGAAGATGAGCGGCATGCGAGTTGACGTGTACCGATACATTTTGTCATACCATGCTATAATGAGGAATGTGAGCTGCAACATTGATTTCATAGTTATTCAACAAAGAACTGCTGAAAAGCGCCCTTGTTTTCAATACCATCGCGGTTTTATTGGGCAGTTAACACAAGACTGCCGAGCAGTGTTACAGATATAAAATTTTAAGAGTTTATATGGAAAAGTCACGTTGAAATTAGAAAAATTAAACACATTCTCTTTAAACACGTTTAAAGATGAAGGTGTCGGAGCTAGCACGAGAAAGATTCAGCCCCGACAGCGTTCGGTTTTCGAACTGATTTTTAATTATCGCGCTGCAAAAAAATGTAACTATAAAATTCATGTACAAGATACGTTGCTCTGATAATTTGCGGTTTCTTATGATGCCTAAGTGTCTAGGCAGAGCGTGTTTGCTGGCAGTATATACCCCACTGAGTGAGACCACTGTTCAATTTCGCGTCCGCGTATTCAAATATTAGTCAATGAGGAATAATGATGTCAAACTTACGTTCAGCGAAAAAACAAAACAAAAGCTTCGGCACATTACCTAGGTAATAGCTTTCACCTGCATGAAGGCACAGTGCCCTGCCTATACCATATTGCATCTGTTTGTGACAAGCTCATTTCGCTCTGCAAACAAAAATTAGTTTAGACGTCGTTCATCAGCGAACAAAATAGGGATATTGCAGCTATTTCACGCATACGTACAGCACAGTCTGAAAGGAAATTGGGAACCGATACAAAACAAAGGTTGTGTTTTCGGCACTAAAAGCTAACTTTTCTTCCTTGAAGCGCGAAATCTCGTAGGTGTCTGCAGTGGATAGAGAAAAAGTACTATGAGAGGCATGCCTATTGTCCTTTAAAATGCCCTGCAAGAGTTGCTAACCGAATTCCTCTTCTGTTCTCTCATATACATCGGTCAGACTGGTTGATGTATCAACACACGCCTCAGAGAGCATAAAAATTCACTGAATGAAGCCATCTCATCACACCTCGCGTTCTAAGTCATGCAAATTCAATTTCACCTTTGAAGGTTCGGTAATCTTGCACAGTCACCCTAACCAGAGCACGCGAGAAATCTCGGAGACGTATCGTAAAGTACAATACACCTTGTCCAAGTGAATTAGCCTTCGCTATCATAACAACACTAGAAACTTGACTGTACCATTCAATTGTAAACACGCGTGTTTTTTGCTTGCCTTTTTATGGTTCTTTCTGACATGTGCGATGCACCCCCATTTTCTTACGTATGTTTTTAACACGTGCGATAACGTTTCAGTCGTGAGTGACCGTTTCTGGTGTGCATATTTCTTTTCTGGTTCTACTTCCTTCTTTTCGCCTTGTAAGTTTTGCTCCGACCTGTAGTTACGGTGCCAAGGAATGTGTATATCGTGAAAGCGGCGCCCATACGCTTTAGTGAATGCATTTCATGTTACAGAGTGCCTATTATTTCTGAATCACTCTTTAAATATACCTGAACTGTACAATTTACTCGAAAACTGCGTCACAGGACGTTGATTCTGAATTAATCCATTAATTTCTGGACAGTGCTTGCACCTTTTTAGGCTACCAAGTTTTACTGCTTTTTAATTAAGCTGAAGGCGGACTGGCGCTAAAGGATAATAACAATTACCTGACGCTTCTGAGTTGGTTGAACAGGGAGACACGTGTAAATCATTGACAAGCCATCGCCCCTAAACAATGATGTGTGTGAGTAATTCACGCAGTAATATAACACACATTGCCTAATTGACTTGATCTGAAGTGCATGATGCAAAGGGAGAGCTGAAGTGTGACGTCCGCGCGCTCTTCGATGCGCCTGCTGCGGTGTACCAACTATTCCCATAAATGCTTGCGCGCCCATTGTCGGCGCTAGTGTGCTTGAAAAAGGTCTATTGCCAAATGGTCCACGCGAGTCCGTGATCAAAAGCGTCAACCAAGGCGGATGACCAGTATGTTGATGTTATTGCTGCTCATAAGGAATAAATAGCTCTAAGCGCTCCGTAATCGGCCCACTCTTTAAAACACCCGCTCGCTGCGCCATTCACATGTGTTGTTGCCTAGCCTACTTTGATGCGTCTGCCACGTAGTGTTACCTGTATTAAGGATAATTTTCTTAAATTACATAACATCCATTAAGGAACGTTTTCAGGAAGCAGTTTCAATCGATGGCGTAGTGCTGTAGTCGAACACTTGCCCGTCGCGCAGCAGGTTTATGTCTTATATTCTCGAGAACGAAACACTGTCAATTTTCAGATCACGAGCCACGACGCCAGGCTGCAGAAGTGGTCTTCATTACGCCATGCAAATAAAAAAAGCGCTAAACCAATACTCATTTCAAAAAGCTTTTATAACCCTCCAGATAATTATGTACACTTACCACATGGTGGACATAAAAGTGGATTGGGCGGTGCCTTCCTCTGCCACTTCCTCAAGCCTCATTACCCCGACACTTCACCGCACCTCAAACCTGCGCATCTGCAGTAGCAGACTCTCGGAAACAACAGCGCGTACGCGTAACGCGCTGTACACGACGTCATATCCGCCCCACATCTACGCAACTGTACACCTCGCCCCTGACTCGAAGCTCTTTCCGCGAGCTTGCTCAACCTGGGCCTCCAATACCACCCATGTCAGATCCACGAGAAGTGGGTCGCATGTAGAATACATGTATGGGGTGCATGTGATATATGCAACACATGTAACCCTACACATTGTACTTACACACAAACCACACAGCTCGTGGACTTTTTCCGATCATGTCCCATCTTCGAAACCACTACGCGATGTGCGGCCATGAATCTGGTGACATTACAACAGCTTTTTCGATGATATATTCATGCTCACCTCGAATGCTTTGCAGTGACTGCCACAATATAAAGCAAAGACAAAATAGCTCAGACGGCGTGTGAACGTGCTATCATTCGGCGAGTTTAAGCGGAATAACAGGGGGAAAGGGGAGGGGGGGGGGCAAGTGCTCTAGGTCTATGGCGAAAATGAAAAAAAATCATGCGGCGTTCTATTGCGCTATTCCAGAGAGAGAATGCCATTTTATTGTCGTCAGACATAAGGAAGTAGGTGATCCGCCAGTCTGAACCTGGTGGCCACCTCCTCTGCCTTTTGTACGGCCTAGAGCTGAACGGCCACGCTGAAGATAAGAGAGGGAGGATCTTCCCTGCAGGCCCAGAGAATGTGATTAGGTGTGACTATTGGGCCACAATGCGCTCTACTACGGGTATACTCTGGTATCATTGGGGCGACGAATTGCCCTTTCTGCATGCGGGAATATTTGAAGGTTGTGACCGTGTCACCAGTGTCATTTGCTCATTCACGTCGTTCACGTCAAGGCTAGCTATACGCTCTACGTAGTGCGCAGGCTAGAGAAAAACTGGTTATTAAATATCACAGGCTGAAATTTAAAATGAGGCAAGCGTGCGAGGGGGAGACAGGAGGTTAGGAGGGAACTGAGATTTGGAAGTTTGCGGGAATAATGTGGCAGCAGTAGGCACAGGACATAATTGACTAACGAAATATGCGACAGCTGTTTGCCTTGCAGACGGCGCAATAAAAATAATTCAGGTGTAGACACTTGTTAAGAACGCTAGAAACTGACTCGGACACCTAAGGGCCAATAGAACTTTATCGTCATCTTCTCTTCTTTTTGAGCCCCCGTTCTTTATCAAACAATTTCTTTTTCTACATTCTCCCGGCCCGCCAAAACTGGTGCTATCTTTGGTAGGTAAAGTTTTTTGCACGGGCCTAGTAATTTTACCGCCTTGAGTTTGAACTCGACATGTTCGTAACAGTCCGTCTCGTTTCGGGTATACCTACGTTATTTTTGCAAGTGGTCAAACACATCGTGAGGCATTCGGTTCTTTGACGATAACTATGTCATACATCTTTAAATCTTTATCTGATGACAGCAATTATATAAACGCTCGGCTGGATTTCGCTGCCGGCGTCGATGTCGTGCACCGTGTATGCTTACGTATCTATATATATGAAAAGCAAGGAAGGGAAAAAACTCAGAAAAAGGACTACAGTGCGCGGAATCGATCGTGGAACCTTCCCGTTGTGAATGCGAGGCGTTAACCACTGAACTACCGTGGGGTACCTCCTTGTACGTTCAAACGGCAAGGTATTTATATCTACCACTAACAGCTGTTGCCAGGCGTCTCACGGGGGAACTATTTCGTTTTCAGAATTATCAGCAAGATGGCGCAGTGAGCGCGTGGCGGCTCTTATCTCTCACGAGTACTTTGGCCCACGTAGACTATAAGGGGGTGTACTCTCGAACGCACGGGCGGACGCATGGACGGACAGAAGCAAAAACGAACGGACGGTGGACTGATGGGCGCTTCGCCGCACACATTATCATTCACTCCTTGGATATTCTGTGATTTTTCCGCTGGTTCCACTCTCACCCTTAATAGCAACTACTAAAGCTACCACACGCATCCATGACCGCAAGGTTTGCTTAGTCATTATTGGTGGATGTTAACCGTTGAGACAGAGATGTATGAATAGGCGGCAACGCGAGTGGATTCACCTTAGGCAGTGCTGTATTTGTGAAACACCAATAGACATTGCGCAAGCTATTTTATATCAACGAACAGTAAACATTGAACTACTTTTGTAAGGACACTATATACTTTCGTGTTTTAGCAATTCCTATGATACGGGGATCAACCATGCTTTTTTTAAAATCTTTTTCTCGTTGCCTTGCACACAGTAATGTTGTCATCTGGTTTATCTTTATATGGAAAGTGAGGTACAGCAATGCAGGGTTGCCACTGGTATAAGTACTTCGTGCCATATTTGTTACTTTGGGATCCTGTTTGGCACCAAACATTTCAAGGTGGTGCCATGGCTTCTTTCTCGCTACTTTGAACCTCTGTTTTTCGCATTAAGGGGTTATTTTCTTATTAGCAGATCAAAACACAATTTCGAAGCTTTTCCATCACATCGGTCGATGCGCGCACGCACCCTACTCCTGCCAGGGGGATGGAGGGCATCGTGGTCCACCGACGCAAAACACGGTGTGCCTGAAGGGACAGAGCGGCGATGTCACATGAATTTTCACAAACACTCAACTAACACGCTACTCACGCTGCTCGCCATGTATGTTTACGCCACGGGAAATCCATAATTGTAATTTGTATTAGGTGTTCTCGTCTGAACTTGACAAAAACGAAAAGCACATGAAAGCTACATTGGACTGCCGAATAAAGCACACTTTACTGTCTGAAGTGGAGAAATAACCAAAACAAACCACAGAATGAGCATGTTCACACTATGAGCTTGTACACAATCCTAGTCAGTGGTCGCGCGCATCGTTCTTATTCTGCTGGCCGCTTGAGGAACGTGTTGCTGCTTCTTTTCAAAATTATGGTCGTGAGAGACTGCTGCACGTCAGGCACATTCACCGCACCAAACTCGAGATTGTTGAGGACGTTTCCATCGGTCATGTGCCATCTGTTAGAGTACATGTGGTAAGAGTAGACCCGGTTCCGTATTTGGGAAGGTGCTTGCGGAGAGTCACGGGTAAAAACTGAGACAACGTAGTAGTAGGCAAGAGGCAGTACTGCTGACTGATCTCTAAAGGTGACCACCTCATTCAAAATTACTTGGTCTTTTTGTTGCCTATGCTGGTCCGCTCGCTGAATTCTCAAGACCATGTAGTTTGGGAAGCGAGTTATCAATCTCATCATTTGATACGATCCCCAGCACCCTCGGCCGCATCTCCTTGATAGCTCAATGACCTGCACCTGCCGGACCTGGTTGAAGTTATGATCAATGATGGTCTGCAGGTCCATAGCAATCTGCTCATCTTTTTAGCGCTCTGCAAGGTAGACGTCCACCGCTATCTCTATCTTCGACACCGCGATTATTTCGGCACACCAGCAGCACCTAGAAACAGTGGTCTCCACCACCATGAAGTACTCATCAATGAAAGAGCGATTGTTCTTTTGGAAGTTGCGCCAGTCTGCAGACCCTTTGTTAAATCCGAAGGCTCTTGCCTGCCGTTCGGCCACTTGCAAGTCGAATAAACAGAGTTGGTGCATGGGCGTGGGGTTGTGGATACCTCTGGAGCGCGATATGTTGGTAGCACTCTTTAGAAGCTGGATCACTTCCAACAAGAAACGTTGTTGGCATCGACCCACCTGTGTGGTTGGGTGGTGACGCACAAAGACAGGGAAGTATATGCTGATGATCTTCGTGGCCTGTTGAAACCCAAGGGCTGGCATGGCGAAGTGTTCGTCGCAATCAATCAAGAAAGAGCATAACTCGATGGCCGGTGAGTCCTGGAGCAGGATTTCATTTTGCTTCAACCAGTCTTTGAGGATTTCTTTCAAAAAGGGTAACTTCGCCAAGGCGGATATGGTCACAGTCAAAAACGTGCTCGAACGAGACGCACCCCATAATTCAGCCATCTTCGTCGTCACTGAATGCTCGCGTGCCTTTCAGTTCGTCTGTGCTCAGCCACAATGAATGCTTCTACTAACGCACGTTGCCTAGCAATATGGGCCTGCTATACTTTGTTGCGTTGCATCGAACGCAAGGAGCGTTTCGTGCAGTGCGTGTTGGAACGCACTGACGTGACCTTGGACTCAGGGACGCGCGCGTTGCGGGAGGCTCCGGCACGGCCACTAAATAAAAAAAAATTGCCCGCAGCTTTCCTCGGGGGAACACTGAGGAGGATGCGGAGCATATAATTGGTTAACGGGGTGTTAAAGTGCGACTTACTTGGGTCGATGGCTACATTGGTTAACGTGGTTGTGAAATGGGGTGTTAAATTGCGACTTACTTGGGTCGATGGCTAAATTGGTTAACGTGGTTGTAGGAGGGGGTGTTAAATGAGTGAACACGTACACACGTATGCGAAAGGGCGGCGCTGGTCGAAGGGACGTCGATCATTGTGTTTGTGGATTCGTTGGAATTCATTTCACCGCGACCTTGGACGTCGACGCGCCGTACAAACCAACCGACGAGCGGCAACTGAGCGAGCGAGCGCCGACCTTGAGTATATATACAGCGCGACGGCGCATGCGCTGTCAGCTGTCGAATGTTCTCGAAGGAGAAGCGCGCGCGGCACAGATGGTGGGCGACGGCGCGACGGCGCATGCGCGCGCGTCAGCTGTCGAATGTTCGAGAAGCGGTGCGGACGGCGCGGACGGCGCACTACAAGGCGCGAGTATAAGATGCTTCCGCATCTAAAAAAGGCGCAGCCTTCTGGATTGTTCTGTTTTAAAGGGCGAACGCGTGACGTGCAAAGTTTGGAGACGTCACTGCGGGGGTGCATCGAACAACTATAGAGTACTCTGACACACGTTTTCTTTGCTTAAGGCTGATGCACGGTGTAAGATACAAACACTTTAGTGGGGAAACTTGCGAGACGCGTTCGAGCCCTAGAGTTTCATACAATAATGCTTAGAGGGTAATCTGGCGACGCGGGCTCCTTCAGCGGCGCTTGTACCCCCATGGAAATTATGGGAAGTACAGGCTTCGGATCTAATTCAGATGGATTACGTTATTGAGATTCACGAAGCTTCTTTTCCTAGTGTAAAACAAATTGATATGAACTTGGATTTGATTGAAACTTGCTAGAATTATTTAGTACGCAAACTTTATTAGAAAAAGGTTTAGTGAGCAAGCGAAAAAAGTGAAACCTGGACAAATTAAACCATGAGGGTATGCATCGCTCTGGCATTTCGTTCCAAATTTGGCATCAAGAGTTAATGAAGTATTATTTACAACACATGAAAACAAACATGCTTGTTTTTCTGTCGAGAGTATGCATTATCTCGTTATGAAAATGACAGTACAGTATTAGGTGAGAAACACTAATGGTTTTGTCTCTTGCAACGCTAGGTGCATCTGTCCAAGCGGTTTCCAGTGGTCAGTGGAGCGTGACGGTGCGTCTACTTAGCTCTGTCATCATGGCTTTGCAGGTGATTTAAAAACGAGCTTAGGTAAGACGCGTTCGTAAAAAAACATGAACTCGAGGCAATATCCTGCACTGGCATGAGACGCTAGATCTATGCGCAGCGTACGACGCTTCATTTAAACTGTCAAAACGACTCGTAAAGCTCCAACGTTGCAGCAAATTAGGAGATCTAGTGGGCGTCAGCCTCTTCGACCAACAAAGACACTGCTTCCACCTTTTTCAACGCACCCCACTACCCGCGCTGCACGAAAAACGAAACTGAAACTGTAGTAAAACGTCCGTAGACAGTTCGCAAGATAACCCTATCTAATCCGAAGCCTGTACTTCCCATAAGTTTTATGAAGGTACGCGACTGCAGCGCCATGTTCCTCTATAGCTATTATTGTATGAAACTAGATGGTTCGAGCAGATAAAGTAACAGCAACGCGCGTCCGTCGGACCACTGCTGGCAGCGTGCATGGTGTTTCCTAAAATTAACTAGAGGGGACTCGGTCGCTGCGATCATCCAGCGACCATGGGAATGATTGGTAGTACTCACATTTGCCTAGTCTTCGTAATTGCGGGCAACGAATTGCACTTACGGCTAAGTTTATTGTTGAGTTTCGGTTTGTTTTGAAAAAAAATCAACCATTTTCAACTTCATGACCTGATTTGGAAAGGTAAGTCTAAAAGAATAAGGTGGTGAAGCCCAATCACTGAATAGTTGCTGATTTTCGTTTCGTTAAAAAACAGTTCCAAGTCACACGAACACACACGGAGTCAAAATCATGCCAAAAGTACAGAAATCGGACAAATGTGTGTACTACCCAACATTCCCATGCTCGCTGAGGTAGCGTGCGTGGCAGCTCCCATAGACATTAGCGGCAGAGTTCTCTCTAGTGTATTTTAGGAAAATCTATGGCAGCGTACCTATCAGCGAGTAGAGAACACAGAAAGAGGCGTTGCTATAACAACCGATATTTTGCGGGAAGTTTGAAATAAATTGGACAGGCACATTGTTCGTGCCAAGGGGTGAAAAATGATTACTGTGGTCTGCAAGTATGATGGGGCTTGCAGACCGCAACCACTTAGATACCTTGACTAATTGTTGGAATGCATTACATAGATACCATCCAGTGTTGCGCCTACTTCTGTTTTCACAGCTCTAACGACAACTTGGTGAAACGTTCACGACTGTGAAGTTACCCACTGGGAGACAAGTTCACGGGGGACCCTACGCATATCTTTTCGCCGATTTCACCAACCCTTCTTAGCAAGCCCAAAAAGAAGATTACAGTATTTTTTTCGCAATGAATGATCAGTGGACCTTTTTTAGAAATGCCACTGGAATCTTTCTCACAAAAAACAGTTAAAGCACAACGTATCAAACTGAAAAAAAACTCAACGCCTGTAATAGAAAAAAATGGGAAGATCCCACGTACAGTGCACATCTATGATATGTGAAGTACGAATGAGGAAGATTGATATGTCACTTTAAAATGAGCACAACGTTACGAGGTGGAGGTATATGATGCCGTACATGACTTTTATGTCTTGATTATCACGTTTGGATGTGCCGTTTACCTTCGTCATCTATTCACGTCAAGTGATACCAAATTTGTGGAGCTACTGATACGGCTGGGAGATCGCTATATGCGTGGTATGTTGTCATGTTGGTACATGACATGCGCGTCTGGATTATAATGTTTGCACCAGTCATGTATTTCGCCATCCATTGACGTCACGTAACACCAAATTTGGTGTATGTGGAGCTATCACAACAGTCACGAGCGCATCATGAAGATCCCAATAGACTTAAATGTAGCGTTGACGCGCATGCACCCGGGCACAGCAACGCTACGTTAGCAAAACGCTAAAGTCTGACGCCAGGTGTGACCGACGCGACCAGCGTCCGTCGGCGTGGCCCGACGACCCCCGGTGCGAAATGTGACATGCTGCATTGCGCGCCGATGCGTTACTAAGGCAACACTGCGTCTCCCTCTTTTCGTGACAAAGGGACGCCAGACGCGCTGAAACTCGCATGCGTCAAAGCAACGCAGCGCGGTGCGCGCCAGCGAGTATATAGCAGGACCGGCACCTTGCGTAGCAATGCTTCCATGACTCAACAATATGAACGCCGGTGAGCACGCACGCCATGTCACGTAGAAATGTATTGGCGCCTTGTCTGTGGCATGTAGTCATGTTCTCACATGACACGCATCTGATGATTATCATGTTTGCACCAATCACATACCTTAGTCATTCATTGACGTCACGTAATACAAAATTGGGCATATGTAACGCTAGCGTAACGGCAGCGAGCGCATCATCAGTATGGCATGTAGCCATGATGTTACATATGACACGCATCTGATTATTATCATGTTTGCACCAGTCACATACCTTCGTCATCCATTCACGTACTGTAATACCAAATTATGTATATGTTACGCTAGCAAAATGGCCGCGAGCGCATTATGAGCGTAGCATGTAGTCTTGTAGTTATATGACACGCACCTCATTGTTATCACGTTTGCACCAGTATCATACTTTCATCTATTCACGTCCCGTAATACCGAATTTCGTACAAGTGAAGCTAGTGAAACAGCTGCCAGTGCATCATGAGCGTGGCATGTAGTCATGTTGTTACAAGACACGCATCTCATGATTATCATGGTTTCACCAGTCACATACCTTCGTCATCCATTCACGTACCGTAATACCAAATTCGGTATATGTGACACTAGCGAAACGGCCGCAAGCTCATCATGAGTGTGGCATGTAGTCATGTTGTTACGTGACACGCATGTCATGATTTTCATGTTAGGGTTTGTCGCTTGTGTTCGCCATGAAATACCGTCATACCATACCACTTTTTCAACATGCCATGTGAACGAAACCACCGCAAGAGTTGCAGGACCATTAAATGTAAATCATGACATTCATGACATGCATGTCATGATTTTCATGTTATGACTTGCCAAATATGTTTTTTTACAGTCATGTTATGCCATACCAAGTTTGGTATCGATACCAATATGGGAACGGCCAGGAGAGCTACAAGTCGTAGGCGGATAGATAGACAGATAGATAGATAGATAGATAGATAGATAGATAGATAGATAGATAGATAGATAGATAGATAGATAGATAGATAGATAGATAGATAGATAGATAGATAGATACGCTCAAAGTTGCAGAAGTTCGTTAAGAAATGCCTCGGATTTAAAATGTTCAACAAGCCCAAAACGCATTGAGTTTTACCACATTTCAGTGTACGCGGTATTTATGCCTGTCTCCATAGATGCTGCATGGAATCGAGAAACATGAGTATCACTCTGCGACTTTGTTAATCTATGCGTACGTCGGAAAAGAAAGGAAAATGAAATATTCACAAGCTCAGAATCACGTGCTGATGCGGGCTGATAGGGCGCTTTGGAAAAATAATAAACAATAGCGAAAAAAACGTTGTGGTAAAGTTTCCAAAGGAATTATAAGATAAAATTCTTAATTCTAGCTGTGTTTCCTGTCCAAGCGTTTCATGCTATAGCGTTCTCGCCAACACTTTCACTAAGCGTTTTGGAGAGAAGAATTGAGGGGGCTTGTTCTACCTGTGAGGCTAACGATGGTGGCCCATATTCTGTTCAGCACTTAATCGTCAGGGTTGTTGTTAGTAGCTCTTAGGGTTCATTGCCACCACCGGGGATTCACCCTAAATAGGGTTGTATAGGGCATTTTTTGGGAGGCCTTGCACAAATGGTGCGAGGCCAAAAATAAAATTGAATTTGAGAATGGCAGAAGCGATCTGCCAGTGAATGATGCCCTGCCTATCCTGACACTCTACCTTTCCTGACACCCTACCACTCTAGTATTTAAAACATAGGGGTAGGGGGGGGGGGGCATAAGAGGGATGATTGGTTCACGTTCACGACTTGCCGGGGAAAAACGCCAGAAACGAAAAATCGGCAGACCCCACGTACAGTGAAAATTGATGATATGCAAAGCACGAATGAGAAATCTTGATATGTCACTTTGAAATCAGCACAACGTTACGAGGTGGAGGTAAATGACACCGTACATGACTTCTGTGTCATGATTATCATGTTTGGATGTGTCGTTTATCCTCCATCATCTCTTCACGTCACGTGATACCAAATTTAGTATATGTGTAGCTAGAAAATGGCCCCGAGCACACTATGAGTGTGGTATGTCGTCATGTTCTTACATGGCATGCGTGTCAGGATTATCATGTTTGCAGCAGTTGTATATTTCGTGATATATTGATGCCACGTGTAACACCAAATTCAGTATATGTGTAGCTAGCAAAACGGCCGCGAGCGCATCATGAAGGGCCCAATGTACAACGGTGAGCACTCTTAGGGTGAACACGCGAGCGCGTGGCCGACGGCACTGTCAGCGCCCCGTTACGGTCATCACTGGAAACATTGCGCATGCGCATCACGCCTTCCGTGAAATATTTGTTCCACCGCGAGAATGACGTCATGAATGCACTTGTTCTTCATCTGCTAGCCACATTTTTGTTTTCTAAGCCCATGCTTCCTGCATTTTAAGATTTCTTTAAACATCTGTGCTTGAACAGAACAAGACAGAAAAACTTGTATATCTATGGGGGCGTGTCTATTCGTTTCCTTCAAAGTTGTTGTGCATGCAACGCCACATATAAAACAACCAAACATCTTTTGCAGCCGTTCATTCTGTCGGCAGATCGTATTATGACTAGGGTTCCTGATGATTATGACTAGGGTTCCTGATGATGAACGGCGCTCAATTGTCGATCTTTCCCTGAAAGGTTATTCCCAGCGCTATATTGGCGCTTGAGTTAATAGGCCCCTAAAGACTGTGAACAGGATAGTTCAAGACTACAAGTATGAAGGTCGCATTCAGGATGCACCCCGCGCGCCCCACCCTAAAGCTACTACAGACGATGAAGACGCCCTCATAGTTGCAGCTGCTGTTCCTAACCCTTTCTTGCCAGCCCCAGCAATACGCGAGGACTTGGATTTGGGTGTTTCGGACACCACTGTTCGACGTCGCCTGCGTACTGCGGGTCTTCGCAATCGCGTCGCAGCGCAGAAGCCATTACTAACGGCGGCACACAAGGACGCACGACGGCAGTTCGCTGAGTTGCACGAAGCATGGACATCAGAAGAGTGGGGTCGCGTCATCTTTTCGGATGAGTCAAGACCAAAGATTGCGTGTTTGGAGACTACCAGGCACACGTTGAGGCAAACTTCCTGATTTGAAAAGCAATTGTTTTAGTTAACGTCAAAATGCCACGCAGGAACGACCCCGACAACGTGCAAGGTGTTTCTGCCAGTGGGAGATCGAGTGTGAGGGTGTGGGGTGCTGTTTCAAGATATGGTTTAGGGCCCCTGCAACGTATACGTGGACACTTATTGTCGGGACAATACTGCAACATTCTTAACAATGTGCTGTTGCCATATGCGAGCAGTTTATTCCCAGACGGCGATTATTTGTTCCAACAGGACTGGTCACCGTTACACACGGCGCGGGCTGTCAAGAAGTTCCAGGCGGAGCAGCACATGCAGCTACTGGAATGGCCTCCGAAAGGAGCGGAGCTGAATGTGATAGAAAACGTGTGGGACCGTCTGAAAGCTTCTTTGGCAAAGAAGCCCCTTTATTGCGCGACTTCGGACTAGTTGTGGGCGCAAGTCAGCAACGAGTGGGAAAGGCTGAAAGCTGATAGGCAATATGTTCGATCACTTTACGGCTCGTTACCGTCCAGAATTGCTGCAGTCGTTGCTGTAAGTGGTCACATGACTCGCTATTAGATTTGATTATGCTTTATACTTGTTCTCATGGTCTTGTTTAACTTGAATAGCAAAAGTGCAATTTTCTTGAATAAAAAGTTTAATAATTATCCCTCTTACGCTCACTTTTTTTCCTTCACGCGCCAATCTTCAATCCAGATGGACCTTGAAATGTAGAAGGTATCAGCTCAGCGAACGAAAAATGCGGCAAGCAGAAGACGAACAAGCGTAACGTGATGCGCGCGGTGGAAAGAGTGTTTCGCAAAGCACATGCAGCACATGTGCAATGTTTCCAACGGTGGCTGTTACGTGGCACTGATAGTGCCGTCAGCCACGCGCTCGCGTGTTCACCCTAACAGTGCTCACCACTGTACTCCAATGTTGCGTTGACTCACGCGCAGGATGGGCACAGTGACGCTGCGTTAGAAAAACGTGAGCATTCTACAGCTTGACGCCAGACGTGACCAGTGTCCGTCGGCGCGGCCCGACGGCAACATGCGCGAAATGCGACATGCTGCATTTCGCGCCATTGCGTTACCCAGTCAACACTGCGTCTTCTTCTTTTCGTGACGGAAGGACACCGGACGCGCTGAAACGCGCATGCGTTAAAGCAACGCGGCGCGCCGCGCGCCTGCGAGTATAGGGCAGAACCAGTGCCTGGCCTGGCAACGCCGGCGTGACATGACGAAATGAACGCAGGTGAGCACGCCCACCACGATACGTCGACATGTATTGGCGCTTTGACTCTGGCATGTAGTCATGTTCTCACATTACACGCATCTCACGATTATCATGTTTGCACCAGTCGCATACCTTCTTGAGTTTATTGGTGAGGTTATTTTTGCCTCGAAGAGGTAAAACCGCAGACAACTTTGCGCTCGTCCTAAACTCAGCGAAAGCCTTTTGCGGCAGCAAAGCCAAAGCTAAGTGGGCAGAATTTCTGCACATGTTTTACCACACCAAGTAGTCCATTTTCATGCGATTTCGGTTTCCATTTGCAAGCGCATCCAACATGTTCTTCTTCGAACGCGTACCATAGAATAATAGTTCAGTTATTCGGGAAGAATCAAGACATATTGATTTTTTTTGAAGAAAGGAACGCGAAGTTTCCCTGAAGTGTCCAGATTTATTTCAGAAAAAAAAAGACTCAGCCGAGTAAGAACTCGTCCATAGCCAAAACATCCAAATTTTGAAAAAGAATTGGCAGATCCCACGTACAATGGGAATCGACGATGTGCGAAGCACGAATGAGAAAATTTGATATGTAACTTTAAAACAAGCACAGCATTACGAGGTGGAGGTAAATGATGTCGTAAATGACTTCCGTGTAATGATTATCATGTTTGGATGTGTCGTTTATCTTCGTCATTTATTCACGTCACATGATACCAAATTTAGTATTTGTGGAGCTAGCGAAACGGCCGCGAGCACGCTATGAGCGTGGTATGTTGTCATGTTCTATCATAACACGCGTGTCAGGATCACCATGATTGCACCAGTCATATATTTCACCATTCATTGACGTCACGTAACACCAAATTTAGTATATGTGGAGCTGGCAAAATGGCCGCGAGCGCATGATGAAGGGCCCAATATACTCCAATGTAGCGTTGACGCACGCGCACGCTGGACACAGAGACGCTACGTTACCAAAACGTGAGCACGCTATAGTCTGACGCCAGGGGCAGGTGTAGCTTGTAGTCATGTTGTTACATGACACGCATTTTATGCTTCTCATGTTTGCACTAACATCATGCCTTCGTCATTCATTGCCGTCCCATTATACCGAATTTGGTATAAATGAAGCTAGCGAAACGGCCGCCAGCGCATAATGAGCGTGGCATGTAGTTATGTTGTTTTATGCCACACATCCCATGATTATCATGTTTGCTCCAGTCATATACTTTCGTTATCCATTCATGTACTGTAATATCAAATTAGGTATATGTCATGCTCGCTATAGCGAAACAGCCACGAGCGCATCATGAGCGTGGCAGTGATGTTGTTACTAGTGATGTAGTGATGTTGACGATTGATTGATTGATATTCACGTACCATTCACGTGGGCCGCTGACGCCACAGAGGGTCAATTTCCGCGTTTGATGAGCCATCAGAGGCCTTCGTCCTAGTAGTAACTGCGATACTAGCACGGAGCAGAAGAAGACAAAGAAGTGGTGATCGCGGTATCACATTGATACCAAAAACACTTTACACAAAAACAGTTTAGGTGCTGTGTGACGCCTTCTCAGAATAGATTTAAAAACGCAAAATGGGCTTTTTTTTTCGGGGCTTTGTCTCTTGGCCACAGCGACGGGAAGATTGTTGACGCATTGCAGGAGTTCGTCAAAGGTTCAAAAAGGTTTAAGTGTTGAATTTATTCTTCGGTAGATTTCATGACTATTCCAAATTCGTAATCATCATCATCATCATCAGCCTGACTACGTCCACTGCAGAACAAAGGCCTCTCCCATGTTGCGCCAGTCAACTCGGTCCTGTGCTTGTTGCTGCCAATTTATACCCGTTAACTTCTCAATCTCATCTGCCCACCTAACCTTTTGTCTCCCCTTAACCCGCTTGCCTTCTCTAGGAATCCAGTTCACTAGAATCTAAATGATCTTTAAAACAAATACGCTGCTTCATTTGATTACACTACAGAATATTTATAATTCAACTTCTAAATTCGTCCTGATGCATGTTTTTTTTATTTCTCGTAAATAGATTACTTTTTGCCTGTTAGTAAATAAGTGATTCATGAAAACTAACTGTTTCTTGGCCAATCCCCCCGCGTTAGTGTGCGTCACATCGCCAAGGTCCTTCACTTGACTTGATAGCAAGAAGGGTAGAATATTATACTCCTTCCTTATATGCCCGGTTTCAGTTTCTTACAGCATGTAGGGAAAGACGTTTCAGCTCCACTGACAAAATCGGCAATTTATTCGGTTGACTTCTGCCTTCTTCTTTTTTAGTGGACCTCTGGCGAGTAAAACATGATCACTGGGAAAGTACGTTTCAGAAGCTCCGTAGAAATTGTGTTTCAAATAGACGACTTGACCGTAGCGATGTACGTTTATGGATCTGGTTTCAGATCAGAAAATTGAGCACCTTAGTAAATTTCGTATGGGAATATGACACCGTTGCCAAGCCAAGCACAGCGTTCACAATGAACCTTTAGCTCAAAATATGCACAGTATGGACTGGTGATAGGCATAGCTCGGACCTGTGACAAGTAGTGGGATTCGCTCAACTTTGTGGTGCTTCCTCCTTTGCGAAGACACTGCGGCAGGAGAAGCCGACACCCTACAGCACTTCGCCCTCAAAGAAGACTTCATTTCACCTTCGAGTCATCTCGGACAATAATGAACCCTATGATTTTTTTTTCTGCCGCCATTACTGCTTTATTGTCACACTAATGAATGTCGTAGTTGTTCTCTTTGAACCTTATATCATATATTTTGCATTTCTCAAGTGTTTACACAAAATTGTGCTCAAAACAGTATTCTACCACTCACTTGAAAGAAAACATGTCAAATATTTACTGTATAGATTATGTCTGCACAGTAGAAGTTGTAGGTCGACCTTTATTCAGCCAAATTCAAAGGTCGAGCATTCAGACCGTTTGCGCGACCGGTCGACAACCCCCTGCCCCTTCGGCGCCAACGCAGTCGAGTCAGGTGGTGATGAATAAGGAAGGTGTGTCTTAATATATATTGCTATCGTTGCCGGTCACTACCAGTTGGTATGTTTAACAGGAAACATTTCAATATAAATGTAGCTATCAATGTTGTTCTGTCGTTGTCATAGAATGAACCTTCGTCGTTTTTAGGTGCTTCTCTTTACCTTGACCTCTTCGCTGCATGACTTGTATTTGTCTAATTGTCTATCCGCCTCTTATTGCAGCTTACTGCTTTCTCATTAAGAGAACTTACTTGTAAACGCAAGCACTAATGCTTTGAGGTCACATACTCCTAATTACGTAGCATGTCCATCTCTATACGCAGTAGCTTTTTTCATACTCACTAACTATGCCCAGGATTAACTTCCAGATAGAGTGGCTTCTTTTTACTCACCGTCTTACGCAACTTCAACTGAGCCCGCGTCGCTCCGACTAACTTTGACCACTCAGCTTTGAGAAGTTTCTAACGTTTCTTTCTTTGTCGCACGTACGCATTAACCGGGAGATCGCATTACGAGACTTGTGCACGCGCAGCATACGATCTTCTTTTGACGCTTGGCTGCTTCACGGCGGCGTCAGGGATTAAGTGGTCACAGGCCCGGGTCAGCGCCTCTGCATAATTAATAAGCTGCAGGACTTCGCGCCTTGGCCCCACGATTATGCGAGGTCTGCAACCCCACGGTTTGTTGCGGTTGTCGCGGTGACCTAAGTGAGAATCTGCGCCGGCTCTAATTTAATCGCGTGTACGGTCGTGCGTGTCACCACGACGCGCTGTGTCGACACGTATGCACGCCCGTTCACGCAGGAATGACCGCGGAGGGGACACGGACATAGCTTGGACTTGCGTGTTGCGGATTGCAAATGCGCCAAGCTTTGCGCGCCCTGGTGCTGCACCACCGCTCGATGTCACTCGAAAGGTACAACGTTGCGCTCGCTTCTATATATGTGCTTGACGGCAGTGTAAAGTGATGACGTCAGAAGTGAGACGGATGTAGGTGACGTAAGCATGATGCCTGTTAAAAGCGACGGGATCTTTTCTACTTGAGGTGTGCCGTGTGTCTCGAGAAAATCTACAGAGACAAAACAAGTTTATTATGTCAATGTAGTAGTTTCATTTGAATTTCACGCGTACCGAATTTCGTCGGTACTCTAGTCGTAACGGCGTTAGAGATAATTTTCTTGCGTTACAGGCAATCTTTAGACACAGCGATCACTGCAAACTTAGAAAAAATGACGCTACACAACAAAGCTTCAAAGTGCGGTCTGTACAACATTTACCATCGCTGATATTTGCAGCTGCCTGCTGTAGTAATTTTTTTACTGCAACTTTTAGCTCATGCAGGTCCTTGCTTACAGTCGTTGTTTGGAGAACCAGTACAGCAAACACTGCCTTGCGACAACCCTTTGCCTTCGCATCACGATGCCACACGTTTCACCTCGTAGACTACTTCTTCTTCTAGACAGCAGCCACGAAGACTATGATCCTAACCTTTGGTATGAGTGGGTTCTCAGAGCAAGTTCACTGGCAGGCTTTTCCGAATGGAAAGGAATATTATGACCCAAGTTTTAAAAGAAGACCGGACATATGCTAATGTTTGTCTCAACCCCTACATACGAAATTACCTGTTTCAAAAAAAAAACAAAGAGGAGGAAGAAAGGAGGAGTGAGAAGTTACCCGCTCAGACCGACAACGACCAGGGCGACGGCACTTCAGTAATTATGCGAAATTGCCCAAAAACTTTTTCAAAACAAATCTGATTTAGCTCGCCGTATTTGCAAGTTTTCGTTAAGTTATTTCAAAATTGTTTTCTAAAAGCCTTACTAACTTCTACGCAACATAATTGATTGGTTGATACGTGAGGTTTAAAGTCCCAAATTCACCATATGATTATGAGAGACGCCTTAGTGGAGGGGTTCGGAAATTTCGAACACCTGGAATTCTTTAACGCGCACCTTTATCTATAAGACACGGTCGTCAAGCACTTCCACGTCCAGCAAAAACGGAGCCGCCTACACCGGGATTTAATCCCGCGGCAATCACGTTAGCAGTCGAGTGTTGTAACCACTAGACCACCGTGGAGGGGCTACTTTACAGACTTATGTAAGACTCTATCTCCCATAGTCATTGCCTGCCCTTCACGAAAGAAAATTGTTCGGAGATAACGCACCGAGGCAACCGCGCGAAATTTGTGATTACAATATATATCTTCTAAGAAACTAGCATCTGCAAAAAATTCTGTGCTTTCTTTTGATCCAAGGTCGTTATTTAAATCTAAAAACTTTGATCGTTTAGAAAGTGCCCCTATATATGCCCAGGAGACCTCGGCTTCTTTGGGTGTTTCTTTAAAGCACCAACAGCCAAGACGATGGGGAGTGTTCCGGCATAACTTCAACCTAGCATAAATTTGGTACGTGTTCAGCCTAAAAAGACAGGGAGTGGCAACACAAACCCTTCCGGACCGCTCTTTTATGTCCCTGTTTGCAGGCCCTGCCTTTACAACACCTATACCTAGCGCGCAAGAGGTGCGACTGATAGAGGGAGCCACCGTAACTCCTCGCCCCCAATAAGACATTGCATATTGCTGGCGTGTTCTTTAGCGTTTAATATTTAAATTGTCCTAAACCTGACGACATGATCCACGATTGCATAGGCTGCAAGATGTAACAACCAACAAAGCTAGGGCTCCTTTATAGGTATATGCATTCAACACGACTCTTAATTACAACCGGAACCATGGATTTGTACCAGTGTTATTTTTTACACGTATTTTTTTCTCGACTTTCGAAAAACCTGAAGTGAACGGTCTGGCGAAAATGATTGGAAAAGAATGTCAATCCTTGATAGTACTACAGATAATTACCAAAGAAAGGCACGAAAATTGAAAAACAGAAATACATTTCAAGAGGGGCCTAAGCGAGAACAAGGTTCACACGTGTACAAAAAACTGGGTTAAAGACATAAATTTTCGAAATTGGATACAATCGTAGTTGACAATCAAAATGGCCTCGCGAATACATGTAATAATCTTAAATTAGTTTCTCTGTAGCAAAACGAAGACGTCAGATTTTTTTTTATTCGCGCTCATGCGAATCAAGTTTTCCCATCACAGGATTCGTAATTACACGAAGCACTCGGGTAACACATACGAGCGTTTCGCTTTATTTTTTTATTGCTGTTTTAGTTTGAATGTCCAGAAAGTGGAGGTAAACCATCACGAGGTGAAATCCGAGCACAAAATTAGGCAGAGTGTTCTTAATCTAAATTGCATGCTTCAGTGATTGTCATTTCGCGAAACTTCCAAAATCGTCTTTTAAAAAAAAGATATCGAGGCGACTTCCCAACGAACGTTTATGCGTAAAAATTGAAGCGCGATACTCTTCCATACGAAAACGTGCAACTTGACCATGAAGAGGTGTAACAGTTTAGCTAGGGTCGAGAATAAAAAGTAAATGATATCGATTATGTACGTTTTTCTTGTCGGTGCTCACACTTTGTACTTTTACAGGATTCGCTTAGTTTGGAACGTGCTTACAAGAAAACCTCCTTGAATGTTTGGCAAACCTATTGTGGGCCATGTGCATAATTTTAAATGCGACGCATTTCTTAGCGAACTTTGGCGACTTTGAGCGTAATCTATCTATCTATCTATCTATCTATCTATCTATCTATCTATCTATCTATCTATCTATCTATCTATCTATCTATCTATCTGTCTATCTATCTATCTATCTATCTATCTATCTATCTATCTATCTATCTATCTATCTATCTATCTATCTATCTATCTATCTATCTATCGTTCTTTCTTTCTTTCTAGCTACCTGTGATATTTAGCTCTCCTGGCAGTTTCGATGATGGTGTCATTACCCAAATTTCTATGACATACCATGACTCTATGCCGAGATCAATTGACTCGTCATAACATGAAAATGAATACATCTATCTTATTAAATTCAAGTTTTACATTTCATGGTCCTGTTACTCTTGCGGTGATTTCATTCAGATGAGATGTTACGAAACTGGAATGGTATGACATGACTGCATAACGAACACAAGTGACAGGTCCTCACGTGGAAATCATGACATGCATGTCTTGTAAGTTGTGACTCATGACTACATGCCACGCTCATGATGTGTTCGCGGCTGTTTCGCTAACTTCACATGTACCAAATTAGGTATTACTGGACGTGAATGGATGACGAAAGTATATGACTGGTGCGAACATGATAATCATGAGATGCATGTCATGTGAGAACATGACTACATGCCCCGCTCATGATGCGCTCGTGGCCATTTCACTAGCTTCACATATGCCAAACTTAGTACTACGAGATGTAAATGAATGACGAAGGTATGTCACTGGTGCAAACATGATAATCGCGCAAAGCATGCCATGTAAGAACTTGACTACATACCACACTCACGATGCACTCACGTCTGTTTCGCTATCTTCACATATACCAAAGTCCTCTTCCACGGGACGTGAATGAATGAAGGTATGTGTTTGGGGCAAACATGATAATCATGGGATGCGTGTCAAGTAACAACATGACTACTTGCCACACTCATGATGCACTCGCAGCCATTTTTTCTGGCTTCATATATGCCACATTTGGTATTACATCACGTGAATAGATGACGAAAGTATGTGACTGGTGCAAACATGATACTCATGAGATGCTGTCATCGAAAAACTTGACTACATGCCACACCTATTATGCACTTGCGGCCGTTTCGCTAGCTTCACATACACCAAATTCGGTATTTCGGGACATGAATGAATGACGAAGGTAAGTGACTGGTGCGAGCATGATAATCATGAAACGCGTGTCATGTAACAACATGACAACATAACATGCTCATGATGCGCTCGCGGCTTTTTTGCTTGCTCGACATATACCAAGATTGGTACCACGCGACGTGAATAGACGACAAAAGTAAATGACATGTCTGAACGTGACAATCATCACGTGGAAGTCAAGTACGGCATAATTTACGTTCACCTCGTAACGTTGTGCAGAGTTTAAATTCATATATCAACGTAGCTAAGTTGCGAAAATATTGAATTACAAAAGTAAGACACCTGTACACAGCGCACAGTGTTTTTGTACTTCAATTTTTTTGCGCAACTTCGTTAGGAGAAGTTACTAACTCGCCCAGCAGTCTGTGCTTCTCAAACATACCAACCTTCCTAATTTGCACTTCGCATATCATAGATTCCCACTGTACGTGGGATCTGCTAATTAGTTTTTTAATCGTCGTGGAACGCCAGCCTTCGTCAGGTGAAGCACTCCCAAAAAGACGGAGCCGTGAGACGAACAACAGAATACCTTTAATGGCGATATTGAAGTACTGTACTGTACATCTTAACCATACTGCAGCACGCACTTCGTGTTCTCTGAAGAGATAGCAGCCCACGATTCGTCATCGTCGTCTACTTATCTCTATCACTGACCACGGTACGCACCTTTATGTTAAAGACAAAGGCCCACATTCACAAAACGACTACCTCTGAAAAATTTTGTAAGGAAACGTTTCAATCGATCTCTACGTTGGTTGCAAAATTCGCGAAGCCAACTGACCAATGGGGAGACGCACTTACTCAAAAAGCGATGTTTTGGGAATTTAGCACGTTGAACTCTTGTGGTTTTATAGGCAGCGTCGGGGCACAGCAGTACAAGAAAAGCTTTCATGCATTCCTTTTTAGATGGGAAGCAGATCTTCGACTCACCCGTGTAACGCTGTCCCTCCGTACGAACGTGCCACGCGCCGCAGGTGTTGGTGCGTTGCCAAGTAGGACACGCCGCTGCTGCGCGCTGACGTCACTCTCTCTCTCGCCCGTCCCGCTCTCGCCTTGCGCCCACAGCTGCCACTTTGTCTGTTCGTCCGCAACAACTACCGCGACCGCCGCTCGCTGCACCGCCGACTCGTCGGTTCACGCGCAATAAACTTGACGCTCGCCTAACGTACGGGTTTGAAGCATGTCTGTACGTGTCACCTACAAGACCCATGTCAGCCATCGCTTCAAGTGAATTTTCTAACGCTCACCGCAGCATCCGCGTTAGCACCATTAAATCCTTGACGCCACCCGTGCGATACGCTGCTACTTCGCATCCCATCAGGGTTTCATTCGAAGAGATGGTTCAAGTATTTTTAAAAAATTAAAATGCCACCATCAACCTAAAAGGTACAATTTTAATTGTGGAATTCTTTTTCTCAAGCGCACTTAGCGCTGTCTGAGTTTTCCGAGACAGTTGCAAGTCTGATGCCATGACCTCCCGTCATTGTTATAAGCATTATCACGTACCTTGCCGCCGCTTAATAATATGATCAGCTAAAACAAATGTAAGTTGCAGCGTCGTAACACTTGTGAAGTTGTGCAGTCACTTCTCTGAATAATTCAACGATAAATGCTCGACTGGCATTGCTGCCATGGGCTTAGTGATCGGCGCCACTGAACGGAAAGCTAATTTCCGGACACGTCGTGTGTAATCGTCGTCTTCGGTGTCTTCCCAGCTCAGCGACCCGCTGCACTGATTAATGGGGAAAAAACCTGCTTCGAGGGTTAAGCTGTGGCGGCCGGTGGCCATTGTTCCTGGGCAAACAAAGGAAGTAAGCCGGTGATTAAGACGACGTGCGGCTTTTGGTACATCCGGGTTAGTAATCACTGTCGCGACATGGCTTTATCTCTGTGTCTAACAGGCCAACAGAAGTCAGGACACACAAAAATAACAATCCGTCATAAAAAAAAGCACACTAAAGCGCACCAATGCCCTAACTCTATCACGTGTACGCAAGGACAAGAGGCCTAAACGATCGCCTAGAAAGCGTGTGGAAACTCACACAAACACACTGAGTGCACATACAGACGCGCGTATGTAAACACACGTACAAAACAACACGCCGTAAATAAATACAGAATCTATGCCACCAACAAACACATTTGATCGGTCACAATCGTTTCATCTCCACAGCTCTATCCAAGAAACTCGAATCATACGGTATTACAGGTCCATCCCTCAAATTTTTAAACAGTTACCTCCTTAACCGAAAGCATACTGTTTACATATCGGGCTCACTTTCTTCTACTAAAACAATAAGGGGTTCCTCAAGGGTCATTACTGGGTCCGTTACTTTTTTTACTTTACATTAATGACCTTCTTGACATTATACACATGGCTCACTGTGTTTTATATGCTGATGATACTACCATTTCCATTGCTGATAGATGTATTGACAATGTCACTAATAAATTAAATGCTGTACTTTGTAGTGTGTCAAAATGGTGCCAGGAAAATTTCTTAATCATTAATCCAAATAAATTTAAGTTTATGATTTTTAGATCAGCTCAACGCAAGTTAACTTCCTCACCACAGCTCACAGTTGACTCTCATTTGATTAATATCAGCAACAGTGTATCTTTTCTTGGCGTTCACCTCGGCGCTAACCTTAACTTCGCTCTCCATATTGCTCACATTAGAAAAACGGCAGCATTCGGCATTCGCGCATTACTCAAAGCTCGCTCATATTTTTCTCATAAAGCACTCCTTTCACTTTACTTCGCATTCATTCATTCTCATATCACTTATGGCATCGCATCATGGGGGAATACTTACCAGTGTCATCTTTCATCCGTACAACATCTACAAAATCGAGCTATTCGCGCTATTTTTAACTGCTCTCGCGACAGTAGCACCGCTCCCCTTCTTCAATGCAATAAAATCTTAACTGTTAACTATCTATTCAGGTTTAATCTAATTATGTTTTTGCATAAACAAATAAGAAATCAACTTTCTGCTAATTTAATTGATCCTAAAATGTTAGTTAATACTAACACAACCAGGTTCGCGGCTAATAATAACTTTTTACTTCCTAAGGTTCGTACTAACTATGGTAAATCATCTTCTCTCTTCTGTACCATCACCATATGGAATAATTTGCCAACTTCGCTAAAATGCAAAGTTTCTTTATTTTCATTTAAAAACTCATTAAAAGAGTATCTGTTAAATAGTTGATCTATCATATCTTGTTTGTGTTGTTTTGTGCTGTATTATTTGTTTTTTTGATTCCATGCTTTTTGTTTTCATTCTGCTTTATATATTTTTGCTTCTACGATTCTAACAGCTGCTTGTGCTTTTATTATTTGTAATGATCACCGAGGGTCCCGTTGCAGTCTTGTACTTTGGGACCCTCTTCTGTATATTTTACTCCCTGTAACATACTTTAGGACATGATAATAAACTGATTGATTGATTGATTGATTGGTTTTTACTGCCGCAAGCTTTGCCTATCGTCTCATTCAAGACATTCTCTGTTTCGTTATCTTTCTGTTTTATCTCGGTCTGCAGGTACAGCAACTCAAATACAGTTGTTTCTTTGCCTCGTTGTGGAAAGAGAAATTTTGTTAGTCACTCACTGATGAATTCTTTAATTGCCCTGCTCCGCAGTATAGAACAGTTGTCCGCACTTTTTTCTATCATGTCTTTGTCCCATTTTGTTAATCTATTTAATTATTGCGCTGGTCTCACCTCTACAGATATGTCTTACAGCCACGTCTTCTTCGCAGAAGTAACGTCGTACAACTATGTCCACATGTCATGACTGCAATATTGTCAGCGGAGCAACAATTCCTTGTATATATTGAAGCGCTGTGCGTAAGTTTTTGTCAGTTTCTGCCCGACGTAACGGACCTCAACCGGTCACCGCCTTTATTACAGCGATGTGTTTTTGTGTGTCTGCTATGCATCTTGAGCTTCAACAGGGAGGCCATGGAAGCATAACAAAGCAAACAAAGTAAGCGACACATCAGAATTAACGTATCATTCAAATAAGACCAGCTGGATACAAGAAGCCCGTGCTATACAAACTAAAGCGAAGGCTTGCCGATGCTTAATCACAGCCCCTGCAAGCGCAATTTATGATCCAATGCCTTGAAGGGCGTCATACTCGTGCAACATAATTCTGAAACACTAAGTATGATATTCTTACAGATTAAATAAGGCAATATCTTATTTGGTACAACTTCTCATTAATCATAATGGCCGTGCGAATAGACCTATTATGCCGCCAGTCATGCTCCATTACTACATGAAATTAATCCGGTCTCTGGCTTTGGGTAACACATAAGAAAAACTATGGACATCATGGTCATCTGTAGCATATTGAGTGCACACTCGCGACAATGAGAATTTTTTCCCCTCTTGATCTTTGAGCGCCTTGATGAGGACATCAAGTGCAGAGCACTTGGAAGTCCGCTTTCGTACGCGCTCATCACTTGGAGTAATGCAGGCTAAACTGCGTTTAATAGAAGAAAAGGAAAGAAGAAAGAAAGACAGTGGGAAAAAATGAAAAAAGAAGAAAAAGAACTAGAAATAAATCGAAAGAAAGATATGAGGGAGGAAACGGAAAACAGCAGACAAGTAAAGGCCGCCCAGCTTTGTACTTCCTTCAGGCTTAGCGCCACCAATACGAAGCTGCCTTGGTATTTTATTGTATCAGAGTTCTTATTGAAGGAATGTGGTCGTAGTATTCAATATTGGTCCTGGAGCCGTCATATACTATACTTTATTCACCATTGTGGTACCGGGGCCTGCCTCGGACAACATTAGAGCACCTCCTGTCCCTGAAGGGCCGCCGTGAGCACATCAAGGGTGCCATTTCCGCGCTGCTGGACTTTGTTCACAGAAGCGGACTGCGTAAGTAAGCGTAAAGTAATCACGCCACTTGATTTTGGTAGACGATCCGTGTGTCCCCCATCCCCCTTTTTTTTCGATTTCTTCTCTCACTCTCTTCTTTCCCATTCCTCTCGTCACTCTATTCTATTACACTACCCCATTTCCCTTCACCTGTGAACCTCTCCTGACGTGTCGCACTTAGCTGCAGAAAGTTGTGAGGTTCACTTTTCTTTTCCAATCTTCGACTCCCCCCCCCCCCTCCCCAGTCAAACGCAGCACGTTGAGGTGTTAAGGACGACCTGAGCGGTAATGCAACAGGTTCATTTCATCATATGCGCAACGTAGCTTCCTCTTCACAGCCCACTGGTCCACAAAACTGGCAAACGCAAGCTGCGTCAACATTTGTGGACATCGAGCCTCGAGCGGACAAGCACCTTCGCTTCTTAGAAATAGATTAATCCGAAGCCTTCGGTAGCCAACATAACCACCCACTTCTTCATGCAGGTGATCGCGTCTATCTATCTATCTATCTATCTATCTATCTATCTATCTATCTATCTATCTATCTATCTATCTATCTATCTATCTATCTATCTATCTATCTATCTATCTATCTATCTATCTATCTATCTATCTATCTATCTATCTATCTATCTATCTATCTATCTATCTATCTATCTATCTATCTATCTATTTCACCACAAAAGTATGGATGGTATTCAGCTCTTTAGGCTGCCAAAGACGGTTTGACAGGGACTCTGAAGACCTTTACGTTACATAAAACACTATGGCGCGTACGGAATCAACTTTATCGTCATCCTTCATGAACAGCACAAAGATAACCCATCTAACAATGGGTTCGCACTAAGCAATCTCCAACCAATACGTCGTCACTCCCTGCCGGAAAAGAAACGTTCTTGGCCAATAAGGAGCTTTGCGTCTCTGAATGACGTTAGCCACGATTGCCTCTGCATTACACATGATTCAGGCACTCGAAGCAGATGCAGACGCTTCAGACGCCAAGCTCCATGCAAAAGAAAAAGCAAGAAAACGTTTCTATGCATCCTGTTGAAAGGTTCCATAAGACCTCATTTCCGCCGTGGCTTGCGTATACGCTGATCAGAGGCACCGGAAAAAGCTACATCTGGTAGCCATCGTAGACGCTCTGTTCCGACGCCCGACAATTTCTTCCGGGATACGAAGATCACCCTTTGACGAAGGATGCCACTCCGCATTGCCGTCTTTTGCCGACAGCGCCATAGCCGGGTGGGTAATCGAATAGGGATTAGGGTGTGCGGGTGTACTGGGGAAGTAGCGAGCGTTGGGACATCCTACTGAGAATAACGTTTAAACATCCATCATTTTCTTATTTTGCCCTATATTTCTACGAATTGCATGCTGCTTGGCGTACGTGGCCATCGAATAAGCATAGGTCATGGCGCGAAGTGTTAACATTGGATGTATATGGTTAAACAAAACGCGTCATTAACATCCAAGATGCGGTTGCCCACAAACTGAATAAAGATAGCATTATATCCCGACTCAGACCTCTGTCCTGCAGTGGACGTAGTCAGGTTGATGATGATCATGATGATGATGATGATGATGACGATGGTGGTGGTGGTTGTGGTGATGATGATGATATCCTGACTCATACATTGAAAAGGTTAAAAGAGTGACTTGGCTTATGTTCAATGATGATCCATACCATGATTACTAAAACGTCCACTTGGTTATTGTTTTTCTATTGATTAAAGTGAATTTAGCCTCCACTGTCCATAAACCCCAATGCTTTAGTGCTTTCGACTGCAGGGTGAAGGCCATGGCAGGCATGTATTACGTGTTCATCAGTTTCTTCCTCCTTTCTGCACGCACCACGTAATGCGTCTGCCCCTTAGGCTCGGTGCGTCCTGGTTCCCAATACTCCCGTTCGGGCTGTAAACAGAGATATACATCGCGAGTTATCGTACACCTTCGGCAATCGGCTACTTCGAGTTACTGTACAATTATGTGTAGAGTGTTGATTTGGTGAGCATCACATTTTTTCTACAAGCGACTTAGCCAACTTGTATCGTAGGCTCTGGCGGGATCCTGCGTTGCACAGCGCTGCATGTCGCGCTGGGATGCAGTTCCACGCAGACCCAAACTCGATGATTAGTTGGGCACTTCAAGGGGTCCGCGAGGCGGCGGAAAGGCACGGCCACTCTCTCCTTACATGGGAGCAGGCGCTGCGCGCTGAAAGACGCCAGACAGAATCATACACTTTTTATTCATTGATTTATCTCTTCATTTTGTTAACCTTTTTGATAACCGATATATTTCTCGCTTGATCTGCTACCGTTGAAATATTTACTTGAAAGTTTGCTGATTAGCTTCCTTCCTCTGACATGAATATTTCTTGTGTACAATGTAAATATACAGCTGGACCATCCGTTGCGATTGTGACCTGATCTTTAGAGCCGGGTACTGTATATTCTAAACAGATCGTGCGCAATCTGGCAACTTTCACAACTTTTCGCTAGTGACCGCTGTATCCAATGGAAGCACGATATCGTATCGCACGTCTTTCAGCCGATGTTTAATGAGGACATCCACAAGCCATCTCGAAAAGGTCGTGTTTATGCGCGCTCTTGTCCGGTGTCAGAGTGACAAAGGAGGTCCTTTTACAGCTACAAGGCGCAGTCCGCGTTTCCAAGGCAGAAAGCGAACTAGTCGAGGCCACTGGCGTCCGCGCCAGGCTCGCGCTGCATGTTTCGATCACCTCTTTAATGTGAACAGCCGATAACGATCGGTCTTGCCCCGACGGGGCAGTCCTTCGGCGCCTTTGTTCGACTTGCTTCCAAGAAGGGGACGCCTCCCAAATACCGGCTTTTGTGCAGGAAAAGACCGTGAAAAGACATGAGGGTGGCGGGAAGAATGAAAGAAGGGCTGGCCTTTGTGCTCCGTACGATGGTCTTGCAACAAGAATGAGCGCATGCAGCATGATCACGTGAATCTGGGTCAAGAGGCGGATGGGCCCTGTCAAGACAAGCTAATGCAAAGTGGCGCGACTGGTACACAAAACGGAGCTTGAATCAAGCGGAAGGCGCCAACTTTCGTGCCAGCAATGTGCATGCAAGTGTCGGAAGCCTATCGCTTGATTTGGAAAGAGGAAACTTGGAGGACACTTGCGCTTCACAATGAAGAGTAGACGTTAGCACAAACAATCTGGACCCATTTGCATCGCCTTCTTAATTGCTATAGCATCGATTCGCTAATTGGTAGGCACCTCGACCGTGCTGCATGGCTCCTTTGAACTTCTCTAAAATGCTTCCAGTTGCTTACGAGTATGGTTATGGAAGTGATGATGATGATGATGATGATGGTGGTGGTGGTGGTGGTGGTGGTGGTGGTTTAAATGAATGGCTCTCACCAACTCTAGAAAATTCGCCAAGAAACGTGTTTACTGCTGCCTCAACTCTTATTTTTGTTTTCTTTTGCGATTGGTGAGGTGTGCGCTACGCGTTTCTAAGGCAACACGCGCATCAGCGGAGCTGCAGTTTGTTTATGCCCTTGTTGATGGCGTTGTTGACGTTGCACTTTGTCCCGTAACCAGGGTTATCGCAAACGGTTGATTTCGTGACAGATAGACACAGATACAAAAATTTATAATTCATATAAGATTGGGTATTTTACATTTTATGCACATACCATTCAATAAACAAAAAATGAGTTTAGTTTTCTTAGTGTAAGCAGAAAATATCGAACACATTCAATAAAGAGAAACCAATTTAATTGCCGGTCGTTGTCGAAAGTTCACAACAGTGTAACACATATATATATATTTGCCTTACAAAGAAGGCGTTCCCTGTATAAAATGGTTGCGCGACAAAACGTAAACTGACATTGTAATAAACTTGTAGGGGGGAAAAAAACTTGAAGAAAGCACGAGTGTTCCAGATATTATGATGGTTGATGGCGATTTGGCTTCGTAGCTTCCCCTTCAGTGCCAAGAAAACTTCTCACCAAGTTTACAAGTTGTTCTGGATCACTTAGCGCCTCTTTGTTCTCAGTTCTTGATGTTTTTTGTAGTCTTTCGTGACGTGATCTGTGCGTGTTCATGCTCGTCTCGCACGAGCATTTACAACGAAAGCCAAGCGTGAGACGCCCGCGGTCACGCACATCGCTTATCGAACTTCTTGCATAGTTTCCATGGCTTTGGCGGTGCGCCTGACGGGCGAAGCAAAAGTATCCCATCCTATATACCTAAACAAAATCCTGTGTTTCCTGAGAAAGACAAGCTTATGTGAACGCCTCTGACATGTGGTAGAGTTCTACACGCTGCAGTAAAATTACTGTCAGTCTCTCCCCCTCCCTTTTTTTCTTTTCCCTCTCTTCCCTCTTTCTCGTCTTTCTTGTCCCCTTCCCTAATACCCCAGTGTAGGGTAGCCAACCGGATGTCTTTCTGGCTAACCTCCCTGCCTTCTCCCTTTTGTTGCTTCCTCCTCCTTCCTTGTGTGTATTGGCCACAAAACCAGTGCAGACCGCATTACTCAAGATTGGTTTGTTTAAAGTAAAGAAAGTGACACGTGGCGGCAAACAGTGATTAGATTCCTGGATAGACGTAAAAAATATTTCAGAAACAACTTAATTTATTCGCCTGTGCTGAACCAAGAATAAACACACAGGCAGCCCGCTTTAGTTTCGTTAGATAAGCGCCGAAGGCCATCGGAATGTTTGAGTGGTATATCTGCTGCCGATTATGTGGCCCAGAGGACGGGTTTATGCTCTCCCATAGTGGAGTACTTAGTACTATAAATCGTTAACCACTTTTTCTAAACACGTGGAAGTAACTTCCGTCCACCGAGTCTGTAATCTTGAACTACACGTGATCTCGAAGGGACAGCTTGACGCTCTCCCATAGTGGAGTACACATGTACTCTAAATCTTCGAACACTTTTTCTAAACATGTGATGCCCGTGGAGTGGCTTCAAGCTCTCCCATAGATGAGTACCTCGTACTCTAAATCATTAAGAACTTTTTTTCTAAACACACGCACACACAATATTGCAATTTGGACATCTTATTGGTGTCTCATTGTAGAGCAAGTCTCACTATAAATCATCAAACATTTAATTTAAACGCATTCTTCATTGTCTTGCAAACAGGCTTTCTGGGGCACATCTTTTCGGATTTGCGGTAAAGGCCAGGAAACTGGGATGGAATACCGCTCTCCCATAGTAGAACACCAAGTACCCTAAATCGTAAAACACGTACTTACTCGAAACACCCTAGTTGCAGCACTATGAAGGTTAGGTAGATTGCAGCCATTCACGAAGGCGAGTTTTTCCACGTTGTAATATTCCGCGCACATTTGTAGCAGTGGCCTAATCGGTTGAGTGCCCCCACCGCGAGATCATTCACGTCTCAGTAGACCGAAGTTCGAATCCGGTAGCCCGAAGAGAAATTTTTTGATGTTACCCTTGTTCTTGCTGCATGATGCCAAATGTGCCACTCTGCTGTTCGTAAGAAGTGAGTTCGTTCATCCGTGTAGTTACAATGTGTCCGCTTCTGTAGTTGCTTCTCGCGGATTCCGATAAAACCATCTGAAGGTCACCTATTTCTACGGAGTATTATGTAGTTTTTAAGCAACGCTCTTTATGATTAACACATCGTGGTTTCTTCATGATGAGGTGTGCCAGAATGCACAATAAGAAAAAAGCGTCCGTGTTTACGTCATTTCTGGACGTCTGTACCTGATGTTTCGTAGATAATTTCAGAATGTTTTTTTTAATGCTGGAGGGGCGTGGTTGGGGCTAATTTATCTTTTTAAGGACTTTATAGCCAGTTGACGCGGAGCAACCGCAGTGCCTGAATAGGACCACATTTACGTTGAACTCACTCACTCACTCACTCACTCACGTGACTATAAAGGGTGGTGGTGAGCTTTGCACTGGGCGGACCTTACGCACCGTGACGTCACGCGTATATCAAAATAGCTGCTTCATTTAGAAACATTGAATAACGGGCAGCTCCTTCACAGCGGAGCTAGGTAAAGTGAGAGGTAGCACGTCCTATATACTTAAGAATTTCTGATGGTCAAGCTTCTCAAAACTACTGCAGTCCCCACAGCTCATAAAAGGTCCACTTGACGTGAAAAAATAGAAAACACCACGGCGAAGGCCAATCACATTTCTGGACAAACGTTACAAATATTTGAGCACTACTTTATCAATTTGTAGGCGCTAAGCCGGAGATCAACACAGGGGCGGTACGGTTTAGTTTCGTTGAATAACCAGCGAAGGTTATCGGTGTTTTTAAGCTGTACTTTTAGTTTCACTCAAGATGGTTTATAAGGAGGGCACCAATGCTACTCTGAATGGTTCACCTTTTATTCTAAACGTTAGGTCTTGCAGAGAACGAGAGAGAAGGAATATAAGAAAAGCTAGGGAAGTTCATGAGACTAGGTCTATTTTACTACCCTACATGTGGGGAGAGAAGTATAAAGTACTAAAAGAAAGATATCGAAAAAGAAGGGGGGAAGTGATTCCTAATGGAAAAGAAAAGAAAAGTGAGCCCCGTAACTGTCTCTCAAAGAGAAGACACCTCAATAGTAGCGGTTGGGGTAAGGAGGGATTAAAAGGTATAGAGAGAGAAGGAAGGAGAGAGCGTAGCGCAGGAGAGTGGCATCCAGAAGTAAGGAGAAGAGAGGAAAGATGGACACGGTCGCTGGAGTCTGAGGGCGGGGCACCACTCGGCGAGAGCTCTTGTCGGCGTCAGGAGAGCCACGCGAGCCTTCTACAATTCTCACACATCAATGAGCGGCCGCCTGTTAAACCGTGCGCTGTGAGGCCATGCATTCAAGATCTTTTCCCGAGGAAAGGTATGATGATCGCCCAGTCTCCTCGAGGCCAACTGAGAGTCTGGCGATCTTCTTCAAAGTCAAGACAGTGGCACAGGACGTGGTGGAGAGTTTCTACGCAGTTCCAGTTATCACAGTTGGGTGAGTCAGCCATGCGAATGCGACAGCTGAATGTCTTTGAAAAACCTTGAGTTGAACATTCATGTCACTTTTGTCTTTCAGGCAATCACACCAAATGAGCAATTAACAAAATGCCTTCTGAGAGTAACGAAAGTAATGCTTTCTCTTATCGGACAGCTGTACCATGCTAGCTTAAAACACGGAATAAAACGCCGACAAGGATTTGTCCAACTCAATCAGAACTCATTCTTGAAAAGCCAAGATAGGGGCCAGTTGGTTGTACACAGTGTTGTCAATAAACGGTTTTTCACGCTTGTGTTGTCTCGTGTCCTTCTCTACGTGGCTTTCGTTTTCTTGCAACGTGTAAAAAGTTTACACAGTACTCATTATGCCCCTTTCGTGTTGCTAACACATACCAGATAACAGACCTATAGACTTATGCTAAAAATACCAAACTTATTGTAGAACAAAATTCACGCAGTAGCGCAATGCACACCGTGGCCGTCTAGCTCTGTCGCCGTCTGTGTGGTTTCCTTGCGCTACAGCGGGAATTACATCTGCCATCCCGATAACTCAAACAACAGACGCGTCAGTTCGGTCGGGACATCGCGTCAAGATCTCATAGTTCTCTTTTCGTTTCTTCCTTTTTTCATTGTGGAAGCCGAGAATTTCTTTCCACAAGAACCACGCTTTGTGCTGCGTCGCCGATCTAGACAGGAAGACACGTACGTATAGCTCACCCCAGAGAACAAATTGCGGCCGGCTTGGTAACAACCCCACCACCATCTTCTGTTTATTTTTATTGCTGCGGGTTGGCGGGCACGGGAGCAGCGACTCGTCTGTCTGACCGGGAGAGAGAAAGGAGGAAAGGGGAAAAAAGGGTGAACGGGAAGCTTGCAGGGGAGAGCCGTTCCCCACGTTTCCCCGCAAGCGCTCATCTATCGCTCCCGGAACCCTTCGTTAGAGCGTCTGCACCCTCGGCCCGCCATAACCGTGCAGTGCGGTTGAAGGCACAGGCTTGCTGTCAGCGGCAGTACCTTTAGCAAGAGCGAATGTCTACATGTTCTAATGAGTGGTTCGTTGCTCTTTACACTTCACCTTGTCATTTTTCTGCAATTCATCATCGTAGCAAAGCATGTAGTAGTGACTTTCTCAAACAGCAAAGATAACGCCAATGTCTACTAAATTTTCAATATTTTTTTTGGGGGGGGGGAGAAACAGAACATATTTTTCTTGCATTGTCCTACGGTCACAGCATCAGCAGTGAAAGCAACATGGGTCTTTACTATATTAGCCTTACCCACTTTCTTAATAAGCGTATCTGCGAATATATGACGGCAAATCATGATGTCAGAAAGAAGACGACAGTCGGCGTCCATTTTCTGCATTCTGTTCGTATTTTACTTCGTTTCGTTATAAAATACACTGAACGGAGGCAAATGACAATAGATACGAACAGACTAGCCACTGCTATTGACTGAGTACTGAAACAAATTTTAAATGTTTTTGAATTGTCGCTCTAAATGACAACATTGTTCCCGAAAACTGTAAAGATAGTACTCTAATCCCTACGAACACATGAAATATTCTGGTAGTACAGCTACCTTAAAAGAAAAAAAACTTTCGGTTTTTATATTCGCGGGTTTGCTTTGCAGAGATGTGTCGTGGCTGTGTGACGTCATGGGGGGACAGAAAGCCCCCACTTACCAGCAGCCGATTTGTCATCTGTTCGTAATGCACGCAAAAAACAATGTAAACAACGTTGTCTCCTGACCCGACAGTGGCATTTTGCAATTTAGGCTGCACGCAAGCTGCGTAGTTCGCAAACTATGTAGAAATGTTTTTACTCGTCTTTAATACAACTATCATCGTCGCAGCAACATAATTGCTTTTATAAATTTTGTCATATAGAACCTTGGATTGTCAACAAAAACATAACTGTATACGGTGACTGAATGCTACACTATTGTTTACCGATTATTTATTTCTGTTACACAAAGAAAATGGGCTCGATGTATCTACTCTGTCGCTGAAAAGCCTACGTGACATACTCGTGTGACTGCCTGTGTTGCCATAGGCTCACCTATTGTTTTATTTTTGTTTTTTTTTTGCTGTCGTCATCACTACGGGTATTTTTTCGCTCGGTTTTTCTAATGTTTACACAGTACCCTAGTTCATTATTTCTTACCGTGTTTGCTTAATGTTTCTGCTGTTCTGTTCATGCTAGGCATAGGGCATGCCTTGAACTGCTCTAACCTCTCAGTGTGTGAGGTGGCCAGGTTTTGCTCAAGCTGCTCAGTGAAATTTTTTCGCCAGGTCTTCATGCAGCCTTGTTACGCAATAAATCTAATTCAATTCGATAATGTTCAATGTGGTGGGCTGGCTTGCTAATGCTCACTGAGTGACTGCAGCATTAAAATTGAAGTTCAATATTTTGTGCGCGTCGTCTAACACGCACAAACGTGTGTAGATAGCATTAACACTGCATACCAACATGCATAACAGTGCACTACAGACGTGCGTAGATAGCGTAAACACTGCATACCAAGAAAACAAAAAACTTCTCTTTTAGGACGCCTCAAAAATAATGTCAGTGCATCTTTAGGGGCTTTAGCCGTGTTCTGTCTCATTGATGAGTGTGCGTTAGAGCTTACATGAAAACTCGACATACTTCTTTCATTCTGTTCTTGGGATAGGTTTACTTTTATAGAAAACAACTATGCACATGTTCCAATATCTATAAAAGTAAACAATAAAAGAAAACAAAAAAAGCAAAACAAGAAATAGCTTCACATTCGAAAATAAATTGTGCACTTCTATGTAGATTTTGGTTAATAACCAGTTCAATTCACCAGTGCATCTTTACATAGAATGCATGGTTTGTTACCAACGCATGTATCAATCTGACCAATCATGCTCAGGCATCTAATAGCACGAGACGTGTAGCGGTTATCATAGATATGCGCAAGCTGATCGGTCAATATTTCCATAGTTGCACCGTCTGTGCGAGAGAGGCTCACACTCACTCACACGCTCACTCACTCCCTGAAGCTCTCTGAATCTCACCTAATATCTCGGTTAAACGAACGAACAAAAACATTGCCACCCATGAACACCGGTCAAAAATGGGACAGCTGCGAACAAGCCAACGTTTAACGCAGTGCGTTAGAAAACTGCGAAACTTTTGGGCTCCACCAGCAGGCGCTACGTACGAAGATGGAAACAGATGATATTGGCATTAACACTGCACACTCGGTCACCGCGCTGCACGCAATTCATCGCGACGCCAACGCCATACGCGCGTAGAAAAGACAGAAGGGCCGTTCGCCCGAGCAGATTGCGTCTCATCTCTCGACAGTAACCTTCTTCGAAGACCACCGTGGAACCACCTCTCTTGGTCCAGCGGAGAAGTTGTGTGCGAAAGGAAGGGAAGGCCTGCTCCCGTTTATTGATGGCGGCCGGCTGTCTCGGGAACCCGGCATCGTTTGTAAGGCAGCCGCCTCATTGGTAGCGCCTTACTTGGTCTGCGCTACACGGGCGTTTTCTCGTCTTTTTTTTAACGATATCTTTAAGAGTTGTTAATTTTTTGATACGGGGTGGCCTGCTTCTCTTTCTCCGAGGAGCGTAGCTAAAATCACACAGAAAAAGAAACCTAGGCACGGGAGGTTGCGATAGACCATGTAAAACATTCGGAAAGTTCCGCGAGCACGTAAGTAAAGACACTTAAGAAACTCATGATAGTCAATACGGTCATCATCATCAGCCTAATAGCATTCGTAACAGGGAAGGGCGTTTCCCACATTTCGCCAAACATACCTGTCTCACGCCTGCTGCCTGCACGTCATCCCCACAGACTCAATAATCTCCTGTGCCAACCCAACTTTCTACCTCACCCTTGTACGCTTACCTCCTTCTGGAATATGGTCTGCAACTGTAGAGATTCACCCTGACGATTTCAAAGGCCATATAGCGGCTTAACACAGCTGACAAACGAAAAAGTTTTCAGAATGTTTAATGCTCTTAGAGAAAGGTATCTCTTGCGAAGAGGTAAATCCTACTAATATCAGTACAACGCGAGTGATTGTTGAATATACTGTGAGCATTAGTCATACGCGTCATATTATCATATGTACATACTCATCATCATCAGTGTAACTTGTGTTGTGGGCAGAGGCTCGGCGAGTAAAAGAAGTGTCTTGCAGCCAAAACGTTGCCTTAAAATACATAACTTCGGTGTTTAAACGCCCATTACTCACAAAAATGCATAAAAATAATTCTTTTGGGTTTAACTACCGAACTACTACAAACTGTCTTTGAGAAGCTTTTCAACAGGCTCTAATTCAAACGCGTTGAAGCTTTGACGGGACCGACAACTGGCCAGATGGTGTAATTAAAACTTAGAAGAAAGGAAAATAACGTGATTTAGAGTCTCATTTTAGCATTTGTATCGTAATTTGAGTAGGAATTATATATTTAGATCCCACTTAAAACAACGAAAACCATCATGCGGCGCATTCTAGCAGAAGAGAATTGAATCTGGATCATGAAATGTGTATTTGATCGCTTTCCTGTACGTAGTCGTGGAGCCTGCGGTAGAATATATACAATTACTCAAGCAAGAGGCTTTCATGGGTGCCAGTCCTCAAAATTAGAGTACGTCTCTTATTATCCAGCCCAGCTCAGTTCGCACTGCTTACAACTTTTAAAATGTTGCACGGTAAGAAACGGCGCTGCCGTCGCGGGTGCCAGTGGACTAAGTTGAGTCATGGCGCATGCGCAATGAACCACAACGCTGGAACATGAATCACTCTTGGGCTCACTGTTTAGAACATGTCAGCATATTCCTTCATGTTCGCTGTAGATAGGAAAGTTCCGATTACGATTGTTTTGTTACGTTTTCCACTTAGCCATTCCGGGATCAGAATCAGCAACCGGTAAGTTTTTCGTTCCGATAAAAAAATTACAGCATGTTAATGAAGTCAATGATGATGAGTGGGGCGAAAGCGTCTGTCTGTTCGTCCGTCCATTGTTCCGTCTGTCTGTTCGTCAGTCTGTTCGTCAGTCTGTGTGTCTGTCTGTGCATCCGTCCACTCCTATCGCACTAGAGCAGGCCTCGGATGGACGCTTCGACCCCACCCATCATTCACTCCGTGGATGTGTTATTATAACAGCGCCATCTATCCTTTTATTCGTACACTATACGAAAACTACAAACGCCATCGAGTGATATTGCTTCCAAGTACATATACACACGACGCCATCTAGTGAGCAATTCCTAAAACTAACTAGAAGTGGCTACTACAACATACATTACAGATGAGAGAACGACCTACCTAATAAAGAGCTTCGCCTCTAAAAAAATGGCACCATAAATATTGGTGGTCGGTTCCTGCGAGGCATCGCTTAAGGACGCTTCTTAGCAAATATTTTTGCAGTACATTCGTTATCTTACAGATAGATGAAAGGTACACTAAAGGGATGAAAACAGTTTTTCTCGTGTTAATAAAGGACTCTACGACAATGCTGAAATCCTTTTTTTTTTGCCGTGTGGAGACCCCTGGTAAAGGAGAATACGAGCAGGAGAAATTAAAAGTCGCAACGACGCACCATATCAGGGTGTCGTCACCATTTTTCGATGAAGTTGTTCAACTTTAGCTATCTTTTTTTAGAAAAAAATTTATGATAGTATGTAGAACGCAAAGGCTCATAACGTTTCAGTAATAGGGCACATACACTTCGGCACACCTATGTGTTTTGAGTCCTTACAAAAAAGTGATAAATGATTTGAAGCACGTGGTACTCCACTACAGAAAGTAGTAAAGCGACTACGGAGCGTTTCCTTCCCACACCCAACCAGTCTGTGTGTTTAGAAAAAGTGGTTAACGATTTCGTGTACTTCGTACTCGATTATTGGTCAGCCAAAGCCGTCCCTAATGACTACAGTTTTGTATACTCCACCGATGTGCTGTTTAGAAAAAGAGCTTTACTGATTTACAGTATTTTATACTGTACTATGGGAGAGCTGAGCCGTCCCCGATACACAATGCATGGATGTGCTTGCGCTCCGTGTTCTCCGATATAATTATCCAGCAACAGCTAATCAGTAAACTCGTTTTGTTTTTCATGTTCTTGTCCTCCTTAGAAATTCAGCCTTTTATCTCAACAAAAAGCTCTATAATAACTGATACAACACTCCTGACGCTTTTGCAATAAAACACCTAAAAAATTAAGCAGCGATGCAGCGACCTTTATACAGTGACGTTCGCTATGCATGGTCGTGATTTATACGACCACCCATTCCGTGCTACTTGTAACGTACCAATAAAATTCTGTCGTATCGAATCGAAAGAGATACCGTTCAATCGAACGTTCACTTCTAAGAGAGCTTTTGCTTTCGGTAATTGTATTTATCCGCTATAAAGTACATTGCAAGACGTACTTTCAGTGTTCCCTATCGTATTGCAAATGGCTGTTCACTTCAATCTTGTGCGCAACAACCCCAGGTGGTCTAAATTTCCGGAGCCCTCCACTACGGCGTCTCTCATAATCATATAGTGGTTTTGGGACGTTAAACCCCACATATCAATCAATCAATCTTGTGCGCAACACACACACACGCGCATGTGCACGAATGAAGGGATGTGCTCACACACACACGCACATGAACGTACGAACGAATGAACGCAAAGCCAAACACACACAAGGCCACGATAGCACGTATATGCGACGCACGCATGAACGAACGCATGCACACGCACACAACACGCGTGCGAAACGAACGCGCAAAGCTTGAGACGGCTTCGTGATCCGATAACCTTACTGACAACCGAATGCCCCAAAACAAGGAGCTACTAGGAAGGCATGCAAGGGCGTGCAGAAGGTTGTCTGGGAATCGCGTGACATGTTTCGTACGTCACCTCATATGACAACGGCGCGTTTGAGCGGAATCTGTGAGCGTGGCTGCATAAAAACTGCAGTAAGGAAATAACAAATAGAGAAGACACAATGTCTGATATCGCAAACTTCCGCAAAAATCGGGGTTTTTCATGCGATGTCACGGTGCGATGGCTTCTGTCACGCCAACTTAGACGGAGTCCTCTCAAACGTATTCCTTTCGTCTTTCTCCGCCAGTTTCTATTGTCACTGTTCTGCCTTTTTTTATTCTTCTTCGTTCACGATAGACGCAGAATACTATAGCCCGAGAAATAAATTGGAAGAAAAAGGGTGACGTGGCGAGACACCGCTCTTGACGTTCTCAGGGTCGACGGTGTTGCTGGCACCTTGTATTACTGTCACCGTTCTTGAAGCATGCCAAACACGCCTAGAACAGTTCCTTCCTCGTAGCGCCATCTGGTGTAGTCAGGCTCGGCGAAGCGTTCATTTTCCTTCATACGCTTTTATCTCGTGATACGCTCTTTTAGACAACAATATAGTGAAATGCCTGATAACTTTTCTAAAAGTGCATCGTCGCATATATTCACATGACGCCTGTATGCGAAATAGAAACTATGGCTTTCTTGTTCTTGTTCAGCTTTCCTTGTGGCTCACACTGACTGTGGGAGATTATCCAAGAATCGAAGGGTGATATAAAATGTTGTGGAATTTGCGAACCCTCAAGCTAAATACGATTGTATCGTCGTTCGTTTTTTTTTTGGCGGGGTGGGGAGAGTTTTTTTTTTTTTTTTACTGAGTCTACACTAGATTTGATGTGCTAAACTGCTGGCACTAGACTCTTGTGACCACAATACAATGAGAAATGTAGACAGGATGCCACTTCCTGCTGCGCGGTGGCGCTGGCCCGTGGACTGCCGCCATGGCCCGCGTTTTTAAGTTCTTCTTGCTATCTATCCGCCGTTGTGGTCTAGCGGGAATACTGCCTAACTACTGACCCGAAGGCCGCATTTTTTGATGGCGGCGAAAATACCTTAGTACCGTGCGTTCAGATTTAGGGCCACGTTTAAAACCCCCAGGTAGTCGAAAGTTCCGTAGCCCTCTAGTACGGCGTCTCTCAGAGTTATATCGCAGTTTTGGGACATTAAACCCCAACAGGTAATGTTAATAGTTCTTCCTATCAGTCGTAAGCCTCAGCTTACCCGCATTTTCTTATCAGCGAGTGCGCGAACACCATACCCCTCTTTCATTTTGACATTGGTTCATGACCTAGCAACAGCTCCCCCTCCAATTCTTGTCTGATTATTCTTCACCGTAAAATGGGGGAAGTGGAAGGGGGGGGGGGCATTGCTCGGGATTTCACGTAAACGTGTGTTGATTCTACGTTACATTGCGTATTCGAGCTAAATGAATTTATTGAATTGTGGACCCGATTTCCATCATTCCCTGCTGCCGAATCACTGATGAACATTATTATTATTATTATTATTATTATTATTATTATTATTATTATTATTATTATTATTATTATTATTATTATTATTATTTGTTTTCGGCACCAGCGCAAAAAAAATGGCGACAGTCCCTAGTCACAAGCAAAAGGAAAGAACAGTTATTGATCGGCTGGATTTTGTTTACCACGAGTTACGAGAGAAATGCTTTCACAGCTTTTGGACAGAGGAAAAAGCAAGCGCCGCGCCATAGAGCTTGCGTGCAGGTGCAGTCAGCGAAGCGATACGACTGGCAGAAGCTTTGTTTCCTGCTGCGCATCTCCGAATAGCCTTTGTTTTTGCTCATCTGTGATGTTTCCCTGATAAGAAAGACCATATTTGCTGCTGTCGCCAAACCATGCACTCATCATAAAGTGAATTGCGTTGAACAGTTCGGTGTGTTCTGAGGTACAACGAATGCGATAGCGAGCCTAATTAACACGTCAACTGCAAATATTTTATACGAAATATCTTCGTTGTTTTGCTGAAAGCTAGAAAACACTATTTTGCCGGACCCTTGTGAAAGAACCGACAACTGGTGGACCACAAATATGCCACTTTCCGGAGTCAGTCATCGGCCCCTGGTTCGTGTGCGCTCTACAAGTGGCCGAAAAGAGCAGCTGGTGACTGTAACTGTCTTTTGCTGGTGGTGGTGATCTACGACCAAGAATTTTTTTAACGTGAACTGTGTGCCACCTGAAATACTTGAATCTGCATCTTGAAAAAAATTCAGCGTCTTCTTCTTCGACTGGTTTGTGAAACGATTTTCGAGGCGCCACTTCAGCTTCACTCGTCGCAGACGCTATGCGCTGCGCCCGTTGCCGGATTGATTGTACCGTGCAAAAAAAAAAAAGAAAAAGCCTGTACGCGTGACATTATTCTGGCGATTAGCAACGCCCCGTGGCCATGCAGTGGCAACGGAATCAGAAAGACTGGTATGCAACGAATATCTTGATTGTGTTCCCTTCAACAAGCTTGAACTTTTCGCATTGCCCATGCCTGCTGCGCTAAGTGTCTTGCCCTTGTGAAAACGTTGGAAAGGTGAACTTCTGACCGTGTTTTTGGGTGTGTGTGCCTGTGGTGCGGACCCATGGCCTCGTTTCACTGGAACCTTCAACCCCCACTGATTTCTTAACAGTTTGTGCCCGAACACTGGGATTATGTGGCCTCTCTTTGTGTTGCTTCACGTCGCTTCAATCAAGGGTAAGCCGATAACATTTATAAGGGGATCGATATGAAAGGGAAAAATTGGATGTCGCTTGACCTTTGCCTTGAAATGCAGAACACAATAGCGTATTCATAGGCCTCGTGTGGACTGCCACCTGAACTGCTACCCTGCTTCGGTTCTTGATGCGTACTTCCACCTTGCCGTAAATAATCGAATGACTGTGCACATAACACTGGCCGCTTGGAAGTATTGTTGAATGACTATTGTAAGCATCGTTCTTAAGCGCCCACAATGAGATACTTATATCTTTCGCTGATTTGTGAAGGGCCCACACTATACCACGTGCGCAGGACAAAACGCGATCCCATACGCCGGAGCATTTCACTTTTTTGATGCTCGTGCTTCAGGTGCTAATGATAAATGAATATGGCTGAGCAATGGGTGGGCCTTTAAGGCACGGACGCGTTGTGAAATTCACACGTTTGGATACCTGGCCCGACTCACGCTTCTGCAAAGCTAGATTACGTCCGTCAAGAAAATAGTAGTTGCCCGCCACAGTCGTTTGTGGACTACGATGCTCGAATAGTGACGTGAAGATGGCGGAACCGAATGCCAGCCACAGCAGCAGCATTTATTTCGATGAAAGTGAACGTGCTGGAGCCTAATGGGCTTCGATTTATGCGAACAATAAAGGGCGCCCAAACCTGACCAAGTTGAAAGGTGAGATGGTAGTTTCTCTCTCGCATTCACTACCCTTCTTGTTAGTGCCATCTTCTTCTCGCCACATATATCTTTTTAAAACACGCTGAACGTCAGCCCTCTATACGTTTAGACAGTCAAGATTTCGTGCTTTTCGACTATGTGCTACTATCTCCACGCGCGCAGTCGTAAATGCGGAAAACGAAGTGAAATCGATTTATCACGCACAATGATCATGCGAGACTAAGTTGAACGGGCATGTGACTGCACGACAAAATGTACGAGGCAATCAACAACAAATATCTCTAGTATATTGACCAATCGAGAGCTAACTTCATTCTGACGTCACGTGAGAAGTCTGCTGACGTCACGAATTCGGCCGCAAAAGCGGGAAGAAGATGCAAGTTTCAGCAAGACGATGAAACTTCTATACGCATCGAGTTGTTTTCAGACAAATTATGGTCGATTCAAGGAAGGAAGCCCTGGTGGCGATTCCAGCGGTGAATGAACCGTCACGTCGGCAGTAATTTGTCATGAAATGTATGATAAAACCCATAGCGCATGCCGCGAGACTCGCTTACCGCTCGACGGAAATCGCCCGTGAGAGCCGGACAACGTGCATTGCTTGAGAGAGGGTGCGTGGGAGCCGTTTCGAATCGCTCGGCTAGCCAACCGCGTCAAATCGGGAGAACCACGAGTGTTGGCCGTTTCGATTTTCCTGTTGTAGTCGGTCTCTGAGTGTGTTTGGTTCATGAACCCGGCGACGACGTATAATTGGGAACGAAATGCTCTCTCGAACACGTGTTCACACCTGAGCACGCACACACATAGATTTGTATGTACTGCCCACATTCCCTTCCTCAAGTTTTGTTATCGTTTCATTACAGCATGTTCAGCGGAAACCTCGCCTACAGTGTTCAAGATGCTTTGAGGCTGTGGTAGATTGTTTTGTTAAGATTACGCCCACTTTGCGAACATTAGCCCTTTCAGTCACAAATTACGATGCGCTGTCAGAAACGTGTCAAATTCGCGTGGCACAATTCGTAGGACCTCAGTGTAACATTTCAACTAACAAAATAAAGTAAAACATTGTGTCGCGTGAGTTCTAGTAATTAAAGGTAATCAGTGTGTACCTAATTATCTAATTATTCTGCCACCAGTCAGCTTCAGTACTTGCATAAAACGAATCCTCTAATCGGCTCGAAATACATACGCAGTTTCTTTTATGGCTGTGTTTGTTTCGGACAAAGAAAAAAAAAAGCTTTTTGTGTTGGTCGTGGAATGCGTCACGTCGAACAATCGTCGAACATGGTAGTACATCCAGTAAAGTCATCCGCTGCAGCAATCTACAGCATAACGATGTTAAATAACCGCCAGTTGTCAACTCAGAAGGCCTCCTTGAATGTGCACACTAAATAACAAGACATTTGATCAAATACGCGGTGCGTGACGTGCCATTGATGTGTATGTCTCCATTTGTACACAGCGTGACTAAAAGGGTTAGAGAATATTCTGGAAACTACGTGGCGTCTAGCGATAATGCTAGAGTGTTCAATTGCACGTGCATAAATTGAGACGCGCTTCATCGCTAGTCAGTTTATCAACGGCCGACGTTCTCTTCGCTGCTATCAGTGTCAGTGACTTGCTGTGAGCTGACTTTCCTTTTACGTGTTCACATGTTCAACCCAAATAAACAGTTTATTGCTCGACCTGAACTCTGCTCCTTTTGTTCACGTCACGACCACGGGACATCTGGTGGAGGTGCTGCTTCTTCCATGTACTGGACGCCCACATCAAGCCTCTGTTTCAGAATAATCTCTAATGTTCCCAAAGGGGGCATTTTAACAAACGATCTACTACAGCTTCGAAGCTTATTAAACATGGTAGGCGTGGTTTGGGCTGAACAAAGTGTAACGAGGTGATAACAAAAGGAACGTGGCAATACTCACGAAAAAAGTATACGTTGAACTTACAGGAATATTAAAAAAATCAACAATCAAACGTCTGAAAAACAAAGCAATGAAATTACGACGTTCTAGTCAGTGGATCGGTCTGTAAAGGCAGGTTGACATGTACGGTGGAACTGTGGGGTGAAGTCCTCCACAGAAAAGTAACAGGCTTTCAGCCGTTTCCTCCTCCTCTCCACTCACGCTGCATAATGTGTCTATCCCTTGCAGTCTGCTCGGGTTGTATTATTCCTAATTACCACCGTACTGGTTTCCAACAAAAGCGAACTACGCACAGTCATCGTATATCTTCTTTTTTTTTTGCCAGTTTCCTGCTTGAAAGTTTTCTGCTTGCCCAGTGCTAAATTCGTACGCATCCCTATTTTCCAAAGGCTTTTCTCCCGTTTCTTGAACCATTTTTCTGCTGCTGTTTCTGGTTTGCAGCTGTATTTATACGATACTTTTCTGGCGTGCTTCCCACATTTTTCATGGACATTGACCACGTTGGAGTAGCTAAATGTTTTTTTTTTTTCTAGCCCACAGCTCCACCATAATTTCTCTAAAACGCTCCTGTAAATTCGATTTGGCCGAGCTAACTTCCAGGGCAAGATTCAGAGCAACATGCGAGCGCCGCCTTTGGACGGTGCAGTGAAACAGTGAAATTTGTCCCAGGAAGTGGCGCTAGGGGTCGATATGGGCATTTGGCTCGGCGCGAAGCTCGTGATGTGCCGACGCGGTGTCTGAGCGATTACGGTGCACGGCTCGCCCAGATGTAGTAGCGAGATAGCTTGTTCGATTAGGCCTAGGTGGTCACATTTCAACGAAGGCGGGATACTTATGGCCAGTGTACTATGCGACTGTCGGTTAGAACACCCTAGCGTGTCGAAGTTTTTCTTTCTTGTTCTTTACTTATCATAATACCCGCAGCGCTAAAAGGCATTACAGAAAGGGCAGTGGAGGGGAAATACTTCAAAACAAAATATATCGTCTAGCATTTCAACACTACACTAGAAAGGCAATTCCCTGTGCGCTACGTAGCGGTACACGAAACAACACTACGTAATACCATTTCGCACCTATACAATCACGTGATTGCACTACCGCAGAATTGCCGTGGACGTCTGACTTCACTGCAGGGTCTGAAGTAGCGTACTCCGGAATCCTCCACATAGACGTATACTATTTATGGATTCGCGTTGGTACAATAAACCCCGTAAAGTGTTAAAACAACTAGTCTGTGAACCACGTAACCAATGGTTCGGAAGCGAAAGGAAAGCGCGCTCTTCATCGTTGTGTCATCAGATCTTACGCGAAATTGCTGCCATCTGTTGGCCGTCGTGTGCATAGCCGCCATGTTAGTCTCAGTGCGGACCATTACGCACAATCCACGTGTGTTTACGTATGCCTATACGTAAAGCGTATGAGGCGCGTATTGGCTGATAATCTAAATGCCGACATATTGCTGCCTCTTTTGCTGCACACGCAGATGAGCTCGAAATGCTGGAGGAAAGAAAAAGTAAGCCGTAAATTTCGCCCCTCGTTAATTTTTCAAGCTGACTACTTTTCTTGAATGTGAACCGGTGGCAGCTCCCGAAAGAAGTCTTTGCGTTCTCCTTTCTAAGCAAGTACGATGTGCAATACCGTTTTTATTCGTGCTCCTTCAAATATAAGTGCACACCGGAACAAGACCATTTTTAAAACGTTTTCTCTGGCAGCCGTTTACCAAGTGAAGGTGACTCGTACACTTCCAGCCAAGCCCACCTTCACGAAACGGGCTTTATCGCGGCTAATTGCACGTGCCCGCATTTTGTCGATAGTGTCGAACACATCGAATGTTTGAAAAACGTGCGCAGTCATGCACAAGTCATCCCACTAAACGGCAGCTTGTCACACTCCACAAGAACAAACGAAACACCAAACAAAGGTGCCTTAGCAGCGTGGCTCTCTTCTGGAGATGAACCGATGATGGTCACTTCTAATTGAGCTGTGCCGGCACCGAAACCCAATAAATGAAACACATTCGATCAAGTGTGCGCACGCGCAATTGGCTGCGATAAAGCTCATTGCGTGAACGTGGCTTCTGCGTAAAGCGTACGAGTCGCCTTCACTTGTTAAACAACTGCTAGCAAAAACGTTGCAAAAACTGCCATGTTTCTAGCGCGCAGCAATTTGAGAGACACGAGTGAAAATTCTATTGCACGTCTTAATCGCTTAGAAAGGGGAGCGTAAACACGTGTTTTGGGAGCAGCAGCCAGAAGAAATGCTGGAAACGTCATTAGCTTGAAAAAATAGCTGGGGGCAATGCTTACGGCTTACCTTTTTTCCTCCAGCATTTCGAAGTCCTCTCGGCGTGCAGTAAGGGAAGCGGCAATGCGATGGCATTGCGAATTATCAGCCAATACACGCCTTACGGATACGTAATCACACGTGAAATGTGCGTAATGCGCAGCGCTTAGCCTCTAACATAGCTGCTATGCACACTACGGCCGACAGATGGCAGCTATTTTGCATAAGGGTTATAGTGTATGTTTAACGTGGTCTTCGAAGACATCAACATTTTTATTTTCTCGTTACTATCAGTCCTTTTCCTACAAAACTCGCTACAAACGAAAACATACGCGTTCATCCTTAACGTCAAACGGGCGTGTGATATTAATGCACTTTAGCAGCCTGTTCGTCTTCAAGGCAGAACACATCAATTTAGCATGTCTCATTTGTGTGAAGCATGACCATTTAGACATTATTTTTCAATTGAAGCTAAAGGAGTCCTATAAAACAATTCAATCCCGCTTGCTCGGGGAAGTGCCCGAACTCTGAGTGAAGTTCCTGAGACATTTTTTACGTGGTTTGGGTGGGATAAAAAACGGGAAACTTCACCCCTTCACCCAACCTCTTCCAGGGGAACTGCGTGGCGGCTCTTGCCCGCTCCTAAGTGCTTTTTTCATATTTATTCTCTTTTTCTTCGTGAGTGAATTGCAAAATCAATCTGTGGCGTCTTACGACGACGTCATAATGCGACAACATATTTTGGAATTTCTGCATATCTCGCAAGAACGCCTGTGGCCAATTTTCGCGTTTGAAGAGCATCTAAGATTTTCGACCTAAATCTACAGTATAATGGGGCTACAAAAAGTGCAAAACTTGACAGTCCTAAAAAAAGTGAGGAGGATAAAGAAATGGAAGCCGGGACAAACTGTCAGAAATGCATGAGTGGCATCCAAGAAACCACGAACACAAAGCATGCCTCATTTTGCCTAGAGTCTCGAGAACAAACTTATTATTTGTAGACGTGGTATTGGCGATGTAGTTGAAAAAAAAAGACGAAACTCCTAACACTCATGCTTTTAAAAGCTATTCAAATGAGCACCGTTCTTCATTCTATTCCTGGCGGTTTCTTTTTTCTGTAAAGAAAGAAAGAAGAAAAGGAGCAGGTGTGCATTTCTAGAGCGCACATGTTCTTGACATCCGGTTGGCATAGGACTGTGCCCAGGCAACGTTGATACTGTTATGCATACGGATTGAAAATGGTGGAACGTAATACAAAAGTACGCTATCAAACGGTGCTTACGAAAAAAAATATATGGTAAAAAAGGTGCTATGTCTCCGTATGTTTTTTTTTGCTATTAAAATGTTGTCAAAAACATCCAGTTCTGAATTCGAGGCATTCTTGATTGATTTGTGGGGTTTAAGGTCCCCAAAACACCATATGATTGTGAGAGATGCCGTAGTGGAGGGCTCCGAAAATTTCGACTACATGCACGCGCACCCAAATCTGAGCACACGGGCCTACGATGTTTCCGCCTCCATCGGAAATGCAGCCGCCGCAGCCGGGATTTGAACCCGCGACATGCGGGTCAGCAGCCGAGTACCTTAGCCACTAGACCACCGTGGTGGAGCATTCGAGGCATTCTTGTAAACAGCGGGTGCAAATGCCGGTGAAGCAGCTGTCTTAGACAGGTAGCTTTGGGTGAATTCTGATTTTAGCCGATAGCGCTGTTCGAATTATTTCTTTCTTTTGATCATTTTCATGCGTCCCGCTTGTCTGTATTAAACTTAATATAGACGTCCGCTTTTTCATTGTCACCATGACTACGGAAGTTTAAGAAGAATAACGTTTGCTGTTGCGATGATATCTAACAGAAAATGGTTATCTGTTGACCTTTTTGGAACAGTTGTTACAGTGCTCTGCTGCTGACCCAAAGGTTGCGGGTTTGATTCCGGCTCCCTCGGTCGCATTTGGAGGAAGCAGAATGGATAGGAGCCCATGTACTGTGCGATATGAGTGCACGTTGAAGAAAACCAACGGGCCGAAATTCCTAGAGCCCTCCACTACGGCGCCTCTCGTAATCATACCGTGGTTTCGGAACGTAGAACCCCGGATATTATTTTTATCATCGTGACCAGGAGCAGAGAAGCTTTAGACTAACTACTTTTGCGATTATTAAGTGAACTAACATGATATCATGCCAAGGAATACCTTTCGTTCACATTATTGTTTGTTACTGCATAACAACACTTTGTTTATCCGAGGAAAACAAGTCACTATATTTGCCCCGCCGCGGTGGTCTAGTGGCTAAGGTACTCGGCTGCTGACCCGCAGGGCGCGGGTTCGAATCCCGGCTGCGGCGGCTGCATTTCAGATGGAGGCGGAAATGTTGTAGGCCCGTGTGCTCAGATTTGGGTGCTCGTTAAAGAAGCCCAGGTGGTATAAATTTCCGGAGCCCTCCACTACGGCGTCTCTCATAATCATATAGTGGTTTGGGACGTTAAAACCCCACATATCAATCAATCAAGTCACTATATTTACACTTGTTTCCCCCTTTTCTTTTGTGAGACGCACTGCTCGCTCTTCCTACAAAATTATTGCCATGATGATACGTTAACGAGAAATTTTTCACACTTCTTGAACTCTGCACCAAGAGCGAAGATTTGCTCAGATACTACCTAATGCATTCCGATTTTATTTTTCTCGATTTGCACACCTCCCCACTCTGTACGAACAAGCCGGTTTGCGCAAAGCTCTGCGTTGTCTTAGCGAAGACTTCTTTGTTGAACTAAAAGAGTGCTCTGAATTCCTCGCCGTCTTGGCACTACCTATATCGTTGAATGATTGTCATCCTCTTGGCTTAAATGTTAGTGCTTTTCAGCGCTTCTCTGTCTGATCTGCATGCGTCTTCTGTTTTAACCTTCTACAATACGCTTTGAATTTGGAAGCTGTAGCACGTCTTTTGCTCTCTGTGAGCTATAGGCTTCATTTGTTTCTCCCTACTTATCTGACATGCACTCAAGCGACCCGCGCCTTGCTGTTGTTTTGGCACTATCGCTTACATGGGGACTTTTTAAGGTAGGGCTGCATTTCAGGTCGTGTTTGCCGGAACTATCGTGCATGTGTTTGTAACCAGCATCATGTGCCCGGTAACGCTCTGCTGCGATATCCGACTCCTCGATTGTTTCTTTTTTTTCATTTACGTGCCTTCGGTAAACAAAAAGCCGGTTTGGAATTTATTTTTTATGCGAGCCTCTGCTGCACACAAGCTCGACACCTGAATGCATTACCGGTGTTGAGGAAGCTGATTTGTTCAAGTAATAAGTAAAAAGAATTGCTGACAGCGAACAATGACAGAACGCTAGAGCGACATTTTCGAGCATAGCGTGCGAATTATGCAAATCGATTTGCCAAGATTTCCGTTCCAACGAATCGCTTTTCGTCTCGCCGATTCCAAGCACGCGCATTCAGCATTCACCGTTCTCTTCAGCGCTTTCCCATTACGTCTTGTTTACGCCGTGAGAGCTCGTATGATTTGTATTGAGGCGAAAATGTTTGCACAATGCAATCGCAGTGGCGGAAAAAAACACGATATTTCAGTGTTTGCGTGAACAAGGATGATCTCCAAGCACAATTAAATTTCTGCATCTGTGTTCCCCTTTTTTTATTTCAGTTTAAAGTGCCTAAATGCTGGATGTCTGTGACATCGGTCGATTGTTGACATCTTGAGGCAAATTGTTTTTCATTTTCGGCGATTCGTAAAGCTGTACCCTGAAAAGCCAGCCAAAACGATAGCTTACTTTGGCCAGCGTTAGGAGTTCCACTTATTATAAGATTTGGCTTTTTTTTTTGCTCAGTGTCTTGGAGAATTTTCAAGTGCGTCGTCGCGTTTTGCAGGCTTATTCACAATATTCCAGTGATTATACCTCTTGTAGTTATCACATTCATCACTAGCACGTGTTCCAATGACTTTGAGTTGTTTAGTGTAGAAGTCGAAGATTTTTTGAGAATTCAAACATCAGACAAGTGACATTTATCAACGGATCGCAACCGCACACTCAAGTGAACGGGAGACACCATGCATGGAGACAATGTTAAAGAAGAAATACGTGCTTAGCTCTGTCGCTCTCTCCGCAGTCGATGGTGTAGGGAGACTTGACTGAAAAAAATTGCTAGCTTCGGAGCCATCCGAACAGTCACCCCATGAGGAAGGGGCCGAGTCGGCCTCGAAACCTAAGACCACGTTTTAAGTTGAATATTTTAGTTACACTATAGTGCAGAACAACTGGCAAATGCGTATTTGGTGTTTACTTCTCTGCAAAATTATCCTGGTGTCACCATATCGAGTATGTCGCGTGCAAATCTTCAAGTGCTCTAAGTCTTCTTGGAAGAAAAGCAAGAAATTTGCCTTTTGCTGCAAAAGAACTCTTGTATAAAACAATAGTCAGACCAATATACTTGAATAAGCCTGCTACTTTTGGGATCCTTGGCAGCAGGTGGACATTCAAACGACCGAAAGTTTCCTAAATTCAGCTGCGAGATTTGTTTGTGCCAATTTCACCAGCCATGCACTTTAGCGTGTCCAGTGCAAAACGAAACCATCGGTGGGAGTCACTGCAGCAGTGCAGTTGATACTGAAGGTTGAAACTTTTTACATTATGTTCAATATATCACTGGAATTAAGCGGGATAACTACTTGTACAATGCTGATCACGTCTCACGCTGTCTATATCACCCTTACAAGATCAAGGCGGCAAGATGTAGTACAAATTACTTCAGGATGGCGTTTTCCCCCCCGCGAAAATTCGTGAGTGAAACAAATTCCTTCATGACATTGCAACTATTTTCTCATCTGAATCATTTGCTTCCTCTTTGCGAAATTTATATTGTAAATAGTCCTCGTGGGCCCCTGGTATTCTCTTGTGTGTTTTTCGTACTAAATATGTTTTAGTGTCTTGCTTTTTTTTGCGCATTTGGCTACTTCCAGGGGTACATTTGTTTCAAATACTTGCTTTAGGGCGCTGTGTTACTATTGTCCCCTCCCCCTCTAATCCGAAAGGTGCTGTGGGTATTGCAATAAAAAGATGCTGTAGCCTAAAAGTGGCTGGAGAGTTCGTTTTATTTGTGCAGTGTGACATATGCATTCACTCAAGATGGCTGGAAGGTTAAATACCTCTCTTTCCTTCTCAGTCTTCGTATTAAGCCTGCCGCACAATGCACTCAAAGCGTTCGTCGCTTAAATTTGCAGTGACTCCAAGATGGGAGTCCCGTAATCTGATTCAGCACTGCCTCCGTGACCAGCTCATTTTTGAACAAGCGATTATGCCGCGTGACGATGTCATTGCGTGGCGTCACAGTGACGACATGTTGACATTACAAACTCTGAAGTTACGTGATGGTATGATCCCGCCAAATGGCGTCGTCATCATGCAGTGACGATTTCCTTGAATATCTTGTGTTGACAAGACCGATGCGATACGCCTGTAAGCTTTCACGTTTTCAGTTCATTCCGTTTTTTATTCTTTAAAGATGCTATTTGAAGAGTTTTTGAAGACTGCATCAAAAAGACATGCACCCAAATCTGAGCACACGGGCCTACAGCATTTTCGCTTCCATTCGAAAATTCAGCCGTCACATTGGTCCATTATCTTGAATTTCAAATGAATAACTATTGTCTGATTGTAAGTTCCTAAATTACCACTCAGCTTAACTTCCTTTTCATATCTAGCCTTCTTATGAAGTTCATTGTAGCTTCATATTGTATTTTTGTTTCTTTGAAATGTTTTTCTATAAACTGTAGGTTATTTTTTGCTGTAGTGCATAGCCAGTACTAAAAAGTCCAGAGACTTGAGACACAACTATAGTGGTTCTAGCTCACGATATACACAAGAAAAACCTGAATACTTCCATTGTTGAGGAGCCAAGTCGCGGTGGTCTAGTGGCTAAGGTACTCGGCTGCTGACCCGCAGGTCGCAGGATTGAATTCCGGCGTGGGCGGCTGCATTTTTGATGGAGGCAAAAATGCTGTAGGCCCGTGCTCTGAGGTTTGGGTGCGCGTTAAACAACCCCGGGTGGTCAAAATTTCCAGAGTCATCCAATACGGCGTCACTCTTGATCATATGGTGGTTTTGATACGTTAAACTCCACATATCAATCAATCTATTGTTGAGAAGGCAGCGTTGGTTACACATTTCCGGCCTGCATTAAAAGGTTCTAAAAGAAGTATGACCAGTGTGGCTCAATATATTTGCGAATAGCTTGAACAACTCTGTTTTCTCAGAACTAATTGCAAACCTCCAAACTTTTGGCGCAAACTTTACGTTGTAGTCCATCTCTGTCTCTTATCGTTTGTTCTATCTCAAGTTTTTCGAAGGTGAAGCAGCCTCTTATTAAGCTTTGTTGTCCCTCAGGTCTCGAAACTTTGTAATTACCGAATACAATTCTCATCCAGTGTGCTGTGCCTGTAGAGTTATCGCTAACTGTAGCCTGCACAAGCTTTAACCAGGTACGCTGGCGTTACAGGGTCAAACCGGACTCTCCCCGTATGAGTTAGTGAGCGACCTGCCACTCGTAGTAAGTGACTTCCACACTCGCACGCATTTTGACGTGCTTAACTAATAATGAAGTGTAGGGTTGAATGCGTTGGTGATTTATTCTTGGAAACAGCGTCAACAACACAGGACGTAGTTATCGAACCGGCGTGAGAGGTTGATGACGTGCTGTGTCAAGCCCAGCAGTGCTAATATAAAATCGAGGAAAGTTTTTTGCATTCGTGAATACACACGACTGTTATTTGCGAAGCACGTCGTTGGATGTTGTACCATCTCAGCAAAACAAACTTGAAGAACAGTTTAACTTGCGAAGAAATACTGTGGAAACTACCCAAGACGTACATGCGTCCTGTTTTGTAGAGAGACAAGAACGCCGAGTTCAGTTTCGGGTTCGGAAAAAAGAATTTGCGTGACTGATGCGGCATATGACAGAAGGAGAAACAAAAAAACCAACCGTATACTAGTGTTTATTATTCAGTGTTAAGCAGACCGTTAGTGACCAGCGTCTAGAACTCCTAGCATAGTCACGCACTGAGGCACCAACAGTGGTCTTATTTCCTTTGCGAACCAAGCGCCCGCAAAGTGCCCACTGGGTCATTTGCGTTTACTCATTGAAATAAAAACAAAAAATGAACAAACAAAAGTTGCAACAAGCATTCTTCAGCGGTACTCCAGTGCGTGCAAACCACCTTACCGGTCGTGTTTAATTATGCTTGTGCAAGACTTCGTCATCTTTTTCTGTGCTTCTCTCTCTTCCTTCCCTTTCCTCTGTTTCTTCCCTCCTCCCGATAGAATATACGCATGCGTTTTGCCCCACCGGGCGGCAGTTGACAGCTTGCTTTCTCCCTATTTCCTCAGTGTCCTTGCGTATGTACACATAGCACGAGTGTGTACACACGACAGAACAAAAAAAAAAACAGGCGCTACTTACAACTTTACTGTACAACCAACGTGATGCAGAATTTCTACAGTGCAAACACGCAGAACAACTATAGTTCAACACCAAGTCCTCGGCAGGTACTCTAACGGTTCCAGCACAAGAAACTGTGCCCAACGCTAGCAGACGGAAGCCAGTACCAGCCAGCACTCAATCAACATTTCGCATTTTTAAGCAATATTAAGCAGTAGTGGTACTACGACAGCATGTAGAGGACAGGCTTAATTACCACACCAAGCTTCAGAGAAGCTCACAAACGATTGTACGGTAAAACGATTGTACGGCTGATCACACGTAAATTGGAATCTGCCAATGCTCTTAATCATGACATACGTATCATGATTTTTATGTAATGACGAGTCATTTACGTACGTCATACAGTCATGTTATGGCAAACCAAATTTGGTATCGATATATTATCGAAGCGGCTAGGTGAGCTAGAAGTCATAATTGGATGGATGGATGGATGGATGGATGGATGGATGGATGGATGGATGGATGGATGGATGGATGGATGGATGGATGGATGGATGGATGGGTGGGTGGGTGGGTGGGGTGGGTGGGTGGGTGGGTGGGTGGTGGGTGGGTGGGTGGTGGATGGATGGATGGATGGATGGATGGATGGATGGATGGATGGATGGATGGATGGGTGGGTGGGTGGGTGGATGGGTGGGTGGATGGGTGGATGGATGGATGAGTGGGTGGGTGGGTGGATGGATGGATGGGTGGGTGGGTGGGTGGGTGGGTGGGTGGGTGGATGGATGGATGGGTAAGTGGGTGGATGGATGGATGGATGGATGGAGGGACGGACGGACGGAGGGACGGGCGGACGGTATTTGAATTTATTTATATTGCTACGTATACTATTTTTGCGTGTCATTTGTATGTGAAGCCAGCGTTATATGTGACGTTAATTCGCATTAAAAAGCCAGCGTTAAATATAAGACAAAGCTAAATACCCCAACTACTTTAGTGGCCAGCTTTCAGTTTGGACGCCCAACTTGTTATAAAATACGCAAACGTACTGCTTCATTTTATCAGTTATCGTCATACATTGCTGTGAAATGGCCATTTTGCTCAGACCTAGCAGTCTCCAAGCTTCTGACGCCAGCTGTACAGCGTGATTTATAAGGCCTCCTTACGAAATACCATTAACATAAAAAGCACGCATAATGCACTCCAGCACTGCAGCTTTATTGTGCGTGGTGCGTAAAGTAAATGTGCTAAGAAGAGAGGGGGGTGGAGTGAAGTACGTGTCTGGTAATGTGCTATTTAGGGCTGTCTATAATGCCAAAGTGGCGTAATGAATCGGTTTGAACGCAAAGTTACCATTCGCGAAAGTTTTTGGAGAGTGCAAGCTCCTATAACTATAGCTGGAAGTATTCGTTTTGAACTTTACACTGGTGCTGCGACTACTAGATTAGTTTCGTATTCAAGAAGTCATTTAGTCACTGAAGCTCCCTAATAGCCATTTTTGAAGGGCCTTTTTATATTAAATGTGATGATGGAAGGGAGATGTGAAAAAATATGAATAATTCATTTGCACCTATACTTCAAAAATAACATTTTGCCCCCCTGTTCTCTTCTGTAGCTGCTTAAGCTCAATTAAGCTTCAAAAGCTTTAAAGTACCAAACACAGAAAAACAGGCAAGGAATGAGGGTTCATGCTAGTCTTCTATTATGTTTTTCTTTCTTATCACCATTACTTGTATTTTTGACTCAAAAGAGACCTTATAGGAAAGAAGCTGGGGACATGAAAGCAATTACTTAAAGCTGCATGGTGTATTTATTTACCTATATTTAATGCTCGAGTAACATTTTGGTGAATTCAGTCAAGAATATAATGCGTTTGTTGTAGTCTATATATAATTTGTTTACATAAACAATATGCTGATATTGGAAAAGTAAATGGGAATAAAATAGACACTCCCATTCTCACAAAAAGGGCGTGACTTAGAGTTACCAAGAGTCTGATATGTTTGACTATGATGGTTTCAAAAACATATGATTTTCTTGCAATAAATATAAACAAAACGTGGACTTGGGTCATTCTCAAGTGTAATATTCAGACACTAAGCACGTCATTTTTATTATTAGCATGAAAATGAACAGTGGCTCTCATTACCATATCGTGGATTTCGAGCACGTGAAACCCTTATTATTATTATTATTATTATTATTATTATTATTATTATTATTATTATTATTATTATTATTATTACAAGCTTTACCCGAGATACCGATAACAGCGAAAGATAAATAGGTGGTGGAATGGTGTCTCGCGTTCACGGATCTCTTATTTGCCCAGATAATTTTTTGTGTGCCCGACTACACAGCTAGCGGGGTTCAATTAGGGCTACGCTTTTCCATTTAGGACTGGCTTCGCTTCTTCTAGTCGTAGGTATTATGGTTAGGTTCTGGGTATATCAGGCAATGCCAAATGAAAATTCCCTATACCTCCTGCCTGAAAAACTATTTTCGACGCGCATCCTTTACCGAATCACGCTTTCTTGTCGAAATGAAGTTTACTTTTTCAGTTCTGTTTACTCTCCAATCGAATATTTGTATTATGAACGCTTGTTTGTTTTCCATTACGTCGCGTCGGCTGACACAGCGTTGGTTTTGCGTGTTGTCTTTTGGCTCCGGGGAGGGCGCAGCAATCGAAAGTGTGGTTTTGGTTTCCTCCAATTGAGTTAGTCGTGTTCGTGCACATATTCTTTTACTTCATCTTATAGTGCCACGTGGGTACGAGACCCGGGGGAGAAGCTTTTCCTTGAGTTGAGAGCGTGTGCAAAAAAAAAATAGGTTAAAACTTACCACATCTCTGTCGCTTCTCGTTTAAGTTGACCCTTTTTCCTGTGATGGTTGGAAAGTTGCTTCCGTGGTAAAGGAAACTAGACAGCCATCACCATAAAAAAGAAGAAAGGAAAGCTGTAGAAGCCCCCGCCTTTATAGGTGTACTACGAGGAATGGTATCGAAACTGCGCTGATTTCTGCAGGTGTTCTGCCACAATAAACTTCACGTCGCCACTTTTAGCAGCCTCTTAACACTGAAGTGGAAAGCGTCCTTTTATGTTGTCAGAGCTAGTAAAGCTTGTTTTTACGTTTTTGTACAAAGGCCCTTCATGAGTTTGAAGACGACCGAGCGTTCTTTCTAACGGGGTGCTGTCATGCTTTTCCAGACCGGCCATGATAGAAGTAAGTCCCTTAACATTCATGGACATTTCTCATATTGTCGCGTAGATAACCTTGTCTAACGTCATGACATAGAGTTAACAAAGAACAAAGAGAGGCAATGAACCATTACCCTATTCTCCAGTTTACCATGCTTATTCAAGAAAGCAGTCGTTTAACAGTGCCTCACGGCAGCGCCGATGTGTGAAGAGTAAAATCGTTCGTAACTTCGCATCTCCGACATCCGCAGCTGATCCCAAACAGTACAAAAATTTTCATTGATTAGCCATGAAAGATTTCTCTTCGACAAAGCACTCTAAAGCGGTCGCTGTTTACATACCCTCGCCTGACACATGGTGTTGTGCAAGATGTTCAATCTAAATCGCACCCTAATTCAAACATACCCTACTTTGAACTAAGTTCATTTATTTTGATTTTCCCGGCCATTCACTCGTCTTCACAATAACAGGACAAGAATTTGTCTAGAAATGGTTATTTTCTTCAGTTTCTTCGTACACACTTTTCTTTTCTTTTCTGCAGTCCAAAAGCAGCTTCCAATGCTGCTAAATGTCAAAAATTCTCGGAACCCAATCAGTCCGTACTTCGGACTTTTTATACCACTTCTCTGTAATCACGGTATTCTCCGAGCGCTCGCCGGTTCGTTCTCTCGTCATGGCATCCCAGCTTCAGTTTTGTCCTTCTAATTAAGCATCAACTCGACATGTCGCAAACCAAGAAAGAGCAACAAAAAACAATGGCGAAAAATGTATGACGCAAATTGTCCTAGTTTTTTTTTCCCGCCTGCTAAACCTATATTCTCGAGCAAGGGCTTTCTTAATGCGATCATTGAACTTAGTTTGCAAATTTTGTGTTGAAAAAACCTCTTACGAAAAAAAAACAATGAAGCTCATATTTCAAAAATGTCTCGGGGAATCACATTTCTGAGATTCCTTACACAATGACTTTGCCTTGGCAATACGCGTCCTCTAATGAGAGTGGCTAAATTGGATCAAAATCGAGAAGACTTACAAGAGTGTGAAATATGACAAGTTCGTTTCTATAGCTGTGTAACTCGCAACAGGCCCCGGCATGGGTGAGGAAAAATGATGGAAGGGGAAAGGGGGGCGTGTCTGCTCAATAATTTCACTTATTTTGCATTCTCAACTCTAAGGGGCTCTGTGGAGTTAAATCATTACCAGTTAACGATGACTAATTTAGTCTATTTAAGAGGCCTAGTTGAAACAAATCCTGCTTTTCTGCTGCAAAAGGAACACACTAGCGTGCATATGTAGACGATGATAGTAAGTCATAAGTGATTACCCCGCCAAGATTTATATATATATATATATATATATATATATATATATATATATATAAATCTTGGCGGGGTAATCACTTCTGACTTACTATCATCGTCTACATATGCACGCTAGTGTGTGCATATGTAGACGATTATATATATATATATATATATATATATATATATCTATATATATATATATATATATATATATATATATATATATATATATATATATATATATAATCGTCTACATACGTGCTTGGGAAGAGAGGAGACTCAACTTACAGGTTGTCTTAATATTATTTCCATCGGTTTCGACCGGTGAAGCGGTCTTCGTCAAAGTTTGCAAACAAGTGCGACGCAATGCGTCGCACTTGTTCCCAAACTCTGACGTTGATTGGTAGGTTGTTGATCGACTAATGGGTTAGTGTGCGGATTAGGGGGTTATCAGTTAGTTGGTCAATTAAGTGACTAGGCAAACATCTAACGGATCGACGTACTAATAACGCTGACGAGCTAATAGAAGCGATCCGAGATTGTTCGAAAACATTTCCTGCAATACTAAGTAAGGTATATAGGAAAATTACACATGGCACTCGGCTAAGGCAATTGTTCTCACAACTGCTGCTAAGGTTTGGTCTCACAACTGCTGAACCGTAAGTTGTGAGACCAAACGCAGGCAGCGCCGGCCGCATTTTCGATGGAGGCGAAAATACTTTGACTTTGTGCTTAGATTTAGGCGCATGATAATCAATCTAGGTGAACTAAATTTTCGGTGTCCTCAACTCCGGCGTCTCATAATTATAATGTGGTTTTGGTACGTGATCCCAAACAATTAACGATTATTATTACTACTGGCTTGCACCGGGTTCATTTAAACCGCCATCATGAGCAACAACATGGCGGAACGCAAAACTTGTGACGCCGCCATTGTGTTGTTAGTGCATACACATGTACATTCTTTCGTTGTTGACTCAGAGGCCAGTAACGGGGCGGCCGCATTATTACCTTAGGAGCAAGTTAAGCACGCCGTGATTATGCGGCCTTTGCGTCAAGAAAGCCACCACGTGGAAAACAAGCGTTCTGCGAGGCTGCTTTTATGACTCATTTCGATGAATATAGAAACGCAAAACAACAGGACACAAGATGGCGCAAAAAGTAGATAGCGTTAGACACACGTAGCACTGTTTGTGTCTCTTTGTTGCCTTCTTGTTTATTGCTTTTTTTTTCTCTACCACTTTTATAATATTGCCCTGCCGCGGTGGTCTAGTGGCTAAGGTACCCGGCTGCTGACCCGCAGGTCGCGGGTTCAAATCCCGGCTGCGACGGCTGCATTTCCGATAAAGGCGGAAATTTTGTAGGCCCGTGTGCTCAGATTTGGGAGCACGTTAAAGAACATAGTGTGGTCGCATTTTTCGGAGCCCTTCACTACGGCATCTCTCATAATCATATGGTGATTTTCGGACATTAAACCCCACAAATAAATCAATCTTTATATTAATATATATTGCCCCACCAACAAGCCCTCTCTAGTTTTATTAGTTTCAAGAGATACCGCTTGATCTTCCTATTACGAGCAAATTAGTAAATACAACTTACGGCTTGTTTTTATTTTTTCGCCTGTTGTAGTAAACTTGGAAAAAAATGAATGCGGTAGTAATGGGCGAATGCTGGAAATGACGATTCTCCGCGTTGACTACAACAGTACGGAACCCGGAGGAAACGCCGGCACTGAACGCACGCAATATAAACGATTGCCGCTTCACGTAGGCAGAGAAAGCAATGCTGCCAGTAAAGCAAAAAAAAAATGTCAGTGAGCCAGGAGCTGCTCGGACATTACGGAAAATGAAGGCACGTTCGTAAATATTATGGGAAAGGCGGAAATATTTTCCCATTTTCTGCCAGCCAGTATGCCGAGAAAGAAATGAACGCTGGCTTGCCCTCCTTCACTTTTACACATAACATTTGCTGTATCTGGAAATATTTTACCATTGGTTTGTTTCTTCGGATTCTTCTGTGCTTTATTGCGAGCTTCCAGAAATGTAGTCATGCTACTCACGTACCATTGTGCCACTCGCTCCATGCTTTCCACTCCGTCCATTTCTGCTATTGCGGGCGCTCACCTAAATACACCTCTTTGCAAAGTAATATGTTGGGTGAGCTGGAGCATAGCTTCGCTAGAATTTTGGCACAAACTAAGAATCAAGAAAAAAAACAAATCTGGCGTACAATCCTCGCTTCTTGTTTTTTACTTAATTCTCTGTTCAACGCACCATTCTTTCGTCTCTCTCTTAGGTTTGCTATAATTATATTGCTGAATGCTACCTTGATCGCTGCCACTAGGACCTCCCTGCTATTGAAAAAGCTATTGTTTTCTAAGGAATGATCCCATTTTTTTACGTTTCATGTTCTGTGCTATGAATGGTAAGAGTAGATAACTTTTTGTTCTGCTGTCAAAAGCAAAATGAGTGGAAAATTAGGGCGATACGCGAAACATGCAACAAAATAATATAATGAAGCGAAACAAAAGAATACCACTTTTTTGGCAGTGGAGGTGATGGTTGTGTTGCAACGGGTGCGTTTCGCCTGGCCGAAACGCCTGGCAATCATTCCGCCCGATCTTTTTTTTTTTTCAGCGCTGTTGTTAAACTTCCTTGCCATGGACGTGAATGTAAGACTTGAATAAACTCTACAGATGGCAATGCAGAAGACGCAAACTATGATCAAAATAATAAGATCTCTTGACTTTAAAAAATTTGTTTTCATACGCTTTGTCTCCACCAAGGTAAAGAAAATGAATAACTTCTGCTGACAGCATACACAAGCTACATACACCAAAAAAAAACGAAAATAAAGTTAGCTTGCACTTTCTGACCCCTTTTTGTAGTTGCTTTTTCTATGGCCCGATCGTGAGGCGACAGCTCGAGTAATCCCAAAGGGCGCACGGAAGTGTTTAATTGCGTGGCGCCGCGTGAAAGGCCGCAACGAATACGTTGCTTTCTCTTCTGCTTTGTTTTTACTTGGGTGTAGTTGCTGCAACGTTTGCGCCCTCAGTGATTCATATATCTGCCTAGTCCCTTATTTATCTCTTCTATTTCTCGCCCCTTCTACTCCCGCTCGCAACTGATGTAAAAGCCACCGCTGTTCTCTCTTTGACAAATCAGAGCACTTTTCCACTTACCGGAAGTGCGAAGTGTCGAACCGAGTTCGGTGCAGTGAAGCGAAAGTCCACTACGCATTTTAAATTCTACCAAATGAACAGACTTGACCACTAGACATGACTGACATGAAATACGCGAATTCATGCGAAGAGAATGACGAAAGAAATAAAAAGTCTCAGCTTTTCCTATACAGTTGCCTAATTAACTCGAAGGAGAAATTGATCTTTTTTCTTTTTCTTCTCAGTCAATGTAATAACTCAGCACCTCTGTCCAGAAAATGTTCTGCACCTAACTTGAACTTGCACTACCTCAAATACCGGAAGGCCTTCCAATATTTCTCACTTCCTCTGCTTTTCACTGCCTCCGTGATCGGTTTCCTTTAACCAGGGTACAATTTCGTGTGATGACGTAACGGTGCCATTTTAATGACTTCAAAACGACGTCCGAAACTCTGGTGCTCTTTCGTCATGTTCGTCACGTCACAGCATACTTTCTTTGTCATATTGACGCTGGTGGTTGATGAGTGTTTCCTAACGACTCTTAGCATTTGTTTTAACAAAATCAAAATGAACGAAATGTCCCCTTTATTTCTTGGTGCACGTTCAGGAACTCCGCTTGGTAGAAATTTTCGGATCTCTCAACTGCAGCGTATTTGATGATTGTATCCTGGTTTCGGGAATTAAAACAATTCATATTATTATGCTTGAAGCGTACCTTTTACATGACCACAATGCGTACTCTAGCAGCACCATCACTCTGATAAGGCAAGCTTTGGCTGAACCTACATTTGCCAAATGAAACCCCAGTTGCAGCAACATTGACATTTTTTTAACCCTTCATGTACGAACTTTACTGCGTTCGTCAAATACACTAAATGACAAGCATCAATACGTCCACTACTTAACGGCCTTCCTCCCGAAGGTTTCGGCAAGTCGAACTATTAGATTTATTATATGCTCGTATGCCTCTCCTTTCCCATTCCGATTGCAAGTAGTACTGTTACCGGGTGGATATTAGATGAAAATGTTTTTTAAGTACCGACGAAGAATGCATTCGTAAAACTGCATAGTTTAAACGCCTATAGTTTACCTCCACGTGAAGATATACCGTGTCTAGGATGGACTTGAATGTAGTACGCCTACTTGTCGATGTCACACAGGCACTTATTTGCGTTCCAGGAGTTCGCACCGGCTTGTATTCATTTCTTGTTATTACTTGTTATTTCTTGTATTACTTGTTTTCATTTAGCATGAAGTGCAACCATCTTCTACGATTCTTCTCTTCTAAAACATTGATCTGGCATTATCGTAGTCAAGCAGAATTTTGGGATTTTCTTAATTCCTCCTGCTCTTTTATCTTATCCATTCATTTATTGTTTTTTTTACATACGATTCTCTAAGTTACCAACCGCAGCTGGTTTCAGTCACCTGTGTAATCTCTTTTGCGTTTTGGCACTTCGCGAATGGGAATGTTCCCTTTGATGTCTTTTCATGCTTGGATGCTGGATTGTACGTTTCCTAAGACAATCCTCACCGTGTAAACATGTGACCAAAGAAATAGAACAATAAACTATTTCTCTCATTCATTTTGCACATCTCCGCTGGAAGCTTTAGATTACCTAGACCACAAACCACTTCTAGAACGGATGCTTGTTGGGACATGATCCCACGCTTCATGGGCCAGCGAACCCATGCCTGCATTCCTACTGTTTCTGAAACATACTTTGCTTATCTCTGTCAATGGTAGGTCTGTGGAGAGTCACAAATATTTAACCCAGGATGTACCTTCACCCCCCTTTCTTTTCATTTCCTATCGGGCCGCCAGGATGGATCAGTAGCTATGGTGCTCGGCTCCTGGCGCGAAGGTTGCTGGTTCGATCCCTGCTGAGGCGGTCGCATTTCGATAAAGGCGTAAAGGCAGAGGCCTATGTACTGTGTCATATTAGAACGTTAAACAGCACCAAATGGTTGAAATTTGTGCAGTACTTAACTACGGCGTATCTCATAATCATATCGTGGGTTATGTTATTTCATGCCCCTTATTTGTTTTACCCCAGAGTAGAATACCGATTCACAAACGCGTCTGATTGGTATCTCTGCCTTTTCGTCTGAGCCGTACTTCCTTTCTGAAAATATTAGTTAAGTAAATACCTAATAAATTACAAATGATTACTTGAATAATTTAGCTCTCGGAAAATCAGAACACTTGAGTCAGAAATCTATTTCTCAGAAATATTTATTGGGAGTGGCTGTTACTACTGAATTACCAGATATGCACGGCCGTGATGTTTTGTACTGTATGCAAAAGTATGATTACTGGACAGCTATAGAAACTACCAAGTGGCCGAATAATGGCTTTATCCTGTTAGCCACAAAGTTTTCAAGCAATATTAAAATATCATTTCTTAGATGCCTGCTGGAAATCGGGCATCACTGGAAATAAAAAATTAAGGTTTTTATATGCACCGAGAAGTTCACCAGTTTTGTACAGTTAAAGCTTTGTCTTAACAGCGACAAATAGCGAGCTTTGTTCATGTAATGTGTATTCAATGTGTAAGTTTTGATTGAATTGTAACTGATTCCTTATTAAAGCAGCAGCTGTAACTTGAAAAAAAAATAGTAGCAGTCCTCGCTATACTTAGCCCATTATGAATGAGCAAAACTGAAACCTTGTCAGTGCTAAAAGTGTGTCATTAGGTGTGGTAAATCACTATTCGTTTTATCTACTTGCTGGATAGAACTGAGAGATGCCGCTGAAAAGTAAAAAAAAGGCCTTGAAAATTGCAGTTTCCTGAGCCCCCGGTAATTGAAAAAAGCTGGACAGCAACGTTAGCTAGAGCAAGACACGTCTTTCTGACATGCCATCGGGAGGCCAGATGATTCCAATCGCTCATGGTGTCTGCAGGGAACAGAAACTTAACGCTGTAGCAGTCGGGCTTATTCGCACGCATGGTAAATGTGAGAAAAAACACCCTCTCAGTGCCTCCAGGTCTTCGGGTTTTTTAATTCGCGTTTTCTTGGTTGGCCGCGCAAAATAAATAAGAGAAAAACCACGAAGGGGTCAAGGTTTCGGAAAGTTTCATTTGCCTTCATCCATCGGAAGTGGTTCATAATTACGATAGCTAAGTGGAGGAACAAATATCGATTAGTGGTGATGGTGTGTAATACAGTGTAGGTCAACATTAGAGAATGCGCGGAATTATGTGAGTGGCCGCCACGCTGGGCGCTATTTGTAAGCCCTAATGAGCACAAACTCAAGGAGAACAATATAATGACCACAGGTTGTGTACTTGTTTGTCGTAGTTGTGTGCACTCTGGTGAACAACACTGCGCGGTCATTGTCTTTACGAGGAAGCATGTTCTCACTGCATGTAAGCATCTTACAGTAACCTAGAAGATTCGCATATCAATATTTAGCTACACTTGCTTTTACTTTACTTACAAAAATGACATTTGTAATAAGTCGTCAGAGGAATTCTTAAAACAGAAATGTCATTCTTTTTTTTTTCAAAAAGACAGCAAATACACATAGGAACAACTGGTTATCTGTCCAACAACAAAAAAAATCACAGCGTATCCACGGAGTGAATGATGATGAGTGGAGCGAAGCGTCCGTCAGCCCGTCCGTGTTTCCACCCGTCAGTCTGTTCATTCTTGCTTACGTCCGTCCGTACGTCCGCGTGTCCGTCCATCCATCCGTCCGTCCGTCCGTCCGTCCGTCCGTCCGTCCGTCCGTCCGTCCGTCCGTCCATCCATCCATCCATCCATCCATCCATCCATCCATTCATTCATTCATTCATTCATCCGCCATCCGTCCGTCCGTCAGTCCGTCCGTCTGTTTGTTCGTCTGCTAGTCTGTCCATCCGTGCGTGCGTCTGTCCATGCGTCCTTCCAGTGAACACTCCAAGTACCGTCATCTCCCATCTCGCATCCCCTGTTGCATACTTTCGCTCTAGAGCGGGTATGTGCCACCGGTGCCTGCCTACTACTACTACCACATACATCGGAGGATGGACAGACCCACGCCTTAAGGAGCTTCACCCCTTAAAACTAAATAAACATACTCAGCATCCTCACATCGTCTTTTTCACAGCCCTGATGCCGGCAAACCTAGTTCTTTGTCACACAGAGATAACGATGGGCGGCTTATGCATTCATCACTTGCAATGAAAAAAAAAAGCTTCAGCTACCTCTTGAGTGGTTTTATCCTCATTTTGCAAGAGTTTGGTAGCTTCATCAAAATACGGTGTACAATTACATTTTGCTCAGCGAATGAACACGTGGCTTTAGGACGACCATTTAATGAAGAATGATGTTCACTCTGTACTGTGGCCTTTTTTTCTCCAATTTAACAATGCAATATACCATAGGTCGGCTTTCTGTATTGTTTGCTTATAGCGTTTAAAGTATGGTTAAGTACTCAGACGCTGTGCATAATGTTCAACTGTATTGCTGAAGCCAGTTTTAACACTTGGTGCTAAGGTTACGGTACATCCCGTAACCTCAATATTACTTTGAGGGACGCTGTATTGAAGGACTCCAAAAATTTTAACCATTTGGTGTTTCCAAACGTGCACTGACCTCGCATCGCACTTCTATTTTGCCTTCGTCGAGGTGCGACCACCACAGCTGGGATGTGAGTTGCGATGTTTGGGTCCACAGCCGAGTATTGTAACCCCTACTCCATCGCTTTGAACTTCTTTGCTGTTTTGCTGAAGTCCGTCTTTGCTGATGGCAGTTTGTTCTGCAATACTCATTCAGATTTGTTATCTAAAGAATAGTGCGCGTATATGTTTGAGCCTCATGATTTTTCGCGTAACATTTTTCCCTATCTACTTATCGTTTTAGTAAAATAAAGCTAAGCAAAATCCCCTTCAAAGACTCAGCTAGTGTGTGACGGATGCCTAGGATATACCCTTTCAAGCAATAAAGAGCGGAGCGAACTTGCGGCAAAAGTGAGGACAGGCGGGCAGCGCTGTTGTGCAGCCCCAAAATCAGTGACTACACCCTGGCCCTGAAGAGTGCCAGCGAACGGGCTGCCCAGTTCTCCTTAGCGGTCCCAACGTGAAACTACCCGGGTGGCGCATGGTTTATCCTGCATTTTGTGTGAACCCTAAATAAAGCTATCATCGTCAAAGGAACAAATTCGCGTAGTGTGTTAACGGCCACGTCTTTCAACTGCATCTCGACATAGATCCTCCAACATTCAGCATGATTGCAGGAAAAATAATAACAATGTGCACATTTCAGTGAATCTTCGGACATACTTTGGCTAGTCTTCTCTAAATTTATACGCAATGACTAGTACGAAAATTGGAGCTGACAGTTAGGACGCACTTCATGCATGTTTTCACGCGGAGCAGAGCTGTTTACCGATCGTGAATTAACGAGAAAACAAGGAGGATGCATTGATATCATGTTAGCGAATGGGGACGTGCGCTGACACGTAAGCCCTACAGCTCTATTGCGCACCAGTAAAGATTGATAAGAAACCACGTGACTTAACTTCCTCGGGGAGGCATGCAATTAGATTCCAGTTCACCACTGGCTTTCAAAGCCTCATTACGACGTGTTCTTGCTTAGTGTGTTGAAGGATGACGCTGATCTCGGAAGCCCAAATTGCCGAATTGTTGACGGTGGTTGCCCAGGAAGTATGTGGTGTTTTCGCTTCTCTTGACAGTTCAGCGGGAGGCTTCTAGTAACCAGTTGCAGAAAGACTGCTGCCGAATGATGGCTGTCTTTGTTAACAGGTGTTTTCTGCAGCCTCTAACGATGTAGGAGTGCACACGAAATCGGGAAAAGTATCAGTCACATACAGCTTGGTTACGACTGGAACTTGTCACTGCAGGGAAATGCCATTGGTAGGGTATGTTATCTTTTTCACAATATATGAACGAGTTTAGTGAGAACACAGTGCCTGACGAACACGCTAACCAGCTCACTTTTGTTAGCTCTGACTATGAATTGACGGAATATGATTTAATTCCCTGTCGTAGTTTATAATATTGAGACACAAATAGTAAAATGGCCTTTCATCCTTCGCAAAGCCTGTGATATCTTTGAAAGCTCGTCAACGCAAAAAAAAAAATGACAGAGAAGCAAGGGCCGGGAGGTTAACTAGTCCAGAAAATCCGGTTTCAAACACATCACTCGGAAACAGGGAGGGTCGATCGAAAGAGACAGGGGGAAAAATGTAAAGATAGAGACAAGGGAAACGCAAAACACAGCAAACACGCAAACATTCATGCAGTCTGTTACATGTTCATCACGCTCACGTCGTACGAGACATTGCTGTCGCAACCACTTGTCCAAATAAGCTTTTTTTTTTCATAAACTTCAGGAGTATTTTTGTTGCCTTCATCTCTGATGTCCTCTGTGAAAAAATGAATCAACGCACAAGCTCAGTGAAGTATGCAGTAAGAAGACACATTTGTTTAGCTGATGCGCTTTGTGTACCGTTTGCGTGACACTTGCGAGAGCAGAGAGAAATTAGAATCGAAGCTTGTAGCTGGTAATAATTATTGAACAAGACGAGGTCACTTGCAGGAACTGCTGTTGAGGGAACGAAGTTGATCGAAAGAGAAATTTGGAAGCAACGCTGTTGTCTTTTTTAAGGATCACTTTTAGAAACAGGAGCTGCGTGTACACTAATGCATAGAGTCACTAGCACAGTAAAGCTCTTGGATATAAATATCGTAATTAATCACAACTTTACTTTTCAATTCACATAATTACCTCGAATTTCGGCAGAGTTACATCTTGCTGACAATAGGGACATTCACGTTCATTAGAAACGCAGAAAGAATAAACTTTTAACAGAACTCTGGAAAATACGGAAGTTTTTTTTTCTGTGTCACAATCAATAATTTTGCTTGTCGCTGAATAACTGACTAGAACATTGTTCGTGCACTTTTGAATAGGCCAAACAAGCATAGTATGTAAAAAAGCAGTACAAAAGAATTAGATTTCTTGAAACAACTATTAATTTATAGTTGGCTAATGTGAGGACGTGTGCACATTTTGGCACAGTAAAAATAGCTGTTATGACTACCACAACATGGGCCTCCGGGAAAAGTCGGAGCTTACGATTTTAGCAGAAGTACATCAAAGGAGCCTTGCGACCTTTAACCTTTGGCAGGGAGAAACAACCTTGCCATCCTGGCACGGTTAAAAGTGGCGCTGTGATTAATCGGCAAGCAATTAAACCACTACAGAAAAATCTTTTAATTAGATTGGCGTAGTATGAAGCTCGCCCTTTTCGAGTTGCCTTAGTTTTTTTTACGTTAGAGGGTAATGTAAACAGGCTGAGAAATCAAACGAAAAGTTTCGTTCGTTTAGTGAAGTTCGGCGCTAATTCCAAACAGTGACACTCTAAAGCATGATGACGTTCGAACCGAGCTAGGCGCTGCTTTAGTTTGAAGGCAAAGGAGAGAGGAAGTCGGGAGCAAAGCGGAAAGCGGTTTAGGGGCGACAGAACTAATCGAAATTGCCACGCTTGCTTTGGAAGATTAATTAGTGAGCTAACCTTGAAAGTCAACAAGGGAAATTCGGGTAAGTTCAGAGGGAAAGAGGGAAGTGTTTCAGTGGAGCAGAGTATGGAGTTTGGTCGTGGGGGAAGAGGGTGCTTCTGAAGTGGTCGTTGCCAATGTTTTTAAACCCCATTGGTTTCCACAAGCTGTTCCTGTGTGACCTGTGGTGGTTCGATAACGTTTGCCTAATTAGCTCAATGCGCAAACAGGTTAAACACTAAAGTAAACTGACGGTCCCGGAGGAAGTATATGGGTTGTAGATTGCGAGCACTATTAGAGGCAAAACTGAGGTTAAACTTAGGCCACCTTAAAGCTTCACACACACGCACAAAAAAACTCAGCAGGGGAGAAATAAATTTAGATGAGAGCAGGAATGAGGAGCTTAATTTAGAGTAGATTGTATATACGACAAGGGTTGGAGATGCTAAGCAATTTTAATTAAGAGAATTATTTTACAGGGCCTTGAAACACACTTCAAAGTTACCTTTGATTTGCTTCAGCAAAAGCGTCAGTAATCGACTGCCGTAAGAATGTTTATAATCACTCAAGTACGAGCAATGTTGCGGAAATTGGAAACGATCTTAAAGCGTTTTTCCTTCGCGTGCCAGCGAGTTTACAGAAAGCTATGCAGGTAGGAGGATGCACACAGGGGATTCACTGCTATAGCTAATGTACGTGGCTCCCGTTTCCTGTTCGTTAGTGACGACATTGTGAAAAAGACGAAGATCTAGCAATATGGGCCTTTTTTTTTCGATCCATTCTAGTGGATTACCAAGCGTATGCCAAGCAATGCCATTGGATTTACATGTTTGCAGAGGGTTTTGTATTTATTTCAAATACGGGTATTGCTTTCTGGCCAATCCTGAAAACGGCTGCTGGAGTCCTTCAGAGAGATTATAGGACTTCTTTTTCTAGAGCTCTCTACGAACAGCTAGCTTGTCCTCACTAACTAAACGTATAGCTAAGGGCGTATGGTGGCTGGTATGAAGGTGTTTGTGCTTAAAATGCAATAAAAAAGCAGTCGGTAATCTTGATGAACATATCAAGATCACAATGGCTCCAGGGATGAAGCCTGTCGAGTAGAGCTGCACAGGTTTGCTTTGTGTTGAAGTTTAGGAGAGCCCAGAAGCTTGGGGAGATAAAGCATATTTGAACAGGGGGCGTTGCCACTCCGGCTGCAGGCCTTGGTTAAGAAGTTTTAATCTTCGCTTTATGGAGTATTACTATTTGTTGGCCTATTACGTGCACTTGCGGTACCAGTATTAGACCACCAAAATGTGATCGAGACATCTCGTAGTGAAGGTCTACGGAAATTTCACCACCTGGGGCTTATTAAAGGGGCCCCGAAACACTTCTACATGCAACCATCAAGGAACCTCATTATGTTACTTTCTTGAGCCATGAATAACTTGCTGCAGAAGCAGTTAGAACGTGTCAAGTATACAGTACAGGCATTTTTCACAAACATTAAGCGCTTGCTGTTTCGCTTTGTAACGGAGAGAGCGTTGGGGTCTACGCAGGGGGATGACAAGAGTCAAGAGACCACGTTTCTGCGCCAGCATATGTGATCACCTTGAGCACATATTTTTAGGGGCGAAGCTCCTTAGGGCGTGGGCTGTGCGTCCCCTGTAGCCTGTATGTAGCCACCTCTAGTTTAGTTCTTGCAGTGTTCACTAGATGGCGGTACCGTCCCCTGTATCTAGCCACCTCTAGTTTAGTTCTTGCAGTGTTCACTAGATGGCGGTACCGTCTCCTGTATGTAGCCACCTCTCGTTTAGTTCTTGTAGTGTTTACTAGATGGTGGTACTTGTAGCTGATGATGAAAAGATGCAAGATGTTATAAACTAGAAAGCGGTACTTGTAGTTGATGAAAGACGCGAGATCTTATAAAATAGGAATGATGTCACATATGGCGCGTGTCATTGGTTGAAGGCAATCGTTCGATTTAGTGCGGCGACTTACGCTAGGGGGAGCGATGTAATAAAATCGAGTGGGCAAAATGTACAGAGGATTCATGGTTTACCAGGTTTACCTCCGGAGCTTCGCCCACTCATTATCATTCACTTCGTGGATATGGCGGAATTTTTTTATATATTTTCAGTGTGACTGTGACATCCTGCGTTAATTCTGATTACTACGCCGCTCACAACGCTCAACTTGGGTAATTGCAGTGAACATTGTGATAATTATTAAGTCATTTAGGGTATTACAATATTGAGAGTAGAGCCAGTGATGTCAAGCTTACTTTGAGAACTAATTGCGCATTCCAGGTCTTTATGCAGCGATACGTTTGGCACATAAGTTCACATTGACCTGGACAAGCGATAAGCATCGTTTTCTGACCATGCTCAGCACGTCTCGAAGGGCCATTTTAACCAGCAGCTCAATCAACTTCTCACGGGCCTCTGATATCTTCCCTTCGTCGATATGCAGCCGCCATGGCAGGGATTAGATCTCTGTGGTCATTGAGTCCGCATTGAAGTACCCCAACCACAGACCAGCGCAGAGCATGAGGACCACCAGGGTAAACACAGAACAGACGCTCGTACTGACAACGCCAGAAATGTTGAGCTCACGACTTGTACGTGTCATTTTCCGATTGTGTGCTGAGTGGAGACTACCATTGGACATATATTGCTCGGGTTATAGCCATTTATCTGTAATGGGCTCCACTTGCCTATTTGGCCTAAGGAAGTGTATGTGTGTGTTCCTACGGGTTGTGCACGTATTTTTCTAAAAGACATTGTCACGTACGCGTTGTACCAAAACAAGCCACCGAAGCTTTTGCATGTGTATTGTGTGCGTATTAAGCCACATCGGACATTGATGGCACTCCGCCCGGAAGTTGTTCGTTGCCTACAAAAGCGACAGCGTCGGCCATAAAATGGCAATTTTCGAAATGCTTCCCGCGGAAAGGTCAGAGCTGTGGTGGCGGCAGAGCGAAACGCATCTGGAACACAAATCATGTTCCCTTTCACACAGCGATTTGAATACGCCTCTATAATGACCTCGTCGGCACAAGTCAGCCCATTTATGGTCGTAATACGCGGCCTGATGCGTGCGCTGCTTACATATTTACCGACTCTGCTGTATGCACATTTGCTTCAGTATCCTACACATACACTGCGGATGCCGATAAGCATGAAGCATTTTTTAATATCGACCAGCTGCTACAGGACTAAAGTAGAGCAGTCACTGTTTTTGCAGTAATGGTAGCAGCGAATAACATTCTTGTTTCTCTTCTAAGCATATGCAAGATACTTTCAGTTTTTCCAAATCAGCCCAAAGGTCTTCAAAAATATGAAATAAAAATGTAGTTCTGCTGTAAGAGATACAAAGACTACACTCCAAAAAAAGGTGAGCGAGAATGGAGAAACGGGCTCCTTTCCTCCTTCGGCGCGCTGCGACTTCCTCCCTTTCGGGCGCTTTACCCGTCGCGCCCTCTCAAGGCAAGGTCCAAACGTTCCTCCTTCAGCGTTCAAGTTTCTCCTCAATCACGGGGGTCTTGCACGCGCGCTTGCGCACGCCAAGCCTAGCCGGCCGCGGCCAGTCGCGAGCGATTGCTTTTACCTAAGATTGTTGTAAGCAATGCAGGAGTGACGTTTTCTTTTGTTTTATTAGTGTAAAGTAAAAGCCTATCTTTTTTTTTATCGTCAGGCACTCGCACGATGCTCCGCACACTTTCATGTGTGTCTCGTGTTGTTTTAGATACTACCAATTTGTCACCAATACAAGGAGCTCTGCTTCCCAAGCAGTCTTGCTTTATCGGTTACCTTAGAGTGTACAAAAATAATGATTTTTTTCGGTGTCGACTTACTTGGTAAGCCCACGCATCTTTAGTTTCGCACGGCACCAACAGCACTCATGAATTCAACGAGGCGCGTAAAAAAGCATCACACTTAATTTTTCAACATTCTAGGAAACCTGATATCACTCTACAGTCCATGCGTGAAAGCACGATCATATACAATTGATAGAGTTATACGTGCCAATACCGCCATATGGATGTTCTTTGCAGTTTACCCCCATTCAAATACGGCCGCCGTGGCCGGAAGTCGAACATGCGTCCTCCAGCATAGTCACACGACACCCAATAAGACTATGCCACCATGGCAGGTGAAAGCACAAAGGGAAACAGGCTGCGAAGTTTCACCGAGTGTTTATTCACCAGACTAGGTTACAACCATCAGAAACGCTTTAAACATCATCGTAACTAAATTTTGTGAAAAGTGAACCAATGACTAATGTAGGGTAAACCAAATTCTCAATCGCATTTGTTTTGAATTGCCCATGCCAGCACTGAGAAGTAGGAAGGAATTATGCACGCGTGCAGTACGCCCCTCTCGTCCATGATTCTCCTTTCTCGTGAGAAACTCAACACAAAATGCCCTTCTAGTAACAGCTGTGCACAGCAAGTAAGTACTAATGCTCACTCACCTTTGTGAAAAGAGTATTCCGAATCCAGAGAAATAACCACCACAGCCACAGCGCTAACAACGAAATTGCGGCACGCACTATGATTGCAAGTTGACACGCGAGGTGAATCGCGAGAGGCATCTGAAGCAGGAAAGTATGTAGGCACAACATTCTATAAAGGTATAGTAAATTTGCGCCCTGCAGCGATAGTTCCTCCACTCAAATATTAGAGCTGCCGCGATGCCAACAGCCACTGTCATAGCTCACGAAAAAATACCGTCTGATGCGAGGTCATCGCTTATTTCTCTCGCAAGACCCGCGTTGTAACGTTCGTATACACTGCTAGGACGGTCGTTACCGCATCAAAAACATTGTCATTGAAGGGCTAGTGGTGTACTGTATCCATGGCTAACGGTCACACTTGTGGTAAGCACGTAAAAAGAATATAAGCAAACGTTAACACGAAACAACTAAACGAGGTCGCCGTGACCGCAGAACACCTACCACGACGGAGACAAAGTTTGGTCTGCATGCTGCGCCCTCTCCAAGTAACAAAAAGAAAAAAAAAACGTGATTTCCGAAACGGCTAACGCGCGGTAAGTGTTTGCATTCTCTGAGGCTTCAAGACAAAAAAGTAACTGTGGCAGTGGTCGAGAGATGGCGCAGCGTTCGGAATGCCGTGGGCATTCTATGCATGGCTTGGGGGTATTCGCCTTCGTGAAAACTTGATAAGCTCTAGAAATTATTCCGTTCATTATTGTGCAACCATTCATAAACTTACGTTTGTCTAAGCATCAGATACAATATATTTGCGTGCGCGCATGTTGTGGTAATGATACAAAACGTAAAAAAAAGTGTAAGAAAACCTACTTGTAACTTGTGCCACTATGGTCAGTTGAAATTCATCGCTATATAAGCTGGTGCGCTTTCATAGTCGGGTGTGAGTAAACACGTCGACGTGTGGGCCGTTGCTGTGAATGGTTGATTGTGTTCTTGTTGCGTACTTGTTAGCATACTTGTTGCGTACTATAAGTGTAGTATGTGTCCATGTGTGCATGTGTAGCTATATGCATTGCATCAGCACATATTAGGCTTCGTCGAAGTGTGGGCCGTTACTGTGAATGGTTAATTGTGCTCTTGTTGCGTACTTGTTGCGTACTATATGTGTAGTATGTGTGCAAGTGTAGCTATATGCATTGCATCAGCACGTATTAGGCTTCCCTTGTCAGTGAGTATTCCTGAATGGGCTGAAGCATAAACAATCTGCAAGGGAGCCGTGATAGTGGGTAAACACAACGTACGTCGCGGCAGACAACTTTTTTTAGTTTCACTTAGTCCTACCAGATGGCGCCAGCTACCACTTACTTCACGGCTATGACGCTATCACATCTCCAGCTACTTATATAACGTTGAACATCTATCTATCAAAGCTGCACTACTGAGTCGGAATGGTTTCGCTGCGATCAAGTCTGCGGTTTGGAGGCACAACTCGTGACCTGCGGACCCGTAAACGCACGAATAACGTCGCTACACTATGTGAATATGTGAGAAATAAATACAGCAAGCCTAGCATGCACTCTTCAGGTGAGGGCTCTGCAGCATCCGTGTCTTTTGAAGCGAACATCGCTTCGCTGACCGAACGAAACGTGCTTACTCCGTCGTTCTCTTTCGCGATGTGTTCGTCGCCACAGGTTCGTATGCTTGTTTTTATAATCATTTCGCTCAGTATCAAGCTCAGCGGGACCGTTTTTTGTAACTTTCAGTGCCGTGTACTCCTTATCAGTCGAGGATCGTTGCACTTGCTAAGCCTACTCGCTTCGCTGGGGGGGGGGGGGGGGCAGCCATGTTGATTTTCATAAGGAGGAACATGTTTCTCCGTGGATGAGAGAGCAACGTTTCTCTATTTAAAGATGAACATTGGGGACATCGCCGTTCCTACCTAAATGGAGAGAACGTCACTCCATTTTTTTAAGAGTGTAGTTATAAGGTCTGCACCTAACGTTACTGAAGATAAGGGCAAATCTGTGGGTAGGATGGCTAATGAGTGCTGATCGCTTGAGTTAATTAAAACACGTCAGCAATTGCGATAGTTGCGGCAACTGTCGAGAAAAGTCTAACTTACACGTTTCTGTTTACGCAGCCTCCGTGATGCGCTGGAGTCCACGTGGTTCAATTTAAACTATTTTCTGTGCAGATGATTCTAGACCCTCGGACGTGTGCTTCAATAGCGCAGAAAACAACAAAGCCCTGCTGAAGTACCTAACTCAACAAATATGAGCGACTACATGTAGATTGCATGTGCTCCACTGAGTGTTCTCGCGATTCTGTGTACCTTTCTTCCCTCTCTTCTTCCCGCTATATTACTTGCCCCAGTTTAGGGTAGCAAAGTGGGGGAGTGTCTGGTTACCCTCATTTTCTTGTATCTGTCCTTCAATGAGCGCAACGAAACACAAAGGTGACCGAAGAAGTACACCTCGGCACACGAACGCTGACGGGGGAGTGCCGCTATAATGCAATTATGTCAATAATAACTCACCTACAAAATGTTATCATTTTTTTATTTTCTCATCTGCAATGGCAAAAATGGCTTGTTGTTTAGAAGGGCTTACATCTACTTTTCAGCGCAAGATATTCTGAGGAATGCAAAGCGGGATTTTGGGAGCAGTTCTGAGTGTTAGCCTGAAAAAGTAGTCATTGTTGCGCGAAGGAAGACGCACGTAGGAGAGGACAAGGCACCCCGAGCTCTGACTGAAAACTGAATGCAATGTGTGATGCAATAAAAAGGTCTCCTCTGTCTTTGTTCATTCGCACTGCAATGACTTGGGTATGTGTAAACCAACTCGCCGACAAAGGCCTGCACAAAAATAATAAAACAATGTGTAAAGCTCGTCCCATGCATAGCGAAAGGGCATATGCACTTCTTGTACACACCACTTCGTTATTGTGTAGCATTGAACCATGTAAACTAATAATAATAATAATAATAATAATAATAATAATAATAATAATAATAATAATAATATGCGTAAGGCTTCAAACAGTGAGCAGGGACGAATCTGAAGACTATTGGTTGCTTCGAAGATATTTCTTAGTCTTAGCTATGTATGTGATGCATTTTCTAGGTTGCTTTTGGGTTCTTGCTCGGCTTTAGCTATAAGGGATGTTAGGCTGTTGTTTCGTTAATTATCAGCGCACATAGGGCCTTGGTAACCCTCAGATAGTCAGATACACGTCACGTTTGTCCAAACATGACGAACAGAAACTCGCGCTAAAACAAAGCATTCATATGTCTCATAAGTATAGGGGGCAAGTCGTCACCGGCGCAGGCTTTACATCGCTTCTGGGTCTTCTCGCATCGATATTTACCTCTCCCGTTCACTATAGTATTTTTTGGTTGAACTTGCTCGGGCTTTTTGGCTCACCTTCATCGCTTGACAGCTACTTCTTGGGCAAACTTTTCACTTCTTTACCTTTAGTGGACCACTGCTGAAATATCTTATTTGAGAGGCGTACACGCGTTTAAAATGATAATACTTTCCTGGATTTACTCGCAAGGACAGATTCGCTAAACAGCTTGCCAGTGGAAAAGGCTATTTTCGGGCTAAATTAACAACGAACACAAACCAAGTAAGGTCACAATAATGAAAAGAATGAGCAGGTTTTGCTTCTCAAAACCACGATGTGATTATGAGAGACGCAGTAGTGGAGGGCTCCTGAAATTTCGACCACCTCGGGTTCTTTTCATTGCACCAACGGCACAGCGTACACGGACCTCTATACCATTTCGCTTTCATCGAAATACCTGGACTGAACCCGGGGCTTTCGGATAAGCCGTCGAGCATTCTAGCCACCGATTCATAGAGGCAGACTAACGAAGTAAAGTCAGGACATGAACACTATCTTATGAAAGTGAACTATCGACATATTATATTACACGCAGTCTACTTAAACGGCCCCCTGCGAACTTTCCTTGGACAACATGAAGGCGAAAGTCTTCTTTTTCTTCTCAGTGGCATGTACAGTCAGGTCTGCTGTTAAAGGGAACACCTGCGCGGGCAGCATGTTTAGATTTCGCTACCTTACAGAATTATAGCGGCTTAAATATGACTAAGACTACTGGTGGTTGAAAGTTCCGACTCCTCGTGACAGACTATCGACTTGCATGAAGAATGTTTTGTAATCAACTTGCTCTTGGAGGGCCATGAATATTGATGGTCTGCATTCGAGTGTTCCCAATAACAGTGTGCCATACTCTGCATGCACCAACAATCCTCATGCGCAAAAGATTTGAGCACCTCACGTGGCTGTCATATTTACACAAAACTAACTAGACGCGACTCTGGCACTGCGACCGTGCAGCAACCACAGGAATGGTGGGTAGTACACGGATTTACCCAGGCTACATGCTTGCGCGTCTTGCACGCATTTGTGGCTTATAGCTTATTATTCTTTTGGTTTTGTTTTGAATGAGCTAACTGGCTGTTGCGAACTTCCTAGCCCGCTTTGAATTGGTCTGTCTAAAAAGTTAAGTTGTCGAAACGCAACTGCTGAACATTTGCTGATCGCCACTGCGTGACAAAGCAGCTCCAAGCCACGCCAAGGCAAACAAACACGAGGATACGAAGATTAGCAAAATTCATGTACTACCAATCATTCCCCTGCTCGGTGAAGCGCCTTGCGCCGCAGTTTTTATATATAGGCGCTAGCGCCAGAGTTGCCACTGGTGTACTTATAGAGGAAGCTCTGTGGGTACCGCAGTGCCTCCGCGGCCAGCAACCTGCTTTTGACTAAGCGGTGACATCATGACAACTTGTAATTATGTACATAGCCAAAAAACAGACGTACACACCAGTAAGAAACACATACAGGACACATTCTTACTTGTGTCTCTGTCTATTTTTTTGCGTTACGAATTTGATTACTAGTGACTCAAAATAGCACGCATCACCATCTTGACTTTCATGATGACGTGATATGTTGATGCCATCACAAGAGGATGTTTTTTTTTTCAGTAACTCGCGTTGACTTCAGCGGCCACTTTTCATGTTTGACGAGGAGTTTAAGGCTATCGCATTGAAATACGAAATTTCGCGCGCGTACACGAGTTCGATGCGATGATTGAGAATAACTAGGGCTGAAAAAGTACAAAAATAAGAACTCGTAATGTGAACTTGTCCAAGATGCACAAGAAGCCTTCAATAAATGGAACTGCTCAAATGTCATTAAAAAAAAGAACACAAAAATAACGAGTGATCCCCAAAGTAATGACTTACGGGAAATCAATGTCACCAGAGAAACGCAGAGAAGTAATCCAGGCTAACCCATATTTAGAAATATGAAATGGACACTAAAGAGGAACAACACCTTGGTTTTGATATGGAAAGATGTTGTCCAGAAGTCATTGAACTGGCTAATCCTGCTAATTCTTCCCTAGATCTAGGCGTAATTTTTGTGGACAGGGCCTTGTGAAATGTGATGCTCACAGGACGGCTTTTTGCTCTCCCATAGTAGAGTACCAAGTACTCAATAAACAAAATTTCATAAACACACATCTCTATCGGTAGTACTGACTCTGTGAGTTTCTTACGATGAAACTCATTGTTATTGTGGTGAAGTCATTACAACAAATTTTTGTCAACAGGGCCTCGTCAATTGTGAGGCCCACAGGACTGTTTTATGCTCTCAATCAATAACGACTTTTTCTAAACACGTCACCTGGTATTACCTTGCGTCTCAGGGCGTCCCTGAGCTATCGAACGCCCACCATGGAAAGCCAGCCCCCAAAAAAGGCACTAGCTTCTGACGTTGCCGTGCCACGGAGCACTTCAGAGGCCGGAATTATCAAGTCATCATTAACAATCAAGCTGATATGGTGCAAGCATTGCCTTCTACGGGAAGGTGATGCACATGAGCAGAGAAGTCACGGGGTAGCACACAACCATGACCAGTGGGAAGTGATACGTTCGAGTAAAGATGAAAATGGCCTGTGCCCAACTACCTAACAGTCGCAGGCCGTGTAACCTGTTACTGCCAGGGTATGCAGCGGCTGTGTCCTTCATGTGAAGACAGTGGTCATTTACTCATTAATTGTACAGCTCTGTTTTGTGGAAGGTGCGGTGTTTATGACCAGGACGGTAAGGGCCATTCGCTGCCATGTCACCGTTTTGGGGACCCACACGTCACTGTCGCCTGTACTATCAGGCAGTCATACTCGGATGCGACATCCAAGAAGTCGGTATCCCAGACGCCGAGTCCGAATAAGGGCAACAATTCGTCGACGCCAGCCCAGGAAATCTGCCAGGAACAAGCTGTGAGATTTTCAAGGCCACACCAAACGCGTACTGCGTGCCCGGCCAGCCCGGACCTGGTAAGTCATCCGGGCTCCGAAACTCATTCAGTAACCCGCGTCTAAGGGCCAATGTTCCGGAACTGCAGGTCGAGTTCTCGTTAGACAAGACGCCTCTTGAGGAAGGTGACTCTGCAGGAGGTGTTACATCTTCCGCATATCGCATGGCTGCCCGGTCAACAGGTAGTTCGCATATCATTCAGGAGACTCCATCCCAAGGCAGCGACGCCTCCATGTAGGAGGACTCGAACATCAGCATGAGTGAGCCGGCTTTATAAATGGACGGGAATTTCGGATTTTATATCTCTTGTTATTTTTTAAATTTCGGCATGAACAAAAAATCAAACTTATGCGTTCCTATAAAACATCCTTGGGAACACGGAAAAACCTCGCTGCAGAGTGAATGTAGGGACGGACATTCTGAACGGCAGTCAGTGCTTTTTCATGTCCTTTTTCTCCCAGGAAGCTCTATAGTGCACTTTATTGCATGTACAAACCTTCCTAAAGAGATATAATACTTAATGAGTGTAAAGTAATGGTTCAAGTAAAATTACACGTGCTTAAGGCAATCGGATGCCTTTTTGTCGCGTTTTGTTTCCCCCTCCTTTAACCTGTCAGAATAAAATATATTTTTCACTTTGTGCCCGGGCACCAAACGCACTAAACGTTTGGTGTCATGTAGCTCGCATTCAGTATAACAAAGTAAATACTTGCGTTGCTTTACTAACGCAGGAGTAGCTTCATGCGCTGACTCGAAAATTTGGTCCAGCAGAATTTCACCCCTTTTTTTACGTGTCTTAAACACACTGACACCAGCCGCGTAATTTTTTCCCGTGCGAACGTTGAACGTTGTGGGCTATCAAATTTACACATGAAAAGATAGACGTGGACGTTAACTTATTGCTGGAAAATAGAAACAAATAAAAGTAGTTCTTGTATTAGCTGCAGACACCGGCAAAGTCCAAACGTCGCGCTTTGGTAGAGGAAAACACCCGTGCCGTGCCCGCGCAGTTGAGAGTGGCGCTGTGATTAATAGCTATGCAATTAAGCTGCTACCGAGAACACTTTTAATTAGATTGGCGCGAGGACCGCTCGTTTCGAAGCTCGGCTTAGCCGAGTTGGCTTCGTTTTTATTGGTTCGTGGGTAACGTAAACAGGCCGAAAAAGCAGGCTCACGTTTTCCTTTGTCGGAAAAGACAGTGAAGTTCGCCTCTAATTCCAAACAGTGCCAAGCTACTGTATGATGAGGTTCGAAATGAGCAAGGTACTACTACCGTTAGAACAAAATGGGGAGGCAACTAGGCAGAAAAGAAGGAGAGGCGAGAGAACTGATTTCAATTTCCGCTTTTACTTTAGATAAATCATTGACCAGCTAACCTTGAATGTCAACAGGGAAATTCGGGCAACTTACGAAAGAAGGGGGGAGGAAAAGAAAGAGACGTGTTTGTGGAGCAAAGTAAAAAGTTTGGTCTTGGGGAAAGATGGCGCTTTTGTGGCGGTTGTAGTCAACATTTATAAACATCCCTGGCAACGTTCATCTTTAGCCTGTGGCGGGTGGATAACGTTTGCTTAATTACCGTAATGTGCAAACAGGTTACAAGCCAAAGTAAAATGAGAAGCTGGAGGAAGTTGTGGGTTGTAGAGTGCGAGAACTACACAGGGCGCAATCGTAGTTGCGCTAACGCCAACCTTAAAACAAAGCAAAAAAGCGAGAAATCAGTCAAAGAGTGGGGAGTGTACTGATCATATGGCGTATGTGACGGGAGGGGGTTGGTGTTGAACAATTCTAACTAGGAGAATGTTTTCGAGGGCCTGCCAAAACTCTATCGTAGTAACCATTCAATAGCTTCATTAAAAAAAAGCTTTTTGCCTTACAAACCAACCACCGATATTTTTTTTAAATTATGCCGGCTACCACTGAAGTTACGTTTGTCGCACGCACCAACCACTTTCTACTTTCGGAATAGCGAGTGCACAGAAAGCTACGCAAGTAGAGGCACGAAATGTGCCAAGAAATCATGCGTTCCTTCATCGGTACCTGAAAGGACCTTGACCACTTTATCTTTTTTTTTCATCAAAAGTGCCGCTTACTTTATGTTAAACCACGAGCACACCCACTGACACCTGGCTGCATCCCGCGGAGCCCTAAGTAACTATGTAGCTCCCTATTTTACGGGAGAAGCTCCTTAAAGTGGCACGCATTCGTCCCTCGTAGTAGTCGTAGTCGTAGTGTATAACCAATCTTACGTTTTGACCTGCAAGGTGGTGTCGGTGGGAGAATTCTGCAGTGCGTTGTTGAACAATAAAACTTTGCAGCGTGCGCGTTAACTAAAAGCCGAATTCTCCTGTCTCTCATTCCCCATTAGCAGCCATTCGCATGTACTTTGAGCACTATCTGACAAGAACGGGTTGCTACGTTATACTTGCCTGGTCGTAACCTCCTTGTCTTTAGAAAGGTATAGCGAGCATTGGGCCACAGTGCCATGAATACAGTGAACTAGTATATACCAAGAATTCGAGGTAGTTAAATGTGGGAAGTAAACACGAAGCGCAAGCCGTAAGTAAGTGTGCGTGTGCCACTTCTCGTTTAGTCCTTGGAATGTCCGCTGGATGGCGGTGCTTCTATATGCAGGATATGTGATGAAAAGATGCGAGATGGGGGTACTTGGAGTGTTGAATAGATGGACGAACGGACACACACACCGATGCATGGACGGACGCAGGGATGGCTGCACGGATGAATGGACGCATGGACGGACGCAGAGGCGGACGTATGGACGAACGCACGGACGGACGCACAGATGTACGTGTAGACGCACGAACAGACGCACGCACGTACGGGCGGATGGACGCACGGACGGACGAATGCTTCACCCCACTCTCCATCATTCACGCCGTGGATATGCTGTCATTTGTTTTTAAATCAGCCAGTGGCAGATTATGGCATCGTTGAACGATAGTAGGAGCGATTTGTAGCTGGCTTTTAGAGTTATTGGCAAATTCCAGGCCCAAAGCTGTGGCATAATGTATCACTCTCGTGTTTCCGGGAGCCCATAGGCTCAGTAATCTATAGACTACCGATCGGCACCGTTTTCTGACCGTACTCAAGTTTTGCAAGGTTTCGTTAACAGTGGAGATGTTTGAGCCGGGAATTGCTTGTCTGTCAAATTCGAAAGCTATAATCATCATGAATGGGCAAGTGCTATTTTCATCCTCATCTTCCCCTTTGTCGTCGTCTTCATTTCCTTCGTGGTTACCAAGGAGGTTTAAGCAAACAATTGCTAGAAGTAAGCTCCCGCAATACTTTTCCACCATTAGTGAAGCCAGCTTTTGCCCTCCAAAGATTTCAGAAACATGCCATTTTCTGGTGGTGCCCACATCAAGTGGCTTTGATTTATTATTCTAAAGCCTACGTTAATTATACATTAAAAGATAGTTCTGTTGTAGGCCCGTGTTCTCAGATTTGGGTGCACGTTAAAGAACCCCAGGTGGTCTAAATTTCCGGAGCCCTCCACTACGGCGTCTCTCACAATCATAGAGTGGTTTTGGGACGTTAAACCCCACATATCAATCAATCATTAAAAGATAGTTGCTTCTGATGAAGTAATCCGCCGAGACTCGTATTGCTGACTTATTCTCGGCAAAGTTTGCCTAGAATTCAAGCCTTACTAAAGAAAACTAGTCACACAAGAACGCACTTTGAGCACTATGTGACCCGAAAAGATTGCTACGTTAAACTCGTTGAACGTATGAGGACAACGCTCCTTTCGCAAAACTGCGAGCGTATAGCGGGTTTCTCAATGCCAGGCAAGGAAACCTTCAAAATTGTCGCATACGCCGATGATATTTAGGCATTTTGTTTCGTAACTTGTCTAGCTATAGTACATTCCTTGACATTTTCGCTCAGTATTCCCATTTGTCTAGTGCTCTTTAAAACACCACCAAATGTAAGGCATTGTGCTTTGGAGGCTTCATAGAACTATTGCCAGGAGACTTAGAATATGTTCAAGCTGTTAAGGTGTTAGGCGTTTACATAGAGAAAGGATATGTCCCAAAAAGGACCTGGGATGACGTGCTTAGGATATCCACCGATGTCATAGCAGCAGCCACTCATTTTAACTTGTCACTAACGGCAAAAGCAACAGTCATCAAGACACAAGCATGCGCTTTTGCGTTTTACATAGCACACATCGCCCTTCCACCTCGCCGTGTTACGGGACGCCTCGCCTCCATGGCAGAGACCTTCCTCTGGAAAGGAAAACCAGCGAAGGTACAAAGGAAACTTTTTCAGCTTCCCACAAACCGTGGAGGCTTGAGTCTCTCAGACATGCCAACATTCACGAGAGCGCTGGCTGCAAAAACAACACAGAAGCTGTTCGATGACAGCAACTACCCCGGGCACAGGCTCTTGATGTACTGGAGCAGTACACTAAAATGTACTTTCACGGCCAATCCGTACATCGGACCATGAGCAGAAATTCCGCTTGAGTTTTACAGAGCTGCCATTGGCTTAAAACGAACAGAGGAATCAATAGGTTCATGCAGTCTGGAAGATGTTTCATCGCAGGAAGTAAGCGAAATGGTCACAAGTAGCACACTGAGCAAAAAGGAAGAAACAGCATCCTGCACGAAAAAAAATGGAAACGATGGTGTTGCAATCGCGTACCTAACCAGGTGTGCGAATTTGACTGGTTGAGAAGATGGAGGGCATTGCCTATGTGTGACTGGTTAGCACATTTAGGAGTAGTTCCAAATGAACGCTGAACAATCATTTCCACTTTCTTTATTGCTTATTCCATTACTTCAATCTGACCAAGAAAAGTTCACACCAGCTATAATGGAAAAAAAAAAACAACCAGAAGTGCTAGCCCACAAGAGGCCTGATCGCGGCCGCTGTACGCAACTGCGGTGCCAAAAAAAGAACTTTCGCTGTGCGTCCGGATTACGTCCCCGTGTTAGCTCTCTCGCGAGCAGTTTTAGCGACCACGCCTCGCTGAACCGCCATCAATGATTCAGGTCGGGGCTCCGGTGGGCCCCCACCACGAGAACTTCCCCATTTCCCTTCGTTTCGGTTTCCTGGGACCCCGCTATTTCTCCTTCCCTCTGGCCTGTTTTCCCCCACCTTCCGCTCCATGCAGATGCCTAACTCACTTCGTCTGCGGCAGGACATTTCCCTATTTCCGTGTCTCTTCGCCGAATTCCCCGCTACCCTTCTCCCTATTTCTTATTGTGGTATGTGCGTCCCGCCTTCGCAGGGCAGTCTTTGTAGTCACTTTGGTTGTTACTTGTATATTCCGTTATCCCCGCCTATTCTGTCTCAGCAAGAACGCAGCGGGAAGTCTGAAAATCCCAAGATTTACCAAAACCTAAACGTTACCCCCCTTTATATCTAACCTAACGTCATTCAAGTTTCTCATTCAGGAGTTCTCGCTTGAACACACGAGGCGTGCTTTAACTGTTGAAAAAGAGGGGCAGGGAAAGGACATGTTGCCACAGGAGTCTGGAAACGTGAACCCCCACTCATTGGCAAACAAAACGTCGTGCATTCACTTTCATTCCCTCCACCCTTACTTCCTCTATTAAAATGTGCTACTGCTTCCATGAAGTTGCGTGAATATATGCGACTTAATTGGTTGCGCAAGACCATAGACCGAGGCTCGCTTCATTGTTCTGTTCGAGTTCTTTGTTTGCTTGATTACGTGCTCTCTGACACGTTTATTGTCACAGTGGTTGCAAATAAGCCACACATATTTCTTGACCTTGGGCTAATCATTGATTGAACAGCGAGGTCGTTGAGCCACTCGGCCAGATGATATGTATTTGATACAAGAACAATAATTACTCTTAGAAGAAGGCACCAGAAAAATTCTCCAAAAGAGAAAACTTAATTTGATCCCAACGAAATTCCTGATGTGAGCTTGTAGGCAACGAGAGGGGGGAGGGGGCATTTAGGCGCTGTCAAAGCGTGCTCAGCGTGATTTCTGATCCATTGCGCGAGTTGTCTGCAATACCCAGCAGATTATAAGTGCTTATCTTAGCACTTCTTAAGCTCCACTGCCCTATAATTCAACCACAATCTGCTGACGTTAGCCTAATGTTCTTTGTTAAGGCAATCAAAGTTACGGCTGTCTCACGATTGGGCAAACATCATGATTCCTTTTTTTTACGGCGTGCATCTTTTTACGGTACTCTTTGACAGGGGGACTTAGCGGGAAGAGCTGCGGCGAAGTCCGCGGCACTTTTTTTTTCTACGACCATTCCACAGTTCCCAACATCTCGTTGTTCTGATTCATTGTTTGTTCTGTGGCGAACAGGATGTCTTCAAGGATGTTGTATGACTCCTGCTTAGAAATGTTATCGTCTGGTGCTCAGCAAGATTTACAATATTTAGCACTGCAGTGCAAAAGTAAAAAAATAGAAAAACAAAAACACAAGGAGGACAACTACAATTCATGACACTGTGCGACAGGAAGCAAAGAAAGGTGTTAATGGGTCACCGCACGCAGTTGAAAATAAAAACGCCTTTTATTTTGGCATTTCTCGATAAATTGTCTGTTTTGTTTCTGCATTTCTATTTCGAATATTTATTTCGTTTCTTTTGAAAGGGATAGTTTTTTGTGAATTTGCACTATCGCGAACTTTACCTCAGACGTTTGCATGCTTGCTGTCGGCCAGCTGTCTTTTAATTGCGAAGCATTTCTTGGCGAACTTCGGGGACTTTGAGCGTATCTATCTATCTATCTATCTATCTATCTATCTATCTATCTATCTATCTATCTATCTATCTATCTATCTATCTATCTATCTATCTATCTATCTATCTATCTATCTATCTATCTATATATGAAGTCGAATATGAAGAACATATTCGACTAGTCATAACATGAAAATCATGACACGTATGTTATGATCGTAGTGATTTACTTTTCATGGTCTTGTGGCTTTTGCGTTGGTTTCGTTCACATGGCATGTTGCGAAACTGGTACGGTATGGCATGATTGCATGGCGAACACAAGCGACAGACCCTAACATGAAAATCGTGACAAGTGTGTCATGTAACAACACGACCACATGTCACGCTCATAATGTGCTCGCGGCTGTTTCGCTAGCGTCACATAAACCAAATTCAGTATTACAGTACATCAATGGATGACGAAGATACGTGACTGGTGCAAACATGATAATCAAGAGATGCGTGTCATGAAACAACATGACTACATGCCACGCTCATTAAGCGCTGGCGGCCGTTTTGCTAGCTTCATTTACACCAAATTTGGTATTACGGGACAAGAATGGATGACGAAGATATGATACTCGTGCAAATATGAAACATGAGATGCGTTGTCATGTAACAACGTGACTACATGATACGGTCATGATGCGCTCGCACCCGTTTCGCTAGCTCTATATGTACCAAAATTGTTATTACGCAACGCGAATGAATGACGTAGGTAAATGACAAATCCAAAGATGATAATGACGACATGCGTGTCATGTAACAACATGGCTGCATGCCACACATATGATGCGCTCGTGGCCGTTTCGCCAGCTTCACATGTGCAAGTTTAGTATAACGTGATGCCAATGGATGACGAAGGTATGTGACTGGTACAAACATCATAATCATGAGATGCGTGTCTTGTGAGAACACGACAACTTGCCACAGTCAAGGCGCCAATACGTTTCGACGTGACGTGGTGCGCGTGCTCGCCGGCGTTCATTTCGTCGCGTCACGCCGGCGTTGCCACGCTAGGCACTGGTCTTCGCATATGCACGTTTCTGCGCGTCCGGCGTCCCTCCGTCACGAAAAAAGGGAGACGCAGTGTTGTCTGGGTATCGCATCGGTGCAAATTGCAGCATGTCACATTTCACGCCGGTTTGCTTTTCGCGCCTGGCGTCAGACTATAGAGTGCTCGTGTTTTGCTAACGTAGCGTCGCTGTGCCTAGCGTGCGCACGCGTCAACGGTACATTGGAGTGTATCGGGTCCTTCATGATGCGCCCATTATGACTAAGAAAAACGACACATTTAAACATGATAATCATGACATGGAAGTCAGGTACGGCCTCATTTACCTCCACCTCGTAATGCTGTGCTGAATTTAAAGTGACGTATCACCATTTCTCATTCGCGCTTCGCATATAATCGATACGCAGTGTACGTGGAATCTGCCAATTTTTCCCAACTCCGGGGCGATGGTCTTGAAACCTACACACAAGAATGAGCATGAGCTTTAGAGTTCATGCTTGTTCGTTAGAAGACTAAGGATATAAAAAAAAAACGATGCTGTTAAACACGGTAGTCCTTGTTGGGATACCTCAATGCATAAATTTTGGTCTCTGTCTGTCTCTGTCTGTCTGTCTGTCTGTCTGTCTGTCTGTCTGTCTGTCTGTCTGTCTGTCTGTCTGTCTGTCTGTCTGTCTGTCTGTCTGTCTGTCTGTCAGGCCATTCATTCAGCTGACTAAAGTTAAACCTCGTGCTGAACGCCCAGCCATCTTTATCTGGTGGCTGCGTTCATACTTATGAACGTTGTCAATAAGAAGATATTGCGGACATCTGAGGTGTGCAACATCAGTACGTATTAGGTAGTGTGTTTAACTAGTATAAAATCTATAGATACGTAACTCTGAAGAACGTGGTGTTTCTTACGCTGCACTGACAACGCGACGCTACAAACGAAAAAAAAAATAACAGAATATCCACGGAGTGAATGATGGAGAGTGGGGCGGAGCATTCGTCCGTCCATTCGTTCTTGCTTCCGTCCATCCATGCGTCCGTCGGTGTGACCGTCCATTCGCCCATCCGTGCGTGCGTCTCTTCGTGCGTCCGTCCCTGCGTTTGTCCATGCATACGCCCCTGCATCCGTTCATGCGTCCATCCATGCGTCTGTCTGTGTGTCCGTTCGTCCATCTATTCAACACTGCAAGTACCACCATCTCACATCTTTTCATCATATATTCCCCATATAGCAGCACCGCCATCCAGCGGACATTCCAAGCACTAAACGAGAGGTGGCACACGCACACTTTCTTACGGCTTGCGCTTCGGGTCTACTTCCCACCTTTAACCACCTCGAGTTCATGGTATATACTAGTTTACTGCATTCATGGTATCGCAGCCCAACGCTCGCTAAAAGTTTCTAAAACCAAGGAGGTTACAGCCAGCGAGTATAACGTAGCAACCTTTTCCTGTTAGATAGCGCTCAATGTACATGCCAATGGCTGCTAATGGGAAATGAGAGACAGGAGAATTCGGCTTTTACTTTCTTACGGCTCGCGCTTCGTATCTACTTCCCTTCTTTAACCACCTCGAGTTCATGGTATATACTAGTTCATTGTATTCTTGGCACTGCGGCTCAACGCTCGCTAAACCTTTCTAAATCTAAGGAGGTTACACCCAGCGAGTATAACGTAGCAACTCTTTCTTCTCAGATAGTGCTCAATGTACATGGCAATGACTGATAATGGGGATCGCAGCGTGCGTGTTAACTAAAAACCTGTCTCTCATTCCTTATTAGCAGCCATTGGCATGTACAATGAGCACTATTTTTTATTGTTCAACAACGCACAGAAGAAATCTCTCACCGGCACCACCTTGGAGGTCAAAATATTATACTTGTTACACACTACAATGGCTACGAGGGATGAACAGGGTCCGTTATATGGAGTTTCGCTCTAAACAAAAAGCAGATGTTTCCTACGCTACGCCAAGACGACAATCTGCTGTCACCTACCAGTTGCTGTGCTTTCGTTTCCCGACATTTCTGCCAGATCGCATCCATATCTGACGCAGTGCCTCCGTGCAGAAGATTGTCGTCTTTCGACAATTTCAGCAAAGCGAGCAGCTACGTGCAATTTTTTTCGCTCCGCACCGTGGTGGACGCACGGCTCAGCGCCTTTAGGAATGGGGAAAGGGAAGCAAAGATAATTGGGACAAGAGAATATGGATATAAGGGAGGCATGGCAAGATAATGTCTTCTCAGCATAGATCTGAACACGATGGCAACACGTTCAGCCACAAAGAGGCAATTTCTGCAGAAACCGCAAACTCGATGAACGCTCGCAGGACTTTTCTTTCGACGCGCCGGAAAAAAAAGGAAGTTCTCCTCAGTTGTTACAGGGAGACCAAGCCAGCGTTGACGGTTCGCCATGAGGCGTCGTTAAGCAGCCAGTACAGGGCAGGATTTTAATTGTGTTTGATCTTGAAGGCACTGCGAAACCACGTTAACTGAAGAAAGCAAAAAAAACGTTGGATAAAAAAGTGAGGGAATCACAAGTAGTTAGTGGAATGTTATGCTTCCTATAATGCATACCTTCTAAAGACAAGTTTAGCGGATCACATTATTTCCTGCTGAATAACGGCACGCATTGTTGCTCGTGTGGCATTATGAAATATTCTACTCTATGCCTAAGTTTATTAAAATTCGTTGTTTAAATATGATTATTGCGTTTATATGCGATTCGTTCCCTTTTGAAGCTGTATTTCCTGTTTTCACAAATTGAACCTTGCAAATACTATGTGTTGTTTTGATTATTACGTTTTACATTACTTGCTGACTTTACTCCTTAATTAATACACCATAATTACGTACAATCATTTACGCCAATGGTTACTCAAAGGAATCACTAGCAGCTAGCGGAACGTTGTTTCTTTTTAATGCAGAGCTTTCTAAGATTAACTTAGCACATTACATTCTTTCTCGCAGAATGACGGCTGGTAATGCTGCTCGTATAGCAGTACGAGATATTTCACCCTTTGCCTACTTCAATACAATTCCAAGTATATTTATGGTAATTCTGTTTATATGTGATTCTTTCCGTTTTGAAGCCCTATAGTTCATTATTTCTAAGGTGAACCTAACAAATACCCCATGTTGTTTTGTGTTTTACCACTTACAATGTTTGACTTTGCACCCAAATTCATTACGGTAATCTGTACAATCATGTGCAATGGTTGGCACATTCTGTGAGAATTCCCACTATGATGCTCGCCGAGACAGTCACTCTGCAATGCACTAGACGAACTGGACAACCAGACTCTTTCAGAGGAAAGAATCCTGCGCTTCCGACAGGACTTTATATCGCAAAAGAAGGCTGTGAAGGCGCTTCTGCGCTTCTTGTGTTCAACTGGCCTGTCCAAACGACTGTGATTGGAACGGCCTGGATGTGTATGCATGTGAATTTTTTTCTAATTTATTTTATATCTCTCTATCTCTATACTCTTTCCGACCCCTATTTGCCCACCCTTGTACAGGGTAGCAAACTAGCTCTAGGTTAACCTCCCTGTTTCTTCCTTTTATTTATTTCTCGCTCTCTCCAACTTCAACATGGTAAATGGTTCACTGTTTCATTCTTTTTGCCCACATTCGCAGCTGGGATTTTTATTACTCACGCTTACATTACTGTGTAAGCTTAATAAATCGCTAATGTCAAATAGACTACACTAATTCTGTTCGTGTCACCATTAACGTGTGTCTAACCAGCACGCCAAACTGATTTTAGATTGCCTCGCGACACTCTCGCTTTTTCGTTATACTGCGCCTAAGTAGAAATTGCACGCTGAATTTCCCACTTTCTCCCTCTTTCTCTCAGCTATATTTCTTTTCTACGTGAGGTACTATAAGTTAGGTAGTTCGTGCCAAAGTTGTGCAGACTTCAGCCACTGGGATTTTGTGGCGCCACTGTCGTTCCATGTCCCGTCTACACTTGCAATATTGCCAGAGTTCACGCACCATCTCTTCTAGTAATTGTGGGTTAGAGAACTAACGCAGACAGTATGGGTGGCAGTGGCACGCCTTAGAAATATTGCACACAAGGGAGCGCTGTGATCGAGAGAAGTTTTGTTCATCGGAACGTGCCCTGGCGTGCTTCCTGAGCTTCAGAATTCCGCCGTGTTCGACGATACGCACGAACGTCGTTCGTCTTCATTTGCTCAAGGACATACGAGAAAACTAAAGACGCGATGGTGCTTGTACCGTAAGCCTAAAAGATTAGAAACTGCGAGGCGGAGTTCATTAGGGGCCTCAGCATTCGGGATTACAAGACAAAACTGCAAACTCATTACACGTTATATCTTGCAAGTGGTGCTATGTGAAATTTGGGCGCCATTTGAGCTTACTATAGGACGCACCTTTGATGGGTCTTGTAATTTTCTTTCGCATTTTATTACTACCGTAGGTGTTTTATCATGCGTTAGTGATACAGCCGTTAACAAATTCATGAACTTCGCCAAGTTCACGTGGGTTGTGCTGTCCCTCATTGGATCATATATAATATGTACTGCAAGTGGGCGTTATGAAATGTTTCAAGCTTTGTATACTTGAGCTTTAGTAATACTAATATTAATAATAATACCTATAATATTAGCAATATTATTATTAATCTATCAATACTTTGTTTATTTAACCTGCCCTGGAACGACCATTAGGTCTTGGTGCAGGCGCACGCAAAAATAAAAGAATACAAATGAACTATACAATACAGATCATCATCATCATCATCAGCCTGTCTATGTCCACTGCAGGACAAAGGCCTCTCCCATGTTCCGCCAGTTAACCCGGTCCTGTGCTTGCTGTTGCCAATTTATACCCGCAAACTTCTTAATCTCATCTGCCCACCTAACCTTCTGTCTCCCCCTACCCCGCTTCCCTTCTCCGGGAATCCAGTTGGTGACCCTTAATGACCAGCGGTTATCCTGTCTACGTGCTACATGCCCGGCCCATGTCCATTTCCTCTTCTTTATTGCAGCTATGATATCCTTAACTCCCGTTTGTCCCCTAATCCACTCTGCTCTCTTCTTGTCTCTTAAGGTTACACCTACCATTTTTCTTTCCATTGCTCGCTGCGTCGTCCTCAATTTAAGTTGAAAGCTCTTTGTGAGTCTCCAGGTTTCTGCTCCGTAGCTAAGTACCGGCAAGATACAGCTGTTATATACCTTCCTCTTGAGGGACAGTGGCAATCTACTTGTCATAATTTGAGAGTGCCTGCCGAATGTGCTCCACCCCATTCTTATTCTTCTGGTTACTTCAATCTCGTGGTCAGGCTCTGCGGTTATTACCTGCCCTAAGTAGACATAGTCTTTTACAACTTCAAGTGCGCTATTACCTATCGCAAAGCGCTGCTCCTTTCCGAGGTTGTTGTACATTACTTTCGTTTTCTGCAGATTAATTTTAAGACCCACCTTTCTGCTTTCCTTGTCAAACTCCGTAATCATGAGTTGCAATTCGTCCCCTGAGTTACTCAGCAATGCAATGTCATCGGCGAAGCGCAGAATACTGAGGTGCTCTCCATTAACTCTTATCCCTAACTGTTCCCATTCTAGGCTTCAGAAAACGTCCTGTAAGCACGCAGTGAATAGCATTGGGGAGATTGTGTCCCCCTGCCTTACACCCTTCTTTATTGGTATTCTGTTGCTTTTTTTATGAAGCACTATGGTAGCAGTTGATCCCCTGTAGATTTCTTCCAGAATGTTTATATATATTTCATCTACGCCCTGATTCCGCAGTGTCTGCATGACGGCTGATATTTCTACTGAATCAAACGCCTTCTCGTAATCTATGAAGGCTATGTATAGTGGTTGGTTATACTCTGAGCATTTCTCTATTACCTGATTGATAGTATGAATGTGGTCAATTGTTGAGTAGCCTTTTCTAAATCCTGCTTGTTCCTTTGGTTGATTGAATTCTAATGTTTTCTTTACTCTGCTAGCAATTACCTTTGTAAATAGCTTGTATACTACAGAGAGCAAGCTGATCGGCCTGTAATTCTTCAAGTCCTTGTCATCTCCTTTCTTATGTATTAAGATGATGTTAGCGTTCTTCCAAGACTCTGGTACTTTTCCCGTCAGGAGACACCTCGTAAATAGAGTGGCTAGTTTTTCTAACACAATCTGTCCTCCATCTTTCAGCAGATCTGATGTTACTTGATCCTCACCAGCAGCTTTGCCTCTGTGCATGCTCTCCAAAGCTTTTCTGACTTCTTCTATCATTACCGGTGGGGTGTCGTCTGGGTTACTGCTAGTTCTTATAGTATTAAGGTCGTGGTTGTCTCGGCTACTGTACAGATCTCTGTAAAACTCCTGCGCTGTTTTAACTATCCTATCCATATTGGTAGTTAATTTGCCTTCTTTGTCCCTTAAGGCATACATCCGCCTTTTGCCTATCCCAAGTTTCCTCTTCACTGCTTTGACGCTTCCTCCGTTTTTCAGAGCGTGCTCAATTCTCTCCATGTTATACCTTCTTACATCGCATACTTTACGTCTATTAATCAGCTTCGAAAGCTCTGCCAGTTCTATTTTGTCTGTTGTACTTGACACTTTCATGATTTGACGCTTCTTAATTAGGTTCTTCGTTTCCTGGGAAAGCTTGCCGGTGTCCTGTCTAGCTACCCTGCCTCTAACTTCCACTGCACACTCCGTGATGATACTCGTCAGATTATCATTCATTGTATCTACGCTAAGGTTGGTTTCCTCGCTAAGAGCAGAGTACCTGTTCTGCAGTGACACTCTGAATTCCTGTACTTTCCCTCTCAGTGCTAGCTCATTGATTGGCTTCTTGCGTATCAGTTTCTGTCGTTCCTTCTTCAAGTCTAGGCGGATTCGAGCCCGTACCATTCTGTGGTCACTGCATCTTACCTTGCCAACCACTTCCACATCCTGCACGACTCCTAGGTGTGCAGTCATTATAAAGTCTATTTCGTTCTTATTTACGCCGTTAGGGCTCCTCCATGTCCACTTGCGGTTTTCTCGTTTTCGGTAGAAGGTATTCAAAATACGCAGATTATTGCGTTCTGCGAATTCTACTAGTAGCTCTCCTCTGGCGTTTCTAGTGCCGATGCCATAATCTCCTACTGCCTGGTCTCCAGCCTGCTTCTTCCCTACCTTTGCATTAAAGTCGCCCATTACTATAGTATACTGTGTTTTCACCTTACTCATTGCCGATTCCACGTCTTCATAGAAGCTTTCAACTGAAGCGTCATCATGGCTGGATGTAGGCGCGTAATCCTGTACTACCTTCATTTTGTATCTTTTATTCAGTTTAATTACAATGCCTACCACCCTTTCATTGATGCTATAGTAATCCTCTATGTTGCCAGCTATGTTTCTGTGAATTAGGAACCCTACTCCCAGTTCTCTTCTGTCTGCCAAGCCCCGATAGCAAATGACGTGCCCATTCTGTAGCACAGTATAGGCCTCATCTGTCCTCCTAACCTCACTCAGCCCTATTATATCCCATTTATTGCCTTCTAGCTCCTCGAATAATACAGCTAGACTTCCCTCACTAGATAACGTTCTAACGTTAAACGTTGCTAAGTTCAAGTTCCAATGGTGGCCTGTCCGTATCCAGAGATTCCTAGCACCCTCTGCTGCTTTGCAAATCTGACCGCCGCCGTGGTCAGTTGCTCCGTAGCTGGTGGGGACTGAGGGCCGTGAGTTAATTGACGAATGCCTACGGGAGGGGGTGGCCAAATACTGCACCAGGGTGGCCAATCCTTCTCTGGTGAGATCATCGGTGCGTACCGGCTTTAAGCCGGTACGATCAGACAGTAGTGGGAATGCTCCATGCATGTCTTCCTTATTGTTGTTCAGCAGCGTTGGCGGCCACCCACCACGGAGCCCAACGAGCGGACGCTACAAGGTTACAAATGCTGAAACCTGCAGACGCCAGCCGTACAATGCCACTATAACCCAATGCGCCTAGACCAAGGTAGGCTATTTGCACAGGGTTAATCCTAGCCGCCAGGAAGTTTGGAAGTAAACGGAAGAGAGTAGAAGACAGGACAGATAAATAGTAAGAGATAAAGACGAAGATGTAGGGAGAGAGAGATAGGAAAAGGCGACTGCCGATTCCCCTGGGTGGGTCAGCTCAGGGGTGCCGTCTACGTGAAGCCGGGGCCAAAGGGGTGTGTTGCCTCTGCCGGGGGGCCTTAACGGTCCAATCACCCAGCGTCGGCTCAACCCCCAGGATCCTCTTTTCCTCGGACACGGCAAAGCCACGCACGGCTAGGCGTGGGAGGGAGTCGAAACTCCCCCGTTAGCTCGGGTTCGTGGTGTCGCTACACACCAAACGCCTACTTGCGCAGGCGCCCCTGCGGTAAGTAGACAGTCTCTCATTAAACAGAACCTGAAGGGACCGGGAAAATGTGTTCCATTTAACAGAAGTTCCGTTTACTGAGAGGCGAGCTGGGTTGCAGCATTCAAGTATGAAACTAATATCAGATGCAGTTACAGCACTAATAAATTAACACAAAAGGGGTGGGAGAAACAGCGGGCACAGCATGAAAATTCATGCTGTATTCCTTGTCCTAACATATATTTCATATTTCATTGTGCAAATTGTCATTTACAACTTCGAAACTCCCCATAGGCTCCATGTATTAAAATCCAGACACGTCACTGGCCCAGTTTTTAGGAGTGAGTATGAGTGAGCAGATTGTCGCGCCAACTCTTGATCAGTACACCCACTATTAAATGCATTATTTGTGTTTTGTGTTGCTGCTCCCAGATGGCATGACAGGCTGCTCCCAAAAATAGAACTTTTGAAAAATCAGGCCAACTTCATGTCCACGTTCTGAAACGCAGTTTTGCTGCAAACCGTTGTCGTCTGCAAATCGAACGACTTGGCTGCGGAGAAGCATCGGCACCGGGTATACAGTAAACAACGAGGCATTATGGGAGTGCGAATATCAAAATTTTCAAATACAATACAGATAGTCTTCAGAAAATCATATAGAATAAAGAAAACGAAAGCGCACAGAAGAAAAGAAGATTGCTGAAAAATGAGAAGAATACAAAGACAAGAGAATCATGGAATGGGAGTGAAAAAATAAAGTGCAATATGCACATTTAAGTAGAAGCCTTCCTGAAAGACGGCGAAGGAAAGAATCTGTACATTGGGAAAGGAGTATCCTAAGACAGCGCAGAGCTGAGGTAAAAACAAAGACAGCAGAGTGTGAAAAACATCAAGAATGTGAAAGTTAACATTTTTTCAAACTTTCTATTCTGTGAACGGTAGATTGTCGAAAGAAATTGGCAGGTGCTTACGATTGGCAGAACTTTTGCAGAACTTACGCAGAATCCAAAAATATACACAGCTAGGAAGTAGAGGGCTGAATATTAAACCGTGAACTAGCTTGCAAGAAAAAATAACAGGTCAGCCCGATATCATCTGCAGTGAAGTGATGACAACGATAATAATCTGGCGGTGTAGGAACGAGATTTTAAGCCAAAACGATAGTTGTAAATACTTATAGATATTTTCTGAACTCGCTAAATGGCATCACTGCCAGATTTAGCAATGCCATTCCAAATCACAGATGAATATTCAAGGTGAGGAAGACATATTGTGGTGTACAATTCGTGGAAGGCTCTTGGAGAACTGAATTCTCGAGAGATTCTGTAAACACAGCCGAGAGAACAAAGACCACGCATGGCAGTACGTTTATGCAAGCAGAAAACTCAGGCATTCTATCAAAAAGAACACGAAGATCACGCCCCGCCGCGGTGGTCTAGTGGCTAAGGTACTCGGCTGCTGACCCGCAGGGCGCGGGTTCGAATCCCGGCTGCGGCGGCTGCATTTCCGATGGAGGCGGAAATGTTGTAGGCCCGTGTGCTCAGATTTGGGTGCACGTTAAAGAACCCAAGGTGGTCTAAATTTCCGGAGCCCTCCACTACGGCGTCTCTCATAATCATATAGTGGTTTTGGGACGTTAAACCACACATATTGTCACGTATTGCAAGAGGGTGACACAAACAATACCTTTATTAAAGGGCGAACTTGTGCCCAGAAAAATAGGTAAATAACTGGGTCCGCTAAAGCGTTCCACACTAGCGTCTCTCTCGAACACCTTTTTTTCACCACCAGTCGATCAGGCCACCGTCGCGAGCCCGAGCACGAGGAGCAATGACTCGCGTTGCTACAGCGCGCGCAGGTGCGCTACGTTGTAGACGCTTGCATAGCGTCTCGCTGGTTCTCCTGGTAGAAGGCAGTCTCTGCGGCATTACTCCCCCTCCGAAATACGCATCGTCCCGATGCGCGGTTGGGGGAAGTACGCAAGGGGGAATGCTTCAGCATCTCTCGAAGTAGGGCTTCATGCGGGCTACATGTACGACCTCTGCATGGTTTTGACGTCTTGGGCGCTCTTGTCCTTCAGGAATAACTTCATAAGTTATGTCACTGAGTTGGCGGATGACCTTATATGGACCAAAGTAGCGTCGAAGAAGTTTCTCTGACAGCCCACGGTGGCGTATTGGTGTCCACACCCACACTTGATCGCCTGGCTGGTACTTGACTTCTCTGCGGCGCAGGTTGTAGTAGCTCGCGTCCCTACATTGTTGTTGACGTATTCGATGTCGCGCTAGTTGGCGCGCTTCTTCAGCTCTTTGTAGGAATTCTTCAACGTCAGACGGCTCATAATTGTCGTTATCGACAGGGAGCATAGCGTCGAGTGTTGTAGTCACCATACGGCCATAGACCAGCTCAAATGGAGGAATGCGGGTGGTCTCCTGTACTGCCGTATTGTAGGCGAACGTTGCATAAGGTAGGATTTCGTCCCACGTCTTATGCTCTATGTCCACGTACATCGACAACATATCCGCTATGGTGCGGTTTAGGCGTTCCGTCAACCCGTTCGTTTGGGGATGATACGCAGTACTTTTTCTATGAGTGGTATTAGTCATATTCATCAGGCACTGCATCAACTCCGATGTGAATGCTGTTCCGCGATCGGTGATAACTACCATCGGGGCGCCATGTCGCAGAACTATGTTGTGAACGAAGAACTTGGCAACTTCCGCAGCCGTTCCTCGTTCCAGGCAGCCAGTTTCTGCGTACCGCGTTAAATAGTCGGTTGCGACGATGATCCACCTCTTTCCTGAGGATGACATTGGAAACGGCCCGAGAAGATCCATTCCAATTTGCTGAAAAGGAGTCTCAGGTGGGTCTATGGGCTGGAGCAGGCCGGCAGTTTTCAGAGGTGGTGTTTTGCGCCTTTGACATTCGCGGCATGTCTTCACATAATGCTGTACCGACGCTAACAGCTTGGGCCAGTAATATTTCAGATGAATTCTGGCGAATGTCCGGCTGACACCTAAGTGACCCGAGCACGGTTCATCATGGCAAGCTTGTAATATTTCACGTCTCATGACTTGCGGCACAACGAGTAAGAACTTTTCTTTGTTGCTTCTGAAGTTCCTTTTGTAGAGTACATTACCACGGAGGCAGAACGACGATAATGTTCTCCTAAATACACGTGGGACTTGGGAGTCGTGCCCTTCGAGGAATTTTATCAATGGGAGCAGTTCTGTGTCGGATCGTTGCTGCTCGGCGATATCTGAAGCCTTCACAACACAAAGGAACGGAAAGTCGTCCTCTTCTGAAGAGGTAGAGTCCAGTGGCGAGCGTGATAAGCAATCAGCATCGCTGTGTTTTCTTCCCGACCTATATACAACTGTAATATCGTATTCTTGGAGCCTGAGGCTCCATCTCGCAAGTCGTCCCGACGGGTCTTTTAAGCTCGCCAGCCAGCAAAGTGAATGGTGGTCGCTGACGGCGCGGAACGGCCTGCCGTAGAGATATGGCCTGAACTTGCTAATCGCCCATATAACTGCCAAGCACTCTTTTTCCGTTGCAGAATAGTTCTTTTCAGCTTTTGACAGGGTGCGACTGGCATAGGCTATGACTTTCTCTTCTCCATTTTGCCATTGAGCTAATACCGCGCCGAGACCAAGATTGCTTGCGTCTGTATGGACTTCCGTGTCCGCAGTTTCATCAAAATGTGCGAGGATCGGTGGGGCTTGTAAACGTTTCTTTAGTTCCTCGAAAGCTCTCTCTTGTTCCTTATGCCAAACGAATGATTCTTCCTCTTTTGTGAGTCTGGTCAGAGGTTCTGCAATTTTCGAGAAATTTTCTATAAATCGTCTGTAGTAAGCGCACAAGCCCAGAAATCGACGCACCTCCTTCTTGTCTCTCGGCTTGGGGAATCGCGCAACGGCCGCAGTTTTGTCCGGATCCGGGCCAACACCTTCAGCGCTGATCACATGACCGAGAAAACGAAGCTTTTCATATCCAAACTGACACTTTTCCGGTTTAATAGTCAAGCCGGCCGACTGGATGGCGTGAAGCACTGAACGTAGTCGTTCTATATGCTGTTCAAAGGTTGCAGAAAATACCACAACATCGTCCAAGTATACTAAACATGACTGCCATTTGAGACCCGATAGAACACTGTCCATCATGCGCTGGAATGTCGCTGGCGCACAACAAAGGCCGAATGGGAGTGCTTTAAATTCGTACAAGCCGTCCGGAGTTACGAAAGCCGTCTTTTCGCGGTCTCTTTCATCCACTTCAATTTGCCAATACCCGCTTTTTAAATCTAATGACGAGAAATATCTGGCATGCCGTAGGCGATCTAATGTATCATCGATACGTGGCAAGGGGTATACGTCGCGCTTGGTCACGCTGTTCAGTTTCCGGTAGTCAACGCAGAATCTCAACGTGTTGTCCTTTTTCCTCACAAGCACTACTGGCGATGCCCACGGACTGTTGGATGGTTGGATGACATCATCCTCCAGCATCTCTTGCACTTGACCCTTTATGACCTCTCGTTCTTTGGATGAAACTCTGTACGGGTTTTGATGAACAGGTCTTGTTTGCTCGTCAGTTATTATTCGGTGTTTAACGATCTGCGTGCGACGTACTTTTGACGAGGTGGAGAAACACTCTGAGAAGTCTCTTATGAGGTCCTGTATGATTTGCCTTTCGCCTGATGATAGACTTCTATTTATTGAAACCGCAGCTCCGACATCATCCGTACTTCCCGGAGCAGGTGGTGCTGACGTGAGGCCACACAAATCTGTCGCTGCAGTAAAGCTGTGCAGAAAGGCAATGGCAGTGTCTTTTGCAACATGCTGTATTGCATTTCCGAAGTTTGTGAGCAACACACTGGCGCACCCATCACGTAATTGAATGATGCCCCGGGCTACACAAATGCCTTTCTTTAGTAGCAGCTCGACGTTGCTATCCGCTATGCCTTCGGAATCTGCAAATGTGTCATTTCTGACGCCAACCAGCACGCTGCATCGTGGTGGCACGGTTATGTCTTCGTCGATAACCCACAATGCAGTGCTCTCTACCTCCTTCTCGTCTATGGCCAGCTTCGTCGAGAAGGAAACGCTAGAATTTTGTAGGTTGATTATGGCACCGTTCGCTAGCAAGAAATCCATCCCGAGAATTACGTCCCTTGAGCATTCCGGAAGCACAATAAACTCAGCCACGTAAGTAGCACCCTGAATTCCTATCCTCGCGGTACATCTTCCCACTGGTGTTATCCGGTGGTCCCCAGCCGTTCTTATTTGTGGACCACTCCACGGCGTCAAAACTTTCTTGAGATCCCTCGCGAACGCGTAGCTGACGACTGAATAATCCGCACCGGTATCGACTAAAACGCTCAATTCCCGCTCGTCCACCGTAACGCGCAAGTCCGAAGAAATTGATTCCTTACTTATCTTAGCCGTTCTTTTTTGCCTGTCGCTGCTACCCTCGGGTCTTGACGGAGGATCTTCGCCTTGTCGAACAACAGCGGCCTTGCCTCCACAGGTCGCTGGACTTAGTTTTCCTGCCGCGGGCTCGTTGAACGTCTTGGTGGACCTGAGAATGGGGAACTTGGACGCCGGGGGCTCGGTGATCGGTAACGTTTCGGCGCCGGTGACCTTGGCTGGTGCTGAAAACTAGCAGATGGGAGTTGCTGCCTTGACAGGTAATCTTCTATCTCCATGGGTCTTTCACCATTACGCGGGCATGGTGCGTTCACAGAAAACCCCCGCAGGCCGGCCCTCCGGTATGGGCACGTTCTGTAAAGATGTCCAGCCTCTCCGCAATGAAAGCAAAGCGGCGTCCAGTCGGGTGTGCGCCACACGTCGCTTTTTCGTGGTCTCAGCTCTCCGAGAAAGGGCGAGCCATGCGAAGCCGACGGGCGTGTACTGGGGGCTACGAAAGAAGCATTGTGCACGGCAGGCTGGCGTAGAGCGTCCGCGTACGTTGGTATGCGACGTGTCTGCAGTGGTTGTTCCAGTCGAACAGGTTGCGGCTCAGGTTCCGGCTGAAGGATGGCGTGCCGGACTTCGTCACGAATGACGGCGGCGAGGGTCGAGACTGTTGGCATCACTTGTGGCTGCATCAACTTCTGAATCTCTTCCCTTACAATGGATCGCACCAGTTCTCTTAGCGTTTCACTGTTGTTACTTTGGCCTGCCGATAGGACGTCCACTGGTGCGCTACTGGCGTCTCGGTTGTAATGACGGGCACGCTGCTGTAGCGCCTTCTCTATGGTTGTTGCTTCGGTGCGGAACTCGGCAACCGTGCGTGGTGGATTGCGAACTAACCCAGCAAACAAGTCCTGCTTGACTCCACGCATTAGGTGGCGCAGTTTCTTCTCTTCCATCATGTTCGGATCAGCGCGTTTGAAGAGCCGGCACATGTCTTCGACATACATGCTGACACTCTCATTCGTGCGTTGACTCCTGGACTGGAGAGCGTTCTCTGCCTTCTCTCGGCGATCGGTGCTGGCATACGCAGCGAGCAAGTGTTGTCGAAAATCTTCCCATGTTGTTATCACCGCTTCGTGATTTTCGAACCACACCTTCGCTGAATCCTGCAACGCAAAGTACACGCGTCCAAGTTTCCTTGTCTCATCCCAGGCATTGGTCCTTGCGACTCGCTCGAAATGTTCCAGCCAGTCTTCTACATCTTCGTGCGAGTCACCGTGGAAGGGCTCAGGCAGGCACGGTGGTGACACGATGAGCTCGGATGTAGAACCTGCGGTGGCCATCGTTGTGGGGTCGTTTGTAAAAGCTGCTTGCGTTGCTGGAGCAGTGGTGAGCGGTCCGAATTCAGGCGGGTCTCCTCGAAGACGACGGCTCGAACGCTGGTGTACAGGAGTCAATTCGCCAGGTTCCAGTCGTTGAGGGTCGGGGCTCCGCTCTCTTGCGCCTGAGGGACTTCCAATCATACCCCGCACCTCCACCAGAATGTCACGTATTGCAAGAGGGTGACACAAACAATAGCTTTATTAAAGGGCGAACTTGTGCCCAGAAAAATAGGTAAATAACTGGGTCCGCTAAAGCGTTCCACACTAGCGTCTCTCTCGAACACCTTTTTTTCACCACCAGTCGATCAGGCCACCGTCGCGAGCCCGAGCACGAGGAGCAATGACTCGCGTTGCTACAGCGCGCGCAGGTGCGCTACGTTGTAGACGCTTGCATAGCGTCTCGCTGGTTCTCCTGGTAGAAGGCAGTCTCTGCGGCAATATCAATCAATCAACACGAAGATCACTGAATTCATAAATCTTACAATGCAACTAAGTATTGGTGAAGTATGGCAATGACGCGATGGATGTTTTGCAAGATAAACTCAATAATGTCTTTGAAACATTCAGAGAAATATTATTGTTGTAACACTATTAGGAGAAAGAACACAAATCAGACTGTAGCAAGCGACAGTCGTTAACAGAATGAATTTCATAATGTATCTTGATGTAATCGGCATACAAGAGAGAAGAACGAACATCAAGATAAAGATCGTTAGTGTAAATTAGGAATAAGAGTGGGTCTAATATACATTCTTCAGAGACTCCACTAGTAATTTTTTACAAGGAAGACATTTGGCTATTACGACAAGTTAACATGATTAATTAGCATATGAATGTGCAGAGCTTCATAACAGACAACTTAACGGGCCGCTCTGAATGTTTATTGTTTAACAACGTGCATGAGAAATCTTTCCCTGGCCCTACCTTGGAAGTCAATATCTAACGCTTATACATACGGGGTGGCGAAGGTTGTGCAGCGCAAGCAGTCTGTTTTTTCAATCGAACTCGCTAGGAGACGCTGCCTGCGTCGGTGTTGCGAGGCGAGAGAGGAGAGCGTAGAACAGAAAGGGGGAGAGAACGTGCATGCGCAGTGAAAGTGGTCATGTCGTGCGCTGGATTTAACTCGACTATAAGCATCTAAGAAAAAGCCAGGAATGAAACAAAACAATGCGGAAGCCTCCGCAGACATGAACGAAGGCAAGAACGAAGCATGAAACTTGGAAAACCGAAGGATGGGTGCCTCGTTCGGCTTTGGTTGGTCGGTAAGAACTTTATTGGAAGTCCGGCAGAGCTTTCGCCGACCGGGCCTTAGGTCTCCCGCGTGGGGGCGTCAAGGCCTTGCCTGACCACCGCCTCGTGGGCCTGCTGGACGGCCCAGTGTTGGTGACCGAGGCTGGGGCTGCACAGGGTAGCGACCAACCGCGGCGAAAGGGTTCCGGATTTAGCACCTTGCGGATTTCTGGCGCAGTCCCAGAGCATGTGATTTAATGTGGCAACCTCAATGTGGCATATCTTGCATATATTCGTCGAATATGTATTGGGGTATAGTCTGTTAAATAGTATTTGCCACGATTTTTTTCTGACTTGTTTCCGCCTATTCCCAAACAGCCGTTCATGAATAGGAAGCAATAAAAGAAAGCAATTACAAAAAAAGTAGAGGCAAGCGGCGCACATTTAAAAGTAAAAAAAACAACAACTTTAAAACTTTTTTTTGTAATTGCTAGCCGCAAGTACGAAGAGAAAAAAAATTGTAGGAAACGCAATTAAAAATATTGTTGCAAAAAACACAGAAAAAAGGGACAACGAAAAAATTTCCTCCGCTCAATTACTCTTCCAATCTCTTCTTTTTTCTGCTTAATTACTCACCCTCTTTAATTTTCGTAGATATCAACGAACTCCGTGAGGAGTCGTTCTTGTTTTTTACAACAACAACAGCAACAAAAAAAACGTCTGCGCGATAGTACCTTTTGTTCTTGAGAATGAAATTTTGTTATACGCTAGGTTATAGCAAAGTAGGCACGAAACGAAATAGTTAAGCCCCTGGGCCTTCACACGCTTGCCTTTCCGCGCTAAATTAACTGGAAACGGCTTCTTCTCCGGAAGAGTCGCTTCCCTTGCCGACCAGGTTCCCATCAATCAGAACGAGGCCAGCGGGAGCAGCCAAGTGCTGCCTGACTAGGTCTTATCTAGAATGAATACTACGCATCAAGCTAAGAAATAAAAGCGGGAAATAAAAGCAGGAAAGTTTTCCCGCGGGCTGTGGTTCAATGGGAAACTTTTAACGAACTTCAAATCTTAGTGAACAGCCTTTATTTTGACGTTGTTACTTTTACTTTGTTTTAGTTTTTCATATTGTCAGAATTTCTGCCAATCTATTTGTCTAGGAATGCCGCACTGAAACAGCAAATAAGAGGTAGTAGCTTTGTGGCTGCAAGGTGGCGTAGTAATGATGGTTAGCGAGACACATAATTATGCCCTGGAGATCCGTGTTATCTCGGTTGCGATGTGTGTAATAACAGGGCAAATGGTGCCCGCCCACTTACTCATTCACTCACTCACATGTACGCATGCATACAGTAGAAAGAGCGAGCCTAATACTGAACGGACGTAAACATGTACATCATGGTAATCAGAACGTGTGAACAGGGGCGCCCTTCATATACGTGGTGCTTCATAAGCAGAGCGATAAAAAAGCCAATAAAGCAGAGGCACGATCATCAAAGTTAGGTTTGGTTTAAAGTTCTGGACCTTGTAGTTTCACTCAATGAATATTAATCAACTTGCGGCCCAGCGGCCTTTTTATAATGGATTTTCACCGACGGCGAACAAAAGGATGCCATTTCCACTGGTTTAAAACCACCAGTGATATTGCCAAATGGGCTTACCATGAAACTCTGTTCTTTTGTGAAGTACTGGAGTTTGGTTTCCTACACGCACTTCAGTTTAACCTTATATTTATTGTGCATGTTTAAGGAACCTAGAAAAACTTCAAAATACACAATTAGGTATACACTTTCCAGAATTGATGGATTTTTATGTGGGGTTTAACGTCTGAAAACCACCAAATGATAATGAGAGACGCCGAGTGAAGGGCTCCGGAAATTTAGACCACCTGGGGTTCTTTAACGTGCACCCAAATCTCAGCACACGGGCCTACAACAATTCCGCCTCCATCGGAAATGCAGCCGCCGCAGCCGGGATTCGATCCCACGACCTGCGGGTCAGAGTCGGAGTACCTTAGCCGCTAGACCACCGCGGTGGGGCACACTTTCTAGAAACTCCTTAGTCTGTACACTCCCAGCAAAGAAAGTCCAATATTTAGCAATATGCAAAATACAACGTAGCCTAACCCTAGCGTATACACATGCCTGATTAAAAAAATGTGTTGTTTTACGGCATACTGTGGTAGGTTCCAGAAAATTTCACAATCTGGTACTCTTAGCGTGCAGCTATATCCAAGTGTGTGGGCCTTTAGCATTCTGCCTACATTTAAATGTGGCCCGGCGAACCCCACGACCTTTATTAAGGTTCGCACTCACGCATCATGACCACTATAGTCTAACGCGGTATGCGTTCGGAGTTTTTAAAGACCGCTACACTGATAAAACACGACGTTCCACTTGTGTGCCAGAGTTTTAGACGTTCCACTTGTGTGCCAGGTCTTTCCGAGGGCTCTGCCGGTTCGATATACGCATGGTGACCTACTTTCTGAAAAAAGAATGTAGTACACTCAAACTAATCTATATTGTCCCATGCTATCTCCCCTGTTGTTCCTCGGCACAACAAAAGCACCGGGTCGACAACAATGCTGGCGCAAGTGAGTGTCCATCTCAATATGGACCTCAAACACGCATCGCCCGATCTCTTCTCATAAGTGGGCTGTCCAAATGTACAAGTCATTTTTTTCTTGGTTATTTAAAGACAACACTGTCGGGGCAGGGTCAGTTGGCAAGATAAGCTTGTGGACTCGCTTCACCCTGTCACTCTAGGATAGCTCTAGCATCTACTTTACATATCAAAAACAAGTAAATATTGTGAACTAATGCCTGTCATTGTATGAATGTTTTAACGTATTCACTACCTACGCTGAGCGAAAAAGGGGGAGTGGGTCGCATCAGAAGCCTTCATCTTGGAGATGAGGTTCGATGCAAGGCAGGAATGACCAAGCTGTTTGCTCACCCATGTGCAGTGATACCGACTCATCTTGTATGGCCAGGTCTTTCACTAAACAGATCGTAGTACCCAACATGGTTATGTACTGAATACGCTGCTCATTACACCAACGAAAAAGAAATGCATTGGCGCTCTACGTTACCTACAAAAAAGGGGGGGGGGAACGAACGTTACCACTCCGGTTAGTATGCAATCATGAACTTCAAACAATGTGTATTTGTTAAAGAAAATTGCAATAATAATTTTCATATATCACATTTGTGTTAAACATAAAACTTCTAACCCAAATAGAGGAATATATTCAATATGCTCATTTAACGAGTATTATCTCTGCAAATGTAGCGGACTTTAGCAGGGTATGGGGGCTTAAAGCTGCTCGTTACATGTAATGGCTAGTGACTCTGCTGAAGTCATCTTTGTCAATGCGACAATATACACTATAAGATGCAATCATCCATAAAGAACCCTAGGTGGTTGAAATTTCCGGGGCCCTCCACAACGGCATCTCTCATAATGAAATGGTGGCTTTTGGACGTTGAACGCCACGTATCAATCAATCAATCAATCAATCAGTCAATCAATCAATCAATCAATCAATCAATTAATTAATCAATCAGATTTAGTCGTACAAGCTAGGCACAATAAAATTATCTCTGAACTCTGCAGAAATTTGCAGAGATCGGCTTTTTCGGAGTCCTAACAGTTCCTCCAGTGGACATTGCCGAAATCGCAACCGTGCGCCAGTAGGGAATTTGCGCGTTTGTGACACTAAATTCCTTTGGGCCTTTTCTGTCGTCTAGTTTGGGCCACCAAAACTTGTGGCGTGTGCCACGTCGACGCCGGCACGCATGTGCGGATGGTCTACACACAGAAAAAAAGGCTTTTCTTAGGACTCGCTGAAGAAAGTGTTTATGCCTTATTCACGGAAAAAATATTTTCGTTGGAACATTTGTACTTCACTTTTGCCTGTATAATTACTGCAAATATTTGCGAGAGTTTATGGGAGCCTGTTCAGCAACAGCCTCAGTGGCTCAGGGTTTGAATAAAAATAATAATAATTATAATAATAATACTAATAATAATAATAATAATAATAAAGAGTAGCTGACGTTGCGGAGAAAAGAAAGTAAAACTTGTTTTAAAAACAAAGTTGATATGTCTCACACACTTTGTAGCAACTACTTTGTAGCAAGTATGATAAAATTACCCTTATTAAGACATTTTTCAAAAATAGTTTTCTTCGCTCTACCAGTTTCAAACAGGTTCTTTAACTCTTCATTGTGCATAAATTTCATACACAAGATCTCTTCTTTAGAAGAGTAATATTTATGTGTTACATCATTATAAACTTTCGAGAACAACTGCTGATAAAATAATTATCTCCGTGTTTAATATGTTTAATATATGCAGCCGAAAAGAAAGCTTGGCTAGTGGGTGCTGTATTCATGAGTACGAAATACTCAATCCAATCTAAAACTTTATTTTCCAGATATGTGTCGTTTTCTCGTGGAATTACCCATTCGAACCACTGTCACAAAGTCGCGAATGGTTCACATACGGGAGTTTTTTTCTTGTTTTTTTTCGTGGTGTGAAGGAAAAGGGGGCCTATGCCTTCCCTCCTTTCCACATCCGCAAAAAAAACCTTTGTCTAAACCTTTCTTTAGCGATAACCGTGGTTGGGAGACTAGTGGAATTTCACTGGGAGAGAAGGAGCACTAAAAAGCACGCTGAAAGCGCCCTCTTTGGAGCCGGCGTGTTTCAGTTGCTGGACAGGTACAGGAGCACTGTCATCCGTTGGTAGAGTGAGAATGCTCATACTGCGCCGAGAGCAGCCAGGAACATTTCGCAGTGCCGTCGTTTGCAAAAAACTCAGTAGGCTCATTACGACAAGTCACATCGTCTTTGAACGTAAGAGCCTCCGACTGTTTTTTTCAGCCTGCGAGAGCCGCGGCAATGGTAGCAACCAGGTGTAGCTTTAAACGACTCTTCTGCTATTTTGTACAGATGGTGTCACAGAACGAGCGCTCAAAATGGGCGCGCCGCCAACTTCTTGCGATAACGCGCGGGAGTGACGCCGCGAGGTCAACGAAAAAAAAAGAAAACAGAAAACAAGCATCCAAGGCTCCCCGGGCGCGCGACGCTCTCCCCTCGGAAGCGTGGCTTTGCCGATGAACCTCCTCACCCCACAACGGCGGCCGAGCAAGCACTGGAAATTTCTAGAAGGAAAGGGGCGTGTTATGCCGGGTTGAGTCATCTGTCGGGGACGGCCCTCGTACAGTCTCGCACCTTCCCCCAGCCTCCACTGCGCATCGCGCCGACGAAATGATGAGAACTTTCTGGAATGTCGCGCGGAAGGTATTTAACCGAGCAGTGGAGATGAGAGATCAGGAGAAGACGGAAGTTAGCGCCAGAGCGCGTAGGGATTCCGCCGTGTAGTCGGCGAAGGTTTTGTCCGTAGCGACAAAGCAGGAGAAGAAGAGGATTTCCACCTGAGTGGTGAAGGCTCGAGCTACAGGCAAGAGCGTGTGTCTACCGCTATCGAGCGAAGACGCGTGGCAACAGCTGCGTGTGTGAAGCCGACGTTTTTCCGGCGAAGAAGTTTGAAGCTTGGAGAGTGGCAAATTGAAGACACGAGGTTTCCTGGAAGAGAAACTTCAGGGGCAGCGGAACGACAACAACGCTGGACTTTGAGTGAGTGATTCTCGTAAGAGTATCATCCAGACTTTTGTTCCAAGAACTTTGGACTGAATAGGTTTTCTATCTCTTTAGTCTTTAAGTGTCTTGGTTGTTCAATGCATGCGACTGCATTGTAGTGCGTAGTGTTGTCTGTGTCCGTTGTTTCGAGTTTGGTTGATTGTACTGTGTAGTACGTTGTTTGATTGGTGACATATTGTCCTCATCTATTGTGGAGTGTGTATTCTTGTGTATGGTTTTCGATCTGCCATTATTGAGAATATATTGTGTTTTGTTTATCAACTCTCGGCTCTGACTTGTTCTTTGGGCCACAGCCGGCGTCCGCTGGCGCGCCAAAAAGGACCACTTCTAAACTGTCCACGCTTTCGTGGTGCGGTTCGGGGGGCCGATACTTCGGCCCTTGGAATTAGCCCGGCGATCGCCTCCCGAATTAACGGGACTGGTGTGACAATTATTCTGGCGTCCACGACACAGGACCTTTTGGTGCACAGTGTGTCCAAAGTAGTGAGAAAGAGCCTCGAGTTGTTGATAGTGCTATCGGAACGATTTTGTGTGTTGTTCAGTGTTGTCGTTAACGAGTGCAGGAGAGTGTTCCGATAGACTGATTTAGGCAGATACTTTTTATACGCGGCAAGACTTTATTTGCGAGACACTTAGATCTCGAAAAGTTAGTTGCTCTTGGTGAGAAGATGGGTCTTTCTGGCACCGAACTACGGAAATGGGTAAGCCAGAAGGAGAAAGAGGCGGTGGAGAGAGAGAGGTTGGCAGCTGAGAGGGCCAAGGAAAAAAAAAGCAGCTGAGTTGGAGAGAGAAAGGCTGGCCGCCGAAATGGCGAAAGAAGAAAGAGAGGCAAAGGAGCGACAGCTGAAGGAAGAAAGAGAGCAGCAATTGAAGTTGAAGCTGGAGAGAGAAAAGTTGGCAGCCGAAAGGGCGAGAGAAGAAAGAGAGGCAAAGGAGCGACAGCTGAAAGAAAAAAGAGAGGAAAGGGAACGGCAGCGGCAGCACGAGATGGAACTCAAGCGGCTCCGGTTGCAACAGCGAAGTGAAACTCCCGTCAAAGCTAGAGTTGAAAGCAGCGAACGGGAAGATTATGGCGTCCGCTTGAACCCAAGCAAGCTGCTCGTAGCGTTTGATGAAAGGAAGGACGACCTTGACGCGTACCTTTACCGATTTGAGACGATTGCAAGGAGCCAGAATTGGCCGGAACATCAATGGGCAACTGCTTTAAGTACCTGCTTGAGTGGTGAAGCGCTCAGTGCGTACGGAAGGCTGACGCTGACCGATGCAGCCAACTACGTAAAAGTGAAAGCTGCTTTGCTGAAGCGATTTATATTTACTGTGGAAGGATTCCGGGACCGATTTCGGACCGGAAAGCCAGCTGATGGTGAGACGGCTACGCAGTATGCCGCCCGACTTTGCCATTATTTCGACAGATGGATTGAACTTTCAGGGACAGCACAGGAGTACGATGAGCTTAGAGAGCTCCTAATTAGAGAACAATTCCATACTAGTTGCCACCCAAGCCTGTCGCTGTACTTAAAAGAGAGGAGAGCTAAGTCACTTGAAGACATGCTTGATTTGGCTGATCAATTCTTGGAAGCGCAAGGTGGAACTAATTTGGCCAAAGTCAAGAAGGAGTGTCCCGAAGATCCGAAAAATCCAGCACCCGAATAAAAGAAGCGTGCACCGGAGAGTGTTCCGCGATGTTTTCTGTGTAACCGAGTGGGTCATCCCGCGAGCAACTGTCGTACTAACTTTACGAACCCTACGGTAGTAAAATGTTTTAAGTGTGGTCAGACTGGGCACAAAGCAGACGCATGTCGAAATGGAGCGAGTCAAACTCACCAGGTATCCTGTGTGCTAGCAGCACCGAAATCCGATGGTGATGCCGTCACCGACAGATTCGTAGAATTAAAAAATGGGGAGAAAATTCTTATTGTGGGTGCTGTAATGACGAATGCCAACGCTGCCTGGGAATGTTGCGGGCAAGAAGATTACGGTGTTAAGAGACACTGGTAGCTCCACGGTTATCGTGCGGAGAAATTTGGTACGGGAAAGTGAGTTGACAGGCAGAACGAAACCGGTTTGCCTAATTGACCGTACGGTTCGGGTGCTTCGCGAAGCAGAGATTGAGGTGGAAACCCCGTACTTCAGCGGGAAGCTTACCGCTCTATGTATGACGGCCCCCCTTTACGACCTTGTCATCGGAAACATCGACGGGGCGCGAGGACCAAATGATCCGGAATGTTTGGGAGAAGACCCTAAGATAGAGCCCTCGCCAAACCAGCGACCGCGAGATACAGTGGAGGAGCATCCTGTGACGGATCTCACTAGAGCCCAAGGTGAAGCCGCGGCGCAAGAGACAGCGAATGAGAAGATGATCGTGCTGAATGAGTTCACGTGCTGGGCAGCTGGACGTACGTCGGCACGACCTCAATCGACCGACAGTGTAAAGATGACGGAGTCTGCCAGCCAGGCCAAATGTCGGGACGTGAACAAGCGGGTGAATAACCGGGCAGGATCGGTTGAGCGTCATGACCCGTTAGCAGTGTCGGAAGTGACAATGATGGCTGAGACGCCGCCTCAGATACCGTCGTTGGAAGGGGCTCGCCGGAAGAAAACGAGCAAAAACAATAAGAAGAGATCGAGCGAGCACCGCAAAAAAGGGCGCAAGCGCCGTTCAAAGTACACAGGATAAGTGCTGAGGTCGAATCATAATGTGTTGGGCAGTGCTGAGTGCCATATGTTGCGTTAATGTTGTGTTATCCTGTGTCACAAGTGTCGAAGTGTTTGTGCTGTGATGTGATGTATAGTGTTGTATAATTGTTGTAAAGACAGAACTTTGTACGTTTGTGTTGTTCGGAATGTGTGATGAAGCGTTGTACTCATGTACCTGCGGTTATATCTCATGTGTGTGAGATTGAATTGTAATGTCCAATTGAATTGAGTGATATATAGTGAATGTGACGTGTCATGAGCGACGGACTATGTTACAGTCTTTCAGAGTGTGTGGTGATTGTTCGCGCTCGTTTGTGCGGTTTTGAATATTGTGAGATAATATTCTTAAAGTGGGGACCAGTGTCACAGAACGAGCGCTCAAAATGGGCGCGCCGCCAACTTCTTGCGATAACGCGCGGGAGTGACGCCGCGAGGTCAACGAAAAAAAAAGAAAAGAGAAAACAAGCATCCAAGGCTCCCCGGGCGCGCGACGCTCTCCCCTCGGAAGCGTGGCTTCGCCAATGAACCTCCTCACCTCACAACGGCAGCCGAGCAAGCACTGGAAATTTCTAGAAGGAAAGGGGCGGGTTATGCCGGGTTGAGTCATCTGTCGGGGACGGCCCTCGTACAGTCTCGCACCTTCCCCCAGCCTCCGCTGCGCATCGCGCCAACGAAATGATGAGAACTTTCTGGAATGTCGCGCGGAAGGTATTCAACCGAGCAGCGGAGATGAGAGATCAGGAGAAGACGGAAGTTAGCGCCAGAGCGCGTAGAGATTCCGCCGTGTAGTCGGCGAAGGTTTTGTACGTAGGGACAAAGCAGGAGAAGACGGAAGTTAGCGCCAGAGCGCGTAGGGATTCCGCCGTGTAGTCGGCGAAGGTTTTGTCCGTAGTGACAAAGCAGGAGAAGAAGAGGATTTCCACCTGAGGGGTGAAGGCTCGAGCTACAGGCAGAAGCGTGTGTCTACCGCTATCGAGCGAAGACGCGTTGCAACAGCTGCGTGTGTGAAGCCGACGTGTTTCCGGCGAAGAAGTTTGAAGCTTCGAGAGTGGCCAATTGAAGACACGTGGTTTCCAGGAAGAGAAACTTCGGCGAGGTTTCCTGGAAGAGAAACTTCAAGGGCAGCGGAACGACAACAACGCTGGATTTTGAGTGAGTGATTCTCGGAAGAGTATCATCCAGACTTTTGTTCCAAGAACTTTGGACTGAATAGGTTTTCTATCTCTTTAGTCTTTAAGTGTCTTGGTTGTTCAATGCATGCGACTGCATTGTAGTGCGTATTGTTGTCTGTGTCCGTTGTTTCGAGTGTGGTTGATTGTACTGTGTAGTACGTTGTTTAATTGGTGACATATTGTCCTCATCTATTGTGGAGTGTGTATTCTTGTGTATGGTTTTCGATCTGCCATTATTGAGAATATAATTGTGTTTTGTTTATAAACTCTCGGCTCTGACTTGTTCTTTGGGCCACAGCCGGCGTCCGCTGGCGCGCCAAAAAGGACCACTTCTAAATTGTCCACGCTTTCGTGGTGCGGTTCGGGGGGCTGATACTTCGGCCCTTGGAATTAGCCCGGCGATCGCCTCCCGAATTAACGGGACCGGTGTGACAGATGGCGACGATGACGGCTGGACGTCTGCCAAATGCGTCGTTGCAGGAAAACACTATGTATTAGGATAACGAAGAACAAGTGGTAGTCTGATTTCACGTGTATATTGCGCCTGCCCCTGCAGAGAATACGCCGGGGCTTAGACTGTTTTGATCATGTGGTCCCCCAATCGTCACCTTCTCATGTGCTCTCCGGGAGTGTGCCGTATTCGAGTGACAGATCAAGTGGCCCTGAACTCAGGGCACTGCCTCTCACTCCTCACTTCCCTACCCCTCTACTCCTGTTCTTTCAATTGAATTCGCCATAACAATGATTATGTCCGCCGCGTAGCTGCCTGTAACTGTTGTTAGCCGTAGTGTTCGTGTGCCAGCGGTATTGGTGCGTTTAGTTTAAACAAAAGGTAGAGCTAAACCGAGTCTATCAAAGTAGCGAGAACAAAAATTTAAAAAAATGTTGTTTTTTGTTTTTTTCACAAGCAAAAAAATTGACGTTCTGTGCCCAACTTGCATTCTTCTTAAAGGTTTTATTCCTGTCATGGGGTCACGCCTGTTGTCCATGATGAGCAAATTTCTGTTTAGGCAGGCTCCGACAGTATTACAACTGTAGACCGGTGAAAATACAGGCTGTGTCCTAGATGGGTCAGGATTGGACAAAACGCCGATTGTAAATGGGGCTCACGAAATTAGGGAGTTTGATGTGGTGCTTGTTCACCACGCTGTCCTCAACAAGGTAACTTCCTTCTCACTTCAACTTTTAGACGTCAGTTTTGTGTCACCGCAAGCTCTCGAAGAAGTTATTTGCTTTCCCCACGTACGAAGCGTGACAATCAGCTCATGGTATGGAATTAACCAGTCCATGCGCTTTCCCTCCGGACAGCCTGTCTTTTGGGCACGAAAAGGCGCAGGGACCAACAATCAAGCTGCTACAATTCAATTCCATGAAATGCATGTTCCTACAGTTTGTCATGATAGATTTTGCAGATTTTTTCAAGTTCGGTGTGGCGATGGCCCAATACAACCCTCATATAGAGTTGGTGCGTTTCAAAAATTTCTATCCACAATTTTTACAAAATGAAAATGACTCCTCCCTCGCTTTCTTTGTCAAAACCGGCAGGCGGAAAGCTGCCCGACGCTGCGACAAATTATTTTATTAGGCTGAGCTCTGGGAAAGTGACACATGCTGAAAAATGTAATGAGTAACGAGACACCCCACGTTACCGAGTTCTAAAATTGTAACGAGTACATTACTCAGTTACCAAAAAATGTAACGCGTTACCGCTAATGGCGTTACTTTTAACGCGTTACCGCCAACACTGCCTGTAGGCCGGCCACTAAAAATCTGCGCAGCTAATGGGGCCTTACCGCTCAAGCGAAAGCGGGGAACTTTCGTGGCCAAAGGGTGCGTGATTGCTGCAACGTTCAGAGAGCGGTAGTCAACTTATCCTCCATATTCCTTCTCGCCTTTTTGACGTCCACACTTCCCTCAACCTTCCTACACGTATTGGGAAAGGTGGGACGTGAAAGGTGCTCAAGGAATCCCCAATTAACAGCGTTCCACTGAGCGGCACTAATTTGCAATGGCACGCACCCTGGAAACGCGGCAATGCGAAGGGAAGACTGAGGCATTCGGAACGTATTAAGCGTGTGAACATAAACAAGAAAGCACCGATAACCGATCGTGTACAAAGTTTTTGCGGACTAGGTCAACACACATTCGAACGAATACCAGGGCCAACGATCGAACACGTCGGCGGATTCGGTTTCGTATGTGGGCGAGGTGGTTAAAATATAAACCTATACTTGGTTGTTCCCGAAGCACTACTTAAGTGAACTAAGTTTAATTGAGCTGGAAACGATGACTGGGATGAACGCGTGGGCATCACATCTCAAGGTGAACTGAATTTGGCAATGCCTTGATTATACGTAAACATTAGGCAACAAACCAGCATTTACACCCACAGGAAGAATGAACAGATGCAGGCGCAGTATGATTAAAAATGGGCGAACAGATATCACAGAAACAAATTTCTAGGAAGATTTGGGGTGCGACAAAAATTTTCGATTGAAACGTACGAAATTGGCAACGTTATTGTGTGGTCGTTGTTTCCTAGGAAACAAAAGTTAGTTCAAATGCATTCCTTGAAGAGAACATGAAATTCACATCAATCATCTTAAAATGATACGTACTTCCGATAAGACAATAGATCAGAAGCGTATAAAATTGATAAAATTTCAAGCTTATATGGTAATAACGAAATGGTTACTTCGCTGATACACTGCCGGATTTTTTTTTACTCTAAATTGGCATCACATGACATCGATTCGATTGGTTAAGAGCAGCTCAGAGCCGGTCAGCTTCGCCATGCCTTTAGCCTTGGGCCAGAAGTGCAAGCTAAGCTAAGCTTACTTTTGAGTTTTAATGCGAATGCATTTCTTAGTCGGGCTATGTCAGGCATCCGGTGTTGTCCATGGCAGTGTGAGCACGCCGGCAGGTGTCATCTCTGTGCTCTCACTCCCTCTCTCATAGCAACAGCTACGGGCGCACATGCTTATCCTTGGCCTAGCAACAGGAGCATGTGGTACGAGAGAGTGTAGGAGAGGACAGATGCAGTGCTTCACCACTCCTGCTCTCACTATTCGCTTTCTCTCCTCCCTGCGCCCCACTCTCACGTCTTCTCGCGCCCCAGAGAGTGAAAGTAAACGTTCCTTTGTACTGTCAGTAAATAAAGTGGGCGGGACCCTTTGTCCAGAGCTCCACTGGCTATAGCGGCTCGCCTCGCCGGGTCCGTGCTTTCCGATTGGTTTCCCAGGGCCTGATACGAGAATCGCGCCTTCCACAACAAGTTTGATAACATTTGTGCTTGTATATGTGTCGAGTTTGCCACAACAAGACGCGAGAGACAGCTTTAAGTAATGTGTGTAAGTGTGGGTACCCCTCCGTACCAGGAGCACTCATATTGATAATCGGAAGTGTGTACTTTAGGAAGTGTGTAGGTTGGGACACGTGTTCGTCTGAAGACAGCCCAGTCGCGACCATTTGTTGACTGGGCGCCTCTCAAGAACATTCGGAAATGCGTGCTCGAGACGCCACTGTGAAACGCCAACGCCGAGCCTAGAACGCTGGCGCTCCCATCTCCCGTTCGCTGGCTGGGTGCCTCTCCAGGCGATGGCAGAAGTCGGTGAAGGCGAATACCTGACGGAAATAGAACTCTCTCTCGACGCAAGAAATCACGATTCCCTTCGAGAAGGTGGGGGAATTTTCAAGCGTAACTGCAGGTCGCTTGCCGAATGTAGTTGTATACCATTTGGCTTATTCGCTTAAGTTGAATTCTAATGGCAGATCCAGATAAGGCTTTTAAATGTGAAGCATTTCTTTCTGAACTTCGGCGACTTTGAGCGTATCTATCTATCTATCTATCTATCTATCTATCTATCTATCTATCTATCTATCTATCTATCTATCTATCTATCTATCTATCTATCTATCTAGCCGCCTATGACTTTTACCTCTCCTGCGTTTTGATAATAGTATCGATAACAAACTCGGTTTTATATAACATGACTGTATGGCCAACATAACTGACTAGTCATAACATGAAAATAATATGTATGTCCTAAATGTCATAAATTAAATGGCATGATGTTGCTGCTCTTGCGGTGGTTTCATTCACATGTTATGTTGCAAAACTGGTATCGTATGACATGACTGCGTGGCGAACACAAGCGACAGACCGTAACATGAAAATCATGAGGTGCGTGTCATGTCACAACATGACTACAAGGCATGCTCATGATGCGCTCGTGGCCATTTCGCTAGCTTTGCATATACCGAATTTGGTACGAAACCATAACCAGCAATAAACGAAGCCGCAAGTACAATTCGCCACCCGCAAGTACGAAGACTAGGCGAATGTGTGTACTACCAATCATTCCCTTAGTCGCTGAATGATCGCAGCGCCAGAATCCCCTTTAGTTAATTTTAGGAACCTCTATGCATGTAACAACATGACTACATGCTACGCTCATGATGCGCTAGCGATTGTTTCACTTAACATGTACCAAAATTGGTCTTACTCGACGCGAACGGACGACATAAGTAAATGACACATCCAAACATGATAATCATGAGATGCGTATTGTGTAACAACATGACTACGTCCCACACTCATGATGCGCTCGCAGCCGTTTCACTACCTTCACATATGCCAAAATTTGGCATTACGTTACGTGAATGGAGGACTAAGGTATGTGACTGGTGCAAACATAATAATCATGAGGTCCCTGTCATGTAAGAACATTAACCCTTTCCGTCCTGATGGTGTCAATGCACACCACCACACATTTCCCCTAGTATCTCGGAAACGTAACCATTACTGCTCATTCTTGAAGGCGTAGTTCTTCAATAATCCCCACTGCAATTGAAACCAATATTGCGGCACGTTTGTGGAGGTAGCAGCCACAAAGAAGAAGAAGCAGGACCGAGGTCTTCCGTGAAGCCGAGGCGCGTAAGTTGAGGCGGGTAAGCGCCATTTTCGGGACGACGTACCAAAGCTGTTTCGGTGAGTATTAGGCTGAAAAGTAAGAAGTTGGTGTCTATTTTGTGTATATCATTGATTGGCAGGAAAAAAGAAGCCATTTTTTTCATTTTTCAATCACTTGGGCCTTATTTACTTACTTTGATACCATGGTAATTAATCTATGAATGCTTGTACCAGTGGCTCAATTTTTTGTTTGTGGTCTTCTGAGGTTCTAACTACGAGAAAAACGCGCACAAAAAGTCTATCCGACCAAAATGAAAAAAATCCATGGCTGAAAGGGTTAATACACGCCACACCCAAGGCGCCAATACACTTCGACGTAAGCTGGCGCGCATGCGCGCCGGCATTTGTTTTATTGCTTCACGCCGGCGATGCCATGACAGGCACTGATATCCGCCTAGTAGAGATCAGTGGCCCTACCCACTGACCTTCATTGCGGATCTGCATGCCACATACTCGCAGGCGCGCGTTGGCTGCTTTGCTTTGACGCATGCGCGTTTGAGCACACACAGTGTCCCTCCGTCATGAAGAGAGGCAGACGCGGTGCTGTCTAACGTCGTCGGCGCAAAATGAAGCATGTCGCATTTCGCACCGATTACCACCAGGTCGAGCCAACGAACGCTGGTCGCGCCGGCTACGCCTGGCGTCACACTACACAGTGCTCGCGTTTTGCTGTAGCGTGGCATCACTGCGCCCAGCCTGCACGCACGTCAACGTTGCGTCAGAGTATATGGAGCCCTTTATGATGCGGTCGTCGCCGTTGCGCTAGCTCCATATGTACCAAATTTCGTATCACGAGAAGTGAAAAGGCGATGAACGTAAATGACACGTTCAAACCTGATAATAATATGCATTTCATGTAAAACATGACTGTAAGCTACGCTCATAGCGTTCTCGCGGCATTTTCAATAGTTCCACATATATCAAAGTTGGTACTACGTGACAAGAGTGGACGATGAATGTAAATGGCACGTCCGAATATAATAATCATGATATGAATTTTATGTAAAACAAGACTACATCCTACGGTCATAGCACGCTCACAGCCGTTTCGCTAGCTCTATATATAATAAAGTTTGTATCAGGTTACGATAACATAAGTGACGAAAGTAATTGAAACGTCCAAACACGATAATCATGACATAGAAGTCATTTACCTCCGCCTCTTAACGTTGTGTTGATTTTAAAGTGACTCATCACCCTTCTTCATTCGTGCTTCGCTTATCATCGATCCTAACTGTACGTGGGATTTACCAATTTTTCTGCTCTGAGTGGAGCAATCACATTCCAATGGATGATTCTGAGCGTAAATTGCGTGTTCCAATGGCAGGTGGAGAGCAACCGCAGATCACGGATTGCACCGTGCACGGAGCAAGAATTCTCGCCCCGCCGAAATCGGCGGGTTTGACCGGAAGGTTAAGTGACGTATTCTGTGCACCCGCCTTTCATGCAATCATCTATAGATGTCCCGGAAAACACTTACCGCTCTCTCGCCCCCTCTCGTGCTCCCTTGCTAGATTTACGCTAACCGAGAGCTCCCGTCGAGGAGGAGGAGTAAAAAACCTTTATTGATGCTCACTGTGCCAGATAGCCCTTATCCCCACCGGGCTGGTTGACATCCTTAGTCCGGGACGTCATTAGTCGAGGTCGCCACCCGAGCCCGCTGGACTAGATTTCACTGTTCCCCTAGTGTGGAGCTATTGAGTAGGGTCGTCTCCCAGTCCTCTTTGGTGGGGTTGGGAAAGGGGGTTAATATTGGGTTCACTTGGCAGGCCCAGACCATATGGTAAGTGTTGGCCACTTCCCCACAATACTGGCACTGCCCACTTATTTTTGGGTCGTAATATTTGAGTATGGCTGGACAGAGCAGCGTGTTTGTCTGTAGGCACCCTCCACTACGGCGTTCCTCATTATCATATGGTGGTTTTGGGACGTTAGACCCCACATATCAATCAATCAATTCAATCAATGTCTGTAGGCACCACAGGACGCACTCCTCCGTTTTCGAGTGTCGTCGAGACGCGCGCATTCCAATCGCAGATTTGGAGAGAGCAAACCCGCTCGTATCTGCGCGCTCCGTTCGCAATCCGGCCCAGCGCTAACGATCTGTCATTAGAATTCAACATAAGACGAAGCTGGAGTAGCGAATAGCAGCGTTTGCTGACCCTTTTCAAGAAGCGTTGCAGGGCTCAAGGAGATACGGCGACGCTGCGGTTCGTACAAGACGCTGTTTCTCCTAAGTCCTCTCATTCTGGATCTTTTATTTTCGCTAAATTTCATCATGAATGAACTCTGTCATCTTATTAATTTCGCAGGGCGCAGGGTGACAGTGGTCCTTGTCGTTTTCTGTACGCTGTCGTTTTATTCTTTTCTTGCTGAATGGCGGATACTGCCGCCATTTCGGCTTCAGTAGTGAGGCATATTTTTCCTAATTATGTTGGGAGTGAAGCTCCTCACGCTTTGGGTCGTATGTACACTTTCGTCGTAGTCATTGTAGTAGCCAGTTGCATGCGTTGTATTGCATGTCAACAAAAACGGTGTCACAGCATATTATCGGAGTGATTGAAGATGAGTTGGGCGAAGCGTCCATCAGTCCGCCCGTGCTTCCGTGCATCTGTGCGTGCGTCCATCCGTTTCGCCCCGCTCGTCATCATTCACCTCGTGGATATGCTAAAATTTGTAAAACCTCTTTGCCACAACAAGACAGACAGACGGACAGACGGACAGACGGACAGACGGACGGATGGACGGATGGACGGATGGACGGATGGAACGGATGGACGGACGGATGGACGGACGGATGGACGGACGGATGGACGGACGGATGGACGGACGGATGGACGGACGGATGGACGGACGGATGGACGGACGGATGGACGGATGGATGGATGGATGGATGGACGGACGGATGGACGGACGGATGGATGGACGGACGGATGGATGGACGGACGGATGGATGGATGGACGGATGGATGGATGGATGGATGGATGGATGAATGGATGGACGGACGGATGGATGAATGGACGGACGGATGGACGGACGGACGGACGGTCGGATGGATGGATGGATGGATGGATGGATGGATGGATGGATGGACGGACGGACGGACGGACAGATGAATGGACGGACGGACGAACGGATGGATGGACGGACGGACGGACAAACGGATGGATGGATGAATGGACGGACGGACGGACGGACGGACGGACGGATGGATGGATGGATAAACAGACAGACAAGAACTTCATTAGATCCTGAGGAGATATCGCGAGAACCCTTATCGTGGATCCGCGGAAACTGCTGACCCTGCCGTTAATATTTTCTAATTAATCAATTTGTCAACCTGTTCTACTTTGAAGCGCATAGACAAAAGCTGACTTATCTTAATTGAACAATCGTATTTGAGCGAATCAGACATTTTGAATTGAAAATGTTTCGTTACCTTTGAGAATTTCAAAGTACTTTCTACGTGGATGCCGCATATTGGTGAGCGACGAGAAAATTTATTGAAAACTGATAAAATTATCTAGGGTCACCACTAATATTGTGAACAATGACACGTAGCCTTGAGCATTCGAATCACGGCTACCCAAGAAGCAATTACAGGAATTCGCCAGTGTGTTGAACGCCGCACAAGTGAATGATGTGTAGTAGTTTCTAAACCCAACAAAAGTGTGATTATAGCACTTGTAATCAATATTAGTTCGAACTCTGGCCGATAGGTCACAGTCCATGCTCTCTCGGTTGGCGAGTGTACGATGACACGGTTGTAAAGAGACAAACTTCTCTTTGGTGTAGTGATCATCGTTCTGTGTAGTGATCATCGTTCTAGACGGCGAGGGCTTTTGCTCTCCCATGTCAGAGTACCCACTATGCTGAATCATTAACCATCTCTTTGAGTGATTTTCTACCGAACGCTGCCTATTTCGTTTGGTGTTTTTTGTGTGAATTTACGTTTTATCCGAGGATCATCGCTCTCCTGCGGGCAGCGATGGATCCAGGTCCCACCGTACGCAATCCGGACTTGGCGTCACCTTCGACGTCAACCTCAAGAAAGCGCAACAGCCGGGAGGACGACAGCACCAGTGACAGCACTGAACTGTACACGGCGAGTAGTGAAGACAGCGACGAAGATTTCATCCCTGCAGTGAAGCGTAAAGCTAAAAGAAGAATGGTCGGCGCGTCTTCGCCAGCTAGCGTCTCTACCGTCAAGGCGGCGTGCAGTTCTGAACGACATACCATACTTTTTGTTCCTGTCGACTCTTCGATCAACCAGAAGAACATGAACAGGCAAGGGATATCAGCGCGTCTCGAAGCTATCGTGCCTAAGGAGATAAAGGATATTAGACTCAACCCACGGAAGAATATCCTGGCCATAGACGTTGAGCACCCGGCTGCGCTACATACCCTGCGAACTGTCACTGAGCTTGGAGGCATCTATCTCAGAACTTACATTCCGCAGGATAGTGACACGACGACAGGCGTCATTTATGACGTTGATGTTTCCATACCGAACGCAGACCTTCTTGTTCTGATAAAGCCAGCTACTGGGGCAACGGACATATTGCAAGTATGCCGGCTTGGCAAATCCCGTTGCATCAAGGTGACCTTCAAAGGTGATTGCATCCCATCACATGTAAAGGTTGGTCATTTTCGTCACGTTGTCCGACCATACATCCCAAGACCACTACAGTGCCACAACTGTCTAAAACTGGGTCATGTTAGTGCTGTGTGCAACAACAAGCAAGCATGCCCACGTTGTGCCGGACCCCACAAAGCAGAGGCTTGCCAAGCAACTCTCCTAAAATGCAGCAACTGCAACGGCAACCACGAGACCTCGTCCAAAGACTGCCCAGTACTGAAAAAAGAGAGGAGCATTCTGAGACAAATGGTTAAAGACGGATCCTCACGAAAGGAAGCGGTAACGGTTGTTCAACGACGGCGTTCCCGTCGACGGCGGTGCTCGAAGAAAAGAAAAAGCAGTCCTGTGCCGAAGGTGCCTTCACCAACGCCGCCACCACCACCACCACCGCCGCCACGACCACAGAGACCTCCCCCGCCCCCGCCACCAGGTGGGGTACGTCCAGAGGTACCGGAAGACACTGTGGCGCTACAGAGAACATCCGGCTCTGACTGGCCCACTTTACCGCGGGTACACGTGTCTACGGAACCGCAATATCGACAGTCAACAACGAATATGCCCCCAGCAGGCAGTCTGTCCGCCCAAGAGGTACAAGTCTTTTCTGTACTGAGGTTGTTCATGAGTGTTATTCGCACTCTATTGGATAGTCTACAGATCCCTGCCGCTAAATGCGCGCTGCAAATCTTGGACACACTAGAACCAGTTCTTGCCGAACTTCAGTAACAAGATGGCGCACCATAGACCGCATCAGCCTTTCCGAGAAAAAGTCAAGCGTGCTTCCATATTTCAGTGGAACGCAAGAGGTCTACAGTCAAGAATGCCTTAGTTCCGACAATTCATTTTCGAAAATAAGTTTCCCATCATCATCATTTGTGAACCGCATTTTTCAAAAATACCTCGGCTGTCGGGCTATGAATCGTTCGTTTCTTCAACGTGCATTGAGCGAAGTCAAGTTGCTGTGTACATCCGTAAAGAACTCACTTACGTTCTCCAAAGAGTAGATTCTCACAATGGAAATCACTACGTGTGTCTATATGTTAAAAAGAAGAAGTTGTCGTTTACACTGATAGGCGCATATATAGCGCCGTCCGGTCGACTAGATCAACAAATCTTGAATGGTATATTTGCAACGACTCCAGCGCCTTGGATATTGATGGGTGACTTCAACGCCTATCATCCATTGTGGGGAAGCATCAGGACAAATCGAAAAGGCACGGACCTAGTTGATCTCGCATCAGAGCACGGGCTTCAGGTGCTGAACGACGGCAGCCCTACTTATCTCCGAGGAGTAACTTACAGCAGTTGCCTGGACTTGACATTAGTGTCGCATAGCATTGTCGCGAAAGTCCAATGGTTCACAGATATTGAAACACGTGGCAGCGACCATATCCCCACGTACGTGACAGTCAGAGGTTTGGACGATTCTCCTTCCCCTGGACATTCAAGACTTATTGACTGGGAAGAGTTTCAGATATCAGTGGAGAGCAAGTGCATGCACGGGCCACCGGAATCCGTTGAAGAAGTGATTAGTTGTGCAATGGAGACTTCCACGAAGATATGTTCGAAAGAATCGAGACGCACGGCACTCGACCAAGAGTTGGAACAACTTAGAGCGGTCCGCCGACGTGCCGAAAGACGATACAGACGCACGAAATCTATCTCTGACCTCAGAGAATCCAGACGCATTCAGAAAAAAATCCAGCGTCGAATGCACAAACTTCATGAACAACGGTGGAAGAATTTTTGTGACTCGCTAGACCCTCGAAAGCCCTTGTCTCCCGTATGGAGGACTCTTCGAGGTATTCACTCGCATCCGCAACAACGTCACCCCTTCGCCGCTCTGGCGCTACATCAACGTCGCTCACAGCTTGATGTTTCTGGGGAATTTTGTGCAAAGATCGCCGGCGACATCTCTATATCGATCGATATAATGCCACAGGATGTTCCAGTCGCACGAGATCAGCAAATGGCGGTTGCGTTCACCATGGAAAAACTTCATGCGGCATTGAACACATGCAGACGCTCATCGTCCCCAGGTCCGGATGGAGTGACCTATACTGCCCTACGTCACCTAGGCCCGAAGGCACAGCGCTGTCTCCTGGACATTTTCAATAAGTCTTGGCATGATGAAATGGTGCCTGATGAGTGGAAGTGTAGTAGCCTGGTGCCTTTGCTGAAGCCCGGAAAGTCTCCATTCGATTTTGCATCATACCGGCCTATAGCACTAGCAAGCTGCGTTGGCAAGGTCATGGAGAGGATGCTGCTTACACGCATGGAATGGTACCTGGAACATTATAACATCTATCCTGATGCTATGGCTGGCTTTCGACGAGGTCGGTCCTCAGTTGATAGTGTTATTGACTTAGTGACCTCTGTTCAGCATCAGAAAGCTCAGAAGCGGCTGTCGGTAGCTCTGTTCTTAGATGTGAAGGGTGCCTATGACAACGTGACCCACGAGGCTGTTCTCAATGCTCTTGAAGCAGCTGAACTTGGAGGTCGTGTCTTTCGATAGGTAAGAAGCTACCTCACAAAGAGATCTTTGTTCGTTTTAACTGAAGATGGGTCTACGAATAAGTATTTCACAAGTCGTGGGGTGCCACAAGGCGGTGTTTTGAGTCCTACACTTTTCAACCTGGTTCTCGTGGGGCTCACTGAAATGCTGCCACACATGGCTTATGTATCTCTCTACGCTGACGATATCTGCATTTGGGCGTCCGGCGTGACACGACCTCAAGTGCGCGCAAGATTACAGAAAGCGGCAACAATGACATCGACATACCTTCGCCAGCAAGGTTTGACTATCGCCACAGAAAAATGCGCAGCGGTGGCGCTTACACACAAACCGATGTCTTTCTACTCATTGTGCATCGATGGCAGATCAATCCCATATAAGAGCACTCATAGATTCTTAGGCGTCATCGTAGATCGTGACCTAACCTGGAGCCCGCATGTCACATACCTGAAGAAAAAGCTCATTGGCATTGAGAATGTATTCAATTTCGTCGCCGGAAAATCATGGGGCCCATCCGTGCACTCCATGTTGCAGCTTTATACAGCCCTCTTTCTCGGAACTCTCCGGTACAGCCTTCCGGTCCTGTCCAACACGTGCAAGACTAACATCCGTGCACTGCAAAGCGTACAAGCCCAAGCACTTCGGACATGCCTTGGCCTTCCAAGATGCTCATCGACAGTGTCAACTATTGTTATTGCACAAGAACAACCGGTCACAACGCACATCATTGTCGAGACGCTGAGAGCGCACATTCGGCATTTATCACGGCTACCGTCACATCATTTAGCGTGTTTGACAGCTCGGAGGCCCCATTCTTCGTACTGCGGTATCGTGACAAAACATCAGGACATACTACCGCCTGGCTTCAAACTTGCCATGCATCCAGCAACTGCGCCATGGAGTCTTCGTCAACCTGACGTGCGCTTATCAGTTCCTGGAATCTTTAAGAAGGCACGCATGTCAACGCTAGCCCTGAAGCAACTGACTTTGCGTCTGTTGGACGAAAGGTACTTCGACCGCATACATGTTTACACCGATGGCTTCACTAATTCCAACAGCTCCACAGGAGCAGTGGTTGTTTCATCTGAAAATGTGTTGCTTCAGTACAAGTTTTCTCACACCACGACGTCGACAGCAGTAGAGCTCGCAGCACTTCAAGGTGCAGTAAAGTACATTCTTCACCAGGAACCTAACCAATGGGCCATCTTTTGCGACTCCAGGTCAGCCTTACAGTCACTACGGTTTGTTCTGCAGCACGGGCTACATGAACAATCAGTATATCAGATAAGGCACGACTACCACGAAGCGCTCGCGGAAGGTCACGATATTGTATTTCAGTGGTTGCCGAGTCATTGCGGAATCGTTGGCAATGACCGCGCAGATGAAGCTGCTCAATCGGCTCATGACCAAGACCAGCGCACGCCCATACCACTCTTGAGAACGGACGCTGCAAGGCTACTACAATCACTTGCTCGCCGTATATCTCTACTACAATGGAATACGCAGGGTTTCTCCAACACGCACCTGTATTCGATCGACCCAAACTTGCAACTTCGTTTGCCATCCGGGTTCCCACGATGCGCTGAAACTTTACTGTGTCGCATGAGGTTGGGCGTGGCGTTTACGAATTCGTACTCTCGTCTCCTTGGAATGGCGAGCAATTCGGCATGCAACATCTGCGCCTGCGAGGAAACGCTTGAGCACATTCTATGTCATTGCCCAGCATACCAGACCGAACGACGTATTATGGAAGCCAAGCTCTGTCAGCTGGATTCACGACCGCTTACAAAAGAGAAGATCCTGGGACCTTGGCCGACGGCTTCCCATACGCGCAAAGCCACAAAAGCCCTCTTGTACTTTTTAAGGAAGACCAAACTTCACGACCGCTTGTGAAAAAACTGTGCGAGGCCGTGCTGTGTAGTTTCGAGCTGACTATTTATGCTTCTCTTTCTTACTCCTCTTCTTTTCTGTCTCTTTTCGTTCTATTATTCCCCTTTTCCCCCACCCCAAGTGTAGGGTAGCCAACCGAGCCAAGCTTGGTTAACCTCCCTGCCTTTCCTCTCTATTTATCTCTCTCTCTCTCTCTATCTCTTAGAGTATAGAACACTTGAAAGGCCCGGCTTTTGTTGTCATATATCGCAAGGGGTGCAATCACGCTCATAGTAAAGGGCTCAATACGAACCATAACAAGGCTAGTAACAACTCTGTTCAAAATGAAAGGACAAGGTTTAAACATATTTATTTCAATTTAACTAAGCTTGATTTCAGGTGTTTTCAGAGAAGACAGAGCCTGAAGACTTTTCTCATGCTACCAACTCCAGGGGTAGAGGCCACCTGACGGTGCACTACTAAAAGCAAGGAAGTAACGCTTAAGCCATACATATAAATAAATCATCACAGAATAATCCTCTTAATTATACATGTTATCTATAAAATGCAGCAGAAACAGCAGACTGACTAAGGTGTGATAAAGAGGCCACCTCATAGAGCAAGTGAATGCTACTCCCTCTGTGCTGTCTTTGCGTCCCCTCATAGCCACATATCTTAGTGAAAACAAACTGACGGTTCTCACGGCAAATGACGCGTATATCAACTGCCATTACATGAAGGAAGTTGATATGGGGCAGCAATCAGTAGCGCGCATGTGATGCGCTGAGCTTCTATATCTGCCTAACAAGATTCTACAAGTGCTGAGGAAAACTAAAACATTAGCGTCATTGACTCTATGGTAAACAAGCAGAAAAGACGTTACTAAAGGGCATTGTTGGGTGACCACGCTACGCACTTGCTCGAATTTCACGGAGGGGGGGGGCGATTATAAATGAAAAGGAGAGGAAAGTGAGCCCCGTAACTGTCTCTCAGGGGGAGGACACCTCAACAGTAGCTCACGAGGGATGGGGGTAGAGAAGGGAATAAAAGGATAGGATTAAAAGGTACAGAGATAGAAAGAGAGGAAGAAGAGAGCGAGGGCGCATGGACAGGGAGCAATGGAAGTAAGGTGAAGACAGGAAAGGTGGACACGGTTGCGGGAATCCGAGGACGGGGCACCACTGGCGAGAGCTCTTGTCGGCGACAGGAGAAGGCGTAGGGCTAATCCAGTTGGCCAGAGCTACGCTGTCGTCGTCGTAGGGGACCGGCGTCAGGAGGTGGCGTAGGACTAACCCAGTCAGCCAGAGCTGCAGTGTGGTCGGAGATCACGAGGGCACAACCAATTGGCACGGAAACCAGCGAGCGAGTCCTCACGTTTCACAGTAGTAGTTTCACAGTAGTAGTTTCACTCGGAGAAAGACAGGGCGTGCAAACGAGGACAAAAGAAAGAAGTCAGGAGAGCAATAATTGCCTACTTATACAACCGAAGAAACGCAAAACAGCGGCAAAGGATGACACGACAATCTATCTGTGCATGCCCATGTGATTTGCGAACTTATAGGCTGTTTTTTTTTGCAGCGGCGAACGGGCACTACCACGTTTGAACACGTGATCTAATGACCTTCTTTTTTCCAGTTCAGCACCATCGCCGATGGCCAGCCGATTCACTGCCGGCGCTTCCGTCTTGAAGGCCAGTAAAGCGGGCACGGCGCATATTCCGGGCTGCCCGTTTCTCTTTTTTAGAGAAGTCATTCTTTGGAACCTTCGGCGCAAAAGTTTTGGTCTGTCTGTCTCTACGTTTGTCTGTTAGTCTGCTCCTAACGGTACCCTGAACGTCACCAAAGTGCCCAAACCATACCCCGAACGGCCGAACCCATCCGCAGCGCCCACCAATATTGCTCAAGATTAATCGTTCATACTTGTGCGATTGTTAATTAAAAAGCGATTTTGCGCATACCTGAGGCACCATTAAAACAGGTTAATATTCTGTATGTGTGTATTTTACTGGAAAAGGCATACATAAGTAATTATAATGAGCATAGCGTTTATCACGTTGCACTGACCATGCAATGCTTGCACGAAAAGACGTGTTTCCAATGCTTTTCTAAGATGCCATGGTTGTGGCACCTACCCGTCGCCTTTCGTTCTTCCAGACGAGCGTGGAGGGCGCACGCACTTCGTTTTCCAAGATGACTGACAGATAGCGCGCATGTCTCACGTGTGACTTGACTTGATGCGCCCGTTCACCTCCGCTGCACGTTCGAGGCACTCTAACGCAGCACTTCCAGAATACCATTCACCGATTTTCTTGCGCAAAACATGAAATGAACGTTTTGTTCACTTTCTCCTGCTTAAGACTATCATCTTTCGATGACATTTGCAGTGTAACATGCAGATACGGGGCCAATTCCCCCCCCCCCCTTTTTATTACGCGGTTGCGGTAGAGAGCTCGTGTCGAGAAATTACGCCGTCACTGTCGGCCTGATTGGTAGTGAGCGAAAAATTGTCTGTGAGCCAAAACGCTCGTTACAGAGAACGCCGTGGGAGGCCTTTACTTGTCCATGCGTGCGCGCGATCACAGTGATAAAAGCCGTGAATTTGAAGAGAAAAAAGTGGCAGCATATCCACGGAGTGAATGATGGAGAGTGGGGCGAAGCATTCGTCCGTCCATTCGTTCTTCCTTCCGTCCGTCTATGCGTCTGTCTGTGTGACCGTCCATGCATCCATCCACCCGTCCGTTCGTGCGTCCTTCCCTGCGTTCGTCCATGCATCCGCCCCTGCGTCTCTTCATGCGTCCATCCATGCATCTGTCTGTGTGCCCGTTCGTCCGCCTATTCAACACTCCAAGTACCACGATCTCGCATCTTTTGGTCATATATTCCCCATATAGAAGCACCGCCATCCAGCAGACATTCCAAGGACTAAACGAGAGGTGGCACACGCACACCTTCTTACGGCTTACCCTTCGGGTCTTCTTCCCACCTTTAACCACCTCGAGTTTATGGTAAATACTAGTTCACTGTAATCATGGCACTGCAGCCCAACGCTCGCTAAACCTTTCTAAAACAAAGGAGGTTATGCCCAGCGAGTATAACGCAGAAAACCTTTCTTGTCGGATAGTGCTTAATGTACATAACAATGGCTGCCAATGGGGATCGCAGCGTGCGCGTTTACTAAAAGCCGAACGCTCCTGTCCCTCATTCCCCCGTAGCAGCCATTGGCATGTATATTGAGCACTCGCTTTTATTGTTCAACAGCGCACAGAAGAAATCTCTCACCGGCACCACTTTGGAGGTCAAAATGTTATACTTGTTACACACAACAACAGCTACGAGGGATGAACGGGTGCCGCTATAAGGAGCTTCGCCCCTAAATGTGCTTAAGGTCACGAGGAGCGGGTGATGTGGTTTATTTGCCCCTGCCTTCCCTCACTGCCTAGCTTCCAGCGCCTTTGCCAGGACGAGAGGAGCGAGGAAGCGACAAACCTTTGTAATTCCACTCACGCTGGGTGGATTCTTAAAATTTTTGCAGTGTTGACTTCGTCATGCAATAAGCTGTTATGGAAAGGAGGGAGGAAGCAACAAAAAGGGAGAAGGCAGGGAGGTTAACCAGAAAGACATCCGGTTGGCTACCCTACACTGGGGGATAAAGGAAGGGGACAAGAAAGACGAGAAAGAAGGAAGAGAGGGAAAAAAGGGGGTGGGAGAGAGACTGACAGTAATTTCACTGCAGCGTGTAGAACTCTACCGCATGTCAGAGGCGTTCACACAAGCCTGTCTTTCTCAGGAAACGAAGCAGGGCTTTCACTGCCTTGTGGGCTGTCGAGGCATGTGTACGTTGCTGTAATAGCACCTGCACAGAAAGAGGCCGATCATCCAGTCGCTGCATTGCGTTGGCAAGTACTTGTCTCTCTGAGGCAAATCGAGGACAATGACACAGCAGGTGTTCGATATTTTCGTCGGTGCCGCAAACATCGCACGCCGCACTGTCAGTAATTCTGATTAACGTGGTGTAAGCTTTCGTGAAAGCAACTCCCAGCCAAAGGCGATAGAGAAGCGAAGCTTCACGTCGATGTAGGCCGGGTGGAGGCCGGAGTTGCAGTGAAGGGTCGAGCTCGTGCAGCCGTGTACGTCGTATGCTTGGTGTGTTCCACTCAGTCAGTGTGAGACTGCGGGCCAGTTGACGAATCTGCCTCGCCGCATCCGCTCTTGAAAGCGGTAACGGAACGCTGTTCGCTTCTTTATGCGACGTGCGAGCAGCATGATCTGCAGAATCATTGCCGCCGATACCACTATGCCCAGGTAACCACTGAAAGACGATGTCATGGCCTTTTTGTATTAACAGGTGGTGAAGTTTCACGGTTTGGTAGGTCAACTGGTCATGCCATCCGCGTTGGAGAACTGATATCAGGCACTGTAACGCTGGTTTTGAGTCAGAAAACACAGCCCATTTACCTAGTCTTTCTTCTGAATTGATGTGTTCCAGTGCATTGCGCAGAGCCTCGAGTTCTGCCGTCATTGAACTTGTCACATGTGAAGTCTTAAAACACCGAGTTATCCCTTGTGATGGTATAACCAATGCTCCACCTGAACTAGATGGCGTAGTAGAGCCATCCGTGTAAATGTGCACGTGGTTACTGTAGTTTTCTTCCAGTAGGAATAGACTCAGTTGTTTCAGGGCATGTGTCGGTAAGTCCGATTTTCTCCTCATTCCTGGAATCATTAAGTGAACTCGCGGCCGGCTCAAGCTCCAAGGAGGAAGCAGTGGCTTTGATGCAGGTGCGTATGTCTCAGCAAACGATGAACGATGCTTGGAGACAATAGTGCCGTATGTTGTGCGGGGCCTTTCAGCAGCTAGGCACGCCAGGTGGTGAGAAGGGGTCCTGGCATAATGCCTGAGGTGTATGCGCATTGTCTCGGTAATAATACGCGTATTTATCGAGTGATCTTCAGCGATGGCAATGGTTTCAGCCGTTGAAGCACTGCGGGGTATTCCAAGGCATATCTTAAGTGCTTGGGCTTGAATGCTCTGAATTGCGCGCAGGTTGGTCTTGCCGGTGTTAGACATTGCAGGTAAGCTGTACCGTACAAATCCGATAAACAGCACTCTGTACAGTTGTAGCATGGATGGTATGGGCACTCCCCAATTTTTTCCTGCAAGGAATTTGAGCATGTGGCATGTTGCGATCAGCCGCTTCTTCACATAGTTCACGTGTGGAGTCCACGACAGGTTTCTATCTATTATGACTCCCAAGAACCTGTGGCTTCTGCTGAACGATATGTATTTTTCATTAATCGATATACTGTAAGCAGACATTGATTTCCGCGTGAACGCTACCACTGCACATTTTCCGCAGGACACCTCGAGGCCTTGTTTACGAAGATAGCATGCCGTCGTTGTAGCAGCCTTCTGAAGGCGGGCGCGAAGCTGAGGCCTTGTCATACCTGATGTCCAAATGCAGATGTCATCAGCATAGACAGAAAGTTCTACAGTGCTAGGTAGCTGCTCGACTAGACCAATGATAGTTAGGTTGAAAAGGGTAGGGCTTAGCACTCCTCCCTGAGGAACTCCTCGGCTGCTGTAATAATCAGGTGTTGGGCCATTCGCTGTCGTCACGTAAAATGATCTCAGCTGTAAGTAGCTGTACACCCACATATATATCTTGCCACCAAGACCTACTGTTTCCAAAGCACTAAGGATGGCTTCATGGGTGACATTGTCGTAAGCCCCCTTAACGTCTAGAAACAGGGCGGCGCACAGTCTCTTACAGGCTTTCTGGTGTTGAACTTATGTCACCAGATCAACAACGTTGTCGATTGACGAATGGCCGCGTCTGAATCCGGTCATGGATACTGGATAGATTTCGTAGTGCTCTAAATACCACTCCATTCGTGTTAGAATCATTCGTTCCGTCGTTTTTCCCAAACAACTGGCAAGTGCGATAGGACGGTATGAGGCAATATCCAAAGGAGATTTACCAGCCTTTAGAAGTGGAATGAGGCGACTTGACTTCCATGCCTGGGGAACAGTACCAGTCTGCCAGGAGTCGTTGTATAGGCGTAAGAGTGCCTTCCGAGCTTCGTCTCCAAGATTACAAAGGGCACTATAGGTAATGCCGTCAGGACCGGGTGCTGAAGAACGTCTGCACAGAGCCAGTGCCGCCTCTAGCCCATCCATAGAAAACTGGCATTCCATACGGGGATCACGTGAGGGCGGTGGGTTGTCAAAAGTTCCCGTTCTTGATACTGTGAAATTGGAATCACTGGCAATTCTTCTACAGAAAGATTCTGCGACGTCAATCTCTCTGCATCGAAGGTGAAGTGCCAGAGATGTAAACGGGTGTCGCTGACCCAAGGTTGTGCTAAGACCCCGGACAGTTCGCCATATCAGTGATAGGGGCTTTCGTGGATCCAACGACTCGCAAAAGGATGTCCAACGTCGCCTAGCCAGTTTATCCATGTGCCGCTGCATTTTCTTTTGAATGCGTCTAGCCAGCCTCAAATCATCCATGCACTTTGTCCGTCGGTACCTTCGTTCTGCACGACGGCGTATTGCGCGAAGTTTCCAAGCTCGATGTCGAAATCGGTGCGCTTGTGACTAGTCAAATGTGTATGCGTGGTATTCTGCAGGACATCCTTTATCGAGTCCTCTAGGTTATATGATGAGCCGTCGGTACAGCAGTCTTCCATTAACATTTTGAATTTCGGCCAATCGGTGTACTTGACGCCTCTTGAGGACTTGGAGCTGGTGAAACCTTCCATACACAGGTAAGTTGGTATATGGTCGCTGCCCCGCGTTTCCAGATCCGAAAACCAGTCCACTTTCCTGATAAGTGAGCGAGAAACCAATGTAAGGTCCAGGCAGCTGCTATAGGCTGATCCGCGTAAATATGTAGGTCTTCCATCGTTACAAAAGCAGAGTTCGTACTCCGAGGCTAAGGACACCAATTTTCTTCCTCTAGAGTTGTCCCTGGAGCTTCCCCATAGGAAATGGTGGGCATTGAAGTCGCCAGTGATCACCCATGGCCTTGAAGTCGATGTCAGAATACCGCGTAAGCGCTCGCAGTCAAGGCGGCTTGATGGAGATAAGTAAGCTCCGATAATCGTGAAAGAAACCTTATCCTTCTTCACAGTAAGGCACACATACTGATTCCCTTCATCAGGCGAGACTCTGTGGTGAACCTAAGTGAGGTCATGGCGCATGAATACAATAACTTTGCTGCAGTCTCTGTGAATGGAGGACATAAAGCACTCATATCCTGACAGCTTGATTGAAGCACACAGGTTGGGTTCACAAATCACAATAATGGGAAAGCGGTTCACAAATACAAATTGTCTAAAGTCAGACATGCGCGACTTCAGTCCTCTGGCGTTCCACTGAAAGACAGATGCATTCTTGACTTCCGCTCGAAACGACGGTGCCTCGCTGGCCATGGTTTACCTTAGAGCTGCAAGCACTGGACTCAGGGTGTCCAGCACATGCAGTGCGGTCTGCGCAGCAGAAGTCTTCATATTACTCAGTAGGACACGCATGGTACTCATCAGCGATTGCAGCAAGCTTATCACTTGATCTTCATTCATCGCATCACTGGTTTGAGGGGTCGTCGAGGGCGGCGGGATTTGATGCAGCTCCGAAGTAGGTTGACGTCGTGGAAGAGAGGGCCACTGTTCGGAAGGCGCGACTGCTGTCCCTTTCTTCTGTTTGGCAGTATCCGTCTTCAGTGAGCTCGGTGTTTGTGGGTCAGCCTCTTTGATAGAAGATGACATCTCTCTATCGGTAGAGGCGTTTTTCCGTGATGGTCTTCGCCCGCGACGCCGTCGTCGGCGTAGTGTAGCGGCAGCTTCCCTGTGCGTTGAATTGTCCCGCACCATACGCCTGAGTACCGCATGCTCGTTTCGCACCCGCGGGCAATATTTGGATGAGGCCTCATGAGCGCCGTGGCAGTTTGGACATCGTAGTATGGTGGCACTGCAGGCGTCTTTTGAGTGAGACTCAGCGCACCGCGGACACACAACTTTGTTCTCACAGACACCTTTTACGTGTCCCATCTTGAAGCACTTGTAGCATTGCAGTGGCTTCGGTATGTAAGGACGCACTGAGTGGCGAACATGGCCAACTTTGACATACGAGGGAAGGCTGTCTCCCTCGAACACAAGCCTCAAGCAGCGTGAGTTGCCGAGTCTGGTAATGTGCGTAATGCGGGTGCCTTCAGTCGCTGGCTTTATTAGTATTGGCAGGTCAATAGCTGAGATGGAAAGATCCACATCATAAATGACGCCAACAGTGCCATTACAACCTGTAGCGACCATTGGCCGAACTTTCACGTTGCCGATTTCTGTTATGTGCCGAAGGCTTTGCAGTGCGCTACGGTGCATAACGTCTACAGCAAGGACATTCTTTCGTGCATTGATCCTCACGTCTTTGATCTCATTCGGCGCGGTTTCCTCGAGAAGCACAGAAAGAACTTGCCTGTTGAGGAGTCGCAAGTTAGATGCAGGGTCTTCAGGCATAAACAGCATGGTGTGCGGCCACCGCTGTGGTGCAGTCTTAACGGTGGAAACACTTGCCGACGATGCCGTCCACAGCAGTCTTCGTTTTGTAGATCGATTCCTGACGACCGTGAAGTCATCATCCGATGACTCAAAGCCGTCCGAATACAAATCGGTTGCCTCACTGTCGGTGTCGCTCGACGCGTTGCTACGCTTCCTGGACGACGAAGTCCGGCGCGATGGTTGCACGCCTGGAACATTCTCAGGTGTGTCCTGAAGCATCACCGCAAAGGAGGGAGCGGCAGCTCCCAGGATTTTCAGGAAAACAAATTGAAAACACTGAGACACGGGCACAAGCGTTCTGTGAGAGAATCACTTCCAGCTGTTATAGTGAATTTATTTTATGTGAATTTATTTTATTTTTATAGTGAATTTATTTTATGGTTACGTGAAAAAGTGTTCTGGAACCTTTAACGCATTTTGTTCGAGAAGTATCACGACGAAAACGAGCCCTTTCGGTGATTTGTAGGCTCATTTGGGATGCCTTCAACTACGTTCAAAAAGGCTGGGATAGTGCAGCCATCGCCGCTAAACACACACAGGAACTTTCAGACAGCTCTAAAAATAAACTATGTCATTCTAGTGAAGAACATATCATACTTTTCCAGATGCGTCAATCAAGCAAACAACAAACGCTGGATAAAGTGCTGCCATCTGTGAGGCATTGTGAGAATCTTTATGGTCTCCGAGATGATGAGTGCGCGGTGTATATCTTGAAGGCCATGTGACTCTTGCTTTAGATGAAAAAAATTGCCCGCAGCTTCCCTCGGGGGAACACTGAGGAGGATGCGGAGCATATAATTGGTTAACGGGGTGTTAAAGTGCGACTTACTTGGGTCGATGGCTGAATTGGTTAACGTGGTTGTGAAATGGGGTGTTAAATTGCGACTTACTTGGGTCGATGGCTAAATTGGTTAACGTGGTTGTAGGAGGGGGTGTTAAATGAGTGAACACGTACACACGTATGCGAAAGGGCGGCGCTGGTCGAAGGGACGTCGATCATTGTGTTTGTGGATTCGTTGGAATTCATTTCACCGCGATCTTGGACGTCGACGCGCCGTACTAACCAACCGACGAGCGGCAACTGAGCGAGCGAGCGCCGACCTTGAGTATATATACAGCGCGACGGCGCATGCGCGCGCGTCAGCTGCCGATGTTCTCGAAGCGCGACGGCGCATGCGCGCGCGTCAGCTGCCGATGTTCTCGAAGCGTGACGGCGCATACGCGCTACATTATACAGCTAGCGAACGTTCGTGAAGAGAAGCGCACGCGGTGTGTACAAGGAGAATTAAAGAAAAGTTGCTGGAGTGGAAGCTCCTGCGATGCCTTGCCAGCAGAAGTGAAGCCACCTATTGCCACTGCCAAGATGGCGGAAACATGCTCTTTTCTGATGGTGCCCGCTTAAAGATCAAGTGGCTTTGATACGTTATGTAAATACTACGGTAGTTCTATTTTAAAGGATGGTTGTTCCTGACGAAATAACACTCAGAAACAAATATGGATGACTGAATCTTCAAAGAACTTTGCCTCCAATTAGAGGCTCACTACGGAAAACTAGTGACATTAAGACGCACTTGGAGCACTATGAGGCCCCAAAAATGTTGGTTGCATTAAACTCGTTGGGCGTGCGAGGGAAACGCTTCGTTTTCGATCGCTGAACGGCGACACTTTATCGTGCCCCTAGTAAGGTGGCCGCCACAGCCGCCATCTTGCCAGAGGAACGGCTTCACATCTGCGCAATCATTTCCACTCCAGCAATTTTTTTAATCCTCCTTGGGTGTGTAGAGGAGGAAGGGTGCACAGATGGTGGAGGAGTGAAGCGCGTGCGGTGTGTAGAGGAGGAAGGGATGCACAGATGCTGGAAGATGGAGGAGGAAGCTTGCGGACGGCGCCGCACTACAAGCCTCGAGTATTAGATGCTCCGCATCTAAAACCTGTATGTACCATTCCCGCGCGCACGCTGGTACAATCTACTGTGGGCGTGTGTGTGTGTGTGTGTGTGTGCGTGTGCGTGTGTGTGTGTGTGTGTGCGTGCGTGCGTGCGTGTGTGTGTGTGTGTGTGTGTGTGTGTGTGTGTGTGTGTGTGTGTGTGTGTGTGTGTGTGTGTGTGTGTGTGTGAAGCAAAACATATTAATAAGTATGCACTTGGCGGTTGAGGGGTGCACAAGGGGTCGGATTTCGCTATCGCGTTCAACTCTTAAAGGCGAAGCTTAAGGGTCCCCAATATTTTCTCTTAGGCACTGCGGCGTGTCACCTTATGGCTGACAGAAATTAGGTGCCTGTTTCCTTCAAAAATCACGACCACCACCGTTTCTCTCCGTGGGCTGCAAGGCAACATCCGCCACATCGTGACCACACCGCCGAGCAGAAGACCATGGTGTTTCGGTACGGTGACGCCATCTAGTTTGCCATCAACAAACTGTATGCGGAAGACTAAATTTTTGAATGCCAGGTGGTCTGCGTGAAAGATAACGTTTTAACAATGGATTTCATCTCTGTAGAATCTAATCGATCGTTGGCTCACGCGTGCGTTAGCAGTATCACCTATATGCTATGCCTCAATTATCAGACGCGTTTATTCATTTCTATGCCGGCACAAGCCTGCGCATTCATCGACTTTTGAGACTTTTGACCGGCATTCACCCTCTCAGAATTGTATAGAAAGATTAGACGTTCAGCCTTTGGCTAACGATCTCTTGAGCTCCAGTATTCTTTGGTCAATTCAGTGGCATCTCTGGCGCACGCAGAAGCAGCCATAGCCTAAAGGGACCTCATATACTATACATGTGTGGCAATCGGTGAATTTGTTGGTGTGTTTCACAAAACAATTATCAGTCTGATTCATGTCTTTTGTTGCTCTCTCGTTCTTCCTCTGCGCAGTGTTCTCAAGTTCAATTACCTGTCTTTTTTTGAGGAGGTTATTGTTTTTTTCGCTTGCCAGTATTGTTTTCTTACCGCTGCTGTACAAAACATAATAGCGCTCGTCTTCTAAAATATCTGCTTCATTGCACAATAACCTTGTTTAGATTACAACTTAGTTTACGCTAAATAGTGGAAAATGCAAATTCCTGTAGTTTTGTCTTTGCAGGTGAGTTGGCGCATTGGCGTCTTTGTGACGTGAGTTCAGTGACCTGATGACATTAATGCAGCTTACATCGCTTCATGCACAAGAAGTTGCAAGTAGCTCCGGTTCTTGCGAATATCTCCTCTCCTAATGTATTTCTATTAGCAGGCTACGCCATTATTAAATCAATTATCTAGACATGAGACACAGCTCCGTTTATTAACGCTCGGAGAAACTTTCTATTATTTATTATTCTCCTACAAGCTATGACTTTTTCAAGTGTTAGCACCTTACCTTAGCGAGACGTAACGTGAAGTATTGGACATTCCCTGTTCTACTTCATTCGCATAGAAATACGTGCCCGCTCTCAGCATTATCTGCGCAATCGTGTGTTCAGAAAGTGTGCATCGCGCTGATTGTCGTATCGACGACCTTGGTACTTGTAGCCGATATTACAGTCTACCGAATCCTGCCGTTGATGCTCACGCTGTACAGAATATATCGAAAATAATTTCAAAGGTGTATGTGGATGTTTCTGCGTTTTACGGATACTTACAGCATTACAGTAACTCAGCAGAGAGGGCTGAATTGTTTATTTTGAATACTACCTTCAAAAACCATTCTTACGAGGTACATGGTAGAATATTCAATTGCAATACTCCATAAAGCCATTTTTACTCATAAAATACCTGTCTCAAAGTGAGGCAAATTTTACTCTAAATGCAGAACCTTCAGGTTCATTAACATCAGCCTGATCAAAGCTAACAGTCGTACCATCACGAGGACAATTGATCATAAGAACTCCAGATTATTGGTTATTGGTCAGTAGTAATAATGAATGAAGTCAATACTCTGGGGACGCAGCACCATTAATTGAAAATAAGATCAACGGAGGCTTGCTGAGATGAAAGCATTGTGAATTCCTTTACGAATGACCTTTCATAGAGCTTTCTAACAGCGATCGTTGAGACCAAAAGAGTATGTTGCTCGTAAATAAGTGTCAAAGGTGGAATTTGTAAGTAGTTATAGCTGCATTGATTGTTTCTGTGTTACATTATGCTCAGGTTATTACACAAACATTGCAGAAATACTATTTGCACCCGTGTCAAACACAACTTTTGTTAACACAACTCATAGATGAGCTCCACCCTACCAATTCCAAATACAGTCAATTTTTATTTGGTGAGGACGCAAACTTGAGAAAAAAACTGAAACCAATAAACCTCGATATATTCTTAGAAAAGAAATTCAATAGCGGTCTCAGCTGCTCGTGTTCGCTAATTTCTGATGTTTTTTTTTTTGATATCCGAACTCATATCTTCTTAAAATACTCACTGCTTCTTTTTTTGTTTTTCTGCTCCTCTGTGCCGATAGTATATTTCAAAGTACGCTTGCTCTGACCAGTAGCTCAAGCAGCTACGTAAGTAAAATGAACCAAGCAGTCAGCTATACACAGCCGCAAGCCAGGCGACAAAGCACAAAGCACTGATTTTCCACCGCTGGTTTCTTCATATGACCTACCTATCGATTCTCAAGCCACTTCATCCTACTGTATCTTTTTCTCACTCTAATTTCACTTCCGATTGGTGAGCATCCCATTTTTTTGTTTGCTTCGCCCTGTGTCATAGACACATCAATCTATTAATAAAGCACCGGTCGCTCACCTTCAGCCATAGCAATAGAAGTGGAACGCGACCACATTAAGACATGCCGTTGCCCTGCCATCGTAGTAACACAGTGACGTGTTTCTTCCTCCGTAAAAAGGACAATCTTTTCTTCAAACAGCCTCCACAGGATGTGCCTTAAGCAAGGTCAATATCAGTTAAGGAAGGTCAAACCATTTTTATATGAATTACATGGTAAAATGGTCAATTGCAATACTCAATAAAGCCATTTTTACTCGTAAAATGCCTGTCTCAAAGTGAGGCAAAGGTTACTAAGAACCCAGAACCTTCAGGTTCATTAACATCATCATGACCGAAGCTAAGAGTCATACCCTCACGAGGACAATTGATCTTAAGAACTCCAGATTATTGGTTATTGGTCAGTCGTACTAGTGAAAGAAGTCAATACTCTGGGGACGCAGCACCATGAATTGAAAATAAGATCAATGGAGGCTTGCTGAGGTGAAAGCTTATTGAATTCATTTGCGAGTGACCTTTTATAGAACATTCTAACAATGATCGTTCAAACCAAAAGAGTACGTTGCTCGTGAAAATGCGTCATAGGTGTAATGTGTTTATAGTTATAACTGCTTTGCTTGTTTTCCGTGTGGCATTGTGTTGATGTCATTATTCGTACATTCCGCAAATACTATTGGTGCCCGTCTCATACAAATACAACTTTTTTGTAAGACAATCTGAAACCGAGCTGGGCCCTACCAAAAAAAAAAACAGCAAAATTTCATTCGGTGATGACGCAAACCTAAAAACAAACAGAAAATCTCAATATGTTCTTTGGGCGAAATCGATTTGCTGCCTCGGCAGCTTCCATTCTTTGAGTTGCGATCATTTTAACAGCAAAGCATTTCTTAGGGAGCTTCGGCGACTTAATGCGTATCTATCTATCTATCTATCTATCTATCTATCTATCTATCTATCTATCTATCTATCTATCTATCTATCTATCTATCTATCTATCTATCTATCTATCTATCTATCTATCTATCTATCTATCTATCTATCTATCTATCTATCTATCTATCTATCTATCTATCTATCTATCTATCTATCTGTCTGTCTGTCTGTCTGTCTGTCTGTCTGTCTGTCTGTCTGTCTGTCTGTCTATCTATCTATCTATCTATCTATCTATCTATCTATCTATCTATCTATCTATCTATCTATCTATCTATCTATCTATCTATCTATCTATCTATCTATCTATCTATCTATCTATCTATCTATCTATCTATCTATCTATCTATCTATCTATCTATCTATCTATCTATCTATCTATCTATCTATCTATCTGTCCTGTCTGTCTGTCTGTCTGTCTGTCTGTCTGTCTGTCTGTCTGTCTGTCTGTCTGTCTGTCTGTCTGTCTGTCTGTGTCTGTGTGTCTGTGTGTCTGTGTGTCTGTGTGTCTGTCTGTCTGTCTGTCTGTCTGTCTGTCTGTCTGTCTGTCCAGCCTCTTACACTTGGGTGCTCTCGTGGTCACCCGCTTAACTTGGCGTGAACCAAAATTAGCATGGGAAGGTAAGATGGTTCGAAGATTATGATGCGCTGGTCAAGACATAAATAATGTCAAACTCCCGTTGCGTACGTCGTCATACCCTTTCCGCCAGAGAGCAGCACATACCCACGGGTGGGCATGGGCCGCTGTTATGTGGGTGTGTGTCTCAGATGATTGAAACTTAGTATCTACCCAGGAACGACGAGAATGGACATAGGCAATTTGAACGCACGAGCTTTAATTTATACCCTATATTGGTAGCGTCGTGCCAACGAATGAAAAGAATAAATGTCAGGGTCCCAGCAAGAACCGAACCCGAGCATTCCGCGGGGCAATGAAGCATTTTACCAGAGAGCTACGCCAGGCCTCGGAACTCTTTTTTAAATAGCCGCTAATCTTCGTCAAACGTCAAGAGTGGTTGCTGTGCTGCTTACCTAATTTCATGAACATTACTTTTATACTCCTTTGATACAGCCGTCATGTCGGGTTAATGTCAATGTTGGTTAGTTACCATGTGCTGAAGTTGATTGATGCAGCGGTGTCCAGGGCCAGCAGCGTCGCTAGCATAAGCGCTTCACCTGAGCTTCTAGTGTTGCTAATACGCATGTTCCAGTTGGCATTGTTTCGCAAGTGCAAACAACTGGTTATATAAGCATCTGCAAGTTTTCAACATCTGTCTGTGCGTACAACATTTGTAGATATATTTAGCGTCAGTTTTTGACGTGTCGCTCAATAAAAAGTTACAAGACGGTCACTTTCCCTCTGCAGGCTTCGAATAACGTCGATTCCCAGATACGTGGGATCTGCCGAACTTTTTTAAACCTTCTTTGCATAGAAAACTGCCACTAATATTTCCTGCGTACGAACAGGCGATAGGGCTACCTATGAACACGAGCATGAGTAAATTACTTGATCTCTGTCTCCATAAGACGCTGGATTAATTTATAGACGCACAGACCATAGCGCCGTACGAGCGCCTTTCAAAAATCACAACGGGCAGACACATACTAGAGAGTTTAGGAATTAGACATCACGCTCAGCACGTTGTCAACCTTGACGTACCAAGCAACGTAAGCGATAGGCTGGTGATCCTTCTTTTGCCGAAGAACATGCTCCCAGATTACCACAGGGGTAGACGGGAAAGTAGAGCACAGGACATACAGAAGAATTATGGAAAATGTAAAGAGGCAGTGTTCGTGGACGCGGCCAGGTATGCACGCAGGCGTGGCTTTGTGGTCACTCTAGTAGATCACGAGAATGTTTGCAAGGCTAGCATCACGGTACGCTCGGAGCACGTAGAGACAGCAGAAGAAGACAGCAGCTATATCGCGCTCGCAGTAGCCACCACCAAGGCAGCAGAGGTTATCAGCGACTCTAAGACGGCATCCGCAACTTTGCCTACGGCCGCGTGTCTCGCGAGGCGTTACGAATTTTACTTGCGGGCAAAGATGAAAATAGGGATGTTCACGTATAATGGGCACCTGCCCACACTTACTCGCTCACCGGCAACGAGGTGGTGCTCGGGGCGGCTCGAGGGCTTACGAACCGAGGCGCCACTATCACCACCGCCACCCTGCCAGCGACGTCAATTGAGCAATGGGAGTGGGAGGTTCGCCTCACCAGTTTCAAAGATATTACCCTGCATTGCAGATTGGCCAGGTGCGAATTTCCGCCACCACACTAAAAACTGAACAAAAGGCAGGTGGTCACGTGGCAACAGCTGCAGACCAAGACGTTTCCAAACCCGGTGATCTTGAATCTCTGTTACCTAGAGCTTTGTGCGTTACGCTGCAAGTTTCGCGATGCCAGGGCAACCCTGGAAGACATGCTATGGGAGTGTGGCAGAGGTAAGGCTCCAGACGAGGACACAGCCTCGAACCGAAAGCGCTTGGAGTGTGCTCTGCTCAGCCATGCCCTCGAAGAATTAATGTGGGCCGTCCAGTGGGCCAAGGCCGCGGCCAGAGCTCAAGGGCTCGTGGCCGATACCTGTAGGCGGGTATATCTGCCCAGATCCCTAAACAACTCGCCGGACTTTTTTTAATAAAGTTGCGTCTCTATCTCCTAATATTTTCTATTAAACCAATTTTTCAACATGGTTCAGGTGTGAGCGCATGAACGAAAGCTCATTTATCCTAATTGAACACTCGTATTTGATAGAATCAGATAGTTTGAACTAAAAAGGTTCTGTTACCTCTGAAACCTTTCAAAATTTATTCTTCGTGGACGCCGCATATTGGTGAGTGACGCGAGCATTTATTGAAAACTAACAAAAATATTAAGGGTCACCAGGAATATTCTGAGCAATGACACGTACCCTTGAGCATTTTAATTACGACTCCCCAAGAAAGAACGATAGGAGTCGACCAGCTTCACCGAATTTCTGTTGTGCATTTGAATGTATATGAAGATATATTAGCATGCCGTGAGAACGAACAATGTAACACGTATGTTTCTCCTGAGTATGTATGATTTTTTCATAAATAAAATTCTCTTAAACGCTGTAAATTCTGTGTAAAAATCATCATTCTAGACGGCGCGGGCTTATGCTCTCTGATGATGATGATAGAGTACCAACTACTCTGAATCATGAACCATCTTTGAGAGTGTAGAACTCTTGAAGGGCCCGGCTTGTTTTATTCTTATATCTCAAAGGGCGCAAGCTCACTCACAGTAAAAAGCTCAATCCGAACCATAACAAAGCTAGTAACAGCCCCGTTTAAAATGAAAGGACAAGGTTTAAACTATATATTTCAATTCGATTGAGCTTGATTTCAGGTGTTCCCAGAGGAGACAGAGGCTGAAGGTTTTAACCACCTGTCGATAGCCTATGTCCCCAGAGTTCGCAGCATTGCTTGATTGATTCATATGTGCGGTCTAACGTCCCAAAACCACCATCTGAATATGAGAGACGCCGTAGTGGAGGGCTCCGGAAATTTCGACTACCAGGCGTATTTTAACGTGCACCCAAATCTGAGCACATGGACTTACCACATTTCGCTTCCATCGGAAATCAGAGTTGGCAGCAGGCACAATACTAAAATCAGAGCAGTAACACTTAAGCAATATATATGTACAAAGAAATCATCAGAAAATAATCATCTTAACTAGACTTATTATCTCTAAAATGCTGCAGAAACATTGAATGAATAAGACATGATAAAGAGGCCGCCGCCGCCTCGTTGAGCCAGCGAATGTTACTCCCACTGGGCCGTCTCTGCGTCACCTCATGACCACATCTCTTAGTGAAAAGAACTTGACAAATATCGCTGCGAATGACGCGTACATGCTGTAACGTGAAGGAAGTCGATATGGGGCAGTAATCAGTTTCGCGCATGTCGCTCCCCGAGTTTGTGAATCTGCCCAACAAGATTCTACTAGAGCCGAGGAAACCATATACTTGTTAACTCACAAATTGGTGTCATTGGCTCTTTGGTAAACGAAGCAGAGAAGACGTCACTAAGAGAAATTGCTGTGTGACCATGATGCGCGCTTGCTCACGTTTAACAATAGTGGTTTTTACTGTGACAAAGACTAGGCCGTGCAAACGTGGAAAAAAGCAAAAACCAGGAGAGCCCAAACGCCTGCTTATACAACTTGAGAAACGCCCAACAGCTGAAAAGGAAGACACGAAAACCTCCCTGTCTTCGATTTGCGAACTTATACGATTTGCGAACTTATACGATTTGCGAACTTATACGATTTGCGAACTTACACGATTTGCGAACTTACAAATCTAAAATACCGGGTGGTCTGCGTGAAAGATAACCGTTAAACAATGGATCCTTGTGAAACCTAATCGATAGTTAGCTTACGCCTTTGTTCCGCCTTTTTCTTAGCTACCCACTTTCACTCGCACTACCCCATCCTTTGTGCCGATCTGTTGAGGTGTCATCCAGTCCGGGGCAGCACTTTCTTTTCCTTCCCTTTTCTTAACCACTTAGAGAGTGATTCCCACTATCATGTATATGCGTGCCTTAATCATCAGATGCGTTTCTTCATTTCTATGCCGGTACTAACCTATGCATTTATTGACTTATGACCTACACTTACGCTCTCAGAGAAAGATTAGACGTTTAGCCTTGAGCTAACGATCTCTTGTGTTCCAATATTCTATGGTTAACTCGGTGGCATCTTTGTCGCAAGTACATAAGCAGCCACGAAGGGACCTTATATGCCATACTTGCATGGCAATCAGTGAATTTGTTGGTGTGTTTCACAAAACAATTATCAGTGCCTGTTTGTTTTGTTTTGTTACTCTCTCGTTCTTCCTCTGCTTAGTGGTCTCAAGTTCTTTTCTGCCTTTTTTTTTTGGAGGGGTTAATGTTTTTTTCACTTGCTAGTATTGTCTTCTTACCGGTGCTGTACAAACTGTAATAGCAGATCTCTTGTAAAATGCCTGCTTTTTTGTACAGCGCCTTTGTTTAAAATAAATCTTAGTATAGGCTAAATAGTGAATAATGCAAATTCCTGTAGTTTTTTTTTCTCTTTGCAGGTGAGTTGGCGAATTGGTGACCTTGTGAAGTGAGTTCAGGGACCTGATGACATTAATGGAGCTTACAGCGTTCCCTGCGCAAGAAGTTGCAAGAAGTTCATGTTCTCGCCAATATCGTCTGTTCTAATGTTACTTCTAATAACAAGCTACGCCAATAATAAGTTATCTAGACACGGGACGTAGTTCTTTTATTAACGCACACACAAATTTTTCAGTTATATAATAATCTCCTGTATGTTTGCCTTCTGGTACTGTTAGCCCTTAATATTAGCGATAAGAAACGAAGTATTGAAAACACCCTGTTCTACGTCATTTGCATAGAAATGCGTGCCGGCTATCAGCCTTATCGGCGCGATCATGTGTTCAGAAAGCATGCGTCGCGCTGATTGTCGTATCGCTGGCCTTGTTACGTCTAGGTGGTATACGAGTCTACGGATTTCTGGCATCAATGCTCGAACGATACCAAATACATTAAAATCAGTTTCAAAGGTGTGTATAAACATTTTACAAATAATTACAGTATTACAGTAACCCAGTATAGAGAGGGCTGAATTATGTATCTGTGATAGTAACCCGAAAACAATTTTGAATTTAAATATATGGTAGAATGCTCAATTGCGCTACTGAATAAGCACGCTTTCTCATGAATACCTTTCTCAAACAGAGGCAAAAGTCACCAAGTATCCAGAACCATTAGGTTTATTAACATCATCATGAACGAAGTTGGTAGTAGTAACGTCACGATGACAATTGATGTTGAGAACCCGAAATAGTGCCTATTGGGCAGTAGTAATGATGAATGAAGTTAATACTTTTGAACCACTGCACCAAGAAATGAACCTGAGATCAATGAAGGCTTTCTGAGATAAAACCATCGTGAATTCTTTCAGGAATGACCTTCTAATGAGCTTTCTAACAACAATCATTGAGATCGAAAGAGAATGCTGCTCGTTAATATGTGTTATAACTGCATTGAGTGATACAGTTATAACTGCATTGATTGTTTTTGTGCGACATTGTGTTCCCGTTATTACTTGGACATTGCGCAAACACTGTTTCTGCCCGCGTCAAGCAAATACCATTTTTAATAACACAACCAAGGCCGAGCTTGGCCGTAGCTACCAATTCCAAATACAGTCGAAGCTTATTTGGCGACGACGCAAACCTGAAAACATCAAAAAAACAAATAAGCTCAATATCCTATTAAGGCAGGAATCCATTAGCGGTCTCAGCAGCTCGTGTTTTGTAATCTTTGATGTTAATTTGACATGCGAACCCAATATATTCTTAAAGTATTCACTGCTTTTCTTTCGCTTTCCTTTTCCTCTATGCCGATATTAAATTTCAAAGTGCCCGTACTCTCATCAGCATCTCAAGCAGCTCCATAAGTGAAATGAACCAAGCGGTCAGCTATACAAGGCCGTAAGCCAGGTAACAATTCAAAAAGCACTGAATTTCCACCGCTTGTTTCTTCATATGACCTACCTATCAATTCTGAAGCCACTTCAACCTACTGTATCTTTTGTTCAATACAATTTCACTTCCGACTGGAGAGAATCTCTATTTTTTTTGCTTCACCCTGTGTCGTCGGCATATCGATCGACTCATAAAGCACCGGTCGCTCACCTTCAGCCATGGTAATATAAGCAGCACGCGACCGCTTTAAGACATGCCGTTGCCCTGCCATCCTTGAGACACAGTGGCTTGCTTCTACTTCCGTAAAAAGGGCACTCTTCAAACAGCCTCCGCACGATGTGCTTTAAGAAATAGCGATATCGGTGATCCCTTACCTTTTTGGGACGAAGCTCCTTAAGGCGTGGGTCTGTACATCCTTCGATGTGGTTGTACGTAACCACCGGTGGCACATACCCGCTCTAGAGCGGGTATGTGCCACAGGGAATACGAGATGGGAGTTAGCGGTACTTGGAGTGTTCACTAGATGGACGCGTGGACGGACGGACAGACGGACAGACAGATTAGCAGACGGACGGACGAATGGACGGATGCTCGGAGTGGGTATGTTGCACAGGAGATGTGAGATGCGAGATGGCGGTACTTAAAGTGTTCACTCGATTGACGCATGGATGGAAGGACAGACTAGAAGACGGATGGACAGGTGGACGGACGCACGGATGTACGGACGGTTGGATGCACAAACAGACGGAGAGACGGGTGGATGGACTCATGGACGGATGCACGGACAGATGGATGGACGCATGGATGGACGGGCGGAAGCATGAACGGGCTGACGGACGCTTCACCCCAATCATCATCATTCACTTCGTGGATATGCTGTGATTTGTTTTTCTCCGATTCAGCAATAAGTCATCCAGCTACGTAGGATGTGCGCTATCTCTACTGAAATACACTGCTTATTGCAGTTTCCGATCGGCAGTTCAGGGGTCTCATGATTTTTTTTTCAAGGAGTGCCACAGTTTTCCTATCGTCTAACTGGTGAAGAGAGGTTACCACTTCAGTAATGCTTCGGCACTGAATGGGTTCTTGTGAAAAATAAGGGGGGGGGGGGCTTTCTGTTGAAGCATAGTTTGCGACGACGGTGTTTTAAACTGTGTGTTTCAATTGGATGTTGGCGAAAATCAGCCTTTTTGCGGACACGCTTCTACTGAATGCTCTTTCAATGAGAAGCCCCCGAAGTCTATTTATATATGTGTTAATAACGGACACAAACACACTCTCGCTAAGGCGCGTACACCAAATCAATTTAAAGTTTAGAATAGTAAGCCAGACTACATGAAAAAGAGCGCGCGTTGCGCCAGTGGCGATTGAAATTGTAGCTTTACAACTACGTGTTTGCAGAACTAGCTGATACACAGTATGTATGTGTGATTTTCTCATGTACAAAGCTGACGGGAACAAACGCACGAGTAAGACATTGGTATAACATTTGGTACGGGTGATTGCCCGAAATTACCACGTCCTGTCACTGCGATTCTTACAATGAACGTGATGCTGGCCATGAAGTGCTCGTAGCGATTTTGTGCCTGGATGACACGAGCCGTGGAGACTAGAATATAACCTACGTGAATTCACGAACATGAAGTACGTGAATTCATTTGTGCTATTGCATGTGTTGTTAATCGCTGTTGTACTTCGAGAAACCTTTACGTACAGACATACCGGTGTCCTCCAGTTTGGTCATCCTACTGTATACTGTTAAAGCTCCGCTTCTACTACATCTGTGAAAATTTTACGCGTGCAATGTGTGAAGTAGTATTCATTAGGTCGCTAACTGGCATCGACAGTGGAATTCCATTGCGAGATCATCGTTTTTCATTCTATTTCTTTTTTCCCTAATTGCTTATTCTAGTTGTAAAAACTAGAAGACCCTAAAGCTTCATCTTTACGATTTGAATGCGATAGCGATCTTCTGTTCCTAGTGTTTACTTCAAACGCTGAGTGCATGAAACATTTTCGAACTTGCTTAGCACCCATTACATGGCCTTAAGAAAACAAGCGCAGTAGCATGTGAGCATTTTGAAGTTGGTTATTGGCTTTGAACCACGAAGGCATTGTGATAGTCACATGTTTTGACACCCGATGGCGATGGGCGCACGTACCACGTATTAATATTGCAGTATTTCATATCGTATTACAAAGCAAATATGCAGGACGTCTGTTTGTAAAGCATGTATCACTTTTACTGCATTTACAAGCAGAGGAAGTTCTCTTCAATGTGTTCCCAAGCAGACACGTGACCGTGTGGTTGAACATCCGCTTGCAACGCAAACGACTCGGGTGCAATGCCCTCTCGAACCCGAACGACCAGGGTTCAATCCCCACTCTGAACCAGGATTTCTTTATTATTTACTTCATTTGCATCGTTCTCGATTTTTCAGTCACGCATAAGATGATTTTTTTAGATGCGGAGCATCTAATACTCGAGGCTTGTAGTGCGGCGCCGTCCGCAAGCTTCCTCCTCCTTCTTCCACCATCTGTGCATCCCTTCTTCCTCTACACACCGCGCGCGCTTCACTCCTCCACAATCTGTGCACCCTTCCTCCTCTACACACCGCGTGCGCTTCTCCTCTTCACGAACATTCGCTAGCTGTATAATGTAGCGCGCATGCGCCGTCACGCTTCGAGAACATCGGCAGCTGACGCGTGCGCATGCGCCGTCGCGCTTCGAGAACATCGGCAGCTGATGCGCGCGCATGCGCCGTTGCGCTTCTCCCCCTTCTCGAACATTCGACAGCTGACGCGCGCATGCACCGTCACCCACCATCTGTGCCGCGCGCGCTTCTCCCCTTCGAGAACATTCTACAATTCTCCTGATTCTCCAGTGGACGCGCATGCGCCGTCGCGCTTTGAGAACATTCAACAGCTGACAGTGCATGCGCCGTCGCGCTGTATATATACTCAAGGTCGGCGCTCGCTCGCTCAGTTGCCGCTCGTCGGTTGGTTTGTACGGCGCGTCGACGTCCAAGGTCGCGGTGAAATGAATTCCAACGAATCCACAAACACAATGATCGACGTCCCTTCGACCAGCGCCGCCCTTTCGCATACGTGTGTACGTGTTCACTCATTTAACACCCCCTCCTACAACCACGTTAACCAATTTAGCCATCGACCCAAGTAAGTCGCAATTTAACACCCCATTTCACAACCACGTTAACCAATTTAGCCATCGACCCAAGTAAGTCGCACTTTAACACCCCGTTAACCAATTATATGCTCCGCATCCTCCTCAGTGTTCCCCCGAGGGAAGCTGCGGGCAATTTTAGATGCGGAGCATCTAATACTCGAGGCTTGTAGTGCGGCGCCGTCCGCAAGCTTCCTCCTCCTTCTTCCACCATCTGTGCATCCCTTCCTCCTCTACACACCGCGTGCGCTTCTCCTCTTCACGAACATTCGCTAGCTGTATAATGTAGCGCGCATGCGCCGTCACGCTTCGAGAACATCGGCAGCTGACACGCGCACATGCGCCGTCGCGCTTCGAGAACATCGGCAGCTGACGCGCGCGCATGCGCCGTTGCGCTTCTCCCCCTTCTCGAACATTCGACAGCTGACAGCGCATGCGCCGTCGCGCTGTATATATACTCAAGGTCGGCGCTCGCTCGCTCAGTTGCCGCTCGTCGGTTGGTTTGTACGGCGCGTCGACGTCCAAGGTCGCGGTGAAATGAATTCCAACGAATCCACAAACACAATGATCGACGTCCCTTCGACCAGCGCCGTCCTTTCGCATACGTGTGTACGTGTTCACTCATTTAACATCCCCTCCTACAACCACGTTAACCAATTTAGCCATCGACCCAAGTAAGTCGCAATTTAACACCCCATTTCACAACCACGTTAACCAATTTAGCCATCGACCCAAGTAAGTCGCACTTTAACACCCCGTTAACCAATTATATGCTCCGCATCCTCCTCAGTGTTCCCCCTGCGGGCAATTTTTTTTGCTCAGAACTAACGGCGCCCACCCCCAATGCTCGGATTTTTGCGAAACGAGCTTGCGAAACTAGCAGGCTTTAAACCAACTCCTCAAGTTAACCTTTTTAACGTGATATGGCTATAGAGCTCGTGTCGCCGAAATTCCACTGTCATCGTTGACACCGTTGGTTGTGAGCGAAAAATTGTCCGTGAGTGAAAAATTGAAAAGAAGCAAATAAAATAAAGTACAAAACATTTGGTGCCATTGAGGATCGAACCTGGGCTGTTCACGCGGCAAGCAGGTGTCCTACCACAAAGCCACTTTGCTACTTGCAGCTGCATAGAAAAAAAAAATACTACACCAATGTCATGTAGCAGAAGGAGCCTCCTTAACGCATTTTGTTCCACAAATGCCATGACGAAAATGAGTCCATTTGGCGATTTGTAGGCGCATTTGGGAGGCCAACAAACTACAACAAAAAGATTGGGATAGTGTAGCCATCGCCGCTAAAAACACAGAAACTTTCAAACAGCTCTAAAAATGAACAACTATGTCGATCAAGCGCAAAACATATCATGCCTTTCCAGAGGCACTGAACAGGCGAACAGCAAACGCTAGGTAATGTGCTGCCACCGGTGACGCATTGTGAGACTCTTTATTGCCATCCGAGATGGCAAGCGCGCTGTGTGTGTCTTGGAGGCCATGCGACTCTTGATTTAAATCAAAATCCTGCGTGTACCATTCGCACAAGCACGCGCGCGCGTGTGTGTGTGTCTCTGTGCCATCTGTGAGACATTGTGAAAAACGTGTCTCGACTACAGCAGAGCGCCGTTCTATCAAAGGCAAGTGGTCACACTATGCTGTCACTGCATTACTATAGATACGTCGCACTTGCGCGCGCGCGCGCGCTTGTGTGAGTGTGTGTGTGTGTGTGTGTGTGTGTGTGTGTGTGTGTGTGTGTGTGTGTATGTGTGTGTGTGTGTGTGTGTGTGTGTAACAAGACATATTAACAAGTATGCACCTAGTCGTTGGAGGGCGCACTAGGCGCCGGATGTCGCTATCACGTTCAATTCTTAAAGGTGAAGCTTAAGGGTCCCTCAATTATTGTCTTTTTCTTTATCAAAAATAACGTCTCTATCTCCCAATGCTATGTGGTATACGCTGTGTGTATTGACCATATGTACGTAAAGAGTCCTCCTTCAGGAGAAATAGGGGGCGGAAAGGGGTACACGTTGCTCGCAACGCTTTCTTCCTACAAATGCAATCTATTGAAAGGCTTAGCACAACATTCTTAGGTGACTAAATAAAATGGCCACCCTCTGCCCCCCCCCCACCCCAAATGCGCATGCCTATAGTAGTGACGTCACAGTGTTTTCAATGACGTCAATTGTGGTGTTGCAGTATGGCTCCGGTTGAAAGTGAGACGCTTCGTAAAAGTTTAAGAGCATAACGACTTTCCGCGATTGACTTTCGTTTCCAAGAAGTGTCTGGAGGAGTACCTGCAACTGCTACAGTATGTATATATAAGCTTCTTTATAACGCCCGAAAAAGCTTGTTTTTCCAGGTCATTCAATGCTCATGCTCCTCTGACCCACTTTTTGGAGCGTCTTCAATTCGAACGCGATCTTTTTCACGCTTCCCAGAATCACTCCATCTCTCGCTCGCGAAAAATTGCTCAGCGTAACATTTTCGCATGTATTATTTTGTATATAAATACTTCTTTCTCAAACAAGTTTCACTCCCATCGTAATCTAATATGAAACCATTCATTGTTTCCTTTGCGCTGAAGTGCTACAAAGTCACGCTATTCTCTGTTCCACAAATCCGGAGCAGCGCAAGTGAGTAAGCTTTTGATCCAATTGATCCGCGCACAAATACAACTATCCGCGAAAGTCTCTTACCCTCCCAACGCGGATAAAAACGGATTTCAGACTGACGCCACGTTGGAAAACAACTCCCGTCGCAACCTTCTTTGCTCCTTCTTTACCGACTTTGTCCCACTAATTTTGTGCAGTGCGGGGAAGACTAAAGCTGGTGTCATCCCGACAGGAACGGATTGGAGCCGGGCGCGTTTTGTTCTGTTCTGTTCTGTTTTAACTGTTTTGCTGTGGAGAGGTTGAGGAGCCTATTGGCTCGGCTACTCCATATCACAAAGTTCTATGAAAAGCAGAAGGTAGAACTCGCTTATTGCACAGCACTAATTTCCGCGTGAAGCTTCTTGATCGGTCTTTGTCTGGGTATAGATTGTGTGGGAGAGAGTGGATGAGTCTAGTTCTTCGGTTTGCCCTTTTTTGTTTGGCTTGCCAGCACTTCACGTGCCAGCAGACTTGCCGGCATTGCATGCTAATGTAGAGTCTACATACACACTCTGCTTGCAACTGACGGAAACTCTGCTGCGCTAAAGCAGAAAGGATTCTGTGTGAAGCACCCTATTCTGCTTCAGCAGAGAGGATTCTGTGTCAAGCCCCAACCCTGGTAGTTCTCAACGAATGAGTGATCAATTCTGAGGCTGGATATAGCGGATTGAAGAGAAAAGACACACTGTGTTACAGACAACGGGACACCACGTGTCTCGGTCTGGAAGAAACGGCTAGGAAGAACCGAGATTGAGCAGAATTAGAGTCGGGACAATAAATTTGGGGGGGGCTTTCTTTTATTTTGGTACTGAGATCACATTCACCCAACTGCTTCGAAAAGATCATTTGTAAGCGTCGTGTTTCCACTGCGACTAGGAGATAAAACCCGGCCATCGTATTAGTGTCAGTTGGCAATGTCAGGGCGTCGGTGGCGGCTGCTTCTCGTAGATGGTTATGAAGGAAAGCTGTCAATATGGCGAGGCAACTGGTTTCCATCTGTGGTGCGTCACAGAGGTGGTAGCTCTCTCATGTTGCAAGTGTCGGTCCGATTTGGGAAATTCTCTGGATGCAGTAAGTGTGAAAATAGGAACAACGGGATTGTCCGACGCACTAAATCTTAAAGTGTTGTCAAAAATGGGAAAGACTAACGTTGACTAATAACTCAGAGTTCTTAGCGTTTGTAGTGTCTTCACTTGTTGTGTCCGGTTCGCATGCCCTGTTCTTTAGAATAAATATCTTTTAACAAGATCAGGTCCCTGTTCGCAGTGAAAATTTTCGTCTAGCGCACCGAAAAACATGAAAAACAACAACAAAAAAAAACGTTTGGTGTCCTCTCTACTTTTTCTTGGCCATAGCTTTCGGTTCGCTTAACTAAACGTTTCACTATGAACTCGCCATCTTGCACCTCTGTGTTACTCAAAGACACGATTTCACTTGGCTACCACGGAAGTCAGACAAGTCGCCCTGTAGATGTATTGCTTGCTCACACGTTGTGTTCAACACAGTGACCTTTTATCACGTCAGTGATTTGCTGCTGTGTGGCGTATCCGAGGTGAAGCACTTTTCTGGGCATCTTTTTTTTCCCCTTTCAGAACTTCTTTTATTTTGGCCGAAAATAAAGTAACCAATTTTCCTCACAGCACCATCAACAAAGCTGCGTACAAAAGATGGAGCAAGAGTGTTCAGACAACTTGCGAATGTGTGTCTCTTAAGCTTCATTCCTAATACAATGAGCCCTTTCCTGATTACTTCCCTCCACCCTGATGCCGTTCGGCACTCTGTCTCGCCTGCTCTATCTCCTCCTGTGGTATGCGCTGCTAAGCAATCTCTAGCTTGTGAATATGTATTCTTGTTCGGCGACAACCGAGACCCCGTATAATGTTACCATGACGCCATTTCGGCTAACAATGGCTCCCGTAGTCCCACACTTTCTTGAGCAGGGCTTTCAGTTGCCTTCAGTAGATAGGTAACACGTGTTCAGAGAAATTTATTTGTGACGAACCAAACGTCATTCCTAAGTAGAACGCACACCTGCCGAGGCCTCCCAAATCACCTGAAGTAATCGTTCTCGACATCTTTCACGTCATTCTCATCATTCTCTGGTTCCTCTTCCCCTTGCATTCTTCGTAAAACCGGATAATTTGTGACAGCTATCTTTAATCCTCTTTTTTTTCTCCCTATTGTAGTGGTACATTTGAGCCCGTCGCCACTGTCTCCTCCCTTCCCACTTCCTGGTGACCTTATCTATGTCCTTCCTGTCCCATCACGTTTTCCCTGTTCCTTCTCATTGGGGAAAAGAGGAGACGGAAAAGGGAGGGAAGGAAGATTAAAGTCGCATACTCGCCTCCTCACGTGATGCCTTCCTTAGACGTGTTTAAACCTTAATGCACGCCGCGTGTCTCTCTCCCTATTCGCAGCCCACGTTTGCCATTCTCGATGCGTCTAAAAACTTTTCAACGCACTCCCCACCCCCCAACCTCACCGCAATTCCGCTTCCCTATTTTTAACTGAGATTCACTGAACCCGTACTGATGCAGAACCCCATCCACCTTTATCTATCACACCTCAGCCGACCCAGTCCGTACCCCTCCCTATTGACGCTTCCATACCGTGATAATTTTCTGCAATGCTTTACCACAACTTCGATGAATTGTCGGCCTCACCTTCCTGCTATAGAAGTCCATTTACAGCTCACCCAGACGGGATGTGCATTTGAATGAAAATGCGTATCGGACGGGAAGCGGTGGGCTTAAGGGCTTGGAATGCCGGGCGCCGTACAGGGAGTGGTTGTGTGGGCGGCAAGGGGGGCGAGGGCGACTGCACGGGAGATACGTGTCAGAACTGGCTGTGTCGGGGTGCACGTCACGCATTATGGACTCACGTAATCTCTATTTTTGTGACATCTATATACGGCTCTCTCTCAGTGTGTAGGAAAACTACATTCAATAAATAAAAAAATCAATCTCTGTGCATAAATAGGACTCTAACAACTGCGCTCTATCAAGACAGCCAGCACTGTGTGAGGCCTGTCTAAAGACACCTGACTTTTACGTGAAGCAATTTCATACTTGTTAACAAATGGATGCCCCTCAAGTATTATAACCCTTGATTTTAATCATTTGATCAATTTTTTGGAGGGGGGGTCTTTGAAGGTATTGATGCACGCAGGCACAGTGGCTCTTGTAGGAAATATTAGCTCTTAATTAGTGAGCACGCAAATTTAGTGATTGGTTTGATCAACTATCTGAAGCTTAGCCTATACTAACATATGTGAAAAACTTAACTGTGTGCTTTTTGTTTGGTTTTGCTTCCCTGAGCATACTCAGGCATCAAACTAAATGTGGCGTACAAAATCTGCTAAAAAAAAGATGTTTGAGATAATATGAGATTTCGTAACCGACCAACCAACTGAGTCGTTAGAACTGCCAAAGCTGCGTGAATAAGCGAGGCTGCAAAGCTTTGGCATATCATAACGAGTTTAATTGCGCTTATATGTCATGAAGGGAATCCTACGTTGTTCCATTTCTTCGAAAGATTTCAAAAAGAAAAGGCGTCGGTCTTTGTAGGTTGACTAAAGATGAACGGCTACGCGCTTTATATGTTTTTGTGGTGGCATGGCTGCAACTAAGACCCTATGACGATAAGCCCCGTGTTTAAATATTTTGAGCACCATGTGTTAACGAGGAGGTAGCACAGAAGATAATTTAACATTTTGATTTGTGTTCCTTATATAAAAAGTTAAACCAGAAGAAGGGATTTGGAACGTTTTTACTTGATACCCTAATGATAACCACTTTTCGAGGCATGGAACCAAGAAAATGGCGTTTTCCTCTTATATTGTTTTTCTTTTTAGTTTTTGCTCACGCCTCTTCCGTCTTCTTCCCTCATTTTTACAAAATTTTATTCATTCCGTTTGCTGTTTGAATACTCGTTAGTTCTCTACTTTACCGTGTGTCATATTTTTATTTCCTTGCTCTTTCAGTCATCGTAATCTTGCGTCTTTGTTTTTCTTTTTAACTAATTTTTGCTTGCATGTTCAATTTCTTTTTTCATTTAACAAGTTCCTTAACTGATTTGTAATACCTTTGTAGCTGCGTTTATTTCGCCTTTCATCTATACTCTTTTCCTCTTCCTCTCCTTCCGTACAACATTCCATCGTTTTCTTACTGAAGTCTTTCTCATTTTTCTGGTTTATATCACAAGCAGTTCAGGACTATCTTTACTTCGCACCACTAGCTGAGATTATCTCAATTTCTACATCACTAAAAATATTTTCATTTTTTATTAGCATTTAGAACCCAGGGCCTTGTGCCTTTTCATCTCCGAAACCCCAGCCTCACTTTACTTACTCGTTTTAGATTAATTGCTATCCAACAAAGGGGTTAGTCTTTTCCTGTCACCCAATTCTAGAGATGCTGATTTTATTTGTTTTGAAGAAGAACGGCTATTTGGGCTATTTGGGCTTTTTGGGCTGACCATGATTTTATTTGTTTGTCTCGACCATCCTAAATGGTAGTGCATTTCGTTTTTATGTTACAGTATTCCCACTACTAAAACATGGTTTACGACGCAGCTTTTTCTGGTTTCCATTCTGCACGCCAACCCCCCTTCGTCCTTTAATAACGATGTGACTTACAGTGCGAAGGTTGTACGATTCCAACGTTTCTGCCTTCCTTTTGCAATCATTGAAGTGGCCTTCGAGAAATAAGCTTTTATGCCTTCTGCCGGTTCATGCTGAAAAACCAAGGCACTGCTATTCTTTGTTATTGTGTTGTTTCTCCCTAAACTTCAATCGTGCAGGCTCACCGGTTGTAACTGAATACCGGTTGGAATCAATGGGTTTCTAGCATTCGGCGTGATTTCCGGTTAATGTATTTTCGTAATTATTTATTTAGAGCTTGTAATCATGATGTTCATTGTACAGATTGTTGCTATGTAGTGCCCCAAGGTCTCGAACTTCTTCCTTCAAAGGGTTCGGATTGTTCTACATGTCTAACATCGATGGTATTGTGCACCAATAACTTTTTCGTCATCATTTTCACTTTGCCAGTAATATAGCTGAATTTTATTATTTCGTATTATTTAGATCCACATACTTGGAGAAATTGGCTTGCAAAACAATTTGACGGCAGTCCGCCTCGCTGGTACGGAGGTTGCTGTGGTCGGCTGCTGAGCACCCCACGGTTTCCTAAGCGGGTCACAGTGGTCGCATTGCGACGGAGGCTAAAGACAAAATGTCCTGCAGTTTGTGACGTCAGTGCACGCTGAAGACAACGAGGTGGTCGAAACTTCTGGGACCCTCCGCTACGACACTCTTCATAATCATCTGGGGGCCTCTTCACGTAATGTCGTCGCATTTATTCAATTGATTGTGCGGCAATGAAGCGTTGTCAAAGAGGGCTTAAACATAACACCTGACAGCTGTTGCATGTAGTTTAAGGGGCAACCGTTGTTATACCGATGCCACCGTTTAGGAAGTTTTCGTCGAACCACCGCATTTTTTTCTTGGTTTAATTACATCTCGAACTTTCAAAGCTTTCAGGACTACAAAATGTGGGCGTTACACCGCCTTAACGAATCACGTTCGAATTACGCACTCCTAGAAGCACGGAGCGAACAAATTGTACGGCAAATGACTCGTACCAGCAGCCCTGGTAGAACGAGCTGCTATAAATGTGCGAGTGTTTTTTTTTTTTTTGCACTTGACACTTTTGATTTTCACGTGCTACTTGCCTCTATATAACTGGCATCATTCGAGAAAGGAACGCATTTTAATTAAAACCCGGGCTAAGCATTTCTTGCATGCACCTTTTTCACTTATAGAAATCGAGAGAGATAGTGTGGGTGTTCCTTCTTTTACGAATTATTCTTCGCGACTTTGGTGGCGCGATTCTTTCAGTTGAAAGGATCCAAGACGTTAAGCAACGACCGAAATGGTAGGCAGCTGTGGTGTCGAAACGTGCTTGACGAGGCTGTGGAAAGGGAGGCTTCGCATCGGCATCTCAAATGAGATTCCTTCCTTGTTATCTTCTTAATCTGAATTGATGGCCTTCGTTGTTCTATGAGTCAAAAAGTTTTCAAGCTTTCGCAAGAGCTGACGATACATCACGGGTCCATCGTGGGAGAGGAGAAAAAGTGGGAGGGGTCACACATGCACAGTGGTAGTGTAAACGTCACAGGGATCAATGCCTTGAAGACAGAGGGGCGCGAGTGTAGGTTAGCATATGCTCCCTGCGTCAGCAATGCGAGGTAAGCTAGCGTAGAGCGTCAGAGACGAGAGAGAGAAGAGAAGGAACGTGCATGCGCAATGGAGATGTCTTAATTTTATACTGCGCAGCCGCTGCGATAGCGTCTTGAATACTGATGAGGTACTTTGCGTCAGTGCAGCCAACCCTTTATATCACTGACGTTGTTTTATACTTTTGCTATGATGTATTTGCGTTCGTGTCAAAGTAAGCATAAAATCTATCGGAGAATTCTGCACATATATTACAAATATATTACAAATATTACAAATACAAAGTCGCATGCTCCAACCAGCTTCTTAATGGGTCCTCGAAAGTTTGGGCTGTACAAAAGACGGCGTCATTCAAACTACGAGCTGCCGAACCGCGGGGCCATTACACTAAAATGCCGATGGTGGTTCACGAACACAACGCAGCCTGGTCAACTTTTGAATGCGTGAAGTTCACCAAAAATTTCGCTCGAGGGCAAACTTCTTACAATGATGACTGAGATTGTTGAAAAAGGGAGGACGAAAGGATGAATCGCCTTCCTGTCGGCAACAACCTCAATCATAATGGTTTGCCTTCCAACGTGATCTTGACAGCTTGCGTGCAAGCTACCATGTTTTCCTAGCTGGAGTCAACGAGATGTGCAGAAAACTACGCGCTATACATCTTGAGCTGTGTGGAGCTACATGCTGTAAATTTAGCGGATTTCACTTTACCGAGAACCAACGTTTATGTGCGGAGTGCTCACGCAAAAGCTACATAAAAAAATGGCAGCATATCCACGCAGTGAATGATGGAGAGTGGGGCGAAGCATTCGTCCGTCCATGCGTCCGTCTGTGTGACCGTCCATGCGTCTGTTTGTGCGCCCGTCCCTGCGTTCTTTCATGCGTCCGCCCCTGCGTCCGTTCATGCGTCCATCCATGCATCTGTTTGTGTGTCCGTTCGTTCATCTATTCAACACTCCAAGTCCCACCATCTCACATCTTTTTATCATATATTCCCCATATAGAAGCACCGCCATCCAGCGGACATTCCAAGGACTAAACGAGAGGTGGCACACGCACACTTTCTTACGGATTGCGCTTTGGGTCCACTTCCCACCTTTAACCACCTCGAGTTCATGGTATATTCTAGTTCACTGTATTCATGGCACTGCGACCAAACGCTCGCTAAACCTTTCGAAAACCAAGGAGGTTACGCCCAGCGAGTATAACGTAGCAACCTTTCCCTGTCAGATAGGGCTCAATTTACATGCCAATGGCTGCTAATGAGAAATGAGAGACAGGAGAATTCGGCTTCTACTTTCTTGCGGCTTGCGCTTCGTATCTACTTCTCATTTTTAACCACCTTGAGTTCATTCATGGTATATACAAGTTGATTGTATTCATGGCACTGCGGCTCAACGCTCGCTAAACCTTTCTAAAGCTAAGGAGGTTACACCCAGCGAGTATAATGTAGCATCCCTTTCTTGTCCGATAGTGCTCAATGTACATGCCAATGGCTGCTAATGTGGATCGCAGCGTGCGCGTTGACTAAAAGCCGAATGCTCATGTCCCTCATTCCCCATTAGCAGCCATCGGCATGTACATTGAGCACTATTTTTTATTGTTAAACAACGCACAGAAGAAATCTCTCACTGGCAACACCTTGGAGGTCAAGTGTTATACCTATTTCGGGTATGTGCCACTGGTGGTTACATACGAGGGACGCCCAAGCCACGCCATAAAGAGCTTCGCCCCTAATAAAAACCATGTCAACCACTTGCTTTCGCCTTGTTTTCTGCGTTCCTGATCACTTTCAAGCAAGTTGCTTCGCCGGATTATTGGGTGTGTGTATAACCAGTATGTCGTTAAACTAGTCGGCGCCTGCAATTGGTGAATCGGCCATTCGGTCGACGAGTCATTAATGATGTCAGTAAAGCAACGTTCTAGACACGTTTATTACCAGCGAGCATGCCTTTTGAGCTGCTGTAAAAAAGATTTAGATGTCATTGATTTTAAATATTGGTAATAAACTATAGGCGAGTGTATTACGTCTATAACTAAATGGCAGAGTAAGCCTATGGAGCTGACACAGCGAAGAAAGGGTAGTTAAACTAATAAAGTACCAAAGAGCACACGTCGGTAATGTGTACACATATGATAATAACTACTAACGTTATCTGCCATACATATGCAGTCTATGAGTTGACTGACTACCATGAAAGCTCGCCCAGATTTCGCATGCATTATTCGGTTGTTTGCACATGACTGGAGTCTGACCACCATCTGTGCGAAGAAATAGCGTTAAAAGCTACTTCAATAGGCATGATATACGTATAGGTACTATGTTTCTGTTGTATGAACCCTCAAGGGGAAAGGATTATTGGAGAGCTTCTATAGAGCTCCACTGATGACGCGTAAAACATTCAGCAGGTCCCACGTATTTATGGAATCGACGTTATGAGAAGCATGTAGATTGCAGGTAACTGTGTTCATTTAGCGAAACGTCACAAAGTCACACTAATGATATGTACAAATTTTCTACTCACAGATATGTTTCACTGTCTTATTTGTTTTATATAATCATTTTTTACAGTTGCGTGACAATGCCAACACCATCACGAGTGTTATCGACATCAGAAGCAGAAAGCTGATATGCAGCGCCTTTGCTCACGAGAATATATAGTAGCCCTGTACACTGTACATAAATCAACTTGAGTGGTCACGCTTAACTACAGTTCATATTAACACTACGTGACAGATGTATCGTAGGAGTACATATCTAGTGTTTATTAATATGAATAGTCAACATTGCAAACACAATTGATGTTTCCCTGGCATTACGCCTAAATGGTGTATTTTTCCAAAGCAGTATAGAGACCTGACGTGGCTCCGAGGTAGAACTTTTAATGGCCACTTAGAATGCTTGGGTTCAAATCCTGCAGGGCGCTTATATCTAGTCATTAAACTCGCTGGGCCAATGCCACCGATGTCAATATTTTTCTTGATGCTCTCTCTTTACAAATACCAATGCATGATTCCGCCATTCCTGGGTACGTATAAACTGTCACTCACCTGTGGCACATACCCAGCCGTGATATAAGAGTATGTTCCGGACGTGTATGGCGGGAATGATTTGATGACGTACTCGATGAGATAGTCCTATTCTTGATGTCACAACCAGCTAGTCATGCTCGTCAGGCCATCTTACTCTGCAATACTAATTTTGGTTCACTTAAGGTTACGTGGTTGATCAGGAGAGCACCCAGACGTAGTCAGATAGATAGATAGATAGATAGATAGATAGATAGATAGATAGATAGATAGATAGATAGATAGATAGATAGATAGATAGATAGATAGATAGATAGATAGATAGATAGATAGATAGATAGATAGATAGATAGATAGATAGATAGATTGATTGATTGATAGATTGATAGATAGATAAAGTACCTGAAGTATGCAAAAAGTGTTTCGTATAAAAAAAACGTGGCGTTCTTTAGGCATTGTCTTATTGTGGCTTCAAAAGAAGAGCACTCATCTGTTTCTGCCCAATCTTTCCATTCATCTTCACTCTCAGCCACAAAAGTATTTCTAACATTGTTTTGCATGGCTTTCTTGGTGGTATCTACCTTCAACCAAGCTAGCGTGCCATGTTTTGACGTAGTCACATGACGTGACGTCATATGGGGACACCATCCTCGGATGGCACTTTTCGCATAAGTCCTCGTCGGCTAAATGGGACACCCGATGACAAATTGTTTCGCTGGACTAGGCATTCCATAAACTACGGCACCGTCTCGCTGCGTGTTCTCGTCAAAGAAATGTCACGACGAGCGATTTGTTATGGCATTCGGTTTCTTCTACTCGGACCTGCATTATTAAAGACATAAGAGCTTCGGCATTCTGGGATAGACCTCAGCGACTGGCACTAACGATCACGAGGGGAAGTCCTGAAAAGGGAGAAGGATGCTATAAAAGGCTGCCATGCAAAGCTACAGAAGCCGACGATCACAAGTGAAGGAAAGAGAAAGGCCATTAATTTCACTGCAAGGCCCAAAACTGCTTACTGGCCTAATTGGCTGCGGGATCCGTATAAAAAAAACGTGGTGGACAAGCGGGCGTAGAAGCATAACTACGAGCCCTTGACGCAAGGTGTGGAAGAAAAACATGGCAGCGGCCGCTCTTGCTTACACTACAGGGCATGTACTTCCACCAGGCACTCACTACCGTTTAACTTTTCACTACATTTCCCTCGCCATCATGGCGTCCTTCCGCTTTTTCCATTTTATTCCAATACGTTGCACTCTTCGCACACTCAGCTTTCTGCTCTGTACTTTGGTGTAACCTTTTCGTGAAGCAACTCGGTCTACGATGTACTTTCATCCTCTCATGACCGTTCGCATTTGCCTTTTGATAACACAGTTGTGCGAGAGAGGTCATACAAAAGGGAGAGAGATAAAGGAAAAGATGTATGTAAATAAACCTTACATGCGTTTAGTTTTGGCTGGGGAAAATATCAAGCAGACTTAAATTACTCATATCCACAAACGCTCTGTTATATCGAATGTATTTATATTTCTAATGAAGGCTGCTTAAATGTAATCCTTTTTTCTATATTCAGATGAAATGGCGTCAACTCAACGAAACTGTGCGATTTAGTCTCTCTTGTCTTTCTCTACGTTTTCCCCACTTACCCCTTTTTACCCGTGTGTAATCATCCTTCTGGTAACCTACTTAGGGCTCCTATAAGAAGAAACATTTTTTTTCTGTAACGAGCGCAAATAGCACAGTATGGGGAAAACCTGAATAGTGCTAACAATCGTTACGAAGGAGAACAAAAACAAACAAACAAAGCAAAAGAAAGCAGACGCTGCTAAGAATGGAGAAACGCTGGATCATCGCGCATGGTTTGAGGCACTGCTAATAATGAGCTTTCATAAAGTCGTTGACTTGAATTGCGGAGAAGCGGCTGTGATAGTAGTTACTGTAGATGAGCCGTGTTACCTTTTGGTGCTGATGCTGAGATAATATTCGGAGTTGTAACTCCAGGGATGCATCATTCGCAATGAGACTCGCTCGTAGACAAGAGCCAACCTAACCATTAGTTAAAAAAGCACAGCGTGCGTGAGTTATCGTATAACATGCCGCGCACTGAACTATCGAGCGATGGACGCCTAATGGCCTCTGTCAGGCATCGCACTGGATGTTTTTCATGGAAGTAAGCCGCTTTATGTTACGCTGTATTCATTTATCAGATGGCTTAGGTTGTTCTGGATGGTGTTATTGCTCATACGAGTTGCAGGGTATGAGTCATTTTTTAATCTGCTCTGATAAGTTGGCTCGTATTTCTGCGGTAGGCCCGCGAGACAGAATTACGTGAAGGAACTGGTCAATTTATTTATATACCCTATACAATGGTGTAGTGTCTGGACCTGGACGAATCGTGGAAGTGGTATGACAGATTAAAAGTGATGCGCTGTTTGGCGTCTACAATTGAAACATTTGTAAAAATAAAGCTCCTGAAATAGTGTCATGGTAAAAAAGGAAGTGTTTCCAAAGTGATTAATTCTGTATAATGAGTACCTTCCATATAATGAATATATATATATATATATATATATATATATATATATATATATATAAGATCTAACAGGCAGTAATGCCAAGGAATGTATAGGGGAAGTTATTAGAACAAATAGAATGTAAATAAGAAGAAAGAAAGGTGGGTGAAAAAATAACCAGCCGTGATCAGGAATCGAACCTACGACCTTCAAATAACGCATTCGATGCTCTAACCACTGAGCTATCACAGCGGCCTTCCCTCCATCCACTTTTTTGGGTTTATATGTAAATTTATAAGCAGGAGTGTCAGCCAGCGCCATCTATAAGCCAAGCGGCAAGTGTGAAACACCCTTTTATGCGCATGTGTGGCGTAACGTGGCACGTGAAATTATTACGAGCGGGCAGCTGACCAATAGTCCCTCGTATACAACCTAATGACACCAAGTCTGCCAGTACGAGAACCTCGTTAATGAATAAGCGAAAGAAGTGTATACATAAGGGCTCGTTTTTCCGTGTTTTGACACAATGTTAATGAGATCTAACAGACAGTAATGCCAAGGAATGTATAGAGGACCCATTTGTTCTAATAACTTCCCTTATACAATCCTTGGCATTACTGTCTGTTAGATCACATTATTATTGTGTCAAAACACGGAAAAATGAGCCCTTAGGTATACACTTCTTTCCCATATATATATATATATATATATATATATATATATATATATATATATATATATATATATATATATATATATATATATATATATTTGTTAATGTAAGAAATCGCGGTATTTTATCTCCTCATGGACTTTCGTGTTAAGAATGTTACATCATGGATGTAACGATATACTTTAGGCAGTGCAACTGCCATTCTCCATGTGATCGCCAAACCTCTATTAATTTATGCGCTATGATTATCATTTTACATCAGCTCACTAATTCTGATAAGTTCACAATTTTATTTACTGGAAGTTACTGTCAAGCTGATAGTGAAACAAGGGTCTGTAAGTCCTGCAATGATGCACGGATTTGTGCATTGAAGTCCAGATGAAACGGAAGTGATCTGCGCATACGCTGAAATTGACGACGAAGAATAGGAGCTCGAGGACGAGCAGGAGGAGGAAGAAGTTCGAAATTGGTGACCGACAAAAAACTTTCAGTGCCCGCTGACACTGTCGTTCAACCAAAATGACCCAGTGACGCTCGAATCGTACAAAGAAACGCGAACACGTACTTCACAGAGACGTGGCTAGATACATAGACAAAGGCGATGCAAGAAAAACTAGTTCCTGAGGGCATTGAACAGGTTTAACCGACGTAGTGGCCCCAAACAACAAATCACAAAGATCAACACCGTTCATAACTGATCGCCCCGCCGTGGTGGTCTAGTGGCTAAGGCACTCGGCTGCTGAACCGCAGGTCGCGGGATCGAATTTTCGATGGAGGCGGAAATGTTGTAGGCCCGTGTGCTGAGATTTGGGTGCACGTTAAAGAACGCCAGGCGGTCGAAATTTTCGGAACCCTCCACTACGGCGTCTCTCATAATCATATGGTAGTTTTGGGACGTTAAACCCCACATATCAATCGTTCATAACTGATCCTCGGAAAAAGTGATTGCGGTAGCGACTGACATTTGCGGCTTTATAGCCCAGTACAATGCATGAGCTGGCATTTTCGAAGTGAAGTATTCTTGATCATATATATATATATATATATATATATATATATATATATATATATATATATATATATATATATATATATATATATATGAAAAGGCCGTGGTTCAATTTTTCTTGCGTCGGCGGCACTGCTTCTTTTATTTGGCTTGTTTATTTGTAAATACCTTTTGCCGCGGCTGTGAGATTGATAGTGCTCCCCGTTGTGCGCTGGCTATCACCCATTTACGGAGGCGGTTGTGTGGCACACTGGCTTCAGAGTGATCGTTCATCGGTCGCTCATAGGAAAGCATTACTGACGATTTATATGTGTATGCAACATCCTGAGCAGCCTCTTCTCACCTTCATGCACTCGTTCCTGTGATCCCACGTGAAGTCAAAATGTGTCAGCGAGGAGCGAAAGTCTGGCGGCTCCTTATGCCTTCACCTAAGGTGACGCGAAAGTGAGAGCTATCGGGTGACCATGAGTCTCCAGTGTGGCTGATACCCAATGCTGGTGCATCGACCGCAAACTTGGTACCAGAACAAGACAAAGAAACAGAAAAGACGCAGCGTAGGATTATACCTATTACGCATGACTGTATTGAGTAACTTGTCGCATGTATGGCAACACTAATTTATATTATTGCAGATATGTGACGCTATATTCTGGTCAACGGTATCTATATAAGTAGTGAGGCAGGCGTGAGCGAAATTTGTGCCGTATTTTTTACACCGCTATAAAATTTTCGTTTCTTCTGCTTTCTTTGTACTCTTTCACTAACTTTTTACACTTAGCAGATAAAAACAAGGTAAAACAAAGAGAGTGGGTTCTGCTGGCAGTGGCCGGACAGCGTCAGAGCTTTGGCCTTTCAATCCTTTCATTCAGGTGTGTGTGTCCTGAATCGCTCTTTTATCACACACGTCGTCGTCTTCCTTGTGGTCTTGTCGAGAACCCTGGTCCCTCTGAAAGCCCAACATGCTTGGGCGGCCCAACATCAAAAGTACGTTGACAGAGTAAGAGTACATGACTGAGAGAAGAGAAAATAAGTGATATTAGAAGGACGTGCGAGGTCGAGGACCGAACGAACGCGCTTAACGCTGACGGAGCGGTGATTATCTTCGCTAATTGATTTTGCGCCTCGCTTACACAGGAAACCTGGTCACGCGTCTTTCGTTATTTCATTCGGTGAGATGAGGAGCTCGACGACTTTGTGTGGATGACATTGTGAAAGGCGCTTTCAGTTGTGTTAAGTGACGTGGGAGGATTTCTACTACATGTACTTTACTTTCTCTCTCCCTAACCTTGTATGGTGTGTTCTCTTCTCGTATGCGCATTAGCGGCCTTGTATTATTGTTATTTTTTGTTTAATAACGACTTCTTGCTGAAAAAGTTGCTGGAAAGTTGGCGAATACTAAAGAATCTCCTATATATAGAGGTAAAAAAACAAAACAAAATGAGTGAATGAAATACCACAACTCAAGCACTTGTTCTGAGTTCGTCTTTTTTATTGCCAAAATCAGGATGTCCTGAAGTCAAGTGAAGTTGACTCTATTTTAGAAATTCGTGGGACACATGACGTTCAAAAAGAAAGCAAACCTAATTATCTGAGGAGAGCGCTATACATGTGACACTCCCATGTATGAAAGAAGAGTCCTAGCGCACCTTTTGTTTTGTTTTTTCTCAAAGAGGAGGCCCACCGCGGTGGTCTAGTGGCTAAGGTACTGGGCTGCTGACCCTCAGGCCTCGGGATTGAATTCCGGCTGCGGCGGCTGCATTTTCCGTGAAGGCGGAAATGTTGTAGGCCCATTTGCTCAGATTTGGGTGCACGTTAAAGAACCCCAAGTGGTCGAAATTCTCGGAGCCCTCCACTACGGCGTCCTTAATAATCATATGGTGGTTTTGGGACGCTAAACTCCTCATATCAATCATCAGTCATTTCCTAAAGGGGATATTGATGCTGTTTCGCGACATTACCGTAAGTTGCGCACTTTATCGACTGGTTATACTCTGCGAGAGGAATTGTTCTGCAAAAGTAGAAACAGTCCACTGGTGTGGCTAACATAGTTACACAAATGAAGCTTTGCATCTCCCCCGCACACACACGCATACACCCCCCCCCCCCATACACACACAAGCAGGTTCAAACTCGTCTTCATTGTTCTCAAAACATGTGCGTACTATTCCTAAACTTGCCAAATATTTCCTTCAATAAGGTGCTAGGCCTGGCGTAAACAATCAACTATCTCTACGTAGTTTTGTCCCCTACGTAACGAAGCGCACAAAAGACACACACACTGCCTTCCCGTTCGCCTATAGGATGAGAAAAAAAACACCTCCTCATGCCCACAAATAATATGCCACTTGTTTGGAGGATTAGTGAGCCCTTACTATGTTAGAGCGTATTCTCACAACGGGAGCATGCACCTGACCATTATTAAATTTCTCTCCCAACTTTTCCCGCCCTTTCTGCAAGTCACTTAATACGGTAGAGAGCCGTGCAGCCTCTAGCTGCCGTTGAGTCGCAGAATTTTGAAAGCCGCACCCAACTGTCACGAGGCAGCACGGGCTTATTATCAACACCACGTTAACTATTTCAGCGCCGCGGATGGTATAAAGTTCACACCTTTCCCTAATCCCACGCATCCTTTCAGGAAACTACAGAAAGAAGTGTACACATCTACCTGGAGTCCAGTTTCTTTCCTTCTTTTTGTACGTTTTTGAGTCTCTCGCACTCTCTCGACACGTGGAATCCGAAAGTATAGCAGTACAAACGACACGTTGTCAGCAACAGTGCTCACCTCCCCACAATTCCCTATTCCCTACTTCCAAAGCAGCGTGAGGGGGGGGGCACTCCTCGTTGCTAAAAAGTCGTTATTACTTTAGTAGCCGGTCTCATAAGTTTCCTAAGCTGCATTATACGGCTCACCTGTTATCCGCCTGCATATGCTTCCGCAGTGGGACTGTATTTAAAGATTAGTTGCCAGTGTTTTTTTGTCATTATTCCCTTTTTATTTTTCTTCACACACTACTATAATTTTATGCGTTGTAATTTTGACACCTACTCTACAGCTTTCTGTGTCAAGTTTCAAATCATGAGTTGTGATTCGTCCCCTGACCAATGCAACATCAGGGAATCATGGGTTCCTAAGGTACTTACCGTTAACTCTTATCCCTAATTCTTCCCAATTCAGGACCAAAAAAACCTCCTCTAAACCCGTGTTCAATAGCATTAGAACAAACAGGAGTTAAGCAGTCAGAGAACAAACAGGAGTTAAGCATTAATAGTTGAAATGAAGAAGAAGAAATGGACATGGGCCGGGCCCATAGCGCATAAGCAGGATAGCGGTATTCGATCGTTCCAGCGACTATAGGTGGCGTGACGGTAGGTCAAATTGGTAGACAAGACGGTGCCGAGGTGCGCGTCTCAGGCAGCAAAGCTCGTCAGGCCATCTAGTTTGACTGTATACCACACTTTCTCTCGCTAAAGAGACGCATAGATGCTTCAATGAAAACGAATCAGCGCTTATGAATACCGCGAGACCGAACTGCGTCGCAGACGTATAACCGTGTGAGAGGTTCGGAGGAAAGGCGCGTGGTGCCGCCTCAGTCGCAGGAATAACCGAATACTGACAGGATTTCAAACGAAGGTAAACGGGCAGAGTGGAGAAAGGAAGTTAGGTGGGTAGATACCATTTGAAAATTTTGCAGGTACAGCGTGGCAGTAGGAAGCACAAGACCAGGCTGATTCTTGAAACATGGGAGAGGCCTTTGTCCTGCAGTGGGCATCGTAAGGCTGATGATGATGATGTGAACGAAACCGTCTGTTAAGCCACCTTCATGGCATGTGAACATTTCACACCCCGCTACTAAGTTCATTGTAGAATGATACAAGTAATCACCTCTCAATTAATTAAACAATTGAAGAGGTTGTAGAGAGCGTATGCCTCGGAAGGCAGAAGGGGCTAGCTCGTAAATGGCGGCAGTAAGCGGCACGTTGTCTGCCGACAACCATTTATATCGGACTGGTGCCGGTCTTTCACCTTTTATTACTTTCGTTTAGACCCGTCGAGGTCATTAGGAGGAAATCCCGCCATGTGTAATTAGCACTCAGGTTGTGTAATTAAAGCCGCATTCAATAAAACTATGTAAAACGCTTTTTTCTGTCCACTGGTACCGTAGAAAGAAGCGCGTGATAAGGCGACATACTTAAAATGTTCTTACAGTCTTCTTGGTGAGCCATGATTTTTGAAGCATCAGTGCACAAAAGGATACCAAATACGCACACATACAGCACTTGTATTTGCGTCTCTTATTGTGGGTGTTTCATATTCTGCTGTTCATTGCTTAAAATAGTAAGGCGACAATGCCAAAAACAAAAACAGCGCATATTAGTTTACCGTTCAATGTAAATGGCCATGGTTATGAAAGTGTTAGTTGTGCATTAGATTTTGATCATAGTGATGGTTTAGTGATATATTAGTATGATGAAACTGAAGACGAAGTGAAAAATCCTTGCCTGTCAACTGGGAAAGGGCCATAACCGTGAAGCCGACGTATATCTTGGAACAGAGTTACATCAATGATGAAGAAAGAGTAAGTAGGAAAGAAAAAATGAAAGAAGAAAGAAAGACAAAAATATTCGTGTGTAGTTGATGGTCAACAAGTGTTCTTCTGTGCTGTCGGGCATGCTACATTATATCTTAGTGGACACAACTATTCTTGAGTAAAAAAAAAAAAGATGGTCCAGCATTTTTCCTTTTCGTTTTTACACTTCGTTTTTTAACTTTCTTCCTGGTGACTTTCCACTCATAGAGCACTCCGTACCAATCATTATGCAATAACTCGTCAAAGAAGCCACATTTACGACAAACATGTAATAAATAAATCATAATTGTTTGATAAAAATAATAATAATAATAATAATAATAATAAAGCACAGTAATATAATAAAACCTTTAGCATTTAACGTCCCAAATCAAGACATGATTAGGTGAGAGGCCTTATTGCGGGGGCGCCGGAAATTTCAAAGCTCAGCGTACGAGGTGTGCTCTAAAAAAGGAAAGAGGTAACAGCGCAAAAGAAGGGTAGAGATCCAATTCTCTTTTTACTACCCTTGCTCTTCCCCTAGGGCCGTCTCAGTCTGCACCCCGCTGATCATTCCGCACCACGCTACATACCTCCACCTGCTTTTCCATCATCCGGATTTACTATAGTAAGCGATTTTAATAACATCAACTAGCCATCACTCTGAAACACTAGCCAAAACTTTTCGGTCAGCAAACATGAATATCCAATGGCACTCAGATCCATGCAAACAGTAATTTCTAGTAATAAAGAAAATTATGCGTTGTTTAACGAAAGGCTAGTCAGCGTGCTAGCAGCACATTACGTATAGCCCCAGCAAGTATTAACTTGGGCTAAGCCATGGCGCTCTTATGTCAGTAAATACGGTTGTCAAATTAGGTGTGATTTTCATCATCACACTTTTGTCAAACAAATGAATAAAGAATACACCCTAGAATACGCCGTCTTCAAAGAAAGCAGAAGCCTTTCCTGCTTCCCCTTTTCCACGTTCTCACTGTTTGGGAAGAAATATTCAATCCGGGGCTGACGACAAAAGGAGCGAGAAATGTGGGATGACGCTAATTGCCAGGATTGCGAAGCGAAACGGAACAGCGCTTCCCACTGTCGTCTCGGCTGTCGCGATTGGGTTTGGTTTGCCCGAGGGGAGAAATATGGCAGCCGAGCCTCATTAGTCACGCGCCACCCCGCTTGAAAATGCGAGACCCGACTCGTTTACGCCTCACTTATCCATGCTTTTCCACGTCTTAGTATTGAACAATAGAGCTTTTCTCTTTACTTAGTTCCTCTTTCTTTTTTTCTTTTATAAGACTCCAAATGTGAGGAAAAAGAAGTTTTATTGGTGCTTGTTTGAGCGATGAGCTGCTCTGTGCAGAAGAATGCGGATACATTTCTTTCCACTCTTAGGTACATACCTTAATTGCTCCGCGTTTCAAGACAAGAGAGCTGGTACATCCAGAGCAGTTTCTGTGTTGGCTTACACATTAACAAAAAAAAACAAATGCTTTGCAAGATAAGTATCTCGGGCGATGTAAATTGGCCATACGAATTTATTTGCATGCCTCTCATCAAGATGATGCGTCAAAACATTTTTGCGGATTGTTGATTATCTAGAGCTTTTAACCCATTATGAATTCAAGAAAAAAGTACACATAGATTCGCCTTGTAAATAATTGGCTGATCCTACGTACAGTGGAATCGATGATATGCGAAGCACGAATGAGAAATGTCGATATGTCACTTCAAAATCAGCACAACGCAATGAAGTGGAGGTAAATGATGCCGTACGTCGGATTCCGTGTAATGATTATCATGTTTGGGTGTGTCGTTTACATTTGTCATCTATTCACGTATCGTGATACCAAATTTGATTTATTGATATCTGGGGTTTAACGTCCCAAAACCACCATATGATTATGAGAGACACCATAGTGGAGGCCGCCGGAAATTTCGACCACCTGGGGTTTAGTATTTAGTATGTGTGGAGCTAGCGAAACGGCCTCGAGCCCACTATGAGTGTGGCATGTTGTCATGTTCTTACATGACACGCGTGTCAGGATTTTGTTTGCACCAGTCATATATTTCGTCATCAATTGACGTCACGTAACACCAAATTTCGTATATGTGGTGCTAGCAAAACGGCTGCGGGTGCATCATGAAGGGCACAATATACTCCAATGTTGCATTGACGCGCGTGCAAGCTGGGCACAACGACGCTAGGTCAGCAAAACGCGAGTACTCTATAGTCTGACGCCAGACTCGACCAGCGCCCGTCGGCGTGGCCTGATGGCAACTGGTGCGAAATGCGACATGCTGCATTTCGCGCCGATGCGTTACCCAGACGACACTGCGTCTCTCTCTTTTCGAGACGGAGGGACGCCAAACGCAGTGAAACACGCATGAGTCAAAGCAACGCTGCGTGGCACGCGCCTGCGAGTATACGGCAGGACCGGCGCCTGGCGTGGCAACGCCGGCGTGACGCTACGAAATGAACGCCGGCGAGCACGAGCACCGCGTCACGCCGAAATGTATTGCCGCCTTGACTGTGGCTTGTAGTCATGTTCTCGCATAACATGCATCTCATTATCATGTTTGCACCAGTCGCATAACTTCGTCATCTATTGGATTCACGTAATACCATATTTGGCATATGGGAAGCTAGCGAAATAGCCGCGAGCACATTACCAGTGTGGCATGCAGTCATGTTTTTACATGACACGCATCTCATGATTATCATGTTTGCACCAGTCACATTCCTTCGTCATCCAATCACGTACCGAATACCGAATTTGGTATATGTGACGCCAGCGAAACGGCCGTGAGGGCATCATGAGCGTGGCATGTAGTCATGTTGCTGCATGACACGGTTGTCTTGATTTTCTTGTTAGGGTAGGTCCCTTGTGTTCGCCATGCGATCATGTCATACCACACCATTTTGCAACATGTCGTGTGAACGAAACCACCGCAAGTGGTGCAGGACCATGAAATGTAAATCATAACATTCATGGCATAGATGTCACGATTTTCAAGTTGTGACTAGTCAAATATGTTTTTCAAACAATCATGTTATGCCATACCAAGTTTAGTATCGATATCATTATCGAAACGGCCAGGCGAGCTAAAAGTCGTAAGCGGCTAGATAGATAGATAGATAGATAGATAGATAGATAGATAGATAGATAGATAGATAGATAGATAGGTAGGTAGGTAGGTAGGTGGATAGATAGATAGGTGGATGGATAGAAGAATAGATAGATAGGTGGATGGATAGAAGAATAGATAGATAGGTGGATGGATAGATGAATAGATAGATAGGTGGACGGATAGATGAATAGATAGGTGGATAAATAGATAGATAGATAGATAGATAGGTAGGTAGGTAGGTAGGTAGGTAGGTAGGTAGGTAGGTAGGTAGGTAGGTAGGTAGGTAGGTAGGTAGGTAGGTAGGTAGGTAGGTAGGTAGGTAGATGAATAGATAGGTGGATGGATAGATGAATAGATAGGTGGATGGATAGATGAATAGATAGGTGGATGGATAGATGAATAGATAGGTGGATGGATAGATGAATAGATAGGTGGATGGATACGTAGATAGGTGGATGGATACGTAGATAGATAGATAGATACGTAGATAGATAGATAGATACGTAGATAGATAGATAGATACGTAGATAGATAGATAGATACGTAGATAGATAGATAGATAGATAGATACGCTCAAAGTCACTGAAGTTCGCTAAGAAAGGCGTCGCAACTAAAAGCACGTAAGGAGTCAGTTTATTTCTTCGCATTATGTCATAACATATGCGCAGTATAGAGAGGACCAAAAAGAGGTAGCAAAAATGGTTGCGCAAAGCTTTCACCTATCAAGAAGTTTTGGCAGGGTGTTTCAGGTAACTTTCGCCATGCTTATATCAAAACCGCCCAACGACAAACCATCAACAAACTAATACATGCTTACAAGGGCACCGACGAGGAGTTTCTTAGGGAGGTAGAGCTCAAATATATCTCTCAGGCTCCTACTCAGCAGCATCCAGATTATACGGGCCAGATCAACACTACTCTAGATGAAGAATTCACCGAAGCGGATATCCGTGCCGCCCTACAAAAACTTGACACCAAATCTGCACCAGGTCCGGATAACATCACGAATAAGATGATACGCAATTTGGACGATGAGTCGATCACGCATATCACAGACTATATTAATAACTGCTGGAACACCGGAATCTTGCCCCCGCATTGGAAAACGGCCAAGGTGATTCTGATTCCGAAACCAGGCAAACCACTGAATACTGACAGTCTTAGGCCCATCTCCTTAACATCTTGTATAGGCAAATTGATGGAACACGCTTTCCTGGCTAGACTGACAAATTACCTCGAAGACAATGATTTTTTCCCACACACCATGATTGGCTTCCGCAGGCATCTTTCAACGCAGGATGCCATGTTGCAGCTTAAGCATCACATCATAGACAGTACGGGATGCTCCCCTAAGGGCACACTTGGTCTTGATCTGAAGAAGGCTTTTGACTCTGTCACGCATAGCACCATTCTAAATCAGGTCAATACCCTAAACTTGGGGCTTCGCACGTACAACTATATTAGGGCATTTCTTACGGGCAGAACGGCCACAATCACTGTGGGAGCACTCAGGTCGTCCGAAATAACCATAGGAAGTGCGGGCACCTCGCAGGGTTCCGTGATATCTCCCATGTTGTTTAACCTCACCCTCATTGGACTTCCTTCAAAACTTCAAACCATCCAAGGACTTCATCACACCATTTACGCCGACGACATCACCCTCTGGGTGTGCGACGGCAGTGATGGTTCCATTGAACAGAGATTACAGGAGGGGATTGACACAGTCGAACGGTATTTACAAGTAACTGGACTATCCTGCTCGGCGGAGAAATCTCAGCTATTGCTATATCACCCTACACTTAGAGGTCGGCCACCTAAACAACATCCCCAAGCGCAGGCACAAGCTGATATAAAACTCACTACAAGCGATGGTCACGCCATACCAACCGTGGACAAAATCAGAGTGCTAGGTTTGATCATAGAAAGTAAGGGTACCAACGGAGAGACAGTTCGCAACATTGAAGCCAGAGTGTCTAACACGATGCGCCTCATTAGGCGCATTACCAATAAACACAAAGGCATGAAAGAGGCCAGCATCATCCGTTTGATCCAAGCGTTTGTTCTAACTCACATCACCTATACGGCGGCGTACCACCGATGGTTCACCGCGGAAAAGTCAAAACTCAACAGTCTAATTAGGAAAATTTACAAACAGGCGCTAGGTTTGCCTCAAAACACCAGCACCGAACTACTCCTTCAACTTGGTTTACACAATACCCTCGAGGAACTTATTGAGACGCAACAAATCTCCCAATTCGAGCGTTTAGCCAAGACTTAGCCAGGCCGCCAGATTCTATGTAATCTCGGTATTACTTACCACACTCAACACGGAGACAAACACGACATACCACGCACTATCCGTGATAAGCTAACAGTACCACCCATACCAAGAAACATGCACCCTGAACACAACAAGGGCAGACGTGTCAGTAGAGCCAGGACCATGTCAAAGATGTTTGGGCGCAACCATGAGGCAGTCTTTGTCGACGCAGCACGATACCAGGAACGTCACTACTTCGTGGCTGCTGTCGTAGACCACACACAACAATGCAAAAGCAGCGCGTCAGTCATCACACGGAACGTAGAAACGGCAGAGGAAGTGGCTATCGCGATGGCCATAGCCCACACTAACGCCTCATGCGTAATCAGCGACTCGCAGACAGCCGTTAGAAACTACGCCAGCGGCAGAATCTCCCCCGAGGCATTGCGGATTCTTAATACAGGCAAAATTCACGAGGCGGAAAAATACGTACACATCTTGTGGTTCCCTGCCCACACACCACTAGGAAACGCGGAGGCCAATCCGAATGAAGTGGCGCACAACGTGGCTCGGGGTCTTACGTTCCGAGTCACGTCAGACGAAGCGGCCACCCAAACGGACCTTTCTGCGCCGGTGTGGGAATGGGACGATCGGCTCACTAAATTTAATGACATAATTCAACACTATCGACTGCAAAGGCGGGAGTACCCTCCGCCTCACTCCAAGCTAAATCGGGCCCAGTCTGTTCAGTGGCGACAGCTACAAACACGCACATACACGAACCCTGTCATCATGCACCACATATACCCGGACGTCTATAGTTCTAATCTATGCCAGTACTGTACCACCAGAGCCACTCTCGACCATATACTACGGGAATGTCCACCATTAGTCAGAAATTCTGGTGTCGCGGCCTCCAATGAAGACCTTCGGGCGCGTTGGCGGACTGCGCTGCTCAGTCCGGGCCTGGACAAACAACTTTGGGCGATCCAGCAGGCCAAGGAAGCTGCCGGGAGACACGATCTCTCCATTGGCCCCTTGGTGGGAGCCTATCCCAGCAATCTGCCGGAAATTAATAAAGTCTATCTCTCTCTCTCTCTCTCTCAGTTATGTTACAAAGGATAACAAAAAAAAATCACAGCATATCCACGAGGTGAATGATGACGAGTGGTGGGACGTGGATGGACGGATTGACGCTTCACCCCACTCATTATCATTCACTCCGTGGGTATGCTGTGACACCGTGTTTATTAACGCGATTGCATTAAAAAGCTCGTTTCGCAGAAATTGTGGCGTCGGCGTCAGTGTCGTTGGTTTTGTGTGAGAAACTATCATCTTATGCGTGACTGTAAAGTCGGGACTGAAGCAGGGTCGTTTGGGTGGGAGTGGGGAACAGACCCAGGTAGTTCGCTCGATACGCAGATATTCTACCCCATCGCCACGCTTCTGCTTGTGAAAACAGTAAAAATAACTTCATATGGATGAAAATACAGTGAAAGTAGCTTTCATGCTTTACAAACACGCGTGTCCTGTCTACAGGCTTCCCACTACAACATGAAATATGACGTCCGTCGGCAATGGACAAGCGTCCATTGCCGACGGACGTCAGAGTATGTGATTATCACAATGATTACGTGGTTGAAAGCATGTACCCCTCTTCAAAAGGCCCACACGCTACATCGCCCATTCCCTTAAAAAGGCTCTGCAACACTTTTTGAGCATAATCAGAAAACGCTGCCGATCGGTAGTAAAGGCCCCCGACAACACACGTGCCAAATACTATAGCGCAGCACGTGACCTGGAAGTTATTATAAATTATCAAATTCAGCTAAAATTGCTTTCTCTTCTTTTGACAAATCACGCAATATGCCCAAAAATTACACGTAGTAAGCCCGTCTGTCAGCCATTGGCTGATTTGAGCATGGCGTGCTCGCTCGTTACAGAGATCGCCGCGGGAAACTGCTACTTGTCCACGCGTGCGCGCGCGATCACATTGAAAAAGCCGCGCATTCGAAGAAAAAGAGAAAAAGTGCTGAAGGTCACGAGGCACGCGTGACGTTTATGTGTGGCTCTGCTGTCTCTCTCTGCTTAGCTTCCAGCGCTTTTGTCCGGATGAGAGAAGAGAGAATGCCATTGTAGCATGCGACAAACCTTTGTAAGTCCACTCGCAGTGGATGAATTCTTAAAATTTTTTTGCGGCGTTAAATCTGTGAGGCAATAGCTCTTCTAGTGAATTCATTTCATGGTTACTCGAAAAAGTGTTTCAAGGCTTCATAAAGGCCACGCCGTGGTTGCATAGCAAATTCGTAAAGGTTTTATGCACTGAGTGTTTGAAGTACGCACTAGGAAGAGGATTTCGCTATCTCATTTAACTCTTAAAGGTGAAGCTATAGGGTCTCCTAATTTTGAAATGCAATGCAGTGCAACTGGCTACTACAATGACTGCGACGACACGGGATATACGATCCGTGGCGTAAGGAGCTTCGCCCCTAATAAAATAGACGTTCTTGAACAAAACCTTGAAATATTTAGGTTGTCATTCATATCCGCAAATATACGTTCTTTAACAAAGCGCCATATTATGCTTATTAAAATAATGACACGCGCTTATTTCACTGTTCTTGCATGATCGAACTTCATCCACGAAAAACAGTTCACCCTCGAAACAGAGCACACCACAATGTGTAGCAAACTTCAGACCGTTTTAGACGCCTCCTTTAACAAAGCGCTTGGAGGTGATATTGTGCTGTAGATGACACGAGTGGCAGAGATATCGATTGAATTTTGCAGCATTCGTGTGTAAAACGCAACGTGATCCGCCAACAATTACGTCACTAGACGTCCCACAAACGTACTCATCGTTACGAGGCCCGTGTGTTTCTGTTTAGGTGAACGTTAAAGAACCCCAGTGAGTCGAAAATTCAGGAGCCATGCACTACGGCGTTTTTCATAAACATGTTGTATTGGGAAATCATTCTCCATCAATAATGCTACTATCCTTCTTGTGGTTATCATCGTATGGCGAGTGCGACATGTAATAACTTTTTTGCGGTTTCACCTCCTCAAAACTCAGCTTCTTTCCGAAGAACGCCTCAGCGAAGGTCTCCGAAAACTTTTGACCTGCTGGTGTTCTTTAAAAGCGTATACGGTATCCAGCTTGCTGGTAAGGCTTCATCTTCGCAAAACAGCGCGAAAACAAGGAGACAGAAAGTGAGACACAGGAAAGAGTGCTGAGAGGTCTGTGTGTTTCTTGGTCTCCTCATTTTTGCGCTGTTTTGCAATGATTTTCGTTAACACGCATCAAAATATTATAAACCCCATGCATCTAACGCTTTCTTCCACCCTGATGGGGCCGCTTCCGTTGCGATTGGAACCCGCGACCGTCGAGTCAGCCGTCAAGCACCGTATGTACTTGACCACAATGCCAGGCTACAGCACGGTGTTCTTTCGCTCTCAGTTTCTGGGCGCGAATTCATTCAATTACTGACGTTGTGTCATCGTTCTCGTTCAGGTTCTGGTGTTGGGACAGCCTCAAGCTCTCCCATAGTAGAGTACATCGTACTGTAAATTGTCGAACATGCATTAAAAACATACTAGGACGACTTTATGTTCTCCTGTTGTAGAGCACGAAGTCCCCTGAATTGTTAAACATTTTATGATTACAGTACCCTTACGACTGCCTAACATTATCAGTTTCTCTTTATTGATTCTCCCTGCGTTGATTCTTACACCCAACGGAGCACACATTGCATTGGCTCTGCTAAAAATAGGAAAAAAATGAAATGCTTACGCACAGAGCACTAAGTCACTGCTGCTGATTAATTGATATGTGGGGTTTAAGGTTCCAGAACCACCATATGATTATGAGAGACGCCATAGTGGAGGACTCCAAAAATTTCGACCACCTGGACTCCTTTAACATGCACCCAAATCTGAGTACTCGGGCCGAAAGTGTTTCTGCCTCCATCGGAAACGCAGCCGCTGCAGCTGGGATTTGATCCTGTGACCTGCAGGTCAACAACCGAGTACTTTAGCCTCTAGACCACTGCGGCGGGGCAGTCACTGCTGCTGTACGAAACTGCGGTGCCATAGGAAGAACTTCGACTCGGCGTCCGAATCGCGGCACCAGTGTTGGCTCCCTCGCGAGCCGATTCAGCGACCACGCCTCGCTGAACCAGCATCAATGATTCAGGCGTTCGATCCGATGTGCCCTCCCACGCAAAATCTATTTCCCCCTTTCCCATGTTTAGGTTTAAGAACCACTGTTTTCCTTCCACCTGTCCCCACTTCCCCACATGGATCCCCAGCTCATCCTTTCAACGGCGAGCGCTTTTCCTCTTTCCGTGTGGCTGTGTCATATTCTACTGAAATTCACCACTGTAATTTACTCCTTCTTCCTTGATGTTGCTTGTATCCTCTGCCTTACTATGTTAGCCTACATTATCACCTGCAATATGTATTTTGTTCTCTCTCTATTACTCCCTTATTCCCCTTATTACCACGTGTAGGGTGGTCTAGTTAACCTCCTTGCCGTTCGTATATTCTATCTCTCTCCCTCTACAATCACCTCAGTTACTGTTAGTATAATTCCTTGCCTGTGCTGACTTTGTCTCCGCAGGTCAGTATTTAGAAGTCTGAAATAGGCCAGTGTTAGCCTGAGCCTCAACGTCACTCGTCTTGTTTATCTAACCACTGAGTAAAAGCAGCCTCTTGTATATCAAGTACAAGAACTGCAGATTGGAAGAGTTGGTGCGTCATATTATTGTATTGCTGTAGCTCAGCTCAGTTTGAGCATGGAGAACAAGTTTAACAGCGAAGAAGTGAAACATAGAGAAAACTATGCGAGCACTAAACGTCACGCTCTTGTTTATTGCATGACAATGAGATAAACAAAAGTTGAAAGGTTAGTGCTCGTCTTGTTGTCTATGTTTCCCTTCGTCACTGTTAAACCTTTTCTTAATGCTCAAACAGAGCGGCGCTACAGCAGTAAGACATCATTTCAAGTGCACCTATAGTCGCTATAAACTTTGTAGGCTTTTGTAAGCCTTCTGTGTAGGCTTTGACTCTGTGCTGATTGAACAAGGGAGATGCCTTTTAAATAGCAAGGAAATGAGAGGCACAAGGGAGCCTTATGGTTTCAAGAGCCGCGAGACATGAGTCTGATTCCTAAGCCCATAACTCCCATTGCTTAACTTTTGTTCCTTCTGCCACTCTCTTTTTTTATTATTGAGTTGGGTTGCAGCTGAAAGTAGCGTGCGTGTACGTTGCTTTGCAGTTTTTTTTTTGCTACGGTGAAATGGGGTTTATTTTGTAGTCCGAGTCCCTAAAAATAGCATCTCATCGTTGATATCACTTAGAAAAGAAAATGAAGCCCGGTAAATTGAGTATTGATTCCAAACCTGAAAAATCTACGTATGTAGTTTAATCTCTCTGTGCGAATAATACTTATTCAGTATCACGTGGTGCTTTATTTGACGGCAGAATTGGTGCTCTAGCGCCTCATGCTTTGAGCTTCTACTGAATTTCAGATTATCACACCAACTCCGGTTGATTACGTGTCCTTGGAGAATGGCGGGTTGCCAGAGAAATTGAAATTACTTAAAAGTTATTGCTGATCGTCATATGGACGATGTTTACTTTGTCTAGCACAGTCGTTATGCGAGGAGGACGTCAACTGCTTCTTAACGGAGTGCAACGATTGTCCCCTTTTTAATCAATAACAGTCTAATTGTAGGCATATGTCTCTAGAATACCAATTTAAACATTCCACGTACTTCCTTTCTTATAGAGCATGCAGGCAGGGGGTAGAAGAATGGGGATGAAGATCACTACACCTAAGCTTTCAGTCTGTAGAATGAATTCTTTTGGACACTCCGGGTTAAAGGGTTGCATTTCAAAAAAGCGCTAACAGCGCATAGAACGACTAGGAAAATGACAAATGAACAGAGGTAAAGAGCGCTGGCTTTCAACTAGTTTTTTTATTTCGATAAGAAGTGCATTTACACAATGCGAAAGAGTGGGTGTGAGACCACGAAACAATAAGAAAATGAAACGGGAAAGGATGAACATGTGTGGCGAGCATTGATTCATAATTTCACTTAGATCAAGAATATCACTACGCACACCCTAAAAACCCAACGAGGTAATTGATTTCTCGAATAAAATGTGCAACGGATGGTGCGCTAACGCACTTACCACCTAGCTTATGTATTATCTGCATTATTAATTTTACGAGTTAGCTGAACTCTGCTTTGCCATCACTTTGCTCTAGTTGGAGCAGGTTGTTCACCTACGGTCACAACAAATTCCGATGTGACCCTGAGCTGTATTTAAGACATTAATATGGTGTTCCCGCAAACGATCCTTGGTCTCGCACCCGATCCTTTGCATTGTGTAAATGCACTTCTAATCAAAATAAAAAAAGTAGTTGTAAGTCAACCCTATTTACCTCTGTTGTACCGTCTTTATTGTAATCGTTCTATGCACTGTTAATATTTTTTTACATAAATCCGTCTACCTCCTTCCCCTCTTACCCAACCGACAACCCTTGCAGGGTTGCCGTTGCCTAGACTTGAAAAGGAGTATCCATGCCATTTCACTTTAGCACCATCTCTGTAGCCAAGTGAAAGAAAAAGGATATTATATAGGGAGAGCAAAAAAGAAAAGTGGCTTGAGATATTATGTGTAGAGGGGTTAGAGTTGGACAGTAATTATATGTCTCGCCACGTTGCTCTAGTAGCAAAGGTACTCGGCTTCTGACCCGCATGTCACGGGATTGATTCCCGGCTGAGGCGGTTGCATTTTCGATGGAGGCGAAAATGCTTTAGAGCAGTGTGGTCAGATTTAGGCGCACGTTAAAGAACTCCAGGTGGTCAAAGTTTCCAAAGCCCTCCACTACGGCGTCTCTCATAATCAAAAGGTGTTTTTGGAACGTTTTGCTGCAGTCTGCGACATTGTATGACATTACCGTGTATAGCGAAAAACACATTTCCTTTTCAACGGACATTAATGCACCGATTAAAGCCGTGCAGACAATACAACACACCCTCTTCGTACATTATCGACCTGGCCTGCATAGCAATCCCGACAGCGCCTGCGTTTTTATTTCTTCACTCATGCTTCTGTTCGGAGGTGTGTTGATTAGCCCGCGAGAACTTGGGACACGACAAATTAGGGCTGGTTATTTCTATTTCGTTTTCCCGCTTAATACGTACTCTCTGTGCGTTCACGTCTGTCAGCGTTGCTGGGCTCTGAGATTGCGTGCCATTGTAAATTAGAGCCGCTCCGTGCAACACTCACTTGGTGTTAATTGGGGTTTTGGACAGCCCCATTCACAACAACACTACGTACAAGAATACGGAGAGACGCGTGGATGGCGAAGAGAAAGAGATGTATGGGGTTTAGATTTGCGCTCTCGGAACTCTGCAATAGTCACATGTATGTGCCGCATTCGCTTCAGTGGAAAACGCCACCGCCTAGTTCCTAGGAAAAAAAAACGTTAGTGTCTGGCCCACAGAACTCTGTGGATTCATGTAAGAAGTGTGGCGTTGCCGGATGTGTGGATGTATGTCGCCTGTCTGTAAAACCCGTTTCATGGTTCCCGTCAAGACTTTATATGAAGGTTCAGTGTGCGTAGCCCAAGTAGAGTCTACCAACAGCCTGCTACAGATGATGCAAGAATGTCCAGAATTCGGCGCCAGAAAGACATGCCAAGGTGGCTGTGGAACCTCTGGTAAAAGCGCGGGCTTTTCGTCAACCGGTCTTGGCTCGCGCGGTGGGGGAGTGGACTGTCTCCGTCAGAGGGCGCGGCTGATAAGCAATGGCACGAAAGCTTTCTGACAGACACACGACGTTTTGATCCGAGCTTGAAGAGTTTCGCTCTTGAAAAAGGGAGGTGCGAATTAGAATATTATGTGTTTCATGATATTAGAGAGGTAGACTATCCCCAGGAAACATAATCAAATAAAATAAAAGTGAGGATGCTACAGCTTACCACCAAAGAATAGAATACGTCACTTTGAGACGGTCAAGTTCGCATCGTGCCTGCCTGGCTTGCCAAGCTTCGCCTATCAGTGAGAACCACCACCATGACACGAGAGAAGGAACAACGGTGCGCCCAGAATTAGTGGCTAAAAACTCCTACAATGCATGCCTTTAAAGTGCAGCTACGAACTGTCCACGTTGTCTGATTTCATCATAATATAGGAATAAAGAAAGTACTCACAACGTATTCATCCGACATATGAGCAACTGCACAGTTTATTAGTGCAATCAGTAATTATAATGATCAGGTAGGCCTGAGCGCTTTGTAATGAATTAGCCTATATCGCTCTGCAGTACACAAGGCGTGACGCCTGGGCGCAAATCACGGGATTCCGTGAAGTAATGAAGGTACAGTACAGTGGTATCCTGAAAAGACCCTGGCATGTACGTATCCAAATAATTTGGTTACAAAAACGTTCATCAACAGCAGGCAGCAACAGGCGTTCAGAACTGAGTGAGTTGGCCAGCGTTCATCTTCTAGCAACTGCGCAGCGGATCCTTCTTGTCCCATCTGCTACGAAGTTTGCTGGAACACTTTCATCTTTTACTTTCTGCGCTTCTGCCACGTAATATTAAATGTGTTAACAGAACGTTTCGCAACATAAGACGCTTGCAGAGGGCTTCTTCTATTTCAATGCAGAAGCTAGCCAGCGCATCTATAGAAAGAAATACATCAAACTAAATACTACGGCAAAACCTCAAATTTTATCCGTTTAACTTTTGGCAGCGTACAGCATTTTGTATTCGCACTACATTAAAGCCATACGTTCTCTTTTAGCAAATGTTTGTATTTTGTCGCACTTGAGGTCTCTCAGCATCAGGCAGTTTGGAAATGTGAAAACGCACGCCAAGTTGAACTCCGAAAGCTCTCGAGACTCAAGCTTCAGCCACCAGTCAAGAATACTTACTTGCACAAACTATTGTCGATTACTGCCTAAAAATAAATCTAAGCTCCGCCCACTGTGGTCACCACGTCACCCAGGCAGACTTTCCGTCCATGCCTTAAAGGACAACTCACCAAGTTTCACACTTTTCTCAAAACAAGCGTAATGCATTCATGTAGTGTTCACGATCAGGTCTGCCAAAATTTACGATGCTGCGCGCTGCGGAAATCGGTCAGATTTTAAAATGAATGCGGCTTGCCCTTAATTTTGTGGGTGCGCGCTCAGAGAACTAGGGTGTGACGTAGACGTAACGATTTCCCTACGAAGACGATAGTGCTGTGACGTCAGTCCTCTACGTGAATGACTGTACTCTGACGTCGCCAAAAGTAGCCCAAGACAGGGCAAAAATTGCTTCACACGACAAATGTAGCTTATGTTATTGCTTGCTTGAATAGATGAACAAAATTTGATAAATTATGAGACACGAAAAAGGAACGTGCGCGTCTTTTTCATTTCCCCCCCGTGACGTGTCTGGTGACTGCGCTCTAAACGGTGGGTAAGTCCTTCTGTGTTATCTTTTTTATGTTAGACTTCAACTAACCTATGTAACGGTTTCCGCGTATGGCGATCCTTCAAAGATATTCTCCCTAGTGCTTTCCATGTGAGGGAGCCCCTTTCATATATACACGCACGCACTTATACATTCTGATAGATGTCTAAGATAGTAAGTAGCAGAAAACAGTGAAGTATACAAAGAAGCAACCTTCACAAAAAGTAGCCCCGCCGCGGTGGTCTAGTGGCTAAGGTACTCGACTGCTGACCCGCAGGTCGCGGGTTCGATTCCCGGCTGCGGCGGCTGCATTTCCGATGGAGGCGGAAATGTTGTAGGCCCGTGTACTCAGATTTGGGTGCACGTTAAAGAACCCCAGGTGGTCTAAATTCCCGGAGCCCTCCACTACGGCGTCTCTCATAATCAAATGGTGGTTTTGGGACGTTAAACCCCACAAATCAATCAATCAATTCACAAAAAGTATTGTTAAGCATTCGCTTCCCAATACGGACGCAATACGTTTACAACTTCGTCTATTAAATATACTAGAAGATTTATATGCGTGAGTTGGTCATGTACTTTATCAATGTACAGTCACCCGAATCTTTAACGTGCTGGGGTGGCCATCATTTAAGACTACTTTCTACATATGACTGACTTAGGTTCCAAGGGGAGGGCATGTGCATTCCTACAAAGTACATGCGAAAACAACAGTTTTTTGGGGGGGTTTCGCTCCACGTGGCGCTGACCCACGGAAAAGTCGCCGCTGCGCATAATAATTAGAGTTGGGTAACTTTACCTACAGGGCAAGAAACATGTTTCCATGGTCATACTGACAATATGCCATTTCATCTTAGCCCACTTACGACAACCCGCGCCACATATCTGTAAGCAAGATGTAGAGTACTGACAAATTCTAACGTGATATCCAAATGTTTAGCATCGCAAGCGGTATGCGCAAGTATCGAAACAATCGCATTTTATCTCTGCAAAACTATTTGCTAAATGTATTTATTTTGTGATTTAAGCGTACAGTTGCGAATTACACACATGTCGAACACGTTAGTGTAAACAAATATACGTTCCCCATATAGCCCTCGATTATCATATTTCACTGGTTAAATATTATGCATACAGTGTGTACCGTAGTATTCATCGCAGAACGTACTTACATTCACAGCAGGACTCATAATCGGCTTCTAAACTCTTTCCTATTTTTGATGTCTCTCGCTAACCCTTTACAATATTTATACTTCAAAAGTATACACTACATCAGTTCGTAGTTCTATGTGTCACTATGTCACAGTAATACACTGAACGCCGAGTCTACCATTTCCATGCGGCACTGTTCCAAATTAAAACATTTTATAAGTGTTACACCACCTCAGAACTCTCCACGCTTGACTTTCCACGTCGGAGAAGTGTCATGTGAAGTTTATGCAACACCTGAAATATTTATCTGCACGATATTTGAAAGTGCTTGTTTTCATAGCTTGTTGATGGCGTTACACCACTGATCTTGCTTTCCAGCTTCTTCGTTCTGACGTTCTGTTTTCGTGCTTTCTCAAATGTTCCAATTGTATCCCAAGAAAAATTCCCCGGCGTAATCTCTTCGCTAGTGTTCGAAAATGTACACTTCGTTTTCTTATTTCTGAAAAGGGAAGCCTACAGTCGTAATCGATTGTGTAATGCTTCGGTGTTTCTGTTTGCGCTCTTCCTGTGATACCAATTCGCGCTTCCCTGTGTTCCGAAAATCCGGAACAGCGCCCAATATAGTGGAAGGTTTTTATTTGCTGGATCCAGTCACACACACACGAAAGCCGTGAAAGCCGATTACCCTCTGAGCATGGACAAAAACGGATTAGAGATCGACACCACGCAGGAAAAGAACCTCCCACCTTAACCTTATTTGCTGTTGCTTTTCCGTTTCGCCTCGGTAAAGTTGTGCAGCACGGTGAAGTTGTGTCTCTCCTACACTCTAAGCCGAAATTCGGCAAAGTTGGACTAACTGCAGTCGTTAAACCAATGGACAAACGGTTCGTCAAACAGGGACTAAATGTGTGACAATGCGTGTCTTGCGCAAACGCCCGGCAATGAAGGGACCAACGGGGAGGGCAACGGCGCCGCGATCGCCTCCTGTCGATGCTGCACTGCAATGCTCGGCGTGGTCGGCTCATGAAAACAAGTTAAATAGGCTATACGCCACTGTGAAAGTGAAGCACTATGAAACGAATAGAAGATGTTATTAGAAGAAAGTAATACAACACGCTGTCAGTGCACACAGCAAGTGCCCTCGCGTTTCCACCATGCCGGCACGGGCGAGCCGAAGCCAAGTGAAAGTCTCCGCAAACACGGGCGATGCCGAGAACTCGCTTCAATGTGCTGAATAAGTTCGAACTACGGTGAACACTGACAATGCTAATAAAGGTAAGCTGTTCATCAGCGGTCGTGTACCCACACAGTGACCACAAGTTCAAAGCGATAGATAGGAAATGTAGGCTTCGTACGTCATCGGTATCAAGCGGGCTGCCGGTGTGAGTGCATTGCCGGTACAAGCGAAGGAAACGTCGCGTACAAGTTCACAAAAATAGTAGCTCAGGCAAACTTATGTCTTTTTATCCATGCGACAATCGTTATCAAAAATCCAACGTGTAGGCGATCGCGGATATGACTAACCGTGCGGCCAGCGGTACACAGGTTGTGCCTTAACAGCACGATGAAAGAACCGTGCCTGCGAACGGTCTCGTCGCTGTAAGTATACAGATATCTACATCACTCCGTAAGACACAGGGAACATGGGGCACTTACCTATTGTTCATTTGTGACTATAAAATAACGACGACGAAAATTTCACGCGAGCCGCATGTTGCGATCGCCGGCGGTCGTTGAGCCGTACTCGTCGTAAGCCTAGCGACGCCGTCGGCAAGCCGACACGGCATGGCATCGGCGGGGCGCCTGCGGCTGCTTCGCCGGCTTTCCCGCACAAGTGCCGCTGCTATGTTTGTGTTTGCGGACACGTGCGCCAGCACTGCGAACGCTGGTTCGGCCGACATGATCGAATACCAGCTGATAATTCGTATTCTCGGGCTGGAGGCATGTTGAAGATTAGATGGATCCATATTAAAAGATCGATGCGCATCGGTGCTACGAATAAGCCCATGTAAATTTTCGCGGTACGGTGTCAATATTTATCGTTTTCTTAAGCCGAGTAAAAGTTGCCCACTGGCACTAGATGGGAGGTCAAAATACTGTGCTATATATACCCGAGAGTCTGTTCTCTGTAGTACAGCGCGGGAAGTCAGTGTTTGCGGTGTTTTACTTTGAAATAACAGTGCGTATGTATGTGTGTGTGTGTGTGTTGCATAAATAACATACTATGATCTTCAGTGCTGATTAAATTGGAATAAACATAAAGTTTACTGCACAAACGCAGTGTCGCCATTTTTTTTGCCATTGGTCCAGACGGTTCAACTGTTAGTCCCGCTGGAGCATTCTACTGGGGCCAACATTTAAACCAAGTGGAGTAAGTGCTTGGGGTAACAGTTGAGCCCTTGCAGTTACTCCCGCAGTTAGACCAAAATTGGTTCAAAATCTGTGGCAGCGCATTTAGACCCCTAAAGGACCAATGGCATACCCCACTTTAGTCTTTTTCGGCTTAGAGTGTAGAAGCTCAAGCTGGTGCGTTGCTCAAAAGCCAAAGATTTAGCTAGCTTACAGTCCGGTATAAATTATTTGGGGAGAACACGCGTTAATCCCACGTCAGTGTGGAAGAAGGTTTCGAGGGGATGAGTGTACGACATCTTTTCTAACGGTTATCCACTCCCTATCTTTTTTTTTTCATTGATGAGTGTTTTGAGCTTCAGCCTTTCCAGCAGTGCACAGTTAGAAATGCTTTACTCGCTACTCCCAGAGTGGTTTTCCCACTTCAGCAAAGCCATTTCTGTGTCAAGCACCCACCCTAGTCTTTCTCAACGAATGAATGATCAATGCCTAGAAAAGGTACAGTGGATTAAGGCATAGACGCACAGAGTATAGAAATGACTTGAAGTTACACGCTTGAAGTCTTTCAAAGACTACTGGTAAAGGTCGAGATAGAGGAGCAGGCATGGAACTGGAAACATAAAATTTAAGGGGATTTTCTGTTATTCCGATACAGGGATCAGATGCGCGCTTCTTGTTCAAGGGGATCACCCGGAAAATGCACAGGTGAAGCGTTGTTACTGTTGCTCAAACATAAGCCCGGCCTTCGTGGCGGTGTCAGTAGGCCACGACAGGGTATGGGGGAATGTTGCATAATAAGAGGAGGATGGATCGAGCTTTTTATGTGACGCGATGACCAGTGTGACATTTGCGACGGGTATACAAAGTGGGACAGCTGTGTTGTGTTAGGTATTTCGCAATGAATTGATGGGGAATCCACGTGAAACTGTCTTGAACACGCTGGGAGCAGTTGTAAGTTCGACTATGATTGAATTCTCCGTACGATTTCACTGAAAGAAGCCTCTATCGAAGTTTTAAAAGCACGTTATGATTTATTTGAAAATAACGTGAATCTTGTATATGGTTTTTCTTTGACAACACAGTACGACCCAGGAAGATTGCAGAATTGTTCATTCTAATTAAAAATCATTTAGAAGCAACAAAATGAGTGATACACTTTTCTATCAGCGTCACACCAGCATTTTCAGTACATGTTCGCGTTGATACGGCTGATTGTTTGTGCATCTCTAAGCAAATAACGTGTCAGAGTGCACTCGCACACCATCGTGGTCTCCGCAGTTTCGCATTTATTGGGACTTTTTGTTACTTCTTTGCGCTACTATGTCTACTGCTCAACGCTGGTTTTGCAACACAAAAAAAGAATTCAAAGCATGTACATACGCTCACATTTATACAATCAACTACTTCTCAACACCGTCCACGTTCTCCTCAACTTTTTTTAGGGGCGAAGCTCCTTATGGCGTGGCTTGGACGTCCCTCGTATGTAACCACCAGTGGCACATACACGAAATAGGTATAACACTTGACCTCCAAGGTGGTGCCAGTGAGAGATTTCTTCTGTGCGTTGTTTAACAATAAAAAATAGTGCTCAATGTACATGCCAATGGCTGCTAATGGAGAATGAGAGACATGAGCATTCGGCTTTTAGTCAACGCGCACGCTGCGATCCCCATTAGCAGCCATTGGCATGTACATTGAGCACTATCGGACAAGAAAGGGATGCTACATTATACTCGCTGGGTGTAACCTCCTTAGCTTTAGAAAGGTTTAGCGAGCGTTGAGCCGCAGTGCCATGAATACAATGAACTTTTATATACCATGAATGAACTCAAGGTGGTTAAAAATGAGAAGTAGATACGAAGCGCAAGCCGTAAGAAAGTAAAAGCCGAATTCTCCTGTCTCTCATTTCTCATTAGCAGCCATTGGCATGTAAATTGAGCCCTATCTGACAGGGAAAGGTTGCTACGTTATAGTCGCTGGGCGTAACCTCCTTGGTTTTCGAAAGGTTTAGCGAGCGTTTGGTCGCAGTGCCATGAATACAGTGAACTAGAATATACCATGAACTCGAGGTGGTTAAAGGTGGGAAGTGGACCCCAAGCGCAGGCCGTAAGAAAGTGTGCGTGTGCCACCTCTCGTTTAGTCCTTGGAATGTCCGCTGGATGGCGGTGCTTCTATATGGGGAATATATGATAAAAAGATGCGAGATGGTGGGACTTGGAGTGTTGAATAGATGAACGAACGGACACACAAACAGATGCATGGATGGACGCATGAACGGACGCAGGGGCGGATGCATGAAAGAACGCAGGGACGGGCGCACAAACAGACGCATGGACGGTCACACAGACGGACGCATGGACGGACGAATGCTTCGCCCCACTCTCCATCATTCACTCCGTGGATACGCTGCCATTTTTTTCGCCTCTCCCCCATCTCACCCCGTACCTTGTTCGTGCCGCAAGGTTAATTATCGCCAAGCCTTTTACTCTCTTTTGACCTATCGCTTTTCTCTCAAACCCTCTTTCCCCGTCGGTGCTTTACTGTTTCTTTTTTTACGTTTTTATGCTTTTTTACGCTTTTTTACGCCCCCTCACATGGCGTGTACACTATATTCCCTGGAAACCGTCATTTGTGCACGCCACACACATATAAATCAGCTCATTTATGCGTTGTTTCTGCATCGGAAAATTTTCCACGCGCTCCCCACACTCCACTTGCTTATGATTCGGCTTCCCTGTTTTGAACCGAGCGCTTAACTGAGCCCGCGTTGTTGGGGTTCCTCGGCCAACTTAGATCTATTGCAAAGACACCTCTCCCGTCCCACCCTGTAGCTTTCCCTGACGCTTACGTTCCGTGACTTTTTCCTTCAGTGATGTGCCGGACCGCGGGTGGATTGTCGGTAGATCACACCACACTCCATTTACATCTCACTAAGCTGAGATGTGAGCATGAGTGAAAAAGTATGTCGGTCCTGGAGCGTTAGGTCTTCTGGCTTGGAATGCTGTGGGCGGTGAAGAGAGAGGGTGTAAGGGGGGGCGACTGTTTGGGAGTAAAGACTCAAAACAGTCCATGTCTGGTGTTCCCGTGACGCATGAAAGTGTGCTTGCTTTCTCTTTATTTCAGGCTTATGTTGTTCTGTTTTTTTAATAGAAAATAAGCGCTGTTTGTATATGCAATATTGACAACTTTCTTCTATACCGGTAGCTCACGCTGTGTTAGGCTCATCTATGTGTGTCTTAAGGCTGCTCAAAAAATATATTTTTAATTGGAAAGTAATTGAGAGCGTGATATATATCGTTTGACGGACAAATTCACTGTCGAGTGCAGGCACGTTGACTATTTTAATTATTAGAACGTAACGCTGTGGTGTTTCAGTCGTTACTGTACGCTGCGGCCGCCTCGAAAATTGTGGGATCCTCTCACCTCCACCGGCTGCGCATATTTCGCGTGTGGAAGTCAATCTATAAAACGAGACTGTGGGCAAGCATTGAACGAAGGCCGGTAACGTTGCGACAAGCGTTCTCGTACGTAGCGTGCAGTTCCGCCGGGGCCGGGGATATTGGTTGGGGAAATGTGGGCCGTGAAAGATTTATGCGGCTCTAACTTGCTCGACTACTGTTTACTAATAACTATTTTTTAAGTTCACCCACTCACTCACCGAGCGTCTTCTTATGGTGCAGGCGGCCCAATAAATCTAGAAAACCCAGCATCTTTTTATTGTCATTCGATAATTTTTTCTAAGTACACTTTTTGTGTTTCGAATTACTTCTTTTATCGAGGTACTACTTCCGCGTTCGGTCTGCACTTCTTTTAGTAGATGATTTATTTGATTCCTCTTCGTTTTCTAGCTCTCCCTTCTACACCTTTGATCTAGTTTACCCTCTCTTTTCTTCCTGATCATTAATTTATTTCTTTGTTCCCATGTACCTGTCATTTTTTTTTCTTCTTTCTTATAGGCAGCCCGGATTCCACAGCCCTCCACACCGCTCGCTTGCTGAAGTTTCATTCCGTGCTAGCGCATTCGGTACATATAGTGCCGTTCTATCGTTTGAACCCGGAGGCTTATGTGGTCTGTATCGGTCTGTTGCACCCTTATTGCGATCCAACCATGGGACTAGTTCTTGCTCTCCACCCAGTGCTTAGGATGCTTAATTTGTTTGCATGCTTCGCGATTCTTTATTGGTCTGGCTTTTCGCGACGAGGCTTTTTCTGGTGTCTGTTCTCTCCTGCCCGTTCCCTATCCTTTCCTTGATAATATAGCCGCTTACTGTGGTTAAGGAGCCTGTGCTTTGAACGTTCTTCCCGTGCTAGTTCTAATTAGTGGAAGAGCTCTTTGAGAGAATGAAAGGGAAGTTATGGCACGTATACGGCAGTAGTACTGAAAGAAGGGCTAGTTGGTTTTGTTGCATAGTGTGCTTTAGCGCACACATACGAGGAAAAATATGATAGAGATACAGGGAGCAGCGCAGACACAGGGACTGCGCTGGTCCCTGTGTCTCTATTGTATTTGTCTCTGTGTGTTGGCGCTAAAGCTTCATGAGGTGCACGTCTGGTTTGAATGTTGTTGCGCACGGTTATTCTAGTACTCCCTGACGTTCCGCGTACGAACGACACGCTTCCCTCGCACTGGTTTATGACAGCGATAAGCAGTCACAGCGGTTATCATTTTTGTGACCGATAGCAAAACGTGTTCGTCGTAAAGCCACCTCCATCGCTGTGGCCCTGCCGAGACAGCACAATGGGGCAAATGCTAGTCGTTCATACTCGGAACGTTAGGGAGCACTAGAATCATTGCGCGCACTGGCACACGAGCGAGTTTGTCACGTGGTGTTTTTTTTGTATTTCGCGGGTATCTGTGTTTAGCAGAAAAACACTAATACCTAACAGTTGTAAAGTTCAAAACTGTCTAATCGGACGTTTCGCAAACCGATCTACAACTTTCTCATCAAACTTTTTTATCTATCTTCGTTTCTGGAAAAGTTTGTTAAACATATGTAATAAAAAATATTTGAGAACACAAAAAATAGTATAACTCCAGGCCAAGGTGAGCAACGTGCATTCGTTCGCGTCGTAATTACGTGTCCCGGCATATTTTTTAACTCTGGCTAAAGTTGCGTGGCACACCCTGTATATTGTATATTAAAAAGCAGTAGATTTACTACCACCCATGAGTTTCCACACAAACTTGTACATCCATGTCACTTTGCTTAAATTTTCGCTTTAATTGCCACAATTGTTTGCTACGGTGGATACGTGACTACAGTGCTCTGCTGTTGAGCCGAAGGTCGCAAATTCGGGTGTGCGTCGGTCGCGTTTTTTCGGGGGAGGCGAATTGGCTGAGGCTCATGTGCTGTGCGTTGCTAGAGCACGTTAAATACCACCAGATGGTGAAAATTTCCGCAGTTCTCCACTACGGTGTCTGTCATAATCATATCGTGTTTTGGGACGTAAAAGCATAGATATTATTATTGTATTTGCCACATTTATTTATTTATTTATTTATTTATTTATTTATTATTTCTTTATTTATTTATTTATTTATATCTCGCACTTTCGCAGATGTTACTCTCGTTTGACGGCGCAAACTTGAAAGGCCCCCGGCTTATTCAGGCTTGAATTTTTGGAACCTCGATGCACGAAGCGAAAAGCTTCTTCAGAGCAAGAAATGGCCCGTATATAGCTGTCCTAAGACGAACAGTTAAAAGTGCCCGAGCGCAATTTTTGTTTTTCGCCGCACAGTACCTTCTGAAATTCTCACACGCCACTTTCACCCTTATGGCTGGCATATTTCGCTGAAAAAAACTGTTTTAATTAAAATCTGAGCACGCAAAAAGGCGCCCGCGCATTTTTTTTTTACTTACACGCAGAAAAAAAGAAAGCTTGCTAATATGAATTCTATTTCGCGAGTTCGGGGTTTCGATTTTTACCGCTCAAATGTTCCGAGCATTGCACACAACAGGGGACATGATTGGCATTTGGGGCGTGACAATGTCTCTTGAACAGAAAGCTTCGCGTCAGTATCTCCAATCAGATTGTTGGCTAACTTTTTTTAAGCTGCATCATTCGCACTGTACGTGCGAAGAATGAGCTAAGCAGACGACGGGTGGACAGTATGTGAATAGACATGTTCTTGAAAAAAAATTATGAAGGTAGGTCATTGTATTAAATAGTATCGTCAGAATGAAAGCAGATGTAGTTCAAAAAACAAGCCCAGGGCAGTCACGTTAAGGTTATTTCTTAAAAGTTGTGATTGAAGCGCTACCGAAAGGCTAAAACGTGTAATGCATCACAGGCGATGCTTTAGTTGTAGCAAGTAGCAGTCTATTAAGTAACATTCCGGATTAATGAAAGTATAGTTTTATTGTTATTGAGCTATGCTCAACAATGTCACTGAACTTGCACATCGTTTACACTATTCTAAACATTTATTATTGTGGTCGATTTTCTCAAGTTTCAACGCTGGAGAAAACGTCGTGCCTCAAATTTGACATGTTCACTTCTGAACACACACAAAAAAAGCTGCGCGTGTTTTCTCGACCTCTGTAATGTGCGCTCGGCAGTTTCGAGTGAACAAAAGGTGGCGTCGTTCATATCGCAAGTTGCCAAGCCACGGCGCCGTTACACAAAATTGCTCACTGGCGCGCCACTGATCGCTCAACTTTTGAATGCGGAAAGCTAACGATGAAACTTTTTTCGGGGCAAAGTTCTGATTACTTAGAGTGAGAACGCCGGAAGAGGAGGAGCGGAGAATGAACTGCTTTCTCACTCGGCAACTTCTTGTAAAGTAATGCCTTGTTTCACCAGCCTTCTGTACTGCCCAACAGCTTGCCCAATAAATGACGCATTTTCCAGGCTTCAATTACCAGACTGCGTTCGTAACTGCACACTGGGCTATTTCTAGCAGCGTAGAATATATACCTAGTAGAGTATGTGGACTTCGCTTTTTGATGTGAACATTCCAGTAATAGCTAAGAAATAATGTAAAAATGATGGCGCTGAGTTTTTCAAAGCGCTGGCGTTTAGAGACAGGGAGGGCAAAATAGACTATAAGCGGGTAAAATTAACTAGAAGGAGGTTGCGTATTTGGTGGCTAAAGTCAAGGCACGAGCGAAAATTAAGTCTTTCACTGCAAAGTACCGGTCCTTAACCACACTATTTAAAGAAAAAAATAAATCTAGTTTTTGATTCACTAGTATTATACGGCTTGGTGGCGTTAGCCACCGCCCGATCTGAAGGGTACAATCATATCTATTCATCCATCTATCCAACTCTGGTTGACTTCTGCGCAGGCGGCGTGAGGTAGCGCCGGTTCCCCGTTATCTTTCACCAGGATCGTCTCCGTTAGCGCGATCGGCGTATTCCTTTTTCCTCTCCTTGCTCAGCCGTCCCGGCGGGGTACCTTCTATGTCGGCGCTGTTGTTCTCAGGTGTGTTCGCATTGTAGTCCTCACCGACGCTCCCGGGTGGTGTTGATGTTCGCAAAGTCATCATCATCATCAGCCTGACTATGTCCACTGAAGGACAAAGGCCTCTCCCATGTTCCGGCAGTTAACCCGGTCCTGTGCTTGCTGCTGCCAATTTACACCCGCAAACTTCTTAATCTCATCTGCCCATCTAACCTTCTGTCTCCCCCTAACCCGCTTCCCTTCTCTGGGAATCCAGTTAGTTACCCTTAATGATCAGCGGTTATCCCGTCTACGCGCTACATGCCCGGCCCATGTCCATTTCCTCTTCTTGATTTCAACTATGATATCCCTAACCCCCGTTCGTTCCCTAATCCATTCTGCTCTCTTCTTGTGTCTTAAGGTTACACCTACTATTTTTCTTTCCATTGCTCGCTGCGTCGTCCTCAATGCAAGCTAAACCCTCTTTGTAAGTCTCCAGGTTTCTGCTCCGTAGCTATATACCGGCAAGATACAGCTGTTATATACCTTTCTCTTGAGGGATAGTGGCAATCTACCTGCCATAATTTGAGAGTGCTTACCGAATGTGCTCCACCCCATTCTTATTCTTCTAGTTACTTCAATCTCGTGGTTAGGCTCTGCAGTCGAAGTCAAAAAGCGCTAAAAGCACGGACCTTGCCCTAAGAAGAGAGACGCTACTACCAGTGATCGATTTTGCAGTGACGTGCAGTGGCAGCCGTGAACGCACGGTGCCATTCGACCCTGTACACGTGAAAAGAACTCCGTCAGCCATGCCGCAGCGTGAACTCGAGCGGGGAAGCTCAGCGGCAGTTTCAATTCAAACTGCGTGAGCACGGATGGGCACCGTTGGTTTTCGTTCTTTAAGTGTTGCGCGCTTTCAAATTCATTAATTCCGGTACCTATCGAGAAAATTGCGGCAAGCAATACTTGGCATGTAGCGGGTCTTTGTTTTCACATCTAAAAGAAAAGCTTCCTTTCTTCTGATTCACGATATTCTCCACGATTGCCTCTCATTGTCCCCTGCCACCTCCCCAATTTTTCTAGTTTTCCTCTCCCGTTTTGTTTGGATTGGAAGAAAAGGTACGTAGCATAGACGCGCAAGCGTTAAGGAAATTAGGCGCTGCCTTTCAAAATACAAGTCTCCGCTCATCGAAACGCCTGCAGCGCACACACCCAACGCCGACTAAATTTCAAGGCCTAAAGGCTGCCGCAATGACGTCAGAGGGTTGAGGCCCAGTTACGCCGCGAACGCGGCAGAAAGCCTGTGTTTCGTTCATTTAAGAAAACCAACGCTCCCGCTCTCGCAGCTGCTGCGGCTTGATTGGGCAGAATAAAAGATGTGGAAAAAAGTCTTACTGAGCATGCTCAGTTGGGCAACTGGGCCCCCAACCTCTGACGTCACTGCGGCAGCCTTTCGGCCTTGAAATTTAGTCGGCGTTGATACACCCCGTGTTTACAAATTTCTCATACGTTTGCTCATAGGTAATTTCTCATACGTAAGCAAAGGGAAAGGGTAACGGGAGATTAATGGGCGACGCATTCTGGCGACAATGAGTTTAATGAACCATGTACAATAATTGTCACCAATGTTACGCTAAACATCGCTACCGAATGAAACATACTATTCGTCTTCCTTTATCTGCCGAGATAAGCATTTCGCTCTAGTGCATCTTTCTAGACGACGCGTGAGTATAACAGAATTCAAAAATCGCTAGTCAATCCTATATTAAGGGAGGCAAATATATATGTGCATATACGAGGCGACAAGAGTAACTACAAGTGAGACCATAACATACATATAGTTCGAGACGCTGCCAAGCCGGCCTGCCTGCGCTTTTTTGCTGTTCGCCTACATTTTTACACAACTGTATCTAGCATGCAATGAAGGCGCTATCGCTTCGGAACCCCTAACGTCAACCGCCGTAACACACAATAGCTCACCCGCTTTGGCGCGTGGCTTTCTCCACCAGACGAACGTGTGCTGCGACAAAAAAAGAAAGAAAGAAAAAGATTTGCAGGCAACGAGCGAGCTGCTAAACTCGCTCCTACCTTACCCCCGTCTCCCTTCATCTATAGCGCATTTGTGGGTTCCTATTCAGCCACCCGGCTTGCTCTTGCCGAAGGCTGTACAGCTGTTTTCTTGATATTGTTTGTGATTTCAGTAGCATGGTTTATTATACTTCTAGATAAACTATGGCTTCTCTTTCTGATGGTTTTACACATTCAGCTCAACCTTGAACTCATCTTCTCCTCAACTCTCTTTTTTTGTTCTTCCCGCACCCACCCTTAGCTCGCAGCGGCGTAGGCTTTGACTCGTAACTTCAATCTCACAGCCCCGGCCAGTGGGGGGTGCGCTATTGTTTGGCGCCTAGGAAATGCGATCCATGACGACAAAGATGCCATCAATTTCTCGGGGAACTGCGTCGCACTGTGTCGCGTTGGAAATATGCGCGTGCCCGTCATTTTACAACAGTGGCCACGCTTCTGCAAATACCCGGTTGCTGAAGACGAGCATTGTCCCCCGTTTCGCCTTCCAAGTGTGCCACCCACATGCCTAGCCTGACTGCTCCTAGCACCGCCCTCTCTGCAGCAGCATGAAGAAGTATGACGTTGCAAATCGTTCCCGGAGGCATCGCGACGATACAGATTTCTAAGAACTGGAAAAGAAAGAAGAAAAAATAGTGAGTCATACAATCTTTCTAAAGTGATGTATGGACGCTAAAACTCTGCCTCGACCCCGCAGCCGTCGTGGTACGGAGGAGAATGCAAATATTTCGACCGCGATAAGGGCGCTTCAAATGGCTGTTCGGGGTTCCCCACATCGTTCGACGGGTGTTTTACGTTTATCTATTTTCTTTATGAGATGTTGTGTGTATATGTTTGTGCGTGCATGCGGGCTTAACTCTTATTTCGTCAAGGCTACAGCAGATTGGGAAATCTGAGTAAAAAAAACAAAAAGCAAAAAAAAGCTTTACATGCTGGCAAGACAGTGAAGGATGCAATAATGTCGCCTTAGTTATGGCTTTATGGAAGCCAACGCTTTAGTGGTCGTTTCGGTTAAATCGCACGCTCTTGCCGTTCATGCGATGACGATCATTGATCACATGACAATGACAGGATGGTGACTACAACGCCCTTAGTGAATGAGCGATAGGGGAACAGTTTCCCTTTGACTGAAGAAAGACCAGAGATTGTTTTTCATGGGAGATTTATCCATCATATATGTATCTTCAAGCGTGTGCTAGTATGTTGAGTGGATACATACACGTGCAACATATGCGTAAACCAGGGCGCGGGGGGGGGAGAGGGGGCTTCGTGCTTTTGACGCAAAAACTTAAAAAAAATATATGGACAATGAAGAGGGGGTTCTCCCCCTCCCCGTCTACGCTTCTCGCCTGTGCCCCTACAAGAAAAAAAATTCTTAAGCTAATGCAGATGGGGAGGGCTGATGTTCAACACCTCCATTATCCCCACCGCCACCTATGACTACGCTAATGAGAAAGGCTTTGTTCGAGCCAGTCGGCGACAATCATGGAAAGCGTCAATTACAAGAAAGGGATATTGGTACTTAGTTACTGGAAAATGGCGTGTAACGTGATGAATGCGTTACCAAGATTGTAATGTCGCTAAATTCTTTGGCATGTGCGCACTCTGGAAGCGGGAATTCAAGCGAAAATGCAATGGAAGAATGAATATTGAATTGGCCACCACGTCTCGTAAATGGATGACGGATCGTACCTTAATACTGCCCGCGAGAACTCAGGAGACGGTCGACCAATTTGATGCTTGGTCTATTGTGTAATGACGACCACGACGGCTTATAAAGGATAAACCGTCGTATTCTCAAGCGTAAAGCGGGGTCAGTGGAGGAAGGTTTTTGGGATCTTTGAACACCTCGCAATATTCCGGAGAGAGAAGCTCCAAAAATAGCAGACATGGTGTGTTGCACGAGCGAAAAAAAGAAATAAAGAAAGGAAAATCACGCCCGCAGGGCACCTTCCATCGTGATAGTTGTTGGATAAAAGGCATGGTTTTGTTCTTCATAGCAGGAGTTATCCTCTAAAGTCTAATGTGCGGGTGGTGGGTGGGTGGCTCAAAGGCGAAATTCGGGAGCAAAATGATTTACGGTTCAATATAACACAATGCGAGAAGCAAAAAGGTATGAAATCGTCTCAATGGCAAGGAGATGATGACTGACTCAAGAGAGTATTATGACACTTCGATGTACGCAAAAAGAAAGCAGTAACTTAAGCATTTTGAAATTTTATTCTTCCAGAGAAATGGAAAGCGCGGCAGCCATACCTATATAAGTATTGCGTGAAGTGTCTAATCACACTAGTTTTTTTTCTTTTTAACAGGCAAAGTGTTCACATATTTTGTTCCGGGTACCAAAAGTAGCCGTTCTTGTAATACATCATACATCTTTCCAACAAATGCAGCAGGAACAGTGCACTTTGAACGGCAAACGTTGTAGCGGGGGACCTTATTTTGGACAGCGATCAACAAACGGCTCACAGGTTCATACCATTGTACGCTCTGTGTTCTCAACATTTACCTTGCGTTCAAGCGTTGATACCATGAATGTTGCATCACTCCCTGCATTAGCCGCGTTTTCTTACGCAGCTGTTCAGTTTGCCTGTGGCAGATGGGATCCCAAAGGTGTTAGCTGCTAGCCTTACTTCGTATGGCATTCCAGTGAGTCATGCCATTGTTTTAACGCGATAGCATTACACAGCTCATGCGGCGTCGGTGTCGGCGTGTAGGCGTCACTGGCTGTGGGCAAAAAATCCTCTTGTACGCAACTGAAAAATCGAGAAAGATGCAAATAAAATGAATAATAAAGAACATTTAGGTTGTGACTCAGGATTAACCCCGGGCCATTTTTGTGGCAAGCAGGTGTTCTACCACACAGCTACGCGTCTCTTTGAACTCATAGTGAAAAGAAACTTGCTCTTCTTGGAAACGCAGCGAAATTAAGTTGTTGCTTTACAAACACATGGGTGCTGTATACATCTTTAACAATACAACATGTAATATCGCAGTAATATTGCGTGGTACAAGCATACCTTAGCCTCGGGCGTCAGGACATGTGATTATCTTAATGACTTTTTTTTCACATATTCACATATATTTATTCATTTAAAAATACGAGGTAGACATATACAGGTAGACATAGGTAGACAAGTACATGGTAGACAAATAGTGGGTGACCGCCTTCGAACCATGAGGGTTGCCAACCTCATGGTTCGAAGGCGGTCACCCACTTCACGTTACGACACCATCACCTACGCACACGTTACGGCACTGATTAATTCAAGGCCACGTAGTGAGCAAGCTAACAAAAAACATTCATGCGCATAATTGCCACTGGTTCAAAGCGTGCTACTCATTACACAAAATGCAGCTATATGCAGAAGCTTCACTGAAGCCACACTGAACTTTATCGATTACATTGTAGTAATCCACTATTTAAAATTGTCGAGTAGCATTATACAATAAAAAATGTGCACTAGAGTGTTGAAGTACGAACTAGGCACCGAATATCGTTATCGCATTCGATTCTCAAAGGAGAAGCTCAAGGGTCCCCCAACCTTTGCTGTTGACGCGAAACCATGCGCTCTTCTCTGATACCGTCCGTAAAGGTAACAAACTTATTTATTTACTTCACAATACTGTCAACTCTCTAGCAAGAATTCATAGAAGGAGGGTAACGTAATAATAAAGAAAACGTCATTTGCAATTACACTAATCCCGGCTATATTAAGATCAAGAGGTAAATTCAAACACAGAGTCATCCAAGGTCTGTTCACAATTTGAAAAATTATTCTCATCTAAAACACGAATCGTCAATTCATTGCAAACTTCAATTTTGTTAGGAAAGAAGTATTTCAACCTATCGGTGGGAGTGATGAACGCTAATCAAAAACTCTTATTGGACGTTACTTTGCAATATTTAACTTTGTGCCGACAGTCAAGCGCCCAGAATGTGGTCTGAGTAATTAATACCAATATTACATGACACGCACTATCGTTTGAATTCAGGTAACGCTATTTCTACAACACAGTACAGAGCAAGTAAGCACTACGGCCTATGATATGGCTTTATAACTATAGAATAGTGTGCTTCTGCATCTGAACATTCTACTAGCTACACTAAAAAAAGTTTACCACTTCATGACAGCAGCGCTGAGGATATGGCGCTCAGAGTAGACTCAACCACGAGGCATTATTACACCGTAAATGACGAAACTCGTGTGTCGCCAGCGTAACGTTTACGTAATGACCGTTGATGCGAGGACATGAATTCGCGAGAGCGGGTTTCCGCTCTTAGCATAATTAGCCTGCCGTACAGTTCTAACTGCAAATTCGCTTGCAGTTAGAACTGCAAGCTAGAAATTTACTTGCAGGCCTTTTCTTTTTTTTATTATTCCATTAGCTAATGGGTACCACAGTTGCTTTTACCTACGATTAAATTGCTTTATTGGTCTGTAGGCTCGGTATGCGTCACGCTGGCATCCCTTCTGATTTCTTTGGTTCAATAACGAGGTGAGAATCGACAAATTCTCTTGCGCATCACTCTCCATTACACCGTACTAATGCTCTAGTAGCAAAACAATTCTTTAAAAAATAAAATCATCAGGGTATCAATAATAATAATAATAATAATAATAATAATAATAATAATAATTTGTTTTAAAGTCCCCAAATTATCACATCTATGATTAAAAGCATTTACTGGGACCTGATGAGGGCTCCGGCCCTTTGAAAAGAGCCCTTATAATTACAATAAACATTATTTTCATGAATAGCAGAGCGATGCAGCCCCGTCAGAGTTAGGTATAGCAAGATAGGCATGTATTGAAAACACAGACATATGAGGCATATACATAGCTTTCAAAACTAATAATACTACGAGGTACACAATAAAATATATCTTGTTTTGCGTTTCAATAGTTAGTCACAGGGTAAAATAATGGGTTTAACTATATCGCTCGTAAAAAAACAGCCTCACCAGTGCACCGTGTGCGCTTGCATATCAAACAAGCTAATAAAATGCTCTAACACATCCAATGAATAACAATCATGGTTATGTTTCATTTCGCCTAACAGAAAACGGACGCCACAATGCAACTTTCTTCATTTACGAAACTTAAACTCAAAACCCGTATTCGCACAACACAGCGTATACGTGCGCGGACAGTATCACATGCTCGGATAACACAAGAGCAACAACGATAATGTGATCATGTGGCGTCGCGAACCTGCAATTCTTTTTACGATGCTTATTTGGATATTTGACACATGTACCAATTTGGCGAAGCAACACGCTCTCTTCAAGCACGCCTCTTTCCGAACCACTGTGCCGCAAAACGTTGGCCTTAGAGGGACTCAGATTTCGCGCTTCCTATCCGCAGTAAATGCGAAGCATTTCTTAGTAAACTTCGGCGACTTTGAGCGTATCTATCTATCTATCTATCTATCTATCTATCTATCTATCTATCTATCTATCTATCTATCTATCTATATATCTATCTATCTATCTATCTATCTATCTATCTATCTATCTATCTATCTATCTATCTATCTATCTATCTATCTATCTATCTATCTATCTATCTATCTATTTAGCCGCCTACGTTTTGGTGCTCTCGTGATCACTCCCTTAACTTGGCGTGAACCAAAACTAGCATGGGAGGGTAGGATAGTTTGAAGAATATGACGCACTGGTCAAGAAATGAATGATGCCTCAATTCCGTTACCTCTTTCGACCCCGCGTCTCCCCCGCGTCTCCCCCAGGCACCTCAGCTCTTACGCAGTACCGCGAAATCCTTGATTATTATCGAAACTCGTGCCGTGTTTACCCGGAACCTGCACGGGGTCTCTCTAAAGCGGACGAGCAACTTCTGAGACGCTTGCAGACGAACACCTTCTTGTGTCCTGCAGCCGCCCAGCATTTCATGCCGGGTATACACGGCTATTGTGCGCACTGTGGGGTGCTGGTCGACACGTACCACATAATTGCAGTATGCCCAGCTATACCTCTTCCTTTTTCATGCCCCTTCCACCTACCCTCAAGAGAGGCTTGGGAGGAGTTCCTGCTCGACTGCTCCACCCGGGACGCTCAGCACTCCCTGCTGGCCCGCGCCCGAGCAGCGATGACATCCAGTGGACTTCTGGAATAAGAAGACCACCCAAGTGCATTTGTAGTGCAACTACCTGTGCTTCTCTGAATAAATGTTTTCCACCACCACCACCACAATTCCGTCCCGTACATCGTCAAAGAGAGAGAGAGAACAATTTTATTTAAAAATAAAAGAACCCCAGTCCGGGTCTACTAAAAAAAACCTATCCATCAGACAGGCCTAGAAGTTGCATTGATTGATTGATATGTGGGGTTTAACGTCCCAAAACCACCATTTGATTATGAGAGACGCCGTAGTGGAGGGCTCCGGAAATTTCGACCACCTGAGGTTTTTTAACGTGCACCCAAATCTGAGCACACGGGCCTACAACATTTCCGCCTCCATCGGAAATGCAGCCGCCGCAGCCGGGATTCGAACCCGTGACCTGCTGGTCAGCAGCCGAGTACCTTAGCCACTAGACCACCGCGATGGGGCGCCTAGAAGTTGCAAATGCTGGAGCAGTGTCTTCATGATGTCCGGTGAGGAGTCCGCCAGCCACTCCTCCAGGGTCGCAGGTCTTATGTTTATAGGGATGGGCTTGAGGCTTTCGTCCAAGGCCGCGCAACCACCCGGACAATCCCACAGAAAGTGGGCATTATCCGGGAAGCCACCACATGCCATGCAAGCAGGCGACCCGTCTTTTTGTTGTATGTAGTTTGGAATGTGTGGTGTCATTAAAGAGTGAGTTTGGGCACGCCTCATCAGGGATGCCTCGCGTCTCGTCATGAAATGAGGAGGATCGAGATAAACCCTGCGATTGTTGCGCATCTCATCTAATCGTTCGCGCCTCTCTAAACGTGCCATAGCAAGTAATTCAGTGCGTTTCAGTGAATCCGGCCACCACAGAGGAGGGCCTTGGAGATTTACGCAGGACATGGCGTGAGCCACTTCATTCCCTCTGATCCCCGAGTGACCAGGTACGAAGGGTGGTCAGCTAAGTGCTTCGTAAGTTTGTTGTAATGCGCGTCTGGAATGTCACCTGTCACGAGGGCTCGACAGGCAGCTTGGCTATCTGTGCGTATCAGTAAAACACGGGCATTTGGATTGGGCATGCTAACTGCTTTTACTATGGCCGTGATTTCTGCAATGCATTGAGTACTAATGTTGTAATGGAAGCCCCATGACATTGGTAGTTCATTGGAAGCTATTCCCAATCGAAAGCCCTCGCAGGTGTGAGACAGAGATGCATCCGTGCACAAGATCCACTCTCCAGTGGTTTCTTGGAGATGTTGTACTCGTGATTTACATCGTCCTGTTTGGTTATCTCGATCCATGTTCCGCGGAACTGGTTCGACGGTGATCTGGTCAAGCGTTGCCCAAGGGGGCCGGGTTGCTTCAAATTTGACAGGTGCAGATATGTCGTAGCCTAATTCACGAATCAGGGCGTATCCTTGTGTGAAATGTTTGAGGCGCGTGAATTGTGCTTCACGGTGAATTTGGGCCAACTCGTCGAGGTTTGGTAAGATCGCAGTTCCTTGAACCCTATCACACTTTGCATACGGAGGGGGGGATCCAGTATCGTGCGAGAAATCTGACGAAGCAGGGTCTCGAGCTTCGATTTTTGGGTCTTGGTGATGTCAACATATGGATATTGATACATGACGCGGGGAATGGCTAAATATAGGGTCATGTGCCAGAGTTGGTGTTCTTTGATGCCTCTCAACTTTCGCGTTGTGCGTTTCAAAAGACGGTGTACTTGCTGCAACTGTTGTATTGTATGTCGGAGCCACTCTTTTGACTTGCCGTCATCATGCAACCAGAAGCCTAGCACTTTGATGCAGGGCTTCCTGGGAATAGGGTAATTCTGTATGGAGAGTGTAACGGGTTGCCGGTCTTCCTGAGCGTTTGGAAGCTTCCCATTTGTTACGACGATAAACTCAGATTTAGCACTGGAAAGAGTGAGCCCTTTTTCTTCAAGGTATCGAGAAGTCGTGTCAATGGCCGATTGTAGCGTGTGTTGTATTTCTGGTGGGGAACCCCTTCCGGCCGAAAGAGTGATGTCATCCACATATATTGTAAACTGAAGGTCTTGTATAGATCTGAGTTTCCGCGTCAGACCATCCAGATCGAGGGAAAAGAGTGTCGGTGACAGAATTAATCCTTGCGGAACGCTTCGTTGGAGGTACCGCGTGCGCGCTTTTGCTTCGTTTACCTGCACGGCGACTGTGCGGTCGGTAAGAAATTTTTTTAACACAGTTGTATAGCTTCTGTCCTGGTCAGATTGCCCTAAGGCCTTCAAGAAACGCTGCGTGGGTTACGTGGTCAAACGCCCTCTTAATATCAAGGCCAACTACAGCACGCAGTTGAGAGGTGCTGTGCACGGTGTACACATCCGACAAAGACTTCCCGCCCAACAGTGGCACATACCCACGAGCGGGTATGTGCCCCTGGTATGCGGGTATGTGCCACAGGTGATTTACACTTGGTATCTACCCAGGAACGACGAGAAAACACATGGGCCATTTTCACGTTACGAAATATCCGACATTGGTTGCGTTGACCTGACGGTTGCAAAGAATAGATGTCACGGTCCCAGCTGCAATCGAACTTAAGCATTCTGCATGGCAGTGGAGCATTTTACCACGGAGCTACGCTAGGTCTGGGAACTACTTTTCAAATATACGCTCAAATAGACGCTCTTGTTTGTGAAATGTCAACAATGCTGCTCAGCCAATTTTATAAATATCACATATATACTCCTTTTATGCAGCCATCATGTCGGGTTAACGTCAATTGTGCTTAGGTTGCCATGCGCTGAAGTTGATTTATGTAGCAGTTTTCAGGGCAAACATCCTCGCGAGCATCGGTACTTACTGTTGCTTGAACATCCGACTTTTAGAGCACAAGCGATCATTCGGAACTGACATTCATTCTCACAAAAAAAGACACTGTTCCCAGTGCGGCTGCTCACCACTGTACAGTGACACAACCGTAGTCTTCCGTCATGGAAACCAACTAACCAGAGAAATTGTCGAAGCCTTTCACATTAAAAAAAGAAAAGAGGGATGCATTAGTCAGTCATCGGTTTCGTTAAGTAACCGAGAGGCCAGCTACATAGAAGGACTTAATTGAGATCAGTGTTTGCATGTGTCATACTCTCCTTCTTGTCGTTTCAAAATTTTGTTTCAAACACGTGTGAATTCCCGCAAAATTTTTTGTTTCTTTTGTTTTTTTGATTTGATGTTACCCAGGGCTGTTTTTAGTTATGCCATCTAAAAGTGTCTAAGCTTAACTGCCGTGTACTATCGCTTGAGTCTGCGCAAAAGCTTCTGTTGGCAATGATTCAGTGTTCGTAGTTCTTTTCTGTGTCGCTAGGGTTATGGGTTATATATGAAGTGCTGCTTCTGAAATAAAAATTAGTTGCGAGTGTAGCGAGTGTCGTGTTTTCTTGTCCTCTTCGTCCCCGTCGAATTTGCGCTACTACACCATATGGTTAAATGACTTACTATCAGTTTCTGGTGTTGCTAATACGCATGTTTAGGTTGGCATCGTTGCGCATGTGCAAACACATGGTTCTATACACATCTGCAACTGTTTAACATATGTCTGGGCGTGCAACATTTGTACATATATTTAGCTTCATTTTATGACGTCTCTGTCAATAAAAACGGTGCAACACGGTCACCTTCTCTCCACATGCTTCGCATAACTTCGACTCACTAGTACGTGACATATGCATTTTTTTTAATTTTCCTATAATATTGTTGCGGGTTTTTCAGGTGATGACCTACACAATACAGCTTGCATGTGCTGTTGTAGGTGCGAGCGAAAAAGAAGCACAACAGTGCCCATGAGCGCTAAGACACCTGGCTCAAATAGAGGCTTGGTCACTTTCATATTGGTATCCGTCATTTTCGATTCCCGCCGCGGTGGTCTAGTGGCTAAGGTACTCGGCTGCTGACCCGCAAGTCGTGGAATCAAATACCACCTGCGGCGCCTGCAATTCCGATGAAAGCAGAAGTGCTGTGGGCCCGTGTGCTCAGATTTGTGCGCACGTTGAAGAACCTCAGGTGGTATAAATTTCTGGAGCCCTCCACAAAGGCGTCTCTCATATACATATAATGGTTTTAGGACTTTAAACCCCACATATCGATCAAACCGTCCTTTTCCAATATTTGATGCTATTTACATCCTGGGGCTGTGGCCCTGCAACCTTTTCTGATACTGTAATCTGGTGTTTTAGTGAGCTTATCACTGTAACATCAATTTACGTTGCTTCATTTCTTCAGTGAAATATAATGAGAGGAAAAGCGATGATGTCTTCTGCATTTTGTTTGTCCGACGTTAATACGTAAGGAGGAATGGGATTTTTTAGAATGGTGTCTGCCTGTTTGTCTGCTCGTTGTCTTATTAAAGGTGCTGTTGGGTCCCAAGTACAGTTTCATCAGAGCGCACGCCACCAACAAAACGGAAAGTCTTAGAACTTTCCTTGTTGCACTGTCGCCATTTCAGTCGCGAGTTTCCTCGCCCTACTTCTTCTTTAACATTTCTTTTACTTAGTTGCCCATGGTTCGAAAACAGAGCTGCCCGCTCTCGTTTTATTGCAGGCAGTTTCTCAAGTGTCTCCGTCTACAGAGAACGAGCTTGTAATGGTGATTACGAGGGTCCGCGGTCTTGACATTTCCTTTCCTAATTTTTGTTCCTTCACGCGTTTTCACCTTTGTCTGTGGTTCCTTTCATCCGTCCTTTCTTTCTCCTCCAACCAGGCGTACATTTTCACCGGCACTTTCGCGATGGACGCACGCTGATTTCTATACGTACCCCATATGTTAGTACTCACCACTTTGACAACTTTCGGTTGCTGTATTAATTGACACGTGTCGGCGAAATCTCTTTTGTGTCAGACGTTTGCACATTCGGTGGTTGCGAGATCCATGGCGGAAATGCTGCCTTTAAGAACGCACTCCCTTTCTGATTCGCATTGCTTTATGCAGAGTGGTCTGGTTCTTTTGTTTTAAGGCATGTAAGTTAGGGAGTAATTAGTTTGTTTTCTTGCTTCTATGCTTTCATTAGAAGAATTTCCCTTAAACAAAATCGAGAAAATAGCATAAACGATTGCCTCGCTTGAGGGTCGTTGACTGCTAAAATGTTCCGCTCAACTCTTTGTACAAATCAGGTGCGGAATCGAGCTATATTTAGGATGCCGATGAAGGTACGGTAACGCCGTTATCCTACTGACATTCTTTTCTGGTGCTTAAGTATTAAAATCAGTCTATCGTTGGTTTCCATCTTTCTATTTCATCGCGAATATTAAAAGCTTCGTAATAACTGCAGGTGTGCTTAGATTATCTGGATTGACCGCAACTGTAGCTCTGTTACTCCAGTATGAGAACACGAATCAGTCTTTAAACCCCAATTTTGTACGTTGTCTTGCGCGAAGCGCGGTGATTCGTTCATGTATGTACTGTGCGTTTGGGGATCGGGGGAAGTGCGATGGCGCGTAGTGTGCATGAGGTTTCGGGAAACGTCTGAGATGTCCGTCGTTCCCACGACATAACGACCTTATTTTTACACAGATACATGCGCGCATACGCGCACACATACGCACGCGCAATAATCGCACAGTGCAGAGTTTTCTAGCGTTTTCCTTCAATAAAAACGTGACTGCCGAGGCCGGGATCGTAGTCTCGGTCTCGGCTTTCATGTGAACAGCAGAGCATTGTACACACTTTATCACCACGGGCAACTGAATGAAGTCATTGGTGACCTCACACGCTGTCACAGAATGTATGTGTTAGAATCTTAGGGTGTTATTGTCTACCTGATGAAGGCAGCGCTCGAAACAGCCGTCTTCGAAAGAAACATTTGTGAAGCAGCTGGAACAATGAAAAACAAAAGAAGCACTACCATCGTGTGTTTATTTTATTTTTGGAACCAGTAAGTAGCTTTGAGAAAACTCGGGAAACTCGGCAAAATCCCGTAATAGGCACCTGTACTAGCTTCGTCATAATCTCTCGAAAAGGAGGGCGTTCCGTTCAAAGCATTCGCTTTGAACTTGCACTTGTGTTTGTTTTCATTACTCCACCATCCTCTATCTATCACTCTATCTCATTTCTCTCTAGAGTTCATACATTGCATCCCATATCGCAATGGAGGTGGTAACACCGAGAACGCAGTTGAAGGCCCCCCATGCTACCACTCTCTGGTGTCATATAACGCCTATAGAGATATAAGCATACTGGAAGAGATTCGGGGCGTAACGTCCATGATAGCACGCTTGCACGTGAATTATACATGATTTCTTCAAACTCAGGCAAGTGAAACGATTGCGTATCTTGTTTCACTCTTCCAGGTAATAACGGGTTTCGCTTTTACCGTGCCGTTATCGGGTAGGCAACGTCAGCTGGAGTCAGCCATGTGACTTTGACGTTTCGACGGGAAGTCGGACGAGACCAGTCACTAATGTCTCCTCGCACCAGAAACAACAGCCATTAGTGTTTCAGAAAACGCGCTTAGCCGCACGCTAGCTAGTCGCGAGGCAAAGCATTCTTTCAGTGCTTGTGGAGCTGGCTTGGGGTGTTGAATTCGCGTTTTCTGTGTAGACTGAATAAAAAAAACGAAAAAGAAAACTGAAGAAGACGCAACAAAACAACACGTCATGCGGCTAATGCTTCGCGTCCGTTAGCCGGAAGTGATCCGTAATCTAGAGAGCGGAGTAGAGAAACAAAGAGCGATTAGTGGTGACAGCGTGTAATGTAGTTGAGGCCAACATCAGAAAACCCATGGAGTTTGGTGGGTGGCCACAAAGTGAGGCCATATCTGTGAGCTCTAATGCACGGCAAACTCACGGATAATAAAGAAATTGCCACAGGTCACACGCTGGTCGGTTAAAGTTGCGTGCACTGTGTTCAAAAAGTGTGTTCTAGTCTTCTTCAGAGGAAAGCTCCTCTTCAAGGTCCATCAAGGCCCATCCTGCCAATAGGTGGATTCGTGCTTAAGTACTCAATTTGGGTTACTACGTAATTTTATGATGAAAATAGTTTTACTAGAACATATTTTCAAACTATTGCTTGAAAATAATACTGAGCTATTCTAGCACTTCAGTTCAAGTTTACAAGAGGGTTCCACAACAAAAGTTCTTTCATTGGCCATTTTCTTAAAATCAACCACTTAGACACCTTTCTGAAATCAGACATATTTAATGGCTCATTTTCTTCTGAACTGCCGCCTGAATACGTCATCTGCGACGCCTACCTAGCATCTTCATTCAAAAAATAAGAAACTCCGCAATTCGATACAACACCCAACCACGCTGTGTTCAAAGCAACCCGTGTTTCCATCAATAATTAGACATAAAGCCGTTGAAGTGCAGCAGGGACATAGTCGAAAAAGTAAAAAATGGTCAAGTTTGGTGCATCTTTCAACCAACTTCCGTAAACTAGTACCCGATGCCTCGCAGGCAAATTGAAGCTGACGGTAAAGGATGCACTGCGCGCATGTTTACGAGAAGAGTGCAGGCAGCTTAGTGACGTACTGCATTAACGCGAAAACGTGGAGGACGCAGTCGGATTGTGTGGACGAACGATGACGTCCGCTGACACGTCACTCCCACGGTGCTAACCCGAGGCAGCAGTGATTGATGAGACACCACGTGACTCGACTTGCTCGTTTGTTCTAGCCAGTGGATTCGTATACACCACTCGCTTTTAGCGCGTCACCGCGGCTTGGTCTTGCTGGCTGTGTTGCTCAACGATGCTGATCCCAAAAGCTTTACACGCTGAAATTTGATCCCCATTTTCCAAGAAGGAAGCAGTGCGTTCGCTTCGCTTGAAGATACGCCTGCTTGCTGGTGCATGCTCTTTATTTGTTTGTGTATTTCACGCTTTTGTCATGACGTCCGAAATACGGGTTGCGAAGGACTTTATTATTCATTGCTTCTTTCAACGTTTCGCCACATTGCAGTTGTTGCGGATAAAAACAAACGAAGTCACTTTAGCTCAGTACAGCTTAATTATGGATGCAACTTGCTGCGCATCTACGAAAATGTCTTTTGGGAAAGCTTGTGGCCTATTTCACAATGTATTGAGGAGTGTGGTCCATGGGAGTAAAGTAGAATGCTTAATGAGAATGCGCTAACTAGCTAGGGTTTTCCGACACGATTGCTGACTTCATAGCCGTGATTTGTGCCCATGTTGTGAACATACATATTCAGTAAACCGGTCTGTATGACGCGACAATTCCTGACATTCTTTCTTTTTTTTCCCCAAAAACTTGTCGACGAACGTGATTTGTGCAGGAGCCAGTGGGTAGATGTAGGCGTCTGAAAAGAGCAGGTGTGTTTCGGGTGAAGTTTTGCGCGAGACTTGCGAGTCTAATCAAAGTGAGAAGTGGTCTAGTGGCTAAGGTACTCGGCTGCTGACCCGCAGGTCGGGAGATCAAATCCCGGCTGCGGCGGCTGCATTTCCGATGGAGGCGGAAATGTTGTAGGCCCGTGTGCTCAGATTTGGGTGCACGTTAAAGAACCCCAGGTGGTCAAAATTTCCGGAGCCCTCCACTACGGCGTCTCTCATAATCATATGGTGGTTTTGGGACGTTAAACCCCACATATCAATCATCAATCATTAATCAAAGTGAGAAGTGGAGCATGGCAGTTTGCAAGGTGAGTAATTAATGCAAAAGACGGGCTCACTTGTACCGGCGGCTAATTAAGGAGGAGAGTGGCAGAAAGAAAGTAATGAAGGCAACTCAGTCCCGACTGTCTAAGTTTTCAAGTTTTTGTAAAAAAGTGATGCATGTTTTTCGTATGCAATCACTAATCCAGGAAGTCAGTAATGTTGATTTCTTTATAATGAATGAATGAATGTAGATACGAATAATTAAAAACTTAGTTCACTTTAACAAAAAGTGAATGAGGTGTCTCCCGCAAGCGCTGGGTCTTCCTGCAAAAACTGATACGGACCAATCTCAGCAGATAAGCCATAAAGAAGATTTGCGATGCTGAGATTTTATAAAAGAAAATAACATCCCTGTTGTACTAACGCGGATTAAAAGGGCATTCAGGTTAAACAGGGAGCAATTGCGCCGGTACCAAGAAAACCCATAAAGGGCTGCTTACTAAGTCTTTTATTGTAAGCCGACATGTGCAATGCCTGCACTGGGCGCTCAAGGTCACGTCAGCCAAAAGTTGCGAAACCACGGACCGCAAAATTTCAAAGTGAACGCCTCTTTTGCTTCAGCTCTCGGGCGCATGCTCCCGAGATGGAGGGTATTACGTACAACAAGAAATGGTTCTACGCAGTTACATGAGCTCTGTCGCCGCTCCTCTTTGTAGACATCGGTGCTCTCTCATCGCTCAGAGTAGCGCAACTCTGCGAGACTTTTTAGACGTGACAAGTGTAAAATGTTTAGTTAGTTCCTTCAACAGATGAAGGAAATTCGAGCGTAATACTAGTGCACACAAAAAAATGTGCAAGTGTATTTTTTTCGAACATATGATTTTCTTTACTTCGAATCGTGACGAGATTCGAGAGTAACCTGCCTCTGTATTGTTTCACATGCGTAGTGTTTCTTTTTTGTTCCTCTCTTTCTCAACGTAGGGCAGGCGCCAGTTCATTTATTCCTCCGCGTCTACATAAACGTTCACGAGGCGTCGTTACTAACAGCAGTTCCAGAGATGCGACGTGATGTCACGGTACGTATCCGTGATCCGCGCAAGCTGCTGCAAACGCGCGGTTCCCGAGGGGATCCATGCCACCGGAACAATGTGGTGTGCACCAGAAAAAACACTGACAGACCACGACACCGCTCGCATTCTCGGGTCGGCTCCAGCGTGCCATGCGCACGTCACCTTGCGTGCTCATGACGTGTTGATGCGTGTGCATGATGTTACCTTCCCGCGCCGATGGCGAAGAGGGCAGGGAAGGTGTTTGGTTCACGAAGACTGCACGCAGCGTGTGCCAACCGAGGAGGTTCCAACGAGGGCTTTAAGCCCCCTTCCTCGTATCACAACATCGTGCCGCTTCAGGATATTCATTTTCTCATATCGTAGTGAACCTATTTGCAACAATGAAGTGAAAAATGCTCTTCGTGTTTCAGGCCATTGACCGGGGCTAGTAATGACGAACCCTCGCCCTTGTTCTTGGACAGCGTTCCTGGCTGAAGTGGTGGGAAGTCCTTGGATGCCACCTCAGAGTACGATTGTCGGATGGTGCTGGCGACGGTCCTATATGGGTCGCCGCAGTGGTGACACGGCAGCGAACAACCCTTCTCGTCGTGACCATAGATGCCACAGCGTCCACAAAAGGGGGCTGTGCAGTTCATATGGAAATGCCCACTATTACTATATTGAAGGCAGATCCGTTGTATTCCTTTGTATTCACAGGTAACACGGTGGCCTGCGACTTTGAGGTAATTTGGCACCGGTGACGAGGTATTCATTTCCATACGGGCGTATCGTGTTCCAGATGTTACAGTAGAATGCGACCTCATAAGTCCTCTGCTTATGTGCAGCACTTTCCCGTAGGGGGACAGTGCTTGTGTGAGGACTTCGCTGGGTACTTCGCACGGCAGGAACAAGATGGTATAACGTGGGTCACTCGGGGTCTCAAGCAAACGATGGTGACGCGCTCTCCTCAGATGACGAGGTGTGACGCGTCCACGATTTGGGCTAGTGGGGCCTCACTGTTGACGGTAACTTGGTAGTTCAGGCCTCCAAAGTGCTGAACGCAGTACACTTCTTCTATTCCTGCTATTGAAGACGTTGCGTCAGCCACGTCTTCGGGACTAGTTACCTCAGGGAATTTGTTTATAGAAATTTATTCTCGGGAACAGTAAACATCAATGGCAAGCCAACAGATCATTGCGATGAAACGCTGTGTGTTTAGAAAAAGTGGTTAACAATATAGAGCACTAGATACTCTACCATGGGAGAGCATGAAACCGTCCCGCGCAGGCGCTGCATGCAGTGTATACAGTGTATGCAGCGTTTTGAAGACGTCGCGTCAACCACGCATTCAAGACTATTTCCCTCAGGGACTTTGTTTATTAAAATATCTTCAGGAACAATGAGCTCCATTGCAATCCAACAGATCATTGCCATAAAATGCTCCTGTGTGTGTAGAAAACGTTGTTAACGATTTGGAGTACGATGTACGAAACCCTCCTGTGCGTTTAGAAGAAGTGGTTAACGATTTAGAGCACGAGGTACTCTACTATGGGTATTCGTGGATCCAGTGGAGCAACTCCACTGCTGATCGAGCCTTAGCAAACAAAGGGCTAAAGAAACTACAACACGTAGTCTGTGCCATGCCAAGTAAGTTTTTGATTACAAAAACGCCTTTGTGTCACCCATTTTAAGTAAAAAGCTTGAGCGCCCAGACGAATTATGCACGTAATTTTGAAGTCAATCCTAAACCAACCTTAATATATTAATCGACCATCACGAACATTTAGTTTTTCATGAACGTTCATCTTACATTACCGCACCAAATGTACATACTCGGGCTTTGAGAGAGAACCAGCTGGCTGAACTGTCTTGCACCTTGAAAAGACGGGTGAAGCGTTGTTTTGTAAGTCGAGATTATGCTTACGACTCGCCGTGGTGGAGTCGTGGTTATGTTGCTCAACTGCTGACCCAAAAGTCGCGGGTTCAATTCCTGCTGTGTCGCCCAAATTTTCATGGAGGCGAAATTGTAGACACGTGTACTGTGCGATGTCAGTTCGCGTCAAAGAACTCCAGCAGTCCAGGTGATCAACATTTCTGAAGGCCTTCACTATACAGTGCCTGTAATAATCATAGCATGGTTTTTGAATGTAAAATCCCAGATATTATTATTATTACGTTTATGCTTAAGACGTAACCGATTGTAGGTGACTAGAGCTAACGTCACTAAAACAGCCATGTTGGTGCACAGGATGGCACACGCAAGCTTTGCGACGTCAAGCATCTATGTTATCTATACATCACGTGGGAGCTCACGTATTATTGACGGGCAAAGGGCAATAAATTTCAAACCGCATTATGTTCGAATTGAATCTGGTTAAACAGGATTTGATATGCTCCCTTCAGGCTATCAAGGCCACCATGTCGTTGAACTAGACCGTAATAAATTTGTGATCGTCTATCTACGTGCAAGCCGTCAATAGTAATACGAGGCAGTTCCGGTTACTGTAAGTAGAAACTTTAATTGATTGTTGGAGAAGCAATGACACAAACATTTTGCACATTATTGTTTTTGTCGCGATTGGTAGTTTATAACCCACTCGTTATGGTTGGAAATCCGGTTAGCGTGAATGAGCGATGGTTATTTCGAGACGTTTTTTAGAATGCCCACTCTGTTTCGGTTTGAAATAGCACCGATCTAGGAAGGAGCCATTTCGGGGGCAAAGTGAACACAGCTGGCGACGTGACCACGCAAAATTGTGATGAAGGGCGCCACACGCGACAGCGTTCTCCCCATCTCACCCAGTCGCGTGACGTGAATTATAATATAGATTTTATTATATACCTTGTAGGCTATATTTGGGCCCTCGATATCTCATAGTTGTTGTGTATGGCTGAGCATAAATGAACTTAAATCATTATGTCGTCAGCAAATTTTTTTGTCTGTAACCTTGAATTCCTACTGCCCACGCCACATTCCCATAACGGACGGTTGGCGCGGTCGAATGGCGCTTGCAGCCTTCAGAAACAGCGACAAGGAAGCATGTTTTTAAAGACACTTATCAGTTTTCTGTTGTGTAGTACGCCTCAAAATTCATGTCAATATCGTATAGGGTAGGCAGCGAGAAAGACGGAATTCTTCAGTCATAGGATTCACTGTTCGATAACTGAGACTTCTCACACTTCTTTGAGGCTTCCATTTTCCTTTCACGACAACAAGTAATCGGCTACATGAAAACAGTTTGATATCTCCCAAAAATTAAAAAGTTTTATCAGAATATTTTTAAAAATTCCTAGAAAACTTAGGTACAAGCATCGTAATTCCAAGTGCTCCAACGCACCCGCACCTCCAGCCGTTAATTCATTTTAGGCCCGCAGCCAGAAGCGTTAGACAGTGATGAGTTGCTCGTTTCGTCACTTTGCTGCCTGCCTGTCTTACTATTAGATAACAAATATTCACACATGTGATTAGAGCCCCCCCCCCCTCGCCTTTTCAATGTAACCCTAAGAAGAGCAACGACCTTTCACATAATAATAAATTTCTTTTGAACATTGCATAATTGCCATAATTGACCCGGGAAAACGCTTGGTAAGGAAAAAAAAACACTCAAATGAAAATTGCAGGTGGCGGTGCCACATCGATATTCCCGTATCAAACTACGTAACGTCATACATATTGACGGTTCTGATTGGTTTCTACCTAAATCCCAACAAGAAAGAAAGAAGTAGTTATCTTCTGAGAGATCTATGGAATTAAAGTACCAAGTTTATAGACATTTTTTTGAGCCATTGTTGCCAACATACAAAAAGTATGCTTTCAAACCCGTGACGTCACTAGCAGAAATATCGGTGCGAATTGTAAAAATAAAACTTTGGCTTCCATTTTTTTTTCTACTAGTAAACCTACAATGGTGAAATCAACGGCTGTGTTCCGATTCGTAGACAGCATTGTAGACAGTCTGCGCAGGAAATTTATAAGTCAGCACCGAGCCCATCCTGTCCAAGAAAGGGAACACGTCTGAACGACTCCGACGCGATGAGGTGCCACCTCACGTCGAGAAAAGAAAGAGAAAGCTCAGATAAACAAACGTAACTAATGTATTTTCTGGCTAATTTCGTGTTGAAATCTAAAAAATAATTAATCTTTAGTCATATCGAGCCTCTGGAAATGCGTCTGCTTGTGTGCAGACGACCATTCCGGCGAGATTCGATCTATTTGAGCAATTCACTGAGCTGCCGTCTTGATTGGACAGCAAAGTAGCCTCCGTCGAATTCGTATACGATGCGGTCTTCTCGAAGCTGTCTATTTGCGGGCTACGTGAGAATCTGAATGGGACGTGCGATTGCCGCCTTCCACTTAGCTGTCTATTTAGCCGCCTACGGTGAGTATTAGAACACACCCAACATTGTAGTTATCAGAGTAGATATTAAAAAACTAAGTTTATTTATTATTTCACTTTAGTGCAACTTGAATGTTGTGATTTAGCGTTTTCACGACAACGCTAGAGGCACAATGCAGTAACACACTGAATAGGTGTGAATAGGAAATGTGTTCTCTATGAAATATGATGCTAATTTCACCATCACAGGTCAACCAGTAAAAATAATTTAGGTTACGGTCCTCTTTTCAGACTTCACACTCAAATCGCCGCATGAAACACAAAGTGTTAAATCATTATTAAAAAATAAAAGACGGCGGCGCTCATAAATTCAGGTAAAAGCCGTCCACATGGTGTGTTATACACATCATATGGGTGATTTCCTTTTGTATTCGTGTGTGCTACCACCTTTGACATATAAAAAAGTAATGCGTCAGTTAGTGTGGCATGCGGCGATTGAGTGTGAAGTCGTAAAAAGAGTACTGCAAACTCAATTTTCTTTTCTTCATTTTAACCCGCGATAGGTAATGTAACCGGTTTTAGAAGCACGCTGAGAAATCTGTCCCGTTCTCTACAGTATTCAAAAAGCAACACGACGCTTATTCAGCCGCGCTAATCAAGGTAGCCGGGAGAGTTGGTAGAATTTGCTCTCCCGAGCTACTTAAAAATAATTGACGGGGCTTAACGTCCCAAAACCGTGGTATGAGAGAGCGATGCTGCAATGGAGGGCAGCGGAAATTTCGACAACCGGAGTTCTTCAACGCACTCGTATATCTAAGCCAAACGGAATCGAGCGTTTTTGCCTGCTTCGAAAATGCGGCTGCTGTGGCTGGGATTCGATCCCGCGACCTGCGGTTCAGAAGTTGAGCACGCTAACCACTAGGCCATCTATAGTTGGCAGCCTTCAGAATAGTACACATTAGGACCATGCAAAAAATGCCTCTCCAGACAAGAAACAACACAACAGCGCCTATGCATTTCATTTCTGTGTACTTTTCTTGTCTCCGTTTTCTTTTTTATGTGTTTTACTGAGCATACTATGCGTATTTCGAAACTACACATTCATTTCTCAAAACACGGTCCTTGAAAATCCGCACGTTTTTTCAGTTGTCCTTTCAACGCGTTTGCGCCATCACGCCGTTTTGTCTCGCAACCCTTAAACGTACGCCGTTGCGCTTCGATATTCATCGTCGAAACAGCTTGTGCAAGCCTGCTTAACTTAAAAGCAGGCTTGCCTTCAAGACAAAAAGTGGAAGTTTAAGCCTCGTATTCCCAAACACTTCTCGACTGAAACTCCATCTCAAGGGATCTGTTAGGAATGTTCCACATTACGATTTCTGTAACGCGAGAAGCCTCAAGGACACATTGAAGTCGTGTTTCAGTCGAGAAGTATTTGTGAATACAGGCCTAAGAAAGGCTGCGTGCGCCAAAATAGTGTGCGAAGTGTTTTTCGCATGGGTTTCACTGACAGCCTATATAAGGGCTTAATCAAAGTATTCGCACGTTCGGTGTGCACCCGTATTTTCGAAGCTGTTTTCTTTCGGTTTGCATGTCCGCTATGGCTGCATTGCCTTGAATGGTCGCAATGACTATACATAAAACAGGCTTCCAGATTTCCAAATCGTCGCAATGCGAGGAGCATACCATATTTCATTATGGTTGCACCGGCCACGCCAGCCAAGGTGTAAGTTGGTTAAGTGTGTAATGCTGATGGGCTGGCCGTCCGATTGAATCCCCACCTGCTAAAGTAAATAAACAAGACAAGTCACTGAAATGCAGGTATTTTAGGGGCGAAGCTCCTTAAGACCTCACGATGTCCGCCGTCTCCCGTCTGTCCGTTACACATTGTAACCTTCAACTTATAAGCAACAGAGGGCGTTGGTGGTAACTGTTTTGCATGTAACCTTCAACATATAAGCAACAGAGGGCACTGTGGTTAATTGTAGATGTGATGGCGCTGCTGTCAGCGCTATATATATATAACCACGTTCCATACCACACATTCTCTTCTCTCATATGGACGAAGACGAACGCAGGAAAGCGCGACGTGCTGAGCGTCGCCGTCGCCGGGAAGCTACCGCGGAGAAAAAAGAGAAGGAAGCGGATGCAAAGCGGCGGCGGCGGCAACAAAGTTCTACACCACAGACTAGGGATAAGGAAGCAAAGGCTAAGTGGGAAAAACGCCACGCTGACGCGCAGTTGAGAAAACTTGAAGCGGATGCAAGGTGGCAATACCGGCAAGAAAATTCTACACCAGAGACGATAGCTAATGAAGCTGTGATTATGAAATCAAAACGTAACCCGGAACTCGGAACCTCATATCAGCTATAAAGAAGAATTACCGCTATATCACAATTGGTGTCAGCACTATCTCTTTGAATAAAAAATTATGTAAGTATCACAATCACAATCAGTCTCAGTACTATCTCAACTTTAATCACAATAATCGCCTCCGAAGCTTCGCCCCATAATTATCTCCACGAAGATTGTAATCCAGTAATTTTTTCCTAAGCGCTTCTTAGTTCTGTGATATTATCATCATAACAATTTGAATTACAAAAATTGTATGCTTCTAATCATATTACCCTATAACAATGATCTCTCCTATCCGAAGCCGGATCGAATTTCACTTGTCTCTAAGCTTCACTGGTACTTTTATTCCAATCTTACATCTCTTGTCTAACCTCCCTGTCCTTCCTCATTTATTCCTCCTCCTCTTTACGTCTCTTGTATATATGCAAACTATAATACACAACACCTAAGGTTTGGCATATGAAACAACGGTATGATAATGAAGCTTGTCGTCGTGCACTACTCCAAAATTTTTGGCCCACTGGCGTTCCTTAAGGTGAAGTGACAATGCTCACTACTGAGGCGCCTAGCATATTCCTAAACATAACCATTATACTTATGTTTCACAAAGGGCAATAAACCTCTACTAACAAATATAATAATTCAATGTCTGGAATACCCTGAAGGTGTGTTATGCGTGAAATTGTGGCTGGTATTTTCGCACTCATAGTTGAAAACAGCTGGTTCAATTATTCCGCAGTGATAAAAATGGCTCACGCTTCCGATAAAAAGGGCCGTACACTTGTATGTTTTTTACTCAATTTCACTGTGGAAAAGCTTTGGAGATTAGGATAATATTGATTGCTTGAATTCTTTTCTGACAGTCCCAAACGAAAAACTGCTGGATCAATTTCCCACCGCTTTCTTTACGAGTAATCAAAACACACCCTGAGACAACGTACGAACGTTTGGGAGGTAAAGCATCCGTAAAAAGCAGAACGTACACTTAGTGTTCGAAAGTAAACAAAGGGTGGTATTCAGGAAGAGGCGTCATGGTTTGGGCTCCTCTTCAATGCGCTGCTCTTTCGTTGTCCCAACTTCTTTGTCTTTCCTTTTCAGAAGTTTTTATAAACATCTGTAATAGCATGGCAGGGAAATGCCTATGCTTGTGCCTATGATGGCATGTCTCTAAACACGCGAAGTGGCATACGTTTACCACTACGGCCGGTGTCTCCCCACTTTTAGTTGATTGCTTCTTGTAGCTCGCTATCGTACAGCAAGATTCCTCTGTGCACTGTATAGAAATAACAGCAGAGTGACAGGGAGACAGCTATGAGAATAAAATGGAAAAACGTTTAGGTATGGGTGAGGAGGGAGGAGTAATGTAAAAAAAGGGGGGGGGGGAGTAACGAAAAAGCGGAGAGAAGCGTAAAGTATATAGCCGTGTAGAGCGCATTATAGCGAGGAAGTGGGTAAGGAAAGACAGTGAGGAGGAGAGATGTTAGGGTGTACAAGTAAAGAAGGAGGAAAATCAAGCATGTCATAGCCGTGTATATAGTTTAGAATAACAAGGGTATGAAAAATATATGCGAAGGTGAAGAATGGTGCGAGGGAGAGAAGAAAAGAGAGAGGGATGGAGGATGCATCGCGAATAAGTGTCTCCCGCTATTGACGCCGAGCAAGCTGTACGTTTGGAACGCCAGCTCGCAGTTTCCGGCGAACGCGAGCATCGCTCAAGGACAGTCGAGTCAGTGCTCCACGCTTTTTGCATTTTCCCACTGCGTCCAACCGCGTACGTTTTGCCTCGTATCTCCCTCTGTTTTCGTGGTATTCAAGGCGATAGTCTTTCTTGGGGACCTTCGACGCAAAAATTTTGGTCCTTCTGTCTGTCTCTACATTTCTCTGTTTGTCTGCCGTAACGATACCCCAAACAGAACCAATCGATAATCCAAACGGCGAACCCCATCCGCAGCGCCAACCAATATTGCTCAAATTTCAGCGTTCATAATTGCGCAATTTTCAATTTAAAAGCAGTTATTGCGCATATCTCAGGCACCGTAACAATACGTAAATATTTTATATGTGTGGCTTCATACAATAAAAGGCACACGTAATTATTCAGTGTCTTGGCTTAGCCACACCTTCAGTATGTGACGCTATTTTCTCTTGCTATCACGTAATCGTTTAATGGTTTCTCAATTCTAAAGAAACACCATACTGAACTGGGAAGCCTTGGAGGTTGTTTATTCACATTTAGTGAGCGCTGAAATTCACCTTCAATTTGCTTCAATTTCTTACTGTACATTCGCGCTCTGGTGATGAAAAAAACAATAGCGTTGTTTTCTACTCTTTACTGTCACGGTATTTGTTGACCTAACAACGTCAACGAACGACATAGGACGTCCAGCGCGAGCGTCTTTCAAAGGCGGGTGTCAAGAAGCCAAAATTCACGAAGCTCGGTTCGCATGTCCAGCACTAACACTATGACTTTCTTGCTTATCTACTTAGTCCTTGTGGACTTCAATTGCCCATTACATGACAGTCAACGTCTTGCGAGGTAACTGCATGAAGAGATATACCAGGCAGAAAACTTTTCGCGTGGTAGGGACAAGTACCGAGAGGTTAGACACGAGGAAACGCCTGAAAAAAAAAGCTGTAAGGCCAACTCGTTACTAAGTTCTCACAAGCTATTTGTCGACTGATCTTGATTTTAAGTTCGTTTGACTAATGTAAGTTGGCTGTTAAGGCAACATTGTAACCATGCCAACTGAGCGTTGGTTTCTGGCTTTATGTTCATATTAGGGAGTTATGAAAGACCACGCACAGTGGTGGTGACATTTCAAGCACGTAACACAGCAAAAGCTGTTTTGACATTGCAACATGCGTCTCGTGCACGCCGTAGTTGTATGCTACCACCGCCGCTGTCCTTAAACACTACTCGCACGGAATAAGAAAACAGCGCTCTAAATAAATAAACACGGACGCCACAATGGGATTAGAACCAACGACCACTGCGTGCCAGCCCAGCATTCTACCACTGAGCAACGCCGGGGCTTGGAACTCCTTTACAAACTGGACCTAGGCAGGGTTCATGTCGGGAGAGGAATCAAGCTAATATGAGTAATAATTCCTTATAGAACATCAAAAAACAACCAGGTGTCACATAATGCGAATTGTGCAATGAGTGGGTGGCCGAATGCTACAATTGTTCACAAAAGCTTGGTCTTGATAACCTAATTACCAGGGCGCATACACACGTGCGGGATTGTGAGGATAACAAAAGCTTCTGGCATATTTCTTCATCATCGTCATCTATAGCACCGAAAATTGCACTAAGTTCCTTGCAAGTGTGCAGCGTGTAGCACGCTTCTCCGAACAATGAGTGATGAAGGATGGCATAGTGAATGCCTGCCTTCAACACAATGGTATATTGCGTAGTGGGTACCCTGCAAGTGCGCTTGCAGCAGCTACCCAATGAGTGTTAAAAAAATGCCCAGGAACGCCGCTCTGCCAGCTTTCACTGTGACAGTGCAGTGCGTTTCGCGCGAGCCTGGTGTTGTTTTTTTCTTTAATCGAGGTAACTGCATGCTTGTTTCATCCTTGTAAGATGTGTATGTGTCGGAAAGCAATCAGTAATATTCTTGTGCTTGTTGACACAGAGTAATCTCTTTGCCACAAGTGAATGGAGAAATAGATTGGCCTTCCACATTGCCTATGCGCCGCGAAGCCACCTGGTAGCAGACGGTAGGCCTACGTTTATGGCAACGTCGGAAACCTGTGTGCCACTACTTACCCCTCTTCCTTCGCTGTCTCCTCCGCCTATATGTGCTCACTGGCTTGTATTCACAAAAGCGACTATGTAAAAAAAGCTGAAGTCTGTGCAAGTGCACGTGTACGTTGCAATGTTTGCTGTGGATGAACGCCCTCCAGACGGTGTGTTAATGCTGTGTTTCCACTGACCTGTCTGCCTTTTTATTTCTGCGGTGAGAACCAAGAGATAACGTAGACTAAGTCTAGGGAAGATTTTCCCGAGAAATAGGTTTACCTACAGAAATGTGGGCTTGTTTTCTAGGTACTCGGGAACGAGATTTGACGGGAGACTTAGAGTGGCGGGAGCGGAGAAAAGGGGGGCAGCGGGAGAGTATTGCTTGGCTGGTCGGTTCCTACAGGAAGAAACTTGTAAACTTCTGGAGGCATAAATGCGTTTCATCATTAGGTGCCTGTAGTCCGCCGCTTTCCCGCCTTCCGGCGGTCTCTTTGAAGCCGAAATCTACTCGAGCCCAGAGGCTAGGTCATAAAAAATGGCAGAAAGCAAAGAGTTAGCAAGGGTTGAGGCGGGGTTTTTATCTATCTATCTATCTATCTATCTATCTATCTATCTATCTATCTATCTATCTATCTATCTATCTATCTATCTATCTATCTGTCTATCTATCTATCTATCTATCTATCTATCTATCTATCTATCTATCTATCTATCTATCTATCTATCTATCTATCTATCTATCTATCTATCTATCTATCTATCTATCTATCTATCTATCTATCTATCTATCTGTCTGTCTGTCTGTCTGTCTGTCTGTCTGTCTGTCTGTCTGTCTGTCTGTCTGTCTGTCTGTCTGTCTGTCTGTCTGTCTGTCTGTCTGTCTGTCTGTCTGTCTGTCTGTCTGTCTGTCTGTCTGTCTGTCTGTCTGTCTGTCTGTCTGTCTGTCTGTCTGTCTGTCTGTCTGTCTGTCTGTCTGTCTGTCTGTCTGTCTGTCTGTCTGTCTGTATCTACGTACCTACGTACGTTTTGGCATCTAAAGATTTCAGTTCCTATAGATGACTGTGATCGATCGGCATCAGGTTTAGCTTCACTGTAAACTCGTGAACTGAGTTTACGAGCAGTCCTTTCCTAAATCTCTGCAAGCCAGCCTGAAATATGCGCTAGATGGAACTGGTTTTTTTTTTCTCCACTGGAAGTCTACACTAACAGAAATACTCTCACGATTTCCGTGACAGAGATGTTTCATTGCAGACCACCAGCCTGCAATGAGAGAAGTGTTTTCACGATTTGTGCGATTAAAAAAAACATTCCAATTCAGACATCACCATTAGCCGCGCTAATGTGTACCTACTGTGCACAAAGCTTTAGTGTCATTTGCAATTGATTTATTCACCTTCCTTACCGTACTACGAATTCCGCCTACCGAATTACAGTTTGCACCGGCTATTCTGAAAAACCCGGAAGTGCTGACACACTAGAAGCTCCTTTACTCTTGGCGTACGAAACTGCGACGCCTGAAGAAGAAACTGTGGCTTAGCGTCCGAATTACGGCTCCGTGTTAGCCCCCTCGCGAGTTGTTTCAGTGACCGCGCCTCGCTGATTCCCCATCAATGATTCAGGTGGAGGCTCCGCGGCACCCTACGACGCAAACGCCTCGTCCTTTCCTCGTCTACTTTTGCCCTCTCTAGACCACCATTTCTAAACTCTCCATCTCCGTTACCTCTAAACCTCCCAACGCCATTTTATATGTTATCCCGTGTGCCACAGAACCAGTCACTTAGCAGCCTTCGACCACTACCCTTTAAATTCCTTTCTATAGTTAGCTTCGTTCCTGGCTTAAGCAAGGTAGTTTTTAAAACCACCAGGGTTGCTCTCTGTGAATTCCTAACCCTCCGCCTATTAGGCCTCACCAGAGCAGCATTTGGAAGTCTGAAAAACCTAACGCTTGCCTACACTGAAAGTTATCCTACCTAGTCTATATTTAGCCTCCGCGTAAGATCGTCCTCCTTTATATAAAATAGGCTCATTCTTGTTAAACTGCTTAAACTGCTTAAACTGCGTACTGGGCTCTTATTCTCTGGTTCTCACTAATCCCCCGAGGGACACTTTGATAAAGGGCACAAGGAACCGACAAATGTGACCATATTGTCTCAGGAGCTTGAAAAAGAGAACAATTAAGCTGATCCACAAAGCATTTATCAAGTTATTGTTATTTGACGCTTTCATTAAATAAGGAGATGTGCCTTAGGTGCACGCCCATACGCATAAGTAGCTGCGTTGTTTATGCGCTCGTGCAGTACACAGCACATACTTTCTTGAAACGATCAGTTTTTTGATCGCTTAGAAAAAATGGTTCCGCAAACTGAGTATTAATTCGGGCCGAAAAGATCACCATCCAAAACTGAATCGTTAACGAAAACGTTTTAGGTCTTCATAGGATTCTCCCTTCTTTGTATCTGTTGGTGAGATTTGTGTGCTAGAAGTTCAGGCTGCTGAGCTTGTGCTCGTCCTCAAATCATTATAACCTGTGCAGTTGGTTTCTGAATATTGATACATAATTGTGTAAAATTAGAAAAGAAAGATACAAGAAAACAAGCTAGACGGAGCAGAAAAGTCTGGCTGCTCAGCTTTCTCTTTTAAAGAAGGAGCCATCAGGTTGCAGCTATCTGAGCATGTCTGTGTCAGTATCTGCAAAAAAGTGGTCCTACTAGTATACCAAAAACCTCCATCTCATTTTCTCGAAGTGAAATTGGCGTATTACTGATACAACCCATGCATCTCGTCTTCATGTGAGACGCCTAACATATTTCTCGCGTTAATATTTCGTTGCTCCTGCCTATTATCTAAGTCTCACGAAGCAGAGACTTGCATCTTCAGGCTAGACAATGCGCAGGTAATAATATTTCTTCCTGAAACATCTTATGAGTTATAGTTATTTCAGTTTTTTGACATTGAATTTATTTTTTACTCCGAGAAATCATGAGTATGTACGCTAACATACTTATCATATTAGGGATACGCCATATTTTTTCACATGAAGAGAATCGAAGAATAAACGCTCGAATAAAGTAGAACCTTCCACTGACGTCACGCCCCTCATCCTCGTCGGGAAATATAGATGCACGAAAATAGCCGGACTGAGAAGCCCCGGCGCAGTAACCTATTGGCTAAGGTACTTGGCTGCTGACCCGCCGGTCGCAAGATCGAATCCCAGCTGCAGTGGCTGTATTTTCGATAGAGAGCGAAAATGCTGTAGGCCCGTGTGCTCAGATTTGGGTGCACGTTAAAGAGCCCCAGGTGGCCGAAGCTTCCGGAGCCCTCCTCTACGGCGTCTAACAATCTTAAGGTGGTTTTGGGATGTTAAACGCCACATATCAATCAAATAAATCAGCCGGACTTAAGAGAAGGAAAAACAGTAGCGCCGCCTCGCTAGATGTTTAGTTCCAGTTAAGTATTTTAAGGTAAATACCTCAATATTAACCAACAATATGCAACACCTTTCGTGGAATGTACAAAGCGGGGGACACAACCCCCTTTACAGAGGCTTTAAGTTTTGTGTGTCACACACTTTAAGGGCCAACCCTGTCAGAGGACGCATAAAAAGCAAACTACGAAGCTACACCTCATTCACTGTTGCCATTCATTCACCTTACGTACGATCGCAATTAAAAAAGCACAGTGACCATTCATCATCGCTTAATCTCATTTCACCAGCGCCAGATTTACTATCTCCCACATTCCTACAACTGTTAAGCCTTTTTTCTCTCGCTACATTCCTCATTTTACTGCATGAGGGGGATCGGCGATTTGAAACTTTTGGTTCCCGCATCTCGCGGCTTCTTGCACACAGCTGGAGGGTAGGTTCTGAAAGAACGACTGTTGCTGTTCGAGTCACGGATCGACCATAATTCTCACCACAGCACTGATCATTCTTCGCGCTCGCTCTCAAAAGTCCCATGCTTTTTTCGATTCCGTTCGTGCTCCTTTTTGTTGTTTTTTTTCCTGGCATATTTTTCTTCTCCATTAACCTTGCCTCTTCACCATTGCTGCGTTGCTTCTGGCTTTCAACAGCTCACGTACAAGTCGTATGCCTCGTTCTATTCCCTCTTTTCCTCTTTTTGTTTTGGCCTTTTTTTGACATCTCGCAACAAACTATTCAGAGCAGCGCTCGTTTGGTTTCGGTTAGCTGAACTATAGCCACACTGATTCTTACGTTTCTGGCTGACATTATGCTATCACGGCATCCTTCCTTCGCAACGTGAAACAGCCTTTGAACGGAGGAGCACAAAAAATTGTCGAGACGTAAATAGTATTGACCATGCAGCTTTATGCAACCGTTATCAACATCGAAGTTGAGTTGTTATTTCTTCACAATGCAGGAGTAATGAAATTGTCGTAACAAAATAAATACAACAAAAGTCATGCATACAAAACAATAGGTTATATGTTGCAGCTATGAAACAAAGGCAATGTGAACTCACTTAGAACATATAACATCAAATGGTCAGCGACGATGATAGCGAATCATATATGCATAGTAATAAATTGAGGAAGGCGCGAATGATAGTAAATAAAAAAGCAGCAGGTTAGTAAGTGAAATAACTCACATAATTTGTGATGCAGTATATCTTGTGAAGGTAGGAAAATCGATGTATCCATGATGAATAAATTTTGTATGCTATTAAAGTTTAAAATTATATGCCTAAGAGCAGGCAATTGGTTATTCATACTTAACGAGTTTATGGCGCGCAAAAAAATACGAAAGAAGGACAAGCGCGTGTTTGTGTTACGTGTTTTTTTTTCCGTGCCATAAGCTCGTTAAGGATGTACCAACTCGGCCAACAAGTCACTCTGCTAGTTATCCATCCCTAAATTGTCCGAACGCGACGATGATGTAGGTTGTCGTTTGCAGAGAACCTAGAAATGTTATTACCTAAAAGACGGAACTTTCAGTGTGTCCTGGTTGATGTGCCACGCTCCTAAGGATAATAATGGAGAGAAATAGCTTTCGCCTGAATAGTTGTGGTAATGGCAGAATATGTTGCTGGGCTGAGAAAGCAACGAAATTGTACTCAGCCAGTTCCACGCAACGTCAGTTCTTTCTGGGTTTTCTGCAAACGATAACCTACATCATACCCACATTCACGTAAACAATCATATAAAGTAAAAAATTGTATGTTCCATACCCTGCCATGGAGGTTATATTTCAATGGAGGCGAAATACCAAAATACCGTATACTGCACGGTGTCAGTAGACGTTAAAGAAGACCGCATGGCTGAAATTTCTGGCGACATTCCTTTAAAGTGTCTGTCATAACCAAATGGTGGTTTTGTGGCATAATACTCGAGATATTTTATTACTTTACTATACTCCCATGACCACGACGATGAAGAAGATGGGTAAAAGATAGTCTCCGATGGACGTGACATAGAAACGACGCAACCAAAGAAAGCAGCTTCAGAAGTCATTTTCAGCTTCTCTGTTGGTGTAAAAGAGAGAGCGAGAAAATAAAAGAACTAATATCGAGGTGCGAGGGATTTCTTGGTGGTACAATGCACCCACAGCATCTTTCTAATAGTTGCCCGCACCTGGCCACCTTGCAGCTGCCTGGAAGAAGTGCTATTCTTGATTGTTCTCAGTCCCTAGAGGAGCTTGGTGCTCTCGAATCACGGCCGAGAACAAGGCCTGCTAATGGGAAACCTGAGAGATAGAAAGAGAAAGGCAAGAAAAAGGCAAGGAACGTGACCAAGTTGTACCCGGTTTTCTACCGTAGAGGGGGAAAAAGGGAAATGGGAGGAAAGCAACAGAGAAAAAAATGAAAAAAAAATACGAAGAGCAATACTATGCCAGAGTTTAGGACGAGGACAAGGACCGCAAAGAACTTACCAAGGGAGCATGGAAGATTAAGTATAAAGGAAATCCGACCAGCATAGGGCATGTCGAAAGGGCGTGGAATGATGGGATGATAATCGAAGTGGCCATGCAATGTGCGTCTTGGTATACTGCCAGGTGAAGGCAACTGCGAGGAAAATAAAAAGCAGCGCCATGAATGCATGTACAGACGGGCCCCTGACCATAACACAGTCTAAGTAACGTGGCACTGAACAAAGTACTGCAACACGAAACGAACGAGGTACCGTCATAGATCCATATCTACTGTCAGGTCTTGTTCTGTTTTTGTTATATTTTTCTGTACGCCTATATTACTTACGGTCACCAACTAACGAGTATGAAGAAACCTCAATAACGGCAAGTGCGTCTGATTAGATTCAGGGTCGTGTGCTTCAAGAAAAAAATTCATGAACGAAGTGTTGTTGGTTACATTTCTCCCGTGATGTCTTGTACTCGTATTGCAATCAAATGCAGTGGTACAGCCCACGTCGGCACCATAACTTGCTCAATCTTGCACAATAAATAAATAAATAAATAAATAAATAAATAAATAAATAAATAAATGGTGAAGTCAAGGAGGCTATCGACTCGATGCTACCAATGCGCAGAACGCAAAACATTGCATGCGTTTGAACGACTCTGGAAGGTATGCTTATGCATGTTTACATTTGCTGCGTTACTCAATTTTGACGACTGCTCAGGTCGATTAGGACTCCAGGTATCACAGCAGGAAACAAAATTATTGTATTGGCAGTACGTTAAGCATGATCACTTCACAGTCACCATCGCATGATATCCTATAAAGGGATTTCCAAAGTGACTAGACTAGAATACTGCAAGTGCAAGGACCGTTTAAATGTGCTGGATGGGCGCATATGTACGCCCCGATTCTGGCCTATGTGAAATTGCTCTTTCCTCGTATAGTGAAAAACGTTTTTCATTTTCCCTTACATTGGTTGAAGACTCTCATAGTAACGCATAAGGTGTTGTTCACATATAAATATTATGTAGTAAAACGCTTGGTTACAAGGTGAATCACGCTTCATGAAAGCAGTGATGCTTCTTTTCTCAGTAACGCTTCTACAAGTACGCTACTTCCTCCATTTCCTTGCTTTGTTATTGATTTCCTCCACAGTCAGCCAGTTTTTTTTTCTTTTTAAGGAAACGTGTCCTTCAAGAGATAACCGAGCCTCATTATAATGATTGATTTGTGGGGTTTAACGTCCCAAAACCACCATATGATTATGAGAGACGCCGTAGTGGAGGGCTCCGGAAATTTCGACCACCTGGGGTTCTTTAACGTGCACCCAAATTTGAGTACACGGGCCTACAACATTTCCGCCTCCATCGGAAATGGAGCCTCATTATAGGGTATGAACACGAACGATGTCTGTCTTTTTACCTATATCAGCTAGGAACAAAAGAATAGAAGTAAACTTTACGCCTTCCGGAGTAAGGTTCCCTCACGGTTCCTATTTTACGGCTCTTAATTCATTTTCGATAGCCACTTTCGTTGTATTAATTCCAGTTTCTACCTCCGGTGTTACAATTTATTATTTGGGGCAACTTCTAAAGTACTAAAAGTGTCCCATTTCTTCATTTATTCACAACCGAAGCATGAAGTTCTATAACTAATATTTGGTAAAGGTATTTACCAAATGCCTAACGTCAAAAAAACGTAGAGCTTAAGCCCATGGACTTCTCTCTAAATGTGATCAAAATTAGCAGCAACCAACGTTACATCTCGGCTGGTGTCAAGATGACAAATGCTCCCAAGCACCCGCTGTTGTCTAGTAACCACTGGCACTGTGCGAGAAGCAAGGCTCTATCTCACTCAACTAATCAAACGAACATCTCGTGAAGTAGTCTCCCGAAGAAAAAAAAAACTACTCGATTAAATCCGTCACTGCTAAAAAATACCGTGACAGCTGGGAAAAACCTAAGAACAACACGCACAAAATGAACGAGTGAATGTGATACTACACTCGACACAGACTTTGCGAGACCATCAGTGACAAGGAAGGCGCACCTTAATGGGGTGTCCAGGATATGAAAGCCCCAGGTCTCTCCCAAAGTGTCAAGCAAGGAAGACGGGCCAAAGAAATGGCGCAGCTCCTAACAAGATGTCCTCTTTCTTCAGCATAGCTTCCTCATTCTCTCTCGTTTCCTTCTTTCTTCTAACACCGAGGTGCAACTATTGCGTCATTGAAGACGCCTCAGGAATCACAGTAGAAGCTCCCAGAGCACGTCTCAAGTGTTGCGCTTAATGGTCAGGTGTACACGGTCACGTCTACCTGTCGAAAAAGAAAGCGCCTTTCCCGTCTTGGGAGACTCCAAAAGTAACTGTGGGAAGGCGTTACCCATAACTTTTGACACCACGTTCGCTGCGATCTTTCCGTGCGCTGCATCGCCAAGTCCTTGCACAGTGTTGCCCATTGGCTGAAAGATGACAACAAATCATTTATGGGTTCGCAGTTCGTGCAGGTAAAAAATAGCAAAGAAAAGGAAGTTCAATGGTTCTCGTCTGTCTTTTTTCTTCTCTTTTCGCTCAATATAGACCTTGTGACAGCGTTATTGTTGTGGCGGTTTTCTCAAGACAAAATCATCACCTACTTTATAAGCTTGGCATATCTGATTATCAATTGATGAATTAGGCCGTTAAATGAAGAGTTAAGATGACGTCAACAAACTGAAGACACTCAGAAGTATAATGACGACAGGGTAAAAAATAGAGAGGAAGAATGAATATGAGAAAGGTAAGGAGCTTAACTAACTACGTACAATTTTCCACCCTGCACGTGTGAGATGAGAGTAAAGGAGCAAGAGAAAGAAAGAACGCGATGCGAATTGCACAGCATATGCAGTGCAAGGTTTCACAGGTGGTCGCTAAGTTACGTTGCCTTCAAGAATTGTATAAGTGCTCGCAAGGTTAAGAGAATGTGAAAGAGATAATGAGGACGATATCATGCAAACAACAAATGCGGGTTGTTGCATGTGTAGTTTCAAGACACTTGGAAGTCAGCAGTATAATTGAATGAATGAGTATTAGCTGTTTTTGCATTATAACAATGTAAAATTAGTGCAAACAGATGGCGGAGAATGTACGAGGCATACAGTAAACGTTCCAAGAAAGATAGGCGCTGCCTTGAAAGAATAAAAGTCCCCCAGTCGCAACGTTGGTTCCACACGTTGTTGCTCTACATAAATAAAATCATACCAAGAAACCAAGTACTCGTATTAAGAATGTACCAAATGCATGAAATTACAATGCATGGAATATATATTTATTACCGCTTACTTTAAAGAAAGAAGAATAAACATTCGGTTTTGTTATGGTCGGGGAGTCTTTTCAGTGACGTGTCATATTATGTGACGCCACGAGAAGACTCCAACTGGTGTCATACTAGCTAAAAATCTGTAATCTGCTTGTGGTTCACGTGAACAACTAGGAGTATGTATTCGTCCAGTGACCCTGACTGATTACTTCTCGCAAATTCAGTAGAACTATGTTGACTCGCCAGCACAGTGTCTATTAAAGTGAAGCTGGCTTGGAGAGGCTCATTGACGAAAACTTTAGAACTAAAAAAAATATATTCGTTTTGTGTCACTCTCGTGTGTGAATAGCATTGACACTGCATTCCAAAGAAACAGAAAATGTACCTTTCGCGCTGTCTTCAAATTTTGTCAGCACTCCTTCAAGAATATCCTGTTGTAGAAAAGTCGTACATCTCACACTCTTGGGGGGGGGGGGGGGGGTTGGCCAAGTGAGTGGGCTGTTTAGACGGGAGACCAGCTTGAGAGAACAAAAGATGAATTTATATCAAGCAAAAAAAAACACAGACAAAAGTCGATACTGAAATGATGTACCCCGTCCAGTTTGAAGAATTCCCAAAGAAGCGACCGGGGAACACTGATTCGCAGGTCTCTGTCACTCAGGGTGCGTCGCTTCCTTTTGAAGTTTCCTTGTCCTTTCAACTTCCGCATGCCCCAGTCTACACATTCCTAAGCATCTCGGCTCAGTTGAGAAGGCCCCGCTGATACGAGTCCACTGGTCAGCGTCATTTGGGATCGGCAGGCGCAGCTCCCATTCTAAGCTGTCTAGGTGCGCGGTATCGCGAGACGCCAACGCAGACACTCCCACTGTTGTGTCCTAAACTTTTGATGGCTGTCCCTTGGAATAGTTTAACGAACACCGCTTTTGCAGAACACGCGTGCAGCCAGTGACAAGAGAGCGCGTGCCATTCACACGTCCAGTGGAAGAGAGAGAGAAAGCCACGGGACTTCGGAGCTTCCTCCATTAGGGAAACTTCTTCCCGTTTGGCATACCTTAAAACGCATGTGGTAGTGCTTTTCGAGGTGACGCGCGCTGTAGCCCGAGCGTGCAGTTTACCCCCGTGTAGTCCTCCCTCTTCATCACCTGGTAACAGTTCGCCATCCGAACTTTCTGGCTTGAGCAACATGTTTTTTGGTGGGGGGATGTAGGAGAAATGAAGGATCGAAGTAAAGATGGAAAGCAGCTGTGCACCTGCCCCGTATTGCAGTCTCTTTGACTAAACGCACTAGAAATATATACCGGACCCCTACAGCTGCATTCTGACAACCTACAGTAGTTATTCAAAAATGTATGAAAAAGTTCAAGATAACCATTTTGCGTTGAGCTTAGCGCTTAACTTGCTATTTTCATGCGTCATAGTATATCCGTGTCATGGAGCAGTACTCAATGTACCATCTTTATGCTTAACTCTGTAATTGCCAGTAGCGTTATCTACCTGCCTACGCTTGCCGTAGCGCTGTTGATTGTTGTATCATGTCTAGTTCAACAATCAGCATTTTATAAGTTGAAACCGTAAGTATTACTACATAAAAGCGAGTTGACGATGCCTACAGCTGCTTATCGTGCCTGACTATAGCATTTGTGTAAGCGTCACCAATGTTTACGTTTCTCTCACTCTTCTTTTTCTACAAGACAAATCTCGCCTTCCACTGCAAAGAGACGATAACCAGAAAGAAATTAAGAAACGATCAGAAAACTAGGTGATAACAAGAAAGTGAGAAAATAGACGCCTCGCAAATATACATACAGTCCCGGCTTACGAGTGGTCCTTCTTTGTTGCCAAACATTTACGCTTAGCGTGCCTCGGGCTCATTGACGATTAAAGCCAGACCAGAACGAACGCGCGTAAACACTCAGGGGTGGTGACCGGCCATTCACTCGCAATCGCCATTTCGCTCGACTGGCCGACCGAAATCTTCCAGCCTCCCTTTTCAGAGAGGCGGCTGTATTTGCACAAATTGCTTCTCTTGTGCGTCCTCGCTTGTCACCTCTTCCCGCCAATCTTTTGTCTCTACGCGCGCTCCGTTTAGCCTCGTAATCGTTGCTGGTATTCCCCACTCATTTCTGTAGAAGATTTACCTTTATTACGGCGCATCAACTCTCTACCACCCGATAACCTGCAATAATCATTGAGAATCGGTTGAGTTGGAATGGTATAGTTTAAGGCCTATTGGTTAGTTTTAATATCTGCATTCATATCTCTCGATCAGAAATGATTCCGTACCCTTTTCAGTTAGCTGTAGCTAGCAATAGTAGCGTATGACACTGCTAAACACTGTTTCCTCTTTTTATTGGTTGTCTGTGTCATGCAAACACAAGGCATGTGTGATGCCCAATATGCGGCATTTTCAAAACAGCAATGTCTTTAGGGTAGGGGGCAAAGGGGTGGCAATATGCTAGCTTGCGCGAACTTCTGCTAACCTGTACTAGTTGTATGCTTGTAATTGACGCAAGCTGTTGCATACTGTGTTTAATGCATATGTGAAAGGTGACAATCTGGACACTCTCGTCTCTTCCTGTAAGCCCATTTTCGATACTATGGCACCACCAGCTATGCCTACTGTATAAATATTAACTGGTACCAGGAGACCATGCTTCATTTCAAACATAGCTCTGGTCTTCTAATAATAACATACTTATGCCGACAACGTATTATATTGTGAAGGCAAGTTTATAAAGAGACGAAATGTAGGATACCTAATTTAGTCCCTATATAAATATCACACATCGTTGAGAAATGTTTGCGAAAAAGTCTTGCAATGTGCTGTCTTGAAAAAGCAAACGCCCAGCAACCCCCCCCCCCCTCCTTTTCCGTGAGGCTCTCAGTGCAGGAAGAAGCCTTCAGTCCAGCGTTGGCAAGAAAAGCAGCGGGAGGCGTTTTATGACGCTAATTGCATGGATTGAGTACCGAAACGGAAGAAGAGTTCCCCATTGTTCTCTCAACTGTCTCTATTCAGTTTGGTTTAGCCCGAGGCGAGAGATACGGCGGCTGAGCTCCGAGCCTCATTAGTCGCATACTGTGCCGCGTAAAAAAGCGGAAGCAGACTCGTAAACGCATTCATTATATGTGTTCTTTTGTATCTGTTTGTTTAGCAGTTGAGCTGCATCATGTGCTTTACTTTCGTTCTTTCATGTCTTTTTTTTTCCTACATTTTCCTTCTTTCCGAGATGAAGATTAGTGTAACAATCAGGACGTTTGTTTTGGCGCTTGTTGCAACATAGGCAGCGTACAAAAAAAATTGTGCTCAGTGGCCACCTTTTTGTCTTTCAGCGCCATATTCTAGAACGAAGTGAGAAAAATTGCTTCGTGGACTTGTGATTTGTGGCCATACACTTGTCCTCATCTTTTTTGAAACTTAATTCATTGGCATGGCAAATATATCCAGAAAAAACTGCCACTTATGCACGATAGCTAGAAATTTAGACCACTGTACATTAAAAAACTGTGGATTCAACTTTGTGCTCGCCTATAGATATGTTTCTTAAATGCAGTAAATTTGGTCATGGCGAAGCCTCAATACCTAAAGCACTCTTTCGACCACTTTGAATATCAGAATGTTTTCTAAGCTAATATATGGGACAACAAGAGTGCGGTGATGGCGTAGTGGTTAGAGCATCCGCCTCGCATGCAAGAGGTCCGTGGTTCAAATCCCGGTGCCGCGCAGTTCCCAACTGGATAAAAAAAAATCCGCGTGTTGATGGAACTGCATTAAGAGGCCTGGGGAGCGGCCTCACCGGTAACCACCGCCGGGAACACACTCCCTCATCAGAGAAGGATCGGCCACCCTGGTGCAGTATCTGGCCACTACCTCCCACATGCTTACGTCAAATAACTCACGGCCCTCAGTCCCCAGCAGCTGCGAAGCAACTGACCACGGCGGCGGTCAGATCTGCAACGCAGCAGAGGGTGCTAAGAATCTCTGGATCCGGACAGGCCGCCATAGGAACCTGAACTTGGCAAAGTTTAACGCTAGAACCTTATCTAGTGAGGGAAGTCTAGCTGTACTATTCGAGGAGTTAGAGGGTGTTAAATGGGATATAATAGGGCTCAGTGAGGTTAGGAGGACAGATGAGGCCTATATGGTGCTGCAGAATGGGCACGTTCTTTGCTATCGGGGCTTGGCAGACAGAAGAGAACAGGGAGTGGGGTTCCTAATTCACAGAAACATAGCTGGCAACATAGAGGAATACTATAGCATTAATGAAAGGGTGGTAGGTATCGTAATTAAACTGAATAAAAGATACAAGATGAAGGTAGTACAGGCTTATGCGCCTACATCCAGCTACGATGACGCTTCAGTTGAAAGCTTCTATGAAGACGTGGAATCGGCAATGAATAAAGTAAAAACACAGTATACTATAGTGATGGGCGACTTTAATGCAAAGGTAGGGAAGAAGCAGGCTGGAGACCAGGCAGTAGGACATTATGGCATCTGTACTAGAAACGCCAGAGGAGAGCTACTAGTAGAATTCGCAGAACGCAATAATTTACGGATTTTGAATACCTTCTACCGAAAACGAGAAAACTGCAAGTGGACATGGAGGAGCCCTAATGGCGAAAATAAGAACGAAATAGACTTTATAATTAGTGTACACCCAGGAGATCTCACCATGCAGAGAAGGATTAGCCACCCTGGTGCAGTATCTGGCCACCCCCTCCCGTAGGCATTCGTCAATTAACTCACGGCCCTCAGTCCCCACCAGCTGCGGAGCAACTGACCACGGCGGCGGTCAGATCTGCAAAGCAGCAGAGGGTGCTAGGAATCTCTGGATACGGACAGGCCACCATTCGAACTTGAACTTGGCAACGTTTAACGTTAGAACGTTATCTAGTGAGGGAAGTCTAGCTGTATTATTCGAGGAGCTAGAAGGCATTAAATGGGATATAATAGGGCTGAGTGAGGTTAGGAGGACAGATGAGGCCTATACTGTGCTACAGAATGGGCACGTCATTTGCTATCGGGGCTTGGCAGACAAAAGAGAACTGGGAGTAGGGTTCCTAATTCACAGAAACATAGCTGGCAACATAGAGGATTACTATAGCATTAATGAAAGGGTGGTAGGCATTGTAATTAAACTGAATAAAAGATACAAAATGAAGGTAGTATAGGCTTACGCGCCTACATTCCGCCATGATGACGCTTCAGTTGAAAGCTTCTATGAAGACGTGGAATCGGCAATGAGTAAGGTGAAAACACAGTATACTATAGTAATGGGCGACTTTAATGCAAAGGTAGGGAAGAAGCAGGCTGGAGACCAGGCAGTAGGAGATTATGGCATCGGCACTAGAAACGCCAGAGGAGAGCTACTAGTAGAATTCGCAGAACGCAATAATCTGCGTATTTTGAATACCTTCTACCGAAAACGAGAAAACCGCAAGTGGACATGGAGGAGCCCTAATGGCGTAAATAAGAACGAAATAGACTTTATAATGACTGCACACCCAGGAGTCGTGCAGGATGTGGAAGTGGTTGGCAAGGTAAGATGCAGTGACCATAGAATGGTACGGGCTCGAATCCGCCTAGACTTGAAAAAGGAACGACTGAAACTGATACGCAAGAAGCAAATCAATGAGCTAGCACTGAGAGGGAAAGTACAGGAATTCAGAATGTCACTGCAGAACAGGTACTCTGCTCTTAGCGAGGAAACCAACCTTAGCGTAGATACAATGAATGATAATCTGACGAGTATCATCACGGAGTGTGCAGTGGAAGTTGGAGGCAGGGTAGCTAGACAGGACACCGGCAAGCTTTCCCAGGAAACGAAGAACCTAATTAGAAGCGTCAAATCATGAAAGTGTCAAGTACAACAGACAAAATAGAACTGGCAGAGCTTTCGAAGCTGATTAATAGACGTAAAGTATGCGATGTAAGTAGGTATAACATGGAGAGAATTGAGCACGCTCTGAAAAACGGAGGAAGCGTCAAAGCAGTGAAGAGGAAACTTGGGATAGGCAAAAGGCGGATGTATGCACTAAGGGACAAAGAAGGCAAATTAACTACCAATATGGATAGGATAGTTAAAATAGCGGAGGAGTTTTACAGAGATCTGTACAGTAGCCGAGACAACCACGACCCTAATACTATAAGAACTAGCAGTAACCCAGACGACACCCCACCGGTAATGATAGAAGAAGTCAGAAAAGCTTTGGAGAGCATGCACAGAGGCAAAGCTGCTGGTGAGGATCAAGTAACATCAGATCTGCTGAAAGATGGAGGACAGATTGTGTTAGAAAAACTAGCCACCCTGTTTACGAGGTGTCTCCTGACGGGAAAAGTACCAGAGTCTTGGAAGAACGTTAACATCATCTTAATACATAAGAAAGGAGATGACAAGGACTTGAAGAATTACAGGCCGATCAGCTTGCTCTCTGTAGTATACAAGCTATTTACAAAGGTAATTGCTAGCAGAGTAAAGAAAACATTAGAATTCAATCAACCAAAGGAACAAGCAGGATTTAGAACAGGCTACTCCACAATTGACCACATTCATACTATCAATCAGGTAATAGAGAAATGCTCAGAGTATAACCAACCACTATACAATAGCCTTCATAGATTACGAGAAGGCGTTTGATTCAGTAGAAATATCAGCCGTCATGCAGACACTGCGGAATCAGGGCGTAGATGAAAGAAAGGAGATCACAAGGACTTAAAGAATTACAGGCCGATCAGCTTGCTCTCTGTAGTATACAAGCTATTTACAAAGGTAATTGCTAACAGAGTAAAGAAAACATTAGAATTCAATCAACCAAATGAACAATCAGGATTTCGAACAGGCTACTCAACAATTGACCACATTCATACTATCAATCAGGTAATAGAGAAATGCTCAGAGTATAATCAACCACTATACATAGCCTTCATAGATTTCGAGAAGGCGTTTGATTCAGTAGAAATATCAGCCATCATGCAGACACTGCGGAATCAGGGCGTAGATGAAGCATATATAAACATTGTGGAATAAATCTACAGGGGATCAACTGCTACCATAGTGCTTCATAAAGAAAGCAACAGAATACCAATCAAGTAGGGTGTAAGGCAGGGGGACACAATCTCCCCAATGCTATTTACCGCGTGTGTACAGGAGGTTTTCAGAAGCCAAGAATGGGAACAGTTAGGGATAAGAGTCAATGGAGAATACCTTAGTAATCTGCGCTTCGCCGATGACATTGCATTGCTGAGTAACTCAGGGGACGAATTGCAACTCATGATTACGGAGTTAGACAAGGAGAGCAGTAAGGTGGGTCTTAAAATTAATCTGCAGAAAACGAAAGTAATGTACAACGACCTCGGAAAGGAGCAGCGCTTCGAGATAGGCAATAGTGCACTTGAAGTTGTAAAAGACTGTCTACTTAGGGCAGGTAATAACCGCAGCGCCGAACCACGAGATTGAAGTAACTAGAAGAATGAGAATGGGGTGGAGCACATTCGGCAAGCACTCTCAAATTAAGACGGATAGATTGCCACTATCCCTTAAGAGGAAGGTATATAACAGCTGTATCTTGCCGGTACTTAGCTACGGAGCAGAAACCTGGAGATTTACAAAGAGGGTTCAGCTTAAATTGAGGACGACGCAGCGAGCAATGGAAAGAAAAATGGTAGGTGTATCCTTAAGAGACAAGAAGAGAGCAGAGTGGGTCAGGGGACAAACGGGGGTTAAGGATATCATAGTTGAAATAAAGAAGAGGAAATGGACATGGGCCGGGCATGTAGCGCGTAGACAGGATAACCGCTGGTCATTAAGGGTAACTAACTGGATTCCCAGAGAAGGGAAGCGAGTTAGGGGGAGACAGAAGGCTAGGTGGGCAGATGAGATTAAGAAGTTCGCGGGTATAAATTGGCAGCAGCAAGCACAGGACCGGGGTAACTGGCGGAACATGGGAGAGGCCTTTGTCCTGCAGTGGACGTAGTCAGGCTGATGATGATGATGATGGGACAACAAACATCAGACAATGTACAATGAAACAGCCACGTTTTTTGTACAGCTGCAATCGAGACGAAATGCATGCTAGCATAATGATAATCCTGAAAAAAAGTGTATCGTTTCTGTGAATTCTGCCGTATTCAATGCTGTAGCCCAATCAATGCGTGACGTATGCTTATTGTTAGTTGCACTCCGAAAATTCGATTCAGAATCGCGTTAACGAGTTGTGTAAGGGACGCGTAAGGGTACATTTTATTCATGTGAAATCCCTGCGTTCCTCATGAGAAGCTTCTGCCAGTGTACACCGTCTCAGTTGACAAGTATGGTACCAAGGTATCATGGACACTAGGGGTGCTGAAGATGCATCGATTAAACATAAAACTTCAACCATCGCAAATATCTTGTGATCAACATTAAAATATGTGACAGGCGCCCATTTATCAGTACCGAAGAAGTTTTTTAAACATCCACCCTGATAGTACAAAGGAAGATTATTTACATTTAAAAGATAAAACGCGACACTTGATTAATTACGAACTACAATGTGACCGTTTCGAAAAAACACATGGCTAATCGTCGCCCTCAAAACACCGCCGAAGAGCCGCAGTAACAGCAGTGCCGATGTCCCTACCATGTATCAAGTAAAGTTCAAGGGAAAAAATGGCAGCATATCCACGGAGTGAATGATGGATAGTGGGGCGAAGCATCCGTCCGTCCATTCGTTCTTGTTTCCATCCATCAATGCGTGCGTCTGTGTGTCCGCCCGTGCGTCCATCCGCCCGTCCGTGCCTGTGCGTCTGTTCGTGCGTCCACACGTTCATCTGTGCATCCGCCCTTGCTTTCGTCCATGCATCCGCTCCTGGGTTCGTCCATGCGTCCATCCGTCCATGCGTCCATCCATCCGTGCAGCCATCCTTGCGTCCGTCGTTGCATATGTCTGTGTGTCCGTTCGTCCACCTGTTCAACACTCCAAGTACCACCATCTCGCCTCTTTTCATCATATATTCCTCATATAGAAGCACCGCCATCCAGCGAACATTCCGAGGACTGAACGAGAAGAGGCACACGCACACTTTCTTACGGCTTGCGCTTCGTGTCTACTTTCCACATTTAACCACCTCGAGTTCGTGGTATATACTAGTTCACTGTATTCATGGCACTGCAGCCTAATGCTCGCTAAATCTTTCTAAAACCTAGAAGGTTACGCCCAGCGAGTATAACTTAGCAACCCTTTCTTGTCTTCTGTGCGTTGTTGAACAATAAAAAATTCGCAACGTGCGCGTTAACTAAAAGCCGAGTTCTCCGGTCTCTCATTCTCCCTTAACAGCCATTGGCATGTACATTGAGCTGTTTTATTGTTCAACAACGCACAGAAGAAATCTCTCACGGGCACAACCTTGGAGGTCAAAATGTTATACTTGTTACACACTTTTACAACGGCTACGAGGGACGAAAGAGTGTTGCTATAAAGAGCTTCGCCCCTAAAATCATCAGGAGTAGGGGCGTTTGCTTTAAAGAAGCCACGAAGTTTAACGCAAAAACAGGCAAAATTTTGAGAAGCCCAGACGAACGCGTCCAATCCGCTCGACGCTACCTAGCGTCTCCAACGCACAGGAGAAATCTCCCACCGGCACCACGTTGAAGGTCAAAGCGTAATACATGTTACGTACTAAGACGAGGGACGAACAGGTGCCGCTTTAAAGAGCGTCGCCTCTAAAATGGAGGGCCCTTTGATGACGTTGGAAGGTCATTTTGCGGAGCCTCATCAAGTGTGAGGCCCACGGGATGGCTTTAAGCTCTCTTATAGTAGATTACCTCTACTACTCTAATTCGTTACCCACTTTTTCTAAAGACATGAAGGACAGGAAGACTAGCTAGTTCGCAGATTGTCTGGCTACCCTTTGCTGGCGAAGGGGTACTCGTCAGATACTCTGTAGAGTATTCATTGGAAACTCTATGATTCCGTTCACTACAAATGCCCTACCCAAACCGCAAAATGCAGCACTGAAAAATGAATAAATTGAATTGAAACTAGCGCATGACGAACGAGGTGGAGGTGGCGTCTGAGGAGGTTGGCTTGTGGAATCTGGGCGTTCTTGCTCATTAGCTCTTGTTTATTCCCTTGAGCAAAGCGAAGAAGAAAACAAAACAGGAGCATCCTGTAAAGCTATCTTATATCTGCTTTCATGTCAGAATTAATTGCACCAATATAACGCAAAACTTTGCTATGACAAGGCTGAATATCAAGTGAGTAACCTTAATCAGGCGTTATCCACTGTGGCGACAGTTTCAAACGTGTTTGCTCAGTCTTGATTAACAACCTAAAAATTGTTGCCAGACAACGTTTTTCTTTCGGCTCATAAGAGTAATCATTTCTTTTCTCTTTTTCTTTCTCAGTTTTTTTTTCACCAACGGCGAAAGAAAGCTATGTCGATAGAATTCGCAAAAGTGGGGACATCCATGGTTTCTTTTTAAATGTGAAGCATTTTTATTGAACTCCGGTGGCTTTAATCTAGCCGCTTATGTTTGTGTACTGTCAGAGTCAGCCCCTTAAATTGGCGTGAACAAAAATTAGCATGGGAGGGTAAGGTGACTTGATGAATATGACGCGATGGTCAAGACATGAATATTGTCAAAATCCTGTCGTGTGCTTCGTCAAACACTTCCGGCCACACAGTGGCATATACATGAGGGCAGGTGTGTGCCGCTGGTATGCAGGTATGTGCCACAGGTGATTGACACTTAGTATCTACCCACGAACGACGCGAACACACTTGGGCGCATCATGAAGGGCCCACCACGCGAGCGTAAACAAATACCCGACAACGGGGGCGTCGATCCAACAGATGCAAAGAAAAAAGGTCAGGGTCCCTGCTGGAATCCAATCCAAGCATTCTGCGGGGCAATGAATTGTTTTATCACAGAGCTACGACAGGTCTCAGAGCTACTTTTCTGATTGACGCAAATCTTCGTGAAATATAAATAGTGGTAACAGTACCACATGATCTATTTTATAAACATTAGATATGTACTCTTTTGATAGAGCCGTCCCATCGGGTTAACGTCAGTTGGGGTTAGTTGCCGTGCACTGAAGTTGATTTATGTTGCAGTGCACCAGTGATCCTCGCGAGCATCAGCGCTTTATATCAAATTTTTTTGTTGCTAATACGCATGTTAGAGTTGGCATCATTGCTCAAGTGCAGACAACTGGTTATATAAATATCGGCAACTCTTCAACATATCTCTGTGGATACAACATTTGTACATATATTTAGCGTTATTTCATGAAGTGTCGCTCAATAAAAATTTTGCAGATCCCACGTACAGTAAGAATTGATGATATGCGAAGCACGAATGAGAAATGTGGATATGTCAATTTAAAATCAGCACCACGTTACGAGGTTGAGGTAAATGATGCCGTACATGACTTCCGTGTCATGATTAGCATGTTTGGATGTGTCGTTTACATTTGGCATCTATTCACGTCACGTGATACCAAATTTAGTATATGCGTAGCTAGCCAAACGGCCGCGAACACGCTATGAGCCTGGCAAGTTGTCATGTTTTAACGTGACATGCGTGTCAGGATTATCACGTTTGCACCAGTCATATATTTCTTCATCCATTGAAATCACGTAACACCAAATTCAGTATGTGTGGAGCGAGCAAAATGGCCGCAAGCGCATCATGAAGGGCCCAATATACTCCAATGTGCCGTTAACGCGCGTGAACGCCGGGCACAGCGACGTTACGTCAGCAAAACGCGAGCACTCTATAGTCTGACGCAAGGTGCGACCAGCGTCTGTCGGCGTGGTTCGACGGAAACCGGCGTGAGATGTGACATGCTGCAATTTGCGCCGATGCGTTACCCAGACAAAACGGCGTCTCCCTCTTTTCGTGACGGAGGGACGCCGGGCGCGCTGAAACGCACATGCGTCAAAGCAAGGCAGCGTAGCGCGCATCTGCGAGCATAAGGCAGGACCGGCGCCTGGCGTGGCAGCGCTTGCGTGACGCGACGAAATGAACGCCGGCGAGCACGAGCACCGCGTCGCACCAAAATGTATTGGCGCCTTGACTGTGGCACGTAGTCATGTTCTCACATCAAACACATTTCATGATTATCATGTTTGCACCAGTCACATACCTTCTTGATCCATTGGCGTCAGGTAATACCATATTTGGCATATGTGAAGCTAGCGAAACGGTCGCGATCGTATCATGAGCGTGGCATGTAGTGATGTTATTACATGACATGCATCTCATGATTATCATGTTTGCACCAGTCGCATACCTTCGTCATTCATTCACGTACCGTAATACCGAATTTGGTATATGTGACGCTTGCGAAACGGCAGCGAGCGTATCATGAGCGTGGAACGTAGTAATGTTACATGACACGCATGTCATGATTTTCATGTTAGGGTATTTCACTTGTGTTCGCCATGCAATCATGTTTACAATACCGGTTTCGCAACTTCTCTGTGAATGAAACCACCACAAGAGCTGCAGGACATGAAGTGTAAATCATGACATTCATGACATACATATCATGATTTTTATGTAAAGACTCGTTTAGTATGTACTTCATACAGTCAAGTTATGCCATACCAAGCTTGCTATTGATGCCATTATCGAAACTGCCAGGAGAGCTAAAAGTCGAAGGCGGCTAGATAGATAGATAGATAGATAGATAGATAGATAGATAGATAGATAGATAGATAGATAGATGCCTCTTTTCTAGACTGAAGGATGCTGGACACGCTTGTTGGGCACGCAGTGGGCGTCTGGTGCAGCGTCGCGATTGACGCATCTTGGTGATGGTCGGCTCCCGCGGCTCGCGCTGACGAACCGTCGCACCTGTTCTTAGACGGCATTTCTGGTTAAGTTGGGAGTCGCCCGCTGGATTCCGTGCCGACCGGTTGTGCGCCCGCGCGCTCCGCGCGCTCGCGACCTTCGGCGTCATCGTAGCTCTGGCCGACTGGGCTGGCGCTACGTCACCTCCTGTCGCCGACGGTCTTCGACGACAGCGCAGCTCTGACCTACTGGACCTGCTCTACGCCATCTACAGACGCCGACAACATCTCTCGCAAGTGTACCCCGTACTCGGACTCCAGTGACCGTGCTTCCATCTTTCCTGTCTCTCCTATTCCCTCAGTTTGTTGTTGCTTCTTCTTCCTCTTTCCTTTACCTTTACTTCTACTCTTTTTATCCCTCCTCACCCCCATCCCTTGTGAGCTACTGTTGAGGTGTCGCTCACTGAAGCAGACAATAACGGAGCTCACTTTTCTCTTCCTTTCCCTATCTTAAGAACCACTCTCTCCTGGTTAAGTTGAGAGAAATCCTTCGATGCTGCCTCCGAGTACAACTGTTTCATTGTGCAAGTGACAGTGGCATGCGGGTCGTGCCTGCGGCGGCACGGCTGTGAACTGCCCTTTCCGTCATGGCCATGAACTTCCCACCGACCACAAAAAGGGAGTGGTGAATTCATACGAAATTGACCGCTGTCACCACATCGATGGCTCACTCGTTGTATTCGTTTACAGTCGCAGGTGACAGGGTGGCTAGCGACATTGAGGTAGTGGGGCACAGGTGACGATGCCTTCATTTTCCTCATGACGTATCGCGTCCTAGTGGTCGCGGTTGGGCTTGATCCCATGAGTGCTCTGTTGATGTGCAACACCTTCCCGTAGGGGGACAGTGCTTGTGCGAGGACTTCGCTGAGAACGGGGCACGGTAGGAACAGGACAGTTACCTGGGTGAGTTGAGGTCCTTGGGGTACGATGGCGACGCGCTTTCCTCGAATGGTGAGGTGTGATGCGTCCACGATTTGAGCCAGGTGGCTTCGCTGTTCACGGTGACTTCATGACTCCGGCCTCCGAAGTGCTAGGCACAGTATGCTTCTTCGATTCCTACTAATCAAGACGCCGCGTCAACGACGTCTTCAGCACCTGCTCCTTCAGGGACGACGATATCGAAAACATTAGCCTTCTTCGGTGACTGACTTGCCATTATGGGCGCCACCATACTTATGTAGCCTTGAAGCGTGCTACTTAGCTCATCGCCATAAGCTAAACCACAATCAGACTTGAGGGACTGAGCGAAGGAACGGCCAGAAAAGAATGTACATCCCAAAACGAAATGGGGTGCAGGTAAGTGGTGTCAGCTAAATGACACGGAACAGCCATAAACGCTTGTAGTATGGGCAAGGAAGGTTTTTTACTACCTTCCTTTCTTGTGAATTGTTTGTAAAACACCAAGGTAAGAACAAAGGAACATGGAACAAGACATACATCTTTTAACCTAATAGTAGCTTGAATTTGTGTCACCTTGGACTTTTCAAAACAAAATATAACTTATATCGGCAAAAAAGTCAGTATGAAAGGAGTGCAAATGCATAGGTGTCAATGGTATGCAAAAGTAATAAAACAAAGGATCCGCTTCATTCACAAAGCGAAGTAGCATGCACCTTCGACCTAGTTGAAAAGTCGTGACACGGTCCTTGGACTCGGTGGCTGTGCTTCTTGTAATACCGGTAGTTCCCGCGCCGATCACATTTCGATCAAATTTCCATCGAAATGATAGAGGGTACGCAGGAAACTGCAAACGAAGAATCAGAAGTCCTTCCCTCTTCAGAAAAATAGGGGCAAGTTGAATTCACGATGAGAAGCTTGTTTCCTTCACTTTATTTTTTTTGGGGGGGGGGGAGGGGCAATGTGAAAGCATCTTATGCTCGGGGCGATGTCCGTTGTGCGGTGTCCGCTCTCGCACTGCGCGTGCGCCAGTTCTCCGTCCTGTCATCAATTGAGCGTGCGGAGGTCGTTTGGAAAAAGATTGGCCCCAGGTCTGCAAGTTACACTGCAAATGTCGGCAAAAGACGATAGTCTTGTGTCTGGGCAGAGTGAACAAAACGTTATTAGAAGTTCTGCGCTAGAAAATTGGCGAATGGTATCCTGGAGGCACTGCGTCAGATTGCCTCGGGCGTGCGGCGGAAGCGAACGAGCGCATCGAGGCACGTTAGACACCAGCGCCATCTGACAGTTATCTTCGAAAACGAAGGAAGGCGTGCGCGCACGTGGAGAAAGATGCGTGCCATTCTTGGAGGCGATATGGTGTAAATCGCAAAGAGACGAACAGGTGCCACCACGTCGTCTTAGCAAACCGTCGGTGACACTTGCCCTCTTGTGCACCACGTTGCACTGTCAGCGCAGCGTCATAAACGCTACGGTCCTTAGAATTACCCATGTGTGCCTTCTCTAGTCTAAAGGCACACATACAAAACATCGACGTGTTATCATGGTACTTCAGATATGCGCATTAATTGCTTTTCAATTGACAATCGCACAAGTATGAACGCTGATTCTTGAACAGCATCGGTGGGCGCTGCGGATAGGGTTGGCCATTTGAGGTATCGTTCAGGGCGGACAGACAAATGTACAGAGAGAGAGGCAGACAGACCAAAACTTTTCTGTCGAAGGTCTCCAAGAAATACTATCGCTTTAAAAGTAGCGTGAACGCTGCCTCCGCTTCGTTTCTCCTCTCCCGTTCCTTCCTCTCTGCCACAGGTGTGCGCTCGTATATCATGCGGCGCGTACTCCCTCCCGTTGCACTCCATTTTGCAACAATGCTACGAATCCTCGCAAAGCTGAACGTAAACGGTAACGCTGGCCATCGAATCTAGAAGCTTCGACGCTGAGAAAGCGCGTATATTTTGAGCTTCCGGCATTCTGTGTGCAACGGTGTGCAAAACGCAATGAACAACGTCAACGTCAGTGCTAGTGACAGCGCTACGGAGCGGAGGAAGCCTCGGGAAGTCGAACATGTATGTCAGCGTCGGCAAACGGTAATTCAAACGCGTCGACAACCCCCGTCTCATCAGTCACATACAGAAAACGGAAACTCGATGCGCATGTGCCGCGCTGCCCTCATCTCACTATCGTTGCCCGTAGAAAGAGACCATGTCTAACTTTCTTTCTTTCATTCTGTTTTTCTTTGTATCACACTGTTTTGTTTAATGCAAAGCATTTCTTGGTGAACTTCGGCGACTTTGAGCGTATCTATCTATCTATCTATCTATCTATCTATCTATCTATCTATCTATCTATCTATCTATCTATCTATCTATCTATCTATCTATCTATCTATCTATCTATCTATCTATCTATCTATCTATCTATCTAGCCGTCTACGACATTTAGCTCTCCTGGCCGTTTAGATATTGGTATCGTTACCAAACTTGGTATGATATAACAATACTGTATGACCAACATATCTGGCAAGTCATAACATGAAAATAATACGTATGTCATAAATGTCCTGAATTAAATGGCATGGTCTTGCTGTTTTTGCGGTGGTTTCATTCACATGGTATTTTGCAAAACTGGTATGGATGACATGACTGCATGGCGAACACAAGTGACAGACCCTAACATGAAAATCATGTCATGCGTGTCATGTAACAACATGAGTACAGGCCACACTCATGATGTGCTCGCGGCCGTTTCGATAGCTTTGCATAAACCGAATTTGGTATTATGGGACGTGTATGGATGATGACAGTATGTGACTGATGCAAACATGATAATCATGAGATGCGTGTCATGTAACAACATGACTACAAGGCATGTTCATGATGCGCTCGCAGCCGTTTCGCTAGCTTTGCATATACCGAATTTGGTATTATGGGACATGAATGGATGACAAAGGCATGTGACAGGTGCAAACATGATAATCACGAGATGCGTATTGTGTAACAACATGACTACGTTCCACACTCATGATGCGCTCGCGGCTGTTTCGTTACCTTCACATATGCCAAAATTTGGTATCACGTCACGTGACTGAATGACAAAGGTATGTGTCTGGTGCAAACATAATAATCATGAGGTGCGTGTCATGTAAGAACATTAATACACGCCACACCCAAGGTGCCAATACACTTCGACGTGAGCTGGCGCGCTTGCGCATCGGCGTTTCTTTTATCACGTCAAGCCAGTGATGCCACGCCAGGCGTCGATATCCTCCTAGAATAGATCAGTGGATCTGCCCACTGACCTTCATTGTGGATCTGCATGCCACATACTCGCGGGCACGCGTTGGCTGCTTCGCTTTGACGCATGCGCGTTTGAGCGCACACGGCGTCCCTCCGTCACGAAGAGAGGCAGACGCAGCGCTGTCTAAGTAACGTCGTCGGCACGAAATGCAGCAAGTCGCATTTGGCACCAGTTGCCACCGGGTCGTGCCGACGGACGCTGGTCAAGCCGGTCGTGCCTGGCGTCACACTATACAGTGCTCGCGTTTTGCTAGCGTGGCACCACTGCACCGAGCCTGAGCGTGCGTCAACGTTGCGTCAGAGTATATGGGGCCCTTTATGACGCACTCGTCGCCGTTGCGCTAGCTCTATATGTACCAAATTTGGTATCACGGGAAGTGAATAGACGATGAAAGTAAATGATACTTCCAAACCTGATAATCATAATATGTGTTTCGTGTGAAACATGACTATAAGCTACGCTCATAGCGTTCTCGCGTCCCTTTCACTAGTTCCACATATACCAAAGTTGGTACTACGTGACAGGAGTGGACGTTGAATGTAAATGGCACGTCCGCATATAATATTCATGATATGAATTTCATGTAAAACAAGACTACATCCTACGCTCATAGCACGCTCGCAGCCCTTTCGCTAGCTCCATATATACCAAAGTTTGTATCAGGTAACGATAATATAAGCGAGGAAGGTAACTGAAACGTCCAAAAACGATAATCATGACATGGAAGTCGTTTACCTCCGCCTCTTAACGTTGTGATGATTTTAAAGTGACTTATCACCCTTCCTCCTTTGTGCTTCGCATATCATCGATTCTCACTTTACGTGGAATATACCAATTTTTCTTTTCCTGTTTGCTTCTTTCTTTCTTTGCTTGTTCGTTTGTTTGTTTTTGTCTTTCCAATGCACTCTGCAATGCTCTCTCCTAATTAGTTTACTTCTATCTGTCATGGTTTATCAGTGGTTAAGGTGTTCGGCAGCTAACCCAAAGATCGAGGTTTCGATCTCAGCTGTGATGATCACAATTTTATTGAGTGGAAATGGTAGATGCCCGTGAACTCTGCGATGTTAGTGCACGTTAAAGAACACTAGATGGTCACAATTTTTTTAGCCTTTCACTAAGCCATCTCCAATAATCATATCGTGTCTTTGGGAAATAAGACCCCAGATATTCCTAATAATTTATTCCTTTCTAAGTGCTATGAATAGGGCTCTCAGCAACGTGTTTAGCCGCGCAACAGTTCTGCCACCAGCGGTAGTAACGGCGGTCACAGATGAAATAACGAAAGGCTACAGTGGAATGTGTCGACGTGAAACGACAGGTGATCGCGAAAAAAAAGATCGGATTGCGATTAATCACAAACTGCTGATCGAGAGAGCGTCACCTGTTCGAAAATGGGGCATACCAATAGACGCGTGACCAGCCCACCTTCCAGGACCGTACTTTTTAATATTGAAAAAGAGACTCGTTAGGTCACATGTGCCATTTTTGATCGCGTTCGACAATGCCTCCGGGGAATTTTTTGTGAAGTTCCGCTTGCAAAAGTGTTCGGTTCTTTAGGTTATGAGGCCAAGTGATAGAATTTTTTTATAATAGTATTCACTAAAAATTATTAATCTGCAATATAAACGACATTTCTCTAGGCACGTGTGAGTGTTTGAAGCAAGTCGTATTTTATGTTAGTTTGTCATGATGGAAGGTATCACTGAAACTTTGCGCAAACACTCCTAACTCAAGTTATACTCGTTAAAATTTTTCATTTATTTTGCAAGAACATAGAGAAAGCTTTGGCCTGTGCGATGAATCAAATAAATGGAGATCTGACCGACACTAAACACATAATTACTAAATAACCAAAAAAGTATGCACGAACACTAAGGGCACCTTCGTATAACAGCAGACATATTGAATGTTTTGGCATAAGTTTGCTCAATGAGCTTCATTACACGCCTAATACTGTGATAAGAAAACGTAGCAAGCTTTAATAAAAAACGTTAATCAACGAAACAGCAACGACTCTTCCCGTACGTAAAAATATCAGAAATAGCCCCGCCGCGGTGGTCTAGTGGCTAAGGTACTCGGCTGCTGACCCGCAGGTCGCGGGTTCGATTCCCGGCTGCGGCGGCTGCATTTCCGATGGAGGCGGAAATGTTGTAGGCCCGTGTACTCAGATTTGGGTGCACGTTAAAGAACCCCAGGTGGTCAAAATTTCCGGAGCCCTCCACTACGGCGTCTCTCATAATCATATGGTGGTTTTGGGACGTTAAACCCCACAAATCAATCAAATATCAGAAATAAAAGTTTTGAGAAAATTGACAAGAAAGATTTGAAACAGGGTCAGTGCTTACACAATGTACTAGGCAGGGCTAAAAATTCGAATATTTATTGCCAATTCCACCGTGGACGTTAATATTGTGTGCCTTTTATGGAGCGGCAGCTCAAAGTTTTTTCTAGCTTGTTTTGCGTCAAAAGTGACATACTAGGTGCTCCCACGCTACAGTGCTGACTCATTGTGAGGTACGCTTTTCCAGTGTATGGGTCAAGCTTGATCACAATTTGCTTGCAAACATCAAATGCGCTTCTGTATCCATAACTCAAATCACGCACATCGTTAAACAAAGCAAATTTGATAGTTTACTTGCTTACATAAATGTCTTTGAGCTTGAAAAACTTATCTATTATTTAACAATTCCATTATGTGTGAGGATTAGGACTTTGATGGCTCAAAATGATGTGGTGACAGGGTTTTAGATTATTATTACACGCTCGTTTCTAATATGAGTGCGAAATAATCAACAAAGTACTGCATATTAAGCTAATGCTATGACTGACACAAAATTGGCACTTTCAGTTTCGGTTTCATAAGTGGTGGGTGGCCGAACGTTTTTGCTCGTATCTTTGTAAAGAAACTGCATAGACGGAAGCTTTATGGAGCAAAATTACTGACAATAAATTAGGCTTTATCTTAAGCCAAAAACCTCATAACGAAATATAGAGAAAAAAACTTAACTTTTTCCACTTGACCTCATACCTCAAGCCTTCCATTAAAGCGACCTGAATTCGAAAGTCACCTTCTTCTTTCTCGTTCTTTTTTTCGTTACCCTACTTCTCCTCCTCTAAGCTTTAGGCACTTAAGGAGTGAGCGGTAAGAAAAGCTCACATGGACAGCGTTTACTCGATGAATTAGAAGAATAAATGTTAAAGTCCCAGCAAGAGTAAAACTCTTAAATTCTGCCTGGCAATCAAGTATTTTACCACAAAACTACGCCAGGTCTCGGAAATACTTTTGAAATAGAGCCTATCGTTCGCAAAAGAATAGTTGGGGTTGCAGTGCTGGCTATCAAATTTTAAAACAATATATATGTACTTGTACGATACAGCCGTCACATTGGGTTAACGTCGATTTCAGTTAGGTGCTATCTGCAGAAGTTGACGGAGGTATCAGTGTCCAGGGCTGCCATCCTCTCGAGCACCAGCGCTTCATATCAGCTTAACATGTCTGGTGTTGCTAATATCTCTTCTGCTGTGGGGTTGTTACGAAACTGTGAACAAATGGTTATGTAAAACATAAGTGGCTGTTTATTGTGCGTGGGTTTGTGCAAACGTGATTATCTTAATTTATTATTTATTTATATATAGGTACTGCAAAACCTTCAGAAGTTTTAGCAGGGTGGCATATGGTGCATGAACGAAAATACAATAAAAGATTTATGTAGAGGAAGATTGCAATAATAATAATAATAATAATAATAATAATAATAATACCATAAAAAGAAAACACGCACATTCACTAAATATATCAAATTTATGTTCAATGACCCAGCAAGAAATCTACCATGAGTGCGAATTAAACACAGCAACAGGCAATGGAGATGCAAACAGTCCGTAGCTATGAAAAATAACTGACCTTGTTTCAGCCATCAAGAGACGACGAAAATGCTCAGAGAGAATTTGTTTGAACGATGCTGCTGCTAAGGTTATTACAATTTTCGACTGTTTTCAGGAAAAAAAATGAATACTTGGAGCAGTCGTTATGAAAACTGATAGGAGAAATTGTCAGTTCGTGCCTTCGGGCGCTTTGGATAACCAGAGGAGAACGAAATTAATTCGCTTGCGTTGACGTTACAGTGCCCCTTGATTAACTGGTATAACAATTTCAAACGTGATGGCCCCGCCGTGGTGGTCTAGTGGCTAAGGTACTCGGCTGCTGACCCGCAGGTCACGGGTTCGATTCCCGGCTGCGGCGGCTGCATTTCCGTTGGAGGCGGAAATGTTGGAGGCCCGTGTGCTCAGATTTGGGTGCACGTTAAAGAACCCCAGGTGGTCGAAATTTTCAAGGCCCTCCACTACGCCGTCTCTCATAATGATACGGTGGTTTTGGGACGTTAAACCCCACAAATCAATCAATTTCAAACGTGATGAGTGGATCTTCGATTCCCAAGGCACGTACGTTGGATGTGCCTCATTTTTTGAGTGAAGAGCGCACGCGCAACATATACACGGGTTTACGTTCCAAATGCACGGTGTGATTAGGAGAGACGCCGCAGCGGAGTCCTCCGAAAATTTCAACCACGTGGTGTCCTTTAGCGTGTACCGAAGTCGCACACTACAGGGGCCTTCACCATTTCATCCAAATTAAAATGTGACCACCGTGGCGCTGATCGAATCCATGACTATCGAATCAGCAGTGTTGCGAAAAAAGCGTTAAAATGAATCGAAACGAATTTCGCAAGGTGGAAACAATAAAAAAGTGTTTATTTATTTTTATGTATTGATTGATTGATTGATTGATTGCATCATATATAGTCTCTTCCCTACGGCGGACAAAGCAAATTTTAATGACGTCAGCTGATCCTATAACTAGGCTATAACCGCGAGTATTGTGTTTAGTTCAGCTGCTGACGAACTCCGAGCAGTTTCTTACCTCCACAGTTCACGTATCAAGTTTTCATGTGACGTGCGCAAAGAATGTTAATAATCATTGGTTTAATTAAACAGTGCTCCTCTGTTTCTGTGGTTCAAGCACACTTCATTTTTCCTGTTACTGATACTTATTCCGTGTTTCGTTTTCTGGGAGAGCACTGATTACATCCTTCCCAATTGAAATCGGACCACCTCGAAGACTTTCATAAGCACCCTGCTATGTTGCCAGTTAACTTCCATTTTTTTTTAATATTATAATATATACTACTGTTCTTTGATTTTTTCGTAAAGCACATTTCACTCCTCTCAAATTGAGTTTCATCTCTGCCAACAAATGTTCTTCGTTAAGTAAAAAAAAAATCAGGGTGAAAGATATTTAGAAAGTGACTCGGGCAAAAGAAAACCTTTTTTGCCTGTTCTTATTCTTTTTCCTCTCCTGCTCTTTCGTTTTCGTAATCATCTAGGAATTAAGCGAGAAACTAGCTTTCACCTACACGATCTAAAAACTCTGTCTGGCTGTCGTTTCCGATCTCGCGATTAAAGTCGTACTATTCGAACATTACTTGAGGCGTACGTTTCAAGTGAAACGATTTCACCCGGGGGTCATGTGAAGGCTGTCTTTTACGGTGAAGTTAACTGAAACCGGCTTTGTCCAAAACTGACTCGCTTCACTGGCCGCGAATACCAAAAACCCATCATTAAGGGCCTCCCGGGAGCAGCTAAGTGTCGGTGGACTAGGTCTTTCGGGGAATAAATACGACGCTTCAAGCAATGAAATAAACAAAAAATATCAAGTACGCAGCGCATTCGTGGAAAAACTTTTAACGAACTTCACATATTAGCGAATCTTCCCCGCTTTTGCATTGTTAGATTTTGTGCTGACTTTCTCTTAATGTCTCACACCTTTTTTTACCGATCCTCTAATTTCGAAAAACGGGGAATAAAATTGTGGGGACGAGGACTGATTTGTAGGTGGAGCTAGTTCTAAAGCTTGAGCCATGGTTTACGCCTCCGAGCTCCCTGTTATGGAGTAAAGCGCCACGCCTGAAATTTCGGAGGACATGCGTAGGTCAAACTATACAGAGACAGGCGCACACACACGTACACACATATGCAAGCGCACGCTCTGATACTCACAATCCGCACGCACCTACACAAATATTTATGAACACGCACGTGAATATGCACACACACATTATCATATCTACATACCTGCTCGCTCATAACACAAACATACACACTTACACACTGAACATTCATACGTAGACCATTAACCAAAGTTGTTAAAGCTCGTAAGCGCTGTCATGCTTCGTATATGCGGTGTTTCTTTGGAAGCCCGCTAAGATAAAGGCTGTAAAACGAGAATGCACCTAAAGAGACAGAGTCTCACACGTTCATTCCGTACATAATAATGAGCCGACCAAGCAGCATTGCCCTAATGGTTTCCCGCTCGTACACAAACAATGGGAGGTCATGTCCTCCCGTTTAAAAGCACCAGCTGATCTCACCAAATTGCACTAACACTAAACTCTGTTCTTTAGCAAAGTACTACCGGGCGGTTATGTAGACTTACTTTTTGCTTCACTTTATATGCGTTACGAAAGCTTAAGTACTACCCTGTACTCTTGCGCTTTCCTAAGTACACGGTTTGGTTAAGCTAATTTGCAGGGAGAGCATAGGTGTAGTTATGTTTGATAGTGTACAGCATTGGCGAAATTAGTATGAACCGAACGAATGAGTACAGAAATATGGAGAGATGGTTAATGCTTTGTGCAGTTTCCTTTCCTTCTACATTTCACTGTTTGGAAAAGTTCGGCTTATTGTTGTTCGCCAATTACTTATTTTGTAGCGGTGAGCGCTTTGAAGCTTCACTCCGTTCGCTTCTAGGTTCTCGGAAACATCATGTTGCTGTGCAGCTTCAACTGCGACATAGTACAAGCGTTGTCAATGAATGAATCGCACTTGCAATCTGCTGCACAAATACTGAGCATTCGTTCATTGACGTTAAACGATGAAAGGGTGCTATCCGACAATTTGTCATGGAATTAGTTTTCGTCCTTCTAATTATTACCTGAATAACTTAGCTTTCGTTTCTTTTTCTGCTGGTGGTGTTGGTAGAAGAGGGGGTGGGATTTATGGGATTTAGAAGCAACATACATAAAACCTCCGCTTCACTTGCCTGAGTAGTCATATTATGATGTGTATGCAGGTAAATAATTCATTTGTTAATGTAGAGATGTAGGGACACATTGATGCTGTAGCTGCTTTGTTTTTTGTCTGTGCGTGGAAACACAAATGCCGTAGCTGAAGCTCGTTTGTGAGTAAAGAAATCATTGCTGGGGGAAAGTGCAATGGTTCATACATGCTGTGCATTCTATTGTAGTTGGCACATTTGCGCGTAACTAAAACCCTCTTATCTATAGCACGCACAAGTCCTTCCCTTGAATCTATTAGCGCTGTATTACTAATGCACGAACGTGTAACCCGATAAATGAAACTCGACTCGGAACGCTGCAATCGCGAAATGAAGGTAGCAAACGTGGTTGCTTGGGCGAGTTGGTAGGACATGATTCACATAAAAAACAGCGCCGCTGTCTGTCTGTCTCCTCCTTTTGTAGTCCTTCGTTATTGGCGCTGTTTTTTTTGTGTGAACTGCGAAATGTTTGCGCTGAAACTATAAAGAGGGTCTTTCAAAGGGGCCGCTGGTATCCGGCACAGTCGGCAGCGCCACGCCTCATATAAACATACCAAGGACACTGCGCACCTTTAGGCTGCCCACTAACGGTCTGTTCATGGAAACACTCCGGCGGCGCGTTACGGCGCACTTTCGCGGCCGAACGATGCATCACTGCTGCAGCGTTCTGAAAACGAGAATGGAAGCCTCTCTTTCTCTCTCTTCTCACCACCCACTTTCACATTCACGCTTTCTCCCATCTCTTTTAGTGTGGTGTAAAGGTAACGGTGGTGCAGAAATCTTTAATTAACACCAGACTGTGCGTTCAATTTAGCGGCAGTAATTTACAACGGCACGCACTCCGGAGCTTGGCAATGCAGAGCGGAACTAGTGGCGCGAACCGTAATAAGCGGGAAGACGAAATATATAGAAGCAGCCCTAATTGACCGTGTGAAATGTTCCTCGGACTATTTAACACATAATCGAATGAACGCGCAAGTGAATGATTAAACACGCTAGTTATTTTGCTTTTCTATACGTTCCCTCATTTGCTTCATGTCGACTCGGCAATTAAGCTCGACTGAAAAGCGAACAATTCAATTTCAATGGACACGATGGCGTCACATCTGGTCGGGGACCACGGGCCTAAGATGCGGCGTAGACTAGCGTACAACGCAGACATGGACACAAGTACAGAAAAAGGACTAAGGCAAGCTCCGACTTCCAACTGCTGTTTCATTTCGAAGAAAAAAAATTGATTTGTATACATATATATTTGTGTATGTTTCCTCAATATAAAATACCAATGGGAGATGAGGGCTCATCTTTGTTGTTCTTTATACCCTATCGTCTTTGTCGATCACAGAAAAGCTCACAATTACATGAAAGAGAATACTTTTACGAGTTGTATGCCAAGTACAAAATAGAAACGTGGATTACATGGTACATAAATTTTCAATATACTGTGCGCGTATTTTATCAAAGCTCACTTCCGAGGAATATACTGCTGCCGTAACGAGATGTAAATGCTTCATTTTCACTATTGAACCTGGGTGTTCTAATAAAATTGCTGTCCTGTGGCAAGCCGAAACTTTTAAGAAAGAATAAAAATTCAGCCAGCTCCAGCTGTTGAAAACTGGTGAAACATTTGAGGGGGCATGGCCTCCGAGATCAGCCCCGCCGCGGTGGTCTAGTGGCTAAGGTACTCGGCTGCTGACCCGCAGGTCGCGGGATCAAATCCCGGCTGTGGCGGCTGCATTTCCAATGGAGGCGGAAATGTTGTAGGCCCGTGTGCTCAGATTTGGGTGCACGTTAAAGAACCCCAGGTGGTCGAAATTTCCGGAGCCCTCCACTACGGCGTCTCTCATAATAATATGGTGGTTTTGGGACGTTAAACCCCACATATAAATCAATGGCCTCCAAGATCAGGGGAGTTGAATGAAGTCGAATGAAGTGGGAATGGTTTGGCTTGAAGTTGTTGACTGAATTGGCTGGATTCGCGGTAGCAGTACTGGGACAAGTGGTAGTAGTGGGAGTGGCAGTGAAGAAGTAGTGGCAAGGAATCAGTAGTGGGAGTGAGTGAGTCGTGGGATCACTTAGTAGTGGTTGTGGTGGGCAAAGTAGGGAGCGTAGCGGTGAGTAGTAAGGGTAGTGGGAGGGATGGCACATATACGTAGTGGGCTTTACCTGCTTTCTGTTTGCGAATCCCACTACGATCTACGACAGTGCCCGAAGATCGAAACCTTGACCGAGAACGCATCCGCTGAACAAAAAGAAAGTGTGTGATAGAAAAGGCGTTTGTACGAAGAATTGTATGGTCGTATAAACTTGATCAAGTTGATTGACTGGTCTGGTTAGTTCATTGTAGCTGAATAAAATAGCGCTTAACAGGGGTCGAGATGACAGCGCCGTGGCTCTGTCTTCGCTTCATTTCTTCTTTAAGAGCTGTGATATTCTTTATCAATAGTCGTATTCTCGTCCGCTTCTCTGTTCTCATTTTTTTGTGTATTCGTTTGCTTACTGCCCGCGCTTGGTTCTCGACTATGCTTTCGTGTAGTGCAAAGAAGGTAGCTTTACTCCCAATCTTTTTTTATGAAAACTTATCTTCAGGGCATAACAATGAGTGTTTAGGGTTTCGCGCTCCAAGACCAGGATATGATTATGAGACATAAGACCATATTCACAAACCAACCTTGGCCTTACCTCGAGTATTCCTCAAGTTTATGCACCCTCTACATACGTTGTAATGGCAAAAACGTGTTAATGAGGTGTAAAAATTACAAGAAGACTGGTTCATGTATGCTAGCCTACTTTGTACATATATTAGGCCCAATTAAGGCCTACAACCGATAAGAAAGAAATTAGGAGATCCCACATATTTGATCATATGCGGAGCGCGAATGATGAAAGTTGATATTTTACTCTAAAATCAGCACAACGTTACGAGGCGGACGTAAATATGCCATACATGACATTGATGTCACGATTCTCATGTTTGGATGTGTCGCTTACCTTCATCTATAACACCACCTGATACGAAATTTGGTATATGTGTAGCTAGTGAAACGGCCGTGAGCGTGCTGTAAGCGTAGCAAGTATTCATGTTTTACATGACACGCATATCATGATTATCATATTTGGGCGCGTCATTTTCATCCGTCATTCATTCGCGTCACGCAATACCAAATTTGGTATACGTGAAACTATAGTGAAACAGCCACGAGCACGCTATGAGCGCAGCACGTAGTCGTGTTTTACATGAAATGTATAACATGATTATTATACAGCTGCATCAAAATGCGGCTGCATCATTTTTATGATTATGTGCTATAGACACTTCACTGTGAGAGGATGTGTGGGTATTACTTGACCAAGTACCACATAAACGTACGTTTTATATATGCAAGGAACATATGCGCATGATTGTAGCGACGGCCAGCTTCTGATATTAGTATGTTTACAATAATAGGGATCATGTATCATGAAGAACTCATGGACTGAAACGCGACATGAAAATTTTTACGATATTTACTGCGACGCTCCAATGCTGAAGATAACCGCATTACATCGAAATACGAAACTGGTTGCTTAAGGGAATCTTGTTTCTGGTTCAAGCCTTTGTGAAAAGCAGTGCTGATGCGACTCGAGGGCACGCATACAAAACAAAAGAAAATGCGCCTCTCATCTATGTACCTATGCGTTTCAATCGGTGACAACTCTACATGGAACGTGTACAGTGATAGTCATTAGAATATACTTACTGGCACACACTGCAAATTTCCGCAGTTCGATCAACATCCTCGTCAGTTTGATTGCGTCATTGCAGCGTCTTCATAAGTGAATCTACGAGGTTGATGGTACGGCTTTCAGCTCTCCCATAGTAGGGTACTAACTACTCTAAGTCGTTACCTTCCCCGGCTGCGGCGGCTGCATTTCCGATGGAGGCGGAAATGTTGTAGGCCCGTGTGCTCAGATTTGGGTGCACGTTAAAGAACCCCAGGTGGTCTAAATTTCCGGAGCCCTCCACAACGGCGTCTCTCATAATCATAGAGTGGTTTTGGGACGTTCAACCCCACATATCAATCAAGTCGTTACCCTCTTTTTCTAAACACAGTTTTTATCTCCCTTGACTGACTCTGCCTAACACATTTGTTGAATTGTAAATTAACATGCTGCTGGTCATCCCAGTATTCTTCAATGAGAACTGAAAGAAAAGTATGCCAAGAAAAATATAGGGGATCGTATTGCAACTATTTGTAACGTAATTATGAAGAAATAAAAGTGGACAAAAGGTAACCTGCCGTAAGCAGAGACTGAACCTGCGACCTTCGAGTAAAACGTCCAATTCTCTGGGAGTGTCAGTCAGCGCCGCCTGTTGCCATTGAGGCGAGTATGGCACACGACGTCAAAGTACTACCCTTGGCATACACTTCATCCTTTATTTGCAACACTGACGTAAAGTTAAACCCTTCATAAGCGTCCAAAGATTACAGCTCTGCACGCTTGACCTTTCTGTACCAAGAATCGTGTGGGGGAGCGTTTACAGCTCCTGAACTACGAGTATCTGCAATGTTTCAAAACACTTGAGCTCAAAGAATGGTCCGAGCGTTGCACCACGAACAAAGCTTTTCTGCTGCTTTCATTCTCACATTTATTTCTCTCTCTCTCTCTCTTTAAAGCTTACTCGTATCACCACGTCTCTATCCCGGGAAAAATTGTCTTTGGTAATCTCTTTGTTGGGATTCCCACATGTATACCTACTTTCTTATCTTTGGAAAAAATCACTACAATCGTGATCGAATGTTTAGCGCTTCATATTTTGTTTCCCGCCCTGATCACGATACGAATTGGCGTTTTCCTCTGTTCAACAAATCCGCAGCAGAGTACGCGACTCGAAGCATTTGATCCGCCGGATCTACTCACACTAAGGGCCCCCACGAGAGTCGCTCCCCCTCCGACCCTCCGAACAAGGATAAAAACGTATTAGAGATCAACACCGCGCTGGAAAGCAAACACCCACCGGAATTTCATTTTGCTGCTGCTTAGCCAGTCTGCCTCAGTAAAGTTGTGCAGTGCGCGTCACCCCGAGAGCATCAAGCTTGCACTTAGCTGTGAAGCTAAATGCTCAGCTAACATGTGTTCCTGTAATAATGGGTCAGTGAAGCCTGCGTCTTTGTTCATGAAGGTTTTGAGGAGGGTAGTGGGTGAACTAAGTTTTTTTTTCTGGCTCTTTTGTTTATTGAGTGAAAGTGTGAAAAACAGTCGTTCTATCACTCCAATTAATTAAATTCCCCTCATCACCAGTCAAACGCCTGCTATACTCCAGCAAAGTGGTTTCTTAGTTAAGTATCTGCCCACGTCATTTTCAACGATCACTAATCAATGACAAGACAGTATAGAGCGCATTTAAGTCAAAAGACGCTGTGTGTTATAGATAGCGTGACACTGTGCCGTTGCAGTTCGTAAAGCAGAAATAGAAAAGTGTAAGTGGAACTAGGAAAATAAATATTCCGGGCTTTTTTTTAATCTGGTCTTGAAATAAGATCCACACAGCTTCTTCGAGCCCACGGCCCGTACGCCTTGTGCTGTTGCTGTAACTCCCGGATGAAATCCTGGCTTTGTGTCAGGTTAGTAGGTCACGCCATGGTTGTGGTGTCTTCTGCGTGATGTTAGGGTATGATGCAACGAGTTTTCGATGCGGCGCGACAACCGGTGCGACAATTGCCACGTGTCGGAGACGTGACAGCCCTGCCTTGTCTGAAATATCGCCCCGATCTATGGGAAAGACGGGTGAAAACTTCCCAAAATTTGCTCGATATACTTTGCGCAATTGCGATTCAACCCTACCTAATATTTCGCGGAGAGAAGTTTCGCTCCTTGTTCCCTGAACCCGGTAGGATTCCTCAAGCGATTTGTTTTAGGCTTTTTGGATGGCTCTATAGCAATGACACAATACGAGGAGGTAAACAGCCAGTGCTGTTTGATAGAGCGTTATGGAATTGGGGACCCGGAGAACTTGGGGACACTAGGAGTTTGCGTGCCACCCGGGGTACGTATGAAGAACCCAGGGCGATTTCGGGTGCTCACGCTCGCGTTGTCCCAAAACGCAAAAAAAAAATTGAAATCTAGCGTTAGTCGTGATGGCGTCTTGGGTCCTTGGCAAGACGATGGAGACGTAGCGCAGCCCACAGAGTAGTACGGCCCACATTTTAGATAATTTCAGTTCTTGCATCTGAACCTACGCCACCCGTGGGATTAAACGGTCTCGGTCCCTTTCTCCCCGTCAACACTTTATTGCTCCCCATCTTCCCAGATACAATTTCCCCCTCTTTCCCCCGGCCTGTAGACTGGTTACTCACGTTGGAGGGCTAAAAAAATGAAAACGAAATGCGTAATAGAGGAATACCGAAGTCACGTGCACTCCCCATCACGTGACGTCTCTCTGAGTTTCCCCAAACCACAATGAGCGCGTTTCACTAGCACAGCTCATTTAGGCGTCCTCGGTGCGTCACGCCATTCTTCTATGCCCTCTCCCACCCCCAACTTTTCTTACGAGTCTGCTCCCCTATCTTGAACAATGTTTCACCGAACCCCACTGATGTGGGATCTCCGGCCACCCCGGATCTATCGTATAAGCACATCGCCCCTCCCACCCGACGCCTTTCCGAATTGGTGCTTCCCTACCATGACTTTTCCCTTCAGCGGCTCACCGCAGCGCTGATGAATTGCCGGTACCTCCCCTCCGATACTACTTTATTTAGAACTCACCAAGCCGGGCTGCGCATTTGAATGAAAAAAAGCGTATTGGACCGGGAACGCTGGGTCTAGTGGCTTGAAATTCCGGGTGTGGTAGGTGGGCAAGGATGCGAGGGGGACTGTGCGGGAAATGTGACTCAAAGCGGGCGGTATCGGGTGGCACGTCACGCACGGAGGAGCGCCCGAACACTCTTCATTTTGGTCGTAGGCTGCTCTTTACCTCGTGAAAAGAAATAAACGCTGTAGATACATGAGATAATGACAGCTGATCTTTATCACGACAGCTCATCCCTCGTCAGGGTTATCTACATGTCTGGCTTCTGCGAATAATAAGCCTGCTCGAAAAGTATAATTCTATATGAATAGTTAGATACTGGGAACTGCTCTTTATCATGAGAGCACATCCCTCGTCAGCCCTATCTACATGTCTGGTTTCTGCGAATATTAAGCCTACTCAAAAAGGTATAACTCTATTTGGAAGATGCATGACACAGGTTTCTATACCGTTTGATGGAAACGTTATTTTCCGAGAATGATGAATGCAAGCACGTTGGCTCTCACCGAAGATAAGGAGTTTCTTGCCATGTGGGGCTCGGTTCATACGCTCAATGTGATGTAATGCTCCCTGGTCAGCTTGCAGCCTTAGCAGCAACTGGTGTGCTTCAGTCAGTAGTGCGATGGATTGTGCTTCACGAGGTAAGTCAAACAGTACATGGAGCGCAACACGATGATCCTATTTCAGCTGACACATAAAAGCAGGCGGTAAATTCAAGACAAAGTCATACATCACACAAGAAAGTACAGCTGATTGGTAAACCTCTAGTGCCGTATTCTGAAAAATGCCATCACCCACACCAGTCAAGGCGGCTACATACTTTAACAGGGACAGCGATTTTCGCCTCACAGTATTAACGGCAGGGCGCAAAGAAAGGTGATCATTGATGTACTCTAAATCATTCATCATTTTGAGTACTCTACATTATTCACCAGTTTTTTTTCTAAACACACCCAGGTAGCGATGTTGGTGTACCCACTGTATTGGTGTGTCTCCGAGGTAAAGCCTGCGAAGGCTTCGACGAGTGCGTTGTCTTGGGTGATACGCGATCGCAGCTGACTTCGCAGGTGAAACCTTCAGGCCAACTTCCACCAATTCTTCTAAAGTTGCATTCAGAGCTCGCTGCAATATATCACGAAGATGTGGAACACATTGAGACGGACCACTGACTCAGCGTGCGATGTCATCAGCATAAATCACTATGCCTATAAGACAGTAATTCTTGCGGTCATCGGCCCTGGAAGTTCAGCAAGTAAGCTGTTGAAAAGAAGCGGTGACAAAAGGCTGCCTTCCGGGACGCCACATTTATACTGCTACAGCACCCACTTTCTCGGATGGGTAAAATGGCGGCTTTGTTCATTGACATTACTGATGATTCCGGCGAAACTAATGAGTTGCCAACATCGACAGAGCACAGCCCATGTGCCTTCCTTACCCATATTTCAATACTAGGAATACGCAAAAAGTGTGACCAACCTGTTTCAGATATATACCAATTAATTAGCCCATTAACACTTATTCGAAAACTTCGAAGACTATGCAAAACTATTCACGGACGCTTCTGTACGCAGCGATGACCTGAGCGCTTCTACAGCTTTCTTCTGCCCTTCAATCGATATCAAGCGGTTGTTTAAAATATCACACCCTTCATCGTCGCTGACGGTCGAGCTAGCAGTGATTAATGTCGCCCTAAATTACGTACAAGAAGGGTTACCAGCTTCAAAGGCTGTCATCCTCACCGACCCTCGTGGCGCCCTTAGCAGACTCACCAGCAAGGAGAGCGACAGCCCTATTCTAGCAAGCATCATGAAATCCATCGACAATATTCTGTCACGTGGGGTATGCGTAGCTGCACAGTGGGTACCTTCGCACGTGGGCAATGCGAGCAATGAAGAAGCAGATCGCCTTGCTTCGTCATGCAACCATGATGACTGTGACTGTCCGGGAATTCCATGTACCATGGACAACGCTCGTCTGCTTATACGCCAACACCTCCTCGAGCAGCACCCAGACCAGCGTGTGTTGAATGGATCGTTCCCTCCCCGTGTTCGTGGCCGTGGCTTGCCTCGTCGTTCCTGAGCGCTGTTGTACAAACTAACAGTGAGCTCTGTGCTGGTGCGTAAACAATTACACCGTCAAGGACGTGTGGACAGCCCGTTGTGTGCAGCTTGTGGCTCCTGCGAAACACTTGAGCATATCGCAATGCACTGTCCCACATTTGCTACGCAGCGGTCTTTGCTGATTAAGGATTATAAATTCCTACGACTTAAGAGCGCGACCCTAGACGACTACCTCTTTCCGAGTGGTTGTGCTTCCCGACGTGACCAGGCCCACCGAGCTCTCCTTACATTTATGAAACAAACGAACCTGGTCACTCGTTTATGGATGTTTCTCATTATAATTGATTTTTTAACCTATACTCGTTGAAGTCTTCGTCATTTTTTCCCTTCCTCCAAATCGTTCCTCTTTCTCCCCTCTGATCATTGTTTCCTGTTTCTTTCCTTCTCCCGAAAGAATGAACAGGCTTTGTGCCCTCCAGGGGGCAGTTGCCAGCTTGCTCTCTCCCTCTTTCCTCCGTGTCCTTGTGTATCTATGTATGCAAATCAAATATAATAATAATAATAATATTAATAATAATAATAATAATAATATTCGAAGTTAGGGCGTAACATGGGACTTTATTTGAGGTAAACCAGGTAAACCGAACACCTTGTAATAAGTATTTCGTCTCAGTGAGTACAAAGAACCGGGAAGAAAAAGCCGAAGATGATTATTTTCACCTTCTTGCCATCGTAGGTAAATTGATACGGGTTGGCTTCACTTTTTGAAACAGCCACTTTTCTTTCAGTTTTATGCTTAGTTCATGAAATGAATAATAGCTTCTGTTGTTGAAGCTTTCATTAGCTGGATACCTTTCTTGTCGTCGTAATTTGCCTTGTCCATTCATTTATTTTCTCGGGCCTTCCATGCGTCATCACTTTCATTTTTATTGATTTTCTGTTTCCGTATTCACTTTTTACTTCCCTTAAGATATTCTTTCATTAGCTTCTCACTGTTTTCTTGCGTTGTCTATTTCACCTTTCAGAAAACTTCTCCCTCTCTCTTTATTGATACACCATTATTCTATTAGTTTGTTATCGTCTTCCGACTTTTCCTCCTTCCCCATAAGCAGTCCAGATTACACTTTGCTCAATATTCGGCCTCGCAGTGTATACCACACGGTGTCAGTTCGTTGCACCTTTACTGCCATCCAACCAAGGGACAAGCTCCCTTTTCACCCACTGCTCAAAATGCTTCTTTTATTTTTATGTTATGTCAGTCATGGTAGGGCTTCTCACTATTAGTCACGAGATTTTACTCCGGTATTCACAAACGCTCCTCGACTCGACTTTAACCCTTGAGCACTGCACCACCGCTCGGCTCAATATGACGCTGCGCTACTCAAGAATCGCAGATTATCGCTGATATGCAGTGACTTGTCGTGACTAGAGACGGCGCTCCCATCGGCTTTCTCAAGTGAAGGTGGAGCGTTGATTGAAGGGATGTTCTAGAATACGGGGGTTAGAGAGGTGCCCTCTCCCGTGTGACGTCAGTTTGTGGCTCCGCTCTCAACCGCGCTGCAGCAGCCGCTACACCTGTGCACGGATCATCTGCTTCTGGCGGAAACTTCGTCTAACAAACAGCCTCGCGAGGTAATAACTAACGCCCACAACGAATGTTTTCGTGTGCAATTATGAATTTGTTTTAGTTGCAGCCCAATCGACAGTGGCAAGAAACCTCCCGGATATTCGACGAGCACGCCGATGCCCCCGACAACGTTGCACTAAAGCGAAAATATGTGTGAGTGTTCTCGCTCGTCATCAGCAGTTTTCGCCATGCGATACTAATTAGTTGGATTGTTTCAAAAGTTCAATGAGCGTGCCTTTCTCTAGCATCTACGAGCTTGTAGATACAGCAAGTGAAACGTTACGGTGTCTAATCGACGGCGTGGTGCTGTACGAAGCAGGCCATGCTGTTGAATGTGCAACCGAGGCCGTCAACGAAGTTCGCATCACTATTGCGACTGTGGTCTTGCAAACACGTGGACTTGTGAACCCGCCACAGAACAACCTTGTGGCAATCCATTGCTGCGCAATGGTGAAGTACTGCTCTGTGCCTCAGTGTCCTTCTTCCGCTCATGAAAAGAACGTTATCTTTCACAACAATCCTAAAGAGAAGGGCACGCCTGCCCCTTTTCTTGTATTTTTTTCTGCAGTATACCAATAGTGACGATGAACACGAGGGTATGGGTGAGAATCGCCGACTTTTTTCACTAAATAATTACTGCAGAGCAGCTGTTTAAAAAGCTGATTCGGCAGTCAATCGACCGTTCATGACATGTACTAGAAATGCAAAGCATCAGAAAAGCACCAAGTTTGAAATAATCATACCTGGATTGCAGTTATGGGCGTCGGCCGGGCGCAAACCCGTGTTTTGTCGCAGTAAGCGGAGCCTTGAGCGGTAGGTGCCGGTGTGACTCGGAAAGAGGGCAAGCTTACCGCAGTATACATAGTTCAGTAAGAGGAACGTGAAGAAGTAGTTTATCATAATTCCGCACTGAGCCGTCGCTAGGGTATAAGTATTTAACAAATAGGTATGGCTCATTGTATATACCGCGCATGTCGCCCTAAAGATTACGTGACAACCTTAAGTGAATGTGCACTAAACACCGACAGCAGGTTTCGCTTTTGAATTTATGGTAAGCAATGCGCTATAGTGTGCGCTTCTCTTGATTAGTAAACTATGTATATATGTACGTACACCAACCAAATGAAGCTGCAGTGTTAGATGTCCTGCCTCGCTTAGCTGCCCTTACGAAGCGCGCTCAACCAAAATGATTCGGAGGCCAGGTTGTGGGCTCCCTGTATAGGGGCCTTCGCGGTAGGCTTTTCGGACGGCACTTTGCCTGGTCGCCTACACCTGCAGCCTGCGTGCAATGAATGTCTGAAGTACTGGTGAGGAACTGAAACACGGATGCAAGCTTACCGACTGGTGGAGCGTATAGGGAATATATAGCAAAAGTCACTGTCAACGAATTACTTGAAGCACACGGTTGGTATAGGCATGGGGCGCTTTTCCTCTTTGAGTTTGTCGATGCACTTGTTTCTCATCTTCGTCTTTAGGATAGTTTTGAAAGTTAACGCACTTTTCGCGGTTGCGTGATCATCTAGAGGCACAGAACAGTACTCCACCATTGCGCAGCATTCGCCTTAAGCGGCCGCAGTTTTGCGATACAAAGCACTGTGTTTTTAAAATGAGCATTAAAAGCGGGCACCCAATGATGTTAGAAGAGCATCTGTAGCCACTACACACAGTATAACCAATTGAACTGCTTCTTTGCGTAATTTTACCAACACGGTGGCCCCGTCTAAAAAGCACGCGATTTATCAAATTGACGTTATACAAGCATAAAATTACTGTATGTGCTACCTTTGGGTAGCAGAGTTGCACCAAGGTAAGCTATCTTGGGTTCAAAAGTCTTGCGGGAAAGCCACTCACCACCCGCGTAGGGAGCAGCGCTCGCGCTTCAGAGTACTAGCGTTGCTTGTTTTACTTTTTAGCTTTTTTTATTTTTATGAGGGCAATGCTGGGAAGGGAGCATCCAGACAGTGGCAAGGTAAATTGCAGCCAGAAGAAAACAAAAGAATATATTTACAACATATGTACAGAACGAAGACGAGGAAGCCTTCGAAGATAGTTGCACCAGCCTTGTACCGGCGCCGAGACGCTGAAGGAGGGAGGGGGGAGGGGGGCAGCACTGCCATTGAGACGCACCAGCGTCTCTGTGGGACGCGCTAAATGTCGGTGAAGGACGCACTCATTGTCCTTGACGGACGCAGGTGGCGCTTGTGCTAAGGGCGCCAGCACATTGATAACACTGCGAAGCATCGGCATCGGCCGCGTAGTGTTGGCTTCTCCGCAGTGCTTTTGAACCACCTATGACCACGTGATGGCGCGGGACAATCGTGTTCCTCGAATCATCAAAAACTGGGTTACTGGTTCCCGGAAAACAGTGGTGCAACTCTGCTACATAAAGGTAACATATACCGTAGAGTTTCCTAATATACACGAGCGGGAACTTTGGCGCTAGTGTCTAAGGAAGCTGCAATGCACGGCGCCTCAGCGAGCATGGGAATGATGATGGGTAGTACACAGATTTGTCTAATCTTCGCACTTCTGGCCTGCTTCTGGTTCCGTGTGTGTTCGAGTGGCTTGGAGCTGTGTTCTCACGAAACAAAAATTGACAAATGTTCAGTGGTTACGCTTCACCCCCTTATTGTTTTAGGCTTACCATGTTCAATCGGGTTCCAAAGTTCAAAAAGGGTTTGTTCTTTCCTTCGAAACAAAACCGTAACCAGCAGTAAGCGAAGCCACAAGTATGATTCGCCGCCCGCAAGTATGAAGATTAGAAAAATGTGTGTACTACCCATCATTCCCATGGAAGTTGTACGATTGCAACGCCAGAGTCCCGTCTAGTTAATTTTAGAAAACACTATGACATATACAGTAACTATATACAAGCGCGGTTCGCAGCCCCGCCATCGGTCGCACGCCAGGCCAATTATGAGATGTTATTTTCAACGTTAGTAGTTTGGTCGCAGCTTCTTTTTTTCCCCCTCATGTCGGTGAAAAGTGAAGCTCACTTGCCTTCTTTTCACACTCTTATTTGATTGAACAAATCATTTTGAATTAAAGATATTTCGTTACCTGTGTGACTTTTGACTATCATTTTGTCGTAGATGCCAAAAATTGAACAGTGATGAGAGTATTTTTTTAAAACTAAGAGACGTGCCTAGCGCGACCGCGAGTGTTATGAACGATAAGATGTGGCGTCGAGATTTCATTAGGTGTTTCGCTGATCAGTGTGTCCTCTCGATAGATTTGATTCATTTCGTTCCAGAGATAGTGCGTCACACATGTTCACCGAGGGGTGAACAGCGGGACGGCGCAGTGCTCTCCCATAGTTGAGTACGAAGTACTCGAAATCGTTAAACATTTTCTCCAAACCCATTTCGTTCCTTTTCATGAATCGTTCTTACCCCTGAGCATGATTTTCTTTATGCACGTTTGAATTTCTGTTTACAGGTACAAACTATTCCTGTTGTGCATTTGAATGCATATTAAGATTTGTTAGCATGTCGTGAGAACAAACAATGTAAGACATAAATGTCTTTTGTGTGTGTATGATTTTTTTCAGAAATAAAATTCTCCTAAACAGGTTCACAGCTAACGTTACCTATTGTTTGAAAAGAGTATGTCTGCTCCTCATAGAACGCCTTTATGCTCTCCTAAAGTGGAGTATTTAGTACTCTAAATCGTTACACCCACTTTTTCTAAACACACACACACAGGTTCGTAGTTTTCCTAAGGGACGGCTTCAAGCTCTCCCATAGTTGAGTACTAAGTACTCTACATCGTTAAAACTTTTCCTAAACACAAGATGGTTTTAAACCCTCTCATAGTAGAGTACTTAGTACTCTAAATCGTCACCCACTTTACCTAAACACACATCGACATACATATACTATATACATAACATTTTAGCGGGACGGCTCAGTGCTCTCCCAGAGTTGAGTACGAAGTACTCGAAATCGTTATACATTTTTCTCTAAACAGATCGGTGGATGAAACCACATGTCATGAAGGGGTTGGGTTTTTAAATAGTGAAAGGGTTTATACAACTGGTTTCTTCTGTCACAGCGCTACTTTTTCGCTCAGTGCTGACAACTCTAGAGAAATTTCCCTAGATATATGGTATCGTGGTTGTAATTAGTGGAAAAGTGAAATTTGTTATTATCTAGAGAATTATTTCGTTTCTACGTAAAGCAAGCAGGTCGATGGAGCGACCTCCCGCTCACAACCTTCTTTTTGTTCTTTCCTCCACTTTTCCCTTTTACACCCCCTCCCCAAACGCGCTGTGCCACGCCCAGTAACGGTTCCGAGGGGTGCGAGGGGGTGACAGGGCCGGTCTTAGCATCCAACGCTGTGTCAGCGCTCTCCTCTCCCCCACTTCATTGCGGTTCATTCTGTGCCGTTCTTGTTCGACGTCAATTGCCTGACTCCTGGTTCGAACCGAAGAAAAAAAAAGTACTCTCTCGCGAGCCTACCAAGCATAGGTTTTCCTTTGCACCAACCTCCCATTTTCTCTCCTTTCGAACGCGGCGCTATTTCTTTAGTTTGTTGTTGTTTTTCTGTTGTTTTCCCTTTTTAGCGGACGCTGTCACGTTGCTAGTCAGCTGCCTTATGGAGCTATGTGGCTCTGCTTTTGTGAAAAGCACGGCCAAAGCAGTAGGCTGCATGTAGGCGGTTATTTGCACAGCTGAAAAACAAAAGTTGAAAAAAGAAATGATTGGTGGAGGCCTACAACGATATATTTGAAAAACGTATATGACAGTCAACATTTCTAATAAACATACCTTTTCGCAACCATTCAACAGGTTGCGAGGGATAAACTGCCAACTGGCGTAATATGCTTCATGGCAAAACTGTTTTTCGTCACAAAATTCTGAATCAGATATCATGACGAAGCTTGAGAGTACGGTTTTGATTGATTGATTGATTGATTGATTGATTGATTGATATGCAGGGTTTAACGTCCCAAAACCATCATTTAATTATGAGAGACGCCGTAGTGAAGGGCTCCGGAAATTTCGACCACCTGGGGTACTTTAACGTGCACCCAAATATAAGCACACGGGCCTACAACATTTCCGCCTCCATCGTAAATGCAGCCGCCGCAGCCGGGATTCGATCCCGCCACCTGCGGGTCAGTAGCCGAATACCTTAGCCACTAGATCACCGCGGCGGGGCAGATAGTACGTTTTTCAATAAATTGTTGATAAGTTATGTAGGCGTGCATCACTTCATGTTTATTATGAAAACCACCAAGCTAGCATTTTCTGTAGAATAGTTCAAAAGTGCTAAATGAATGTAACAGAAAACGAAATATCGTTTAAATGTAGAAGTTATGAGTTACACGTGTGTATACATATTTCAGCTATTCTTTCTGGCGTTCAGCCTGGCAAAGTGCTTTTTTTCGCCACAATTGAAGCAAGAGTTAAGGGAGAACAGAAATGCAGAGAACGCTAGTTACAAAGCTTATTCGCAGGAGCAGATGCACCGACCTTGGTTTAAAGTGATACATAATGACTGCGCTACGATTGAAAAATCCGGTTGAAACTATCCAATAGTGGTTAACAGTTAAATATGTCGTATATGTCTATTGCACGTTTTCTTCGTCAAATTTCTTCTTGAACACTTTACTATAAGCTACTTATGCGTCAGAGCTATAAAAGTAACCCTGCGTTCTAACTTCAGCCCATAAATATTGCTTTTCGTTGCTTCCGTGTTTGCGTTGCACACACAAGAGAAATCGCTTTCGTGTTTCGCACTGAGCAGCTAGCAGGGTTGTTAAATACTATTTTTATAATTTATGCGCTTTTCGACCTACACGCAGTTCCTTGCAATATATGTACTGGTTTTTGAAATGTTGTATGTTTGTGTGTAGATGTGCACGGAATGCTTGCTTCTTTCTTGGTGATTTGTGTAAAATACTGGGTAACTACATGTAGTTCTCCCCCCCTCCTTGTCTCCTATGTGATGATCACTTTACCATTGTGATTCCAGGAAATAAAGTATTGTTTAAAACCCTGAAATTTGTACTGCGACATTTTTTTCACCTTCAGCATGGTGATTTCAGTAAATACCTTAAATCGACTGCATCATTTTATCACAAAAGTTAACTTTCAAATAGTTTTTCACAGCCCAAGCACATTAGTCCTCAAGAAAAACAAATCTTCGGAAAATTATAGGGAAATCTAGGAAATTATTTTACTCCAGAGAGGAAAAAAGTGCCTCCGCAGGTTGGCAACACTGCATAGGAAAGAATTTCCCGCGCGAACGCTTGGATAATACTTTCTGGGTACTCACCTTCGGCATATGATGCCTAATGTGTACCTTAGCAGGGGGCCACCTTTCTTCGTTTTATGCAACCACTGTTGCATTTTTACGCCATGTCCAGGAGCCCTCCACTACGGCGTCTCTCATATTCGTACCGTGGTTTCGGGAACGTCAAACCTCACATATAAATCAGTTACTCTAAATCATAAAATACTTTATTTAAACACTTTCCGGAATACTGATTCAACACACTGTCATCTGGTTCTCCACCCATCTCGGCCAGGTGCCGGGTGCCCTATCCAACCTAAACGAGATCACCCATGATGCAGTGCGCGCACTTACCGACCGCACCACCACAGGGCAACACCATCTCGCTGAGTTAGAGAGCAATGCACCCATTCCCATTACGTACAATGACATAACAAATCACTTTTGCCTTGAACACCGCATTTTTCCACCCCCGCACCCGAAATAACAAACCTGAGGCGCTAACCGTACGCCTATTATAGACACACACGTACCAAAACCTTGCCAAGCTTGACGTTTACTATCCTGATGCATACCCCAGCGACACATGCCCATCATGTGGACACATGGCGGCACTTGAACACATATGCTCTGGGAGTGTACAAAAACTCCTTCCGACTCTACCTTAAACAAATGGGAGAGGTCTCTCAGGAGCTCACTTATCGCTGACCTGCAATGAGCCGTCCAGCAGGCCCACGAAGCGGCCGCCAGGTACTCCCTGTCGGCCCTATACGTGGAAGACGCCCGATACGTGCTAAGCGCGTCCTGTAGGACTGAACTAAAGTTTTTTTTTTAAGTGTGAATACATTTTATAAGCGACCCCAAACCATCCACTGCCGTCGGCGGCGTCCCCAGTCTTCGCTCTATCTTTAAAAGAAAGAGGACTTGGCGGGCCGCAGCGCGATGCTCTACCGAATAAGCCACGGACGCGACGCTGATATCGGTGTCAGTAACGCGCCTTATACCCCTCCCCCTTCGCTCCCTCCTCCGCTCTCCTCGCTCGCTGCAGCTGCGCACGCACCCCTCTCTCTCGCGCGCCCGCCTTCTCTCTCAGTCTCCCGTCGAGAGCGGGTCGTGCGATGGACGTCCCGGAGGCAACGCTACCATCAACAACGAATGCAGTACAACCGAATGCCAGCACTGCACCTGTCGTTGGAGGTGACGGTACCACGGTGGTTTCGCCGACGTTGGAAGACAAGGCGGCGCTACGAAGGGCTCGTGAGACCGAACGTAAGCGGGCGAAGCGTGCAGCGGATGCCGAACTGCGTGCTCGCGAGGCCGAGTGCAAGCGGGCGAAGCGTGCAGCGGATGCCGAACTGCGCGCTCGCGAGGCCGAGGACAAGCGGGCGAAGCGTGCAGAGGATGCCGAACTTCGCGCTCGCGAGGCCGAGGACAAGCGGGCGAAGCGTTCAGCGGATGGTGAACTGCGTGCTCGCGAGGCTGAGATGAGGCGTCAGCGTCGAGCCGCGAACGCGGCCCAAGAAGCGGAACGACTTCGCAAGCGTCAGGCGGAGAAGGGCGATGAATGCCGGCGTCAAGACGCCGCTCGCAATCGTCAACGGCGAGTGGACGTTCCCGAAGCCGTTCCAGCCAGTGAACGTGCCACGCGGGAGAGGGTGCGAGCCCTGGACTCTGCTCGTCCGGACGCGTTGTGAAGTGTAAATAAATAATACTTCGTATATAATGTATCTGTGTACAAATGCTTCATGACAAACAACACAAATAATAATTCATTATTTACACTTTAATCATCATCATCAGTAATTAAACTCCCAAGCATTTCCCCGAGGGTGAACATGGTTAAGTGCGAATGCACGGGGTGATGCTATGAGGGGGAGTAAAGTTAAAATCCGTTGGCATTCGCCAGTGAGTTTACGTAAACTCCCCCGTGTGATCAAATTGCGATTCCCAGGAACACCATAGAGGCACCATAGTGTGAATAATAAATAAAATAGTGCGAATTAATGAATACCCCTCATAGCATCACCCCGTGCATTCGCACTTAACCATGTTCACCCTCGGGGAAATGCTTGGGAATTTTTTCTCATTCCTTTCCAGTTTTTACTCAGAACATTGTGTAATGTTTTTCAACACATTAGCAAATTTTATCATGAGTCATTAACCTTTCTGAAAATATCAGCGCATAGTTCTCTAATAAAAGTATTGTCAGAGTCTGTGAATCTCAAAACCACAATATGATAATGAGAAGCGCCGTAGACGAGGGCTCCGGAAATTTCGACCGTCTTTTGTTCCCAAACGTGCACCGACGTAGCCCAATATTTGGCCCCTGTTATTTTGCCTCCACCGAAATGCGACTATATATCTCGGCCGACATCAAACTCGCGACCTTCGGTTCCGCAGCTGAAAACCTTAGGCAGTGATCCGCCGGGGTGGACACAAAAGCTTTATTTGTAAGACAACGAAAATTATTTATATAGGCTGATTGCCTATGACGTAACACAAAGGCAGTGAGTTCCATTTGACTGGCGTTGACACTGGGCTTCTTTTCAGTGTCGATGATACAGCGCTGCAAGTTTCACCATGCATCAACAACAAGCCCAATGTTGCATTTTTTTAAATAAGGAATTATTCCCGCTAACCTTTGCGAAATATATTTAAGCCCCGCTTTGTGTAAGCCCCCGCGGCAGTCTATAAAAGTTGTGCTGGGCTGCTGACCGGTAGGTCGCGGGTTCGATTCTAGCCATGGCGGTCATGTTTTCATTGGAAGCCGAAACGCTAGCTGCCCACGTACGTATAGTAATGTTCACGTTAATGATCCATGGGCGAACCAAATTTGTGGGGCCCTCCACTATGACGTTCCTTCTAATCACGTTATGATTTTGTCGCGTAGAGCCTGGATAGTTATCGTTAATTGTCGCCTGTTTGCAATGTTACTTGTGGGGGCTGGGTTAAGTGTAACTATAAAACTGAAACGCAACCGACGTGAGAATGCAGTTTTTCAGTGCCCCCGATAGAAGCGAGTGCTTCGATGGCACATGCGTACGGGTGGCTGCTGAGAGCGGGTTAATAAATCTGAATGTGAATCATTAGGCGTGCACCAAAGAGCAGCTTCCATCCTATGCGGCTTGTAGTGCAGTAATCCAAAGCATATAATCTTACTTTTTTGTGTTACATGGTGGTATCTCTGTAGTGCGTGGAAATATTGAGTGATAGCACAAAAAAAGACCTTTGATTGTTTTTCATTTTGCATTTTATTTTATTTACCATCAATGCCATAAGGACTTTTGGAGGGGAGTGGTTAAAAGTGGACAAGGACTAACTACAGCCTCAGATTACGTTATTCAAGAAACAATAAACTCATCAATAACCAGTGTTCAATGCGCACGGACAATGAACTCTTTACAATAGGAAGATAATAAATAATATTACATAACATAGTACATTGTACACGTTCTAGTTACACATTAATAAGTAAAGTTTGTCGAAAAAGATGGTTATGAGCAAGAGTTTTTTTTTCTTGATTTGTACCAATCAAGTGGAAAGGGGTAGCCGTCGCCAAGTAACGGTCAATTCTTGTCACCAAGTAACGGTGACAAAAACTCCTTCGTCTATTTTCTATTTCAATAAAAAAAAGTTAATATGCCTTCGAAAAGGTGGCTCCATTCTACTAATATAGGAGGTATGAATGATCGGAAAAAACAGCGGGAGTTTCCTCATGTGGTGCCAGCCTTATGATGGTTGTGAATATTATGGTATATTTACTGAGTATTGAGAATTAGTTTGCCGCGATCTGTAGAATCATTGAGTAGCTTACGAAATGTGGTCAAAAGGGATATTTTACATCGCAATGCAAGAGAAGGAAGGCCTAGGCTGGACTTCATGGAAGTTGTACATTGAAGTGACGTATAAGGCTCTCGCGTATATGTATGTTTAAAAAAAACGCGCTGTGTTTTGGAAAGTTGAGCGATGAACGATTCTGCCAGAAGAAGTTGACGCATCTGAGTAGTTTCACCCTTTTCGAGGACATTACGTATGTGTCACACGCTACTTCACGCGCGCACAAAGCTGATGTCTTAGTATCGAATTTTTAAGCGAACGCTTCTGCGATGTACTTTCTTTTCAGTTTATTTTCTTAGGGCAATCAATTTCAATGCGAGAATGTTACTTGGCCTATTGTGCAACTCTGCTACCATCATAAAGCCACGGAAAAAAAGTTTGCACGCGAATTACGCCATCTTTGAGACTGTGTACACGGTTGTTCGAAAATGAAACGTTTACGCTGAAAATTGAACGAAGATCGGATGACTTTATGAGCACATGAACGCCATCTTAGACAGGCTCTCCGAATCTTATGGTGGTGCCCACTAGAGTACTGTAGGTTGATCAAACTTAACTCTGCTGCGACAGCATCAGAACACAGAAGATATCACGTGATCAAACTCAAAAAGCAGGAGATTTCCAACTACCGAATGGTTCCCAGCAAAACCGACATATAGTAATCTTTGCTTGAAATCTAGACGGATTGTGGCATGTTTTATCGACTTCATTGTTTTCATACTTTGAACTTTCGCAGAATCTGCCAGCGTTCAACAGCGTTAGAATATATGACCCCATAACGATTCGCGTTCGAACTTCCGCACGCGTGAAAGCACAGAGCGAATAACTCGTTCCGAGCGGGAAATGGCCCGTAGGGTAGGCCATCGTATAGGACGAGTAGTTACAAGTGCGCGGGCGCAATTTCCTCTGGCCATGTGGCAGTTTCAATTCTTTGTGCCGAGTTCCACTTTATACTGGCTTCGGTCACAAAAAAAACGGCTTTTAATTAAAAGCCAGGCATACCGCAATGCGCACGTGCAGTTCTCTCTTAGATAAAACCTCCTATTACGATTTCTTTTCAACTCCGGCGACGCGATTCTCGCTGCTGATCACTTCCGAGTCGTGAAACAGCGGCGCAAATGGGCGACATTTCAAGTATCGATGAACGTGACAAGCTTCTTGAAAAGAAGGCTTCGCCTCCACAGCTCCGAAAAGATTGCTTCCTGACTTGCTTACCCTTTTCACTATTAAAGCTGCCCGATATATATACGTGAGGGATTCGACGAGCAGTCGGCAGTTGAAGAGGGAAATGACCGATTAATCTTTGGAATGAAAATGGTGAAGTCAAGTCGAAAAGTCTATTCTATCGAATAGTTATATTGGACTGAAAAGAGGTGCGTCGGTGCACAGGACCCGAGCGACTTCAACGAGCCGTGGCTATCTCGACTGAGGAGACAACTCACATCTCATCTTAAGTCGAAGAAACATGGTGAACTACTGTAGTTTGTATCGTGCTCTGTTCGACTGTTTAACGCAAAATAGCTGTATCTGGTATCATACGGGACACTGTGACGCCTAGCAGGGTCTGAGAGTTGCGGCATATGTGCGGGCATCTCGGAGGTCACAGACTGCCGCATTTCGTGTGGGCACAGTCAAAGAAAGAACAATTTAGAAGTTACTCCTAATTACCAATTTTACCCCACGCTACATTCACACGGCGTAGGTTTAAGGTGAAAGCCTTATATGCCTTATCAGGCGTAAAAATTTGTAACACAAATTTACCCAAATCACGTCACAGTATGGTAACCATGACCTCAACAATGTGTCACTTAACATCACGTCACATGACATTATCCTTCCGACCTTCTCATTTGGTTAAAGGGGATCCAATCATGGATACGAAGGCAGTACATAACCACGTTAGGTCCTGAAACCATTGGAGAGGGGGGGGGGCAAGAAATAATAAAATCGACTGAGTGCAAAAAGAAGATGGCTTGCACTTTAAAGTTGACTTTGGCAAATTCATGAGGGACCATGTGGATTTCGGTTGCTCTTGTCAACAAAAAGCTAAGAAAATCTTTGTGCGGAACAGCTATCGTGTATGCTTAAACAAAGTTATGCATTACAAAATGACAGAAAAATTCAATGGAATAAAAAGAATTCATTGCTTCTTACGTGTTATGCGCAAGTCCTCTTAATAACATCGTCAAGTATTGGAAGTACAGTCTTCGATTTTATAGTACGTTAGATGTACGATAACATCTTGAACACAAATGAGGCAGTTGTCCTGAATGTGGTCGAGAGTTTACCTCGTCGACGCTGTTCTCCACGTTTCGATCAATTGTTATGATTTCGTACTCACAAGTACGAAAGCGACGGTGGTCGTAGTGCAGCCATAACACGTTTGGTAAAAAATATAAGAAAGTTGATGTTTCCTCGATCTTTTTCTCACCTGTTTTATTCACATGCATTAAAAGGACAATGGAGCACGAATGAGGCATCGGCTACTAATTAGAGCTTAGAGGTGTCTAACTAGGGCTTCCAGAGTCCAGATTTCTAAACGTAACAAGTCCTTAACGCATACAATATGCAGGTTAGCACAAGGGTTAAGACATACCTTAAAAGGTATAGAAGACATCGCAAAAAAGTTATAAAAGACATATCATAACATGAAAGGAGGCTGGATGGTCGACCCTTTACTCTGGAGAAGATCTTGGGAGTGTGGCCCTCACGTACTTCAACCCAGAAAGCCACACCAGCCCTTCTACAGTTCTTGAGGGCAACGACACTGTGCAACCGCCTGTTAAACCTGAAGTGTGTGTGTGGTGTGCGTGTTATGTTCAATTTGCATCTCCTCCTCTCTCTATCTTTCTCCCTCATTTCTCACTCCCCGTGTAGGGTAGCAAAGTGGAGTTAGTATGGTTAACTTCCCTACCATTCTGACATTTTTTTCTTCTCTCTCTGAAACCAACATATGCAACAATAACTGTTCCAGCACGATTCGTTGGTAAATAAATTTTAAAGTAACTCTTACATACAATAACCAAAAAATATTCAACAGTCACATCATTATATATTGTAGCATAAAAAAGCTTAACTGTACAAGTAAGGACCAAGAATGCCAATGTCTCTAAAACCTTTTTTTTCGCTGCATAACGTCCTTTGGGCAGTTAGGGCAGCTTAAGAGGCATTGTCATTCAAAGCACGAGCTGCCGAATCGCGGGGCCGTTACGTGGAAACACCAGTGAGGCTTCACAAGCAGAACGCTACCCACTCAACTTCTGAAGGCTGAAAGTTGGCGCAGAAGTCTGTTCCAGGGCAAAGTTCTGGCTGTGCAGGGCGAGAAAGACAGGAGAAGGGAAAGGAAGAGCGTATGAATTGCTTTTCTTTCTTAGCAACTGCCTACATGGCAACGCTTTGGGATACCACACCTTCGGCACTTCTCGTCAGCTTGCGTGGAAATACCGCATTTTTCTGACTAAAGTTAGCGGGCTCTGTAGATAGCTGTGCGTAGTGCTTTTTGGCACTGTGTAATGTATACCATAGTTAGGTTTGCGGACACTGTTTTTCTGTATGAAGGTTCAAGCATTTGTCAAGAAATATAGTGAACACCACCTAAACCACCTGCTTCATCTTTGATTTGAATATCAGTGGTACCCAACTCATGTTCTCTGCTAGAAGTATTCAGTCGCTTACTGCGCGCGTGTGTTTGCGTTTGTGTGTGTGTTTGTGTGTTTGTGTGTGTTTGTATGTGCGTGTGTTTTTGTGCGTGTGTTTTTGTGCTCATGTGTGTGCGTGTGCGTGTGCGTGCGTGTGTGTGTGTGTGTGTGTGTGTGTGTGTGTGTGTGTGTGTGTGTGTGTGTGTGTGTGTGTGTGTGTGTGTGTGTGTGTGTGTGTGTGTGTGTGTGTGTGGCGCGCACCTCCTCCACACACCCACTCGATTTAGTTAGACTGCAAATGTAACAAACGGTACGTTGTGGTAACGTCGAAATACAAAAAAACATGCACATCAACTGGCATCCTCAAGCAGTTTGTGTGTTCAGTATACCCCAAGAAGTCAAGTGGATTTGAGTCATATTTCGTTTAGTAAGGCGCTGGGGTTTGAGCTATTTCTGCGCAAAAAAGGGCATGTGTGTCAGATGTTCAAACAATTGGTATCTCGGTTCTTGTTATGCATTGGATTCTCTGGGAGATGGCGTTCATCAGATGAAGAACTCATATTAAGAGTGTAGTGCATATGGATTGAATATTAACACCGACCATTCATATTGTCGGTCTGTTTAACGCCCAAAAATGACGTTGTGATCATGAGGAGCCTCGTAGTGAAGGGCTCCTAGAATTCGGACCACCAGGGGCTCTTGAACGCGCTACTAAATACAGATACACGGGCCCCAACCATTACGGCTCCATCGAAAGGTGACCACCACGGCAGCGATTCAATCCTGCGATCTTGGCTTCAGCGGTTCAGCACCAGAACCGCTGTACCACCACATCGGCTGCCGGGCACACGTGTTGTAGCCGGTGAACTACGATACTCGTACGCTGTATACTTTTAACAAGGAAATGTCGCGTCCGTGATGTTGACTGCCGAACGGCGCAGACTAACCGTGGTATGTAGTTTGTTTTCCCGGACGTGTACTATTGAGGGCATAAGCACTCTAGCATCCTGGATCAGAGCCCTGCGAGTGGCACTAACGATCACGATGTGAAAAGTTGTGGAAGAGGATGTCACACACGGCACGGCTGCCGACAATCAGAAGCGAAGTGTGCAGAGGGGCCGTTAATCTCTTGGGAAAGCGCAAAACCATTCAGTGGCCTAGTCGGTTGTGAGCTTCGCCTGAAATAAAACGCGCGGAGTAAGCGGGCGTACAATCATTAGCGCGAGCTGCTGACAAAAACCGTGAAAGCCTAATATGGCGGATGTCGTAGTGGCTTCAACAGCGCTTTCCCAAGTTTCTCCCCTTTCTTTCGTTCTACATCACGGCTTCTTCCAGTTTTTATTTCTCTCTCTGCAACTGTCTTTTGTACAGTCTATTTGTGGCGTTAATCTTTCTCAAATGACAGGCGTTATGATCCGCTGACTGCCTCTCAAAACCTATGAAATTTTCTGGGAATCTTTCTCTACATCGTGACGTATCGAGCATGTTATTCAGTGGTTCTAACTTCGCCAATTTCATTTTTTTTACAATTACGAAATAAATACTATACCATAGTTGAAAAGCTTCAACTTAACTTCCTTTTCTCCTCCTTCAAACTCTCGCACACTCTGATAGTTTTATTCCTCTTTCCTAGTTACCACGGTAGAGCAGCCAGCCGGAAGCTTGCTTGTTCGCTTGAACCTATCTTTTCGCACGTACGCACTACGGAAGATCAGCCATTGAACTGGCGGGTAACATAATCGCGCAAAAGGGGTTTAAAATTTTGATGATGGAAAAACAATTATCCAACCGTATAGGGAGTATAAAATTGGACAATTACAAGTTTACATACGAATAAAATAGAAACACGATCATTATTTCCAATGAATAAATAAACCAGAATTCCAAAAACAAGAACTTTATTAGGCAAAACTTAACAAGTAAACTTTCTTGTGTATTTAGGAAACTCGTAAACTGCTATACAGACAATCCTGTTACTGCTGCCCAATGAAGAAGCCCCAGGGGAAAGAATATATAATCAGAAATAACAGTAATGCTTCATTTTCTAAATATATTTTCAATATGTTCTTCCCTATGACTTGTGAAACGATGACAATTGAGTATGCTTTTCTCTTTAATCTTCCTGCCGTCAGTCTTCAGGTTTCTTCCCTTTCTTTCTTCTTTGTTGATTTTATTAGGTTATTTCTAACACAAATAACTCTCCCTTAATTCGTTCTTCTTTCTTCGTTCATTAACGCAGTGGTTTGTACAAAAATTACTAACAGATAAATTGTGGCAAGTTAGTAGAAAATAACTGGATGTACGAACACCACAACCTAGAAGTAGCTTCTTTCTATCCTTGTTTCTTCGCTTCTGTAGTTACCCGGACACTACTTCCAGGTTGCTCTGTTCGTACATTAAGGTATGACAAACAGAAGAAAGAGACAGGTATAACATAGTGCGGTAAATTAGAAACACTTCCTACCGTGTTCCTTACCGCCAAACCTTTTCGCAAAAATTTATTATCAAAGGGGAGCAAAATAAAACAAACCAATGAACCTCTATTGCGCCATTCGTTATGAAAATTCTGCATAAGAAAATTGATGGCAAATATTAGCTTGTAGGACTACGTCGCATGCTGACAATAATGAACCGCTAAACATGCTTGTTAATATCTGTGATCGAGTAAACAGCGACCCACATTTTTCTATCGCTGTGCATCCGTAACAACACAAACGGAATGTCTCCCCTTTAAATTTGAGCGACATGTGCGCTACACATTATAACTATTCTTTCTTCGTTCTCCTCTGTACTTACTCTTTCCTTCCCAATGTGCACCTCATTACACCTGCCACTTTTTCGCGTTCCATAATTTGAAGCCATATTTCACTTTTCACAGGCGCTAGGTAGGACTGGTAATAAAACCCGATATAGGTCTCGCTTAAGGAACTGATGCTACATCATTTCATTACCGCTGTTGTAAGAAAAGAGATTGTGAGTACTTTGAAAAGAACCGAAGGTCAACCATCAGACTTTCCGTTTTTTACCCGTTTCAACAGTCCATATGGTAGCGCTTTCCTGCGGCGTCTGCTGACGTCTCCTTTGTGCAAACACTCGACGCAAAAAATGCGACAAAATAAATAAACGAAATCGGAGCAGACGTTACGGCCTTGGCGGGTGCATATTTGTCTTGAGAGCTGTTTTCATGTACCGTTTACAGTAAGTATTCGGTGTCGCTAGAGCAGTAGTTCGTTCATCTTGGTTTCATCGTTACTACGTGCGTGTTAGGCAGGAGCTGGTTCCTTCAAATCGGATACGAAAGTTGACCAAAAGCGGAAGTGCTTGCTTAGCACAGACTATGAAAACATTCACAAACTTTTTAATAGCCCCGTTACGTACCGTTAGCTGTGCAGACTAGAATGTCTCCGCCTTTCTTGATACACAAGCACAGCTCGTATTCGCGTGAGATGGGAAGTTTGGATAAATTTTCTTGTGTTTTGTTCGACGATTTAGAGTACTCTTTTATGGGTGAGCAACTAGCTGTTTCGGTTTCTGGAAGCTAGGAGATAGTGAGAAAACGTGATTTTAAAATAATATTTAGTGATTCAGTGTGCGTGGTACTTTACTATGGGACTCTATTACGGAACACACACTGTGTTTCAAGAAGTTTTTAACGACTTCGAGTACTTCGTCCTCAGCTACAGAAGTGCGGTGAGCCGTCCTTATGTAACATCAATCTCCTGTGAATATCAAAAATTCTGCTTTAAAAATTTATTCACATGAACAGTGAACATCAAATACAATCTATCAGGACATCCCGACAGAACACAACATCCACAGACACACAAAAAACTGTAACAAAAGGATATGTTTACATATGTACACGGAACACATCATCCATAGACCTACCGAAAAATGTTACAAAAACATTTGTTTGCATATGTGCATTACAGGGTAAACAAAGAACACATAAATGAAAAGTAAATATGTATATTTCAGGTGTCTACATGATATTTACAAGGTATTTGTGCCAGCACTAAACAAACATTAACCGACCAAAACCAGGCAGGCCTGAACACAAGCTTTACACGTCTCTCGCCGACGAAAACAAAAGGGCAGGACCAGTGTTGAGGAATTCCTCCTCACCGAGGAAGAAGTGTTCCTCCGACAAAACAGGTGGTAGTTCTTTGTTCAGTCACTCCAAAATAAGGAAGAGAGCGCGATGGCGACGACCTGCTACAACCGCCTCACAGCGATTGCGCCAAAGAGAGTAGGCACCAGCAAAAATGAGAAGGCAGGCGAAGTTGCCTCGAGAACAACGCCAAGACCAAACAAGGCGATTTACTCCGTGGCCGCAAAATCCAGCATGCACGGCCCTCCAAAAACACGGGCAACGACGCATTGTCTCAAAACATGCCAATTTGTTTCCTGTAGGAAGCAGTTCGGGCATGGTGCTGACTGGACCATTCTCCACCTTTCGAGCTGATCAAGGGTAGGAAGAACACCCCCACCCCAGCAGTCACATGAAGTTCCGGAGGTGGCCAGGCAGAAGTGATTACTCAGCATGCTCCAAGACACATAAATACAGCGGGTGCGGCGTGCCTGAGAAACTGACGGGATCAACAAAGCGGCTGTTGTGTCAACGATAGGCTTGTCGAACACATTGCCTCCAGGACAATTTGACTGAATATGACAAAAAAACGCGACAGCTGTTCCATAAAACGAAGGAAGTGTTACTGATCGTGGGCCCCAATTAAGGTGCACATTATGCATTAAATAGCGAAGGTGAGTGCCTAGAAAATATTATGTCAGAGTTTGCGCGGGGGATTCCTTTCTTTGTACGAAGCGCCGCAAGAAGTGCAGGGCCAGTAGCCGGCAAGGTATTGGCACCTAAGGGAAAGCAAAGCCTCCCTGGGAACGCTGCTCTCCTAACGCCGCACTAGAAACCAACTCAGTGCCACCGGACCAAAAAAAAACACAAGGCAGACTGTAATTATCTCACGATGCGTCAAGGCGGCTGCTTCACGTGAGAAAAGAACCAAATGCAACCACAGAACACAGTCGGCGCAAGGTTCTTAGAAAAAGTAGTTAACGGTTTTGAGTACACTGTAAACCAAATTACACCCATATAGGTGTTTTAGAGTGTCTATAACTCACACCCCTACACCCCACGAAATGGGTGTAGCAAGCAGGAATACACTTATTTTCGTGGGCGGATTTCCAAATTTACACCCTATGGCACAAAACTTTTTTAGAGTGTAAAGAGGGGGTAGAAGTAGGGTTCTTGCCCCTACTTCCCCGCCCCCAGCGCTGGGTAGCAAACCAGATGCCAATGTCTAGTTAACCTCCCGGTCTTTCCTTTCTTACCCTCTCTCTCTCTAGGGTGTAAAAGCAAATGTACACCCAAGTGGCCTTAAGAGGTGAGGGTGTAAAAGCGAATGTACACCCAAGTAATCTAAGGGCGTAAGGGTGTAACATTGCTACGACACCTTAACACCCTTAAAAAACAAACGTAGTGTAGAGGTGTAATTCGCCCAAATAGCAAAAAGGATGTGGGGGTGTTCATGCTGAATAATGCCCCAACACCCATGCGAAAAATACCATAATTCGAGTGTTACCCCTTTCCAGTAGACCCCTGTGGAAGCACGTGAAAGCTTACCCTTTACCATTCATGTGCAGATGTCCTATTGTAGTGGCTCCTGCCACAGTGTGGTAATCCTGGCCCTAGCACAGCTTTTATGGTGCATGTATGAAGCACGGCATATAAGGCTCTCACATATAACATGTATTCCTAGCTGAATGCGAAAGCATTACTCGAAATGAGCTGTCACACATAACACAACGTTCACAAAGTCATGTCATAGTGCAAAATGAAATCAAGCTTTATTTATCAGACATCAGACACAGAGCACATACAGGCTTCACAGACAAATTGTACCTTAATCAAAAGCCTTTTTCAATTGTGCAGGGCAGAATGCCATTTGCTACAAAAGAAGACCAGAAATCAGACGTCAATGGTACGGCATTGAGCGCTAACGACCATTGCATGCATATCAAAGTACAACAGAAGAGCCTTTATTTGCACTTGAAATTGCAGAACTAATTTTAACACGCTTCAATGCAGCACAAAAGCACAGTGCAGTGAAGCATACAAACAGCAAGAAGAGTAGTGTAATGCAGCATGCCTTATTTCTCCAATATACTGAAATAATATATCAATGCACACTACAATTGCCACATTGATACGCCACAGTTTGCATGTGTAATGGCATGCCTTATGCATATTATGCAAGGCTAGTGGTATTCTAATGAATGTAATGACAAAACAGTCTTAAAATGGCATTTTCATTTCACAATAACCCTTGTGTGTTCAGACATTCAGAATACTGGAGAAACAATATTACAGGAGTGAAAACAATAGGCAAAATTATAATAGCTTAACAGTGTCACTAGATACTCACCATGCAGAATAATTGATTTAAAGGGGTAAAATATCAAGCGCATCACATATTATGTCCCCCTGAAACAATGCAACATCAAAGAACATAAAATGGACACACAAAACCAGGGTGAAAGAGTAACCACTTACAGCTACCAGAGGTGGAGCAGCCAAGCTATCATCTGGAGCAATATTTTGGAGCATCATATCTTGCTTTTCTAGGGAGGAAATTTAAGTTTGAAAGAGGTTTCCGGAAAAAAACAAATGCAGCATTTTGGAGCCTGAAATTCCAAATTTACAGCACTGATTGATATCTGCAGTTTAACGTCCCAAAACCACCATATGGTTATGAGAAACGTCGTAGTGGAGGGCTCCGGAGATTTTGACCACCTGGGATTCTTTAACGTGCACCCAAATCTGAGCACACGGATCTACAGCGTTTCTGCCTCTATCGGAAGTGCAGCCACCACAGCCGTGATTCGATCCCGCGACGTGGGGGTCAGCAGCCGAGTACCATAGCCCCTAGACCACCGCGGTTGGGCTCCAAATTTACAGCAGTACAACAAATTAGACTGAATCACACAAGAGGAAAAAATATATGTAGAAATTATTTGACATCCGCTAATTCATTCAAAATACACGAGAGCGCAGCTATTTCAATAAAAGCACTCTTGAACTGTCCCACAGTGCAGATAATGCTAACCTCCCTATTTACGAACGCTCCTTGACTCGAATCTCGTCCTTAACTTGAACTAGCTGAGCACAGCGCCACCGCTTGTCTAAAAATGACGCTGTGTTTCTCGAGAATCGCTGCAGATTATCCCTGATATTGGGCGACTTGCTCTGCCTAGAGACTGTTCTGGAATCAATTTTCTCAAGTGAAGGTGAAGCATTTAGTGAAGGGACGTTCTAAAATACGGGGGTAAAACTCACTATAGCGTTTTCCGAGCTTGTCAAACCATTTGACAGGTGACCCAGAAATTCCAGATATTCGTGAAGGAGGAGCTCAAGGGGGTGGCGAAAAGAAAAAAGTGGCATACTATTTTCTTTATCGTCGCTTAAGGCTGCAAAAACCTCATAAATCACCCTGAAAGACGTCCAGCACTCATACTAGTACTCGTTATTTAATGACATCTGCATGGCAGAGTAATATAGGGAAAAAATATTTTGTGTCCTGTGACAGCGAGTATTAGTAGCCACTTCCAAATCATAAAGCACTTTTCCGCAGAGCGAAAGCGTACTCTGGCAAACTGGCAAAAGCGACTTGAAAAGCGTTATGGACGTCATAGAAAGAGGGGAGAACTTTCTTTTAAACCGTTCTGATCTTTTCTTTTGCTGTGAGGTTAGAATATAGTCAATTAAAAGTTATAATTACGGTTGGCGCATCTGTATTAGATTGATTGAGGATGACCCTGCCTCGATGGTTTAGTCGCCAAGGTACTCAGCTGCATTTTTCATGCAGGCGAAAACGCTGTAGGCCCATTTGCTTAGATTTGGGTGCAGAAGAACCCCAGGCGGCCGAAATTTCTGCGTCTCATAACTTGGTTTGAAGGTCATATTTATTTGGACCACTCGACAGTGCAAATCGCGTCTCAATATAGACGAAAATGACGATTTTGCAAAATTTGTAATTCTTCTCTCGTAATGTTTAGCAGCTTAAGAGGTCTCATAATACTATTTCCTCAAAATATACCTTTTGTGTAGTTAGTATTCATTACTCAGACATTCATAGAAAGTGCAGTATTACAATAGAAAAAAAGTCAAATATAACACATTTTGGCTATGTTCTTGAAGGCATGGTAGACAAAGAAATTGCTTAACAGTGCAAACGACAAGAAGGGAAAGAAGAGATGAGAACAGAGCCCTGAACAAATAACCAAAGTTTATTGCAAACCAACTGCAATATATAGAAAACAATCTGCACATTACCATGCACCATAAGCAGAATTGCACATACATGCACCGTACGGCCTACCTTATCAACAACCGTTCATATAAATGGACCCCGGATAACTAACTTCACAGCAGTTCAGAAAAATTGAGGGTACGCTATCACAGAAAGCACCAAGTTGTTGAATATAGAAGGCTTCACTAATCTCGTGCTCGCGCCGATTTTTACATCCCCCGTGATCAAACACTTGTCAAGAATTGGCTGACAACAAGGCTTATTACAATGGTCTGCCAAGTGGCTGGGAAGGAAACCTTTTAGAGAGTTAGCGTGCTCCCTCAGCCGATCATTCATACATCGCCCTGTTTGGCCAATGCCCACAAGTAAATAATATCTTGTAGAGAATCGCTAAAACACATTCAACATGGCACATAGCGTGTTCTTAGTGCATGCTTCTTTCTTAGGTTTTTTGCTGTTGACCCTGCGACATAGCCCAGCGAGCTTGTCGCGTGCGCAGAACGCAGCTCTTACACCTATTTTTCCAGCGCCCTTCTTTAGCCTATGGGAAACTTCGTGTACGTAGGGAATAACAGCCTTGCTAGAATGAGGCTTGTTGAGTTAGCTGTTGCTTAGTGTCTTATCAGGCAATCTTAGTGACGTTTCGAGAGTCTTGGCAATAGAAGTTACCAGGGGATTTAAGAACCCTGCTTGTGGAAGGCGGTGAACTTAGAGCGAGAAACTGCACTCTATCTGGCGCTGACAAGAGCCAGTTAGAATTGCCTTTAGGCAGGAAAAAGCGATGCTTCAATGGACTAGCTTAGAATGGGCGGACATAAAAAGAAGGCTTTTTCTTGAGCAAGGTTTGTACCGCCATTATACATGGTCAACCAAAAAAAGCATTTCCAAGTCTAAGACATCGTAACTTGTCGTCATGAATTAAACTGCGAATTTAATTACAATTGCTTCGTTTCATGCAGAACAACGTCAAATATCTCACCGGTGCAGATGTGCGCATTGACTCATGTTTACCACCGGTTCTTTGTGACCTTTTACTCGCGCGGTATGAAAGAAGTCTCATGGCTAACTTTGATCACACGAGTACAGTTCAAGTGTTGGGCTACGTTGAAGACTTTTTATTGTTTTTCCGCATCGATCAATCTGACTCTCGGTGAACCACCGATGAGATATTTGACGTTTTCGGGCGTGAAATGAAGAAACTAGAAATAACGTCGGAGTTTATTTCTGACGACAAGCTATACTTGGTACTCCACTGTGAGAGAGCATAAAGCCACCCCGTGGGCCTCACAAGTGATGAGGCCTGCCTGCTGAAGGTATAGGGTGGCACACTTTGCCACTTTTGTTTATGTACGTGTGTTCAGAAGACGTTATTAACGATTTAGAGCACGAGGTACTCTACTATGAGAGAACATGGGTTTAGAAAAAAAATGTTTAACGATTTTGAGTACTTGGTACTCAACTATGGGAGAGCAGTGAGCCGTCCCATTTTCAAACACCGCCAATTGAAGCCGTCCCGGACCAAGAACAGAAAGCTCTTGTGGCGACAGACAAACACTTGTCGGCGACAAGTGTAAAGTAATGTGACCATCCAAAATGCGCCTGTCACATCCGCATTCGTATGCCCTGATTTTTAATAAATGACAATCACTCGATCGTTCTTTTTGGTGGTCAGCCAGTTTCTACATGGCGGTCAGATCTTTTATCAAGATCACTTGTTACTTAACGCGGTCAGTATTCATTAATGTATAAATATGAAGCTGTGCCTAATAAGAACTTGTTGAGCGGGTTGGTGATGACATGACAAGGTGACTTTAATGCTGCAAAACACGTACGTGTGCGAGAGACAGAGGACGGACAGGCACTACTGACAAAGGATTTATTGTATAGATGGCATTGATATATAGGCAAAATGGTGCGCAGACGCACCATTGTGCCTGATAACTGGTGAGGCACCCGTAGCCTGATAAGTGGTATCGCCTTGAGATATTCTGAACTGTTTCGGTGCACCATTTCACTTATACTTAATTGCTGCATTTGCTACAAGTCCTTTCTCCATACTTGTACTCTGTGCAATTATGGAAAAAGGACCTATAAGTCCGTAATTGCACTCTCTGCTCACTGACGTGAAAAAAAAAAGAAATATTGCCTGCCGCACTCTTAAGCTAGATTATGTAAATGTGCAAAAAAACAGTACTGCTCTGCCTTAAGGCGCTCTTGTTATCGCCCTTCCTCGCCACCCTTGTATATAGAAAGGAGTTAAATACTGCTTGCAGGAGTCATAGCAGATTACTAAAGAAATAAAAAAAACAGAGTCACCTGCTTCTGCTGACCTCCTTTTGTGGCGGCTGCCTTTATGTAGCCTTCATTCATACTTCTTTTCTATCTCTCCCCTTTCTGTTATTCTCCCTTTCCCCCTTCCCAAATGTAGGGTAGCCAACCGAGCCAAGCTTGGTCAACCTCCCTGCTTTTTCTCTCTATTTATCTCTCTCTCTCTCTCTTTCTCTCGATGACTTTAGCAATTCCAAAGTGCGCGCTGAAGTGTTTATAATTGGCTTGCACCATGTCCATAGACACTGCGAATTATTGCTTTTTTTACTTTGTTTCACTATGTATTTGTTCGCTATGACGTTACTCCCTAGATTCCCATTCACTCCCTTTCTTTCTAATAACTTCATTTCCGATCACACCTTCCTACAAGCTGCCGCTATTGTTCCTTTGACACGTCAAAGCCATTTTGCACTTCAGTACGAGTGCGAACTGTGGCACCAAAAAGTATATTGCGGTGCAGTGAAGTAAACGTTATCTAGCGAGTTCAGACTCCGAAGAATTGAGATGAAACAAAGAGTTCACTGTATGGAAGCACAAACTAAAGCGTGCCATCCACATCCCTGCTATGCGTAGTATAGCTGTGGTATTAGCTATACCAGAACCAGCAGTTAGCGTGAGTAAATGCGATATATCCATCAAAAATCACGGTTAACTCTAGTTGGAAAACTGAATGGAGGATATGGATATATTTGAGTCTGAGTGTATGTACAACATAAAAAATTTAGCAATGTTTCACCATAAAGTAACTCTACAATTTAAAATGTGGTCTTTTTATTCATTCTCTTTCTCTTCTTTTCAAATTAATTTTCACTTATTTACAAATATACTTATTCCCGGTGAAAGCAGCACCCCTTGAATAGGGCCGAAATGCGAAAACATCTGCGCATTTAGACCTCGATATTATTCGTGTTTCTTTTATTATAGCGTCCCTCATAAGGACATCGGGAATTCGCCTCACAAAACTCAAAAATTTAGAGCGGGGATTGTTAGTCCGTTCCTGTTGCAGGTGGTGCCGTTTATGTGTACAGATTTTCGAGAAATTTTTTTCAAAGGAAAAAATCTTGCTTCAAGCTTCCCCTGGAAGACATTGTCATGGCAACATCCGCTTTACGCTGAGATCTATTACCTTTTATTCAATGCTAGTCTTTGCTCTTAACTATTTTAAGCCAACTTTTGGTGAGCTGGTTCCTGAAGAATTTCTGAATGTTTCGAAAATTATTGTAGGGCCTGTTTTTCATGCTCTCTGATTTCAATGTTCTCTAACTTTTAATTAGCTCCTGGACCTTCGTTTTGCAACTGTGAACTAACTAATCAAAACCTTTGCCATTGCAAACTTTGATCAATGCTGTAGAGCATGTTTTCTGAAATGTTCATGTCCTGTTGTCCGGGCATGTAAAAAAAGTCACAATATATCCAAGGAGTGAAGGACGATGAGTTGGGCGGAGCGTCTGTATGTCCGTCCTACTGTTCATCCGTCCGTGCGTCCGTTCTTGCGGATGCCCGGAGGCATAGATGGACACATGGACGAATGCAAGGAAGCGCGGACGGATTGACGGGTACATGGACGCACGAACGAACAAATGAACGGACGCACAGACAGGCGCACGGACAAACTCACAGATAAACAGAAGTAAGGAGGGACAAACAGACGTCGCACTATATCATCGCTGCTCTGGTGGCGTTCTCATTAGCGCGATGCTCCTCCTGTTCGACGCTGAGTGGTGAATCCATACTTTCCACGCACTTCCGTCCTAATACAGAGCCTAAACTCGATTCACGGGGCGAAACAGACACGAAAGACGTACCACTTTAGTGAAGTTTTCTGCAGCTTACACATGTTTTTGCACTGCCTTCTTGTATCTATATGACGTTAGCGTGTGACGTCATGACTTCATGCGACGTTATAACTCGCTTTCATAAGAGAGATAAGCAAGGAATGGCAGGTAGGTTAATCAGAAGGAAGTTCGGTTTGCTACTTTAAACAGTAGATAAAAAAATTGCCCGCAGCTTCCCTCGGGGGAACACTGAGGAGTATGCGGAGCATATAATTGGTTAACGGGGTGTTAAAGTGCGACTTACTTGGGTCGATGGCTAAATTGGTTAACGTGGTTGTGAAATGGGGTGTTAAATTGCGACTTACTTGGGTCGATGGCTAAATTGGTTAACGTGGTTGTAGGAGGGGGTGTTAAATGAGTGAACACGTACACACGTATGCGAAAGGGCGGCGCTGGTCGAAGGGACGTCGATCACTGTGTTTGTGGATTCGTTGGCATTCATTTCACGGCGACTTCGGACGTCGACGCGCCGTACAAACCAACGGACGAGCGGCAACTGAGCGAGCGAGCGCCGACCTTGAGTATATATACAGCGCGACGGCGCATGCACTGTCAGCTGTCGAATGTTCTCGAAGGAGAAGCGCGCGCGCGGCACAGATGGCGACGGCGCGACGGCGCATGCGCTGTCAGCTGTCGAATGTTCGAGAAGGAGAAGCGCGCGCGGCACAGATGGTGGGCGACGGCGCGACGGCGCATGCGCGCGCGTCAGCTGTCGAATGTTCGAGAAGCGGTGCGGAGGGCGCGGACGGCGCACTACAAGGCGCAAGTATAAGATGCTTCCGCATCTAAAATGTAAAAAGAAAATATCATAAGATATGGATGGGCAGAACCACAAGCACACTTTGGGGAGCACATCTGGTCTACAGGCGGTCTCTTGGGTCTATTGATTTTAAGTATTTCAGTATATTTTAGATAATTCACCTGTACACGAAAAAAAAACGTGCCCGTGGTCCTAGCATACTGTTTACAAAAAAATTGCCTCGAGTTCAGTTGGCCTGGCGGCTGCATTTCCGATGGAGGCGAAAATGTTGTAGGCCCGTGTGCTCAAATTCGGGCGCACGCTAAAGGACCCCAGGTGGTCGAAATTTCTGGAGCCCTCCACTACGGCGTATCTCATAATCATATGGTAGCTTTGGGACGTTAAAGCCCACAAATCAAATCAATCATCATCGAGTTCAGTTGGCCAAAGAGCACCCAGAGCCAGCATCACTGGGTGCCGTAGCGAGCCCAGCTTTCCAGGACGTGAACGTCCTGTTCAGCTGCGCAACACCCAACTAAAGGGCTCAAGGAAGCGTGGGCGTTGAAGCTGTCAACGACCGATCAAAGGCGGAATAATGGCATCTGATCGTACGCAAAAATTTGCGATAATAGCTGTAGATTAAGCAAAAGACTTTGTTAATGTAGCGGCCAACTGTGGCAGCATGGAGACGACCAAAGTAGTGGGCTAAGATTACGAGCCAGCCCCGCCGCGGTGGTCTAGTGGCTAAGGTACTCAGATGCTGACCCGTAGGTCGCGGGTTGGAATCCCGGCGGCGGCAGCTGCATTTCCTTTGGAGGCGGAAATATTGTAGGCCCGTGTGCACAGATTTGGGTTCACGTTAAAGAACCCCAGGAGGTCGAAATTTCCGGAGCCCTCCACAACGGCGTCTCTCATAATCATATGATTGTTTTGGAACGTTAAACCCCACATATCTATTAATCAAAGATTACGAGCCATAAATAAACTTGTCTTAGGGTATCCGTCCTTAATAAAAGAATCCGAATCACTCTAGTTTATTCATGACACGAGTGCGCTGTGTTGTCGGCTAAAATGCCCAGTAACCCCTGAGTGTTTTGGAAGCCGCTGATGCATAACTTCGTGTCATTTTGGTTGAACTTTATGGTTGGTTAGTCAATCTTTATAAGAAATCCTAAGAGACAAAACTATAGCGTGCAGGGGAAAGCTCGCACGTTGGGGTGGGCTGGCTAAGCCTGACCGCAAGGAGTTTTTCAATTCATGCACCAATCACTCGTCAGTCCTCTAACACACTTCAAACTCTGAAGTGCTACTTTTGAATTTCACATTTAGTCCTATTGGCATGGATGATCCTGTGCGATGTATTGCAGAGCGGTTGTCATAGCAGTAAGCGTTGCTGCGCCGTATATGTTGCAATAAGCGGCAATTTATATTTAATTACCATTGTGGACAGCTGCACTGATGAGCTGTTGGATATCGCTAAGTCATAGTACTGCGTATTTTCTTACGACAGAGCGACAAGTTGTACCTAACGAAAAATCAGGAGAATAATAAGGAGTAATAATATCAGCGCCATGTCGGAACCGGATCACGGTGGTGTACACGAAGTTCAGAGATGGTGCAGCAAGATTTCAGTGGTGCATACACGGGGTGACACCAGGAATGATTGACGAGGCACAGGCCGTATTTCCGTCCACACTATTTACGCCGTCCACCTACCATTCACAGGTGACAAACGGCACATGCGGAAAGTTTATGAGGCGCAAATATCTTGTCAAAACACGCCATAGGCATAGCAGCCAGGGGAGCAAGGATGGCGCGAACCCTTCCACTGAGAAAAGTATGGGGGGGGGGGGGAGGCTTAGCCCACGTTCCCTTTTGATAGTGATCACTGTCAGCTACACGCTGGAGAAACCAACAACTAAGGCGAAGTTTTCATTCACCAAAGTAATCACTGAACTATATTGTTACGAGGAAATAAAAATGTTACCAGGGAATGCTTTATTACAGTAAAAAGTTTTCTCAATTTCTGTTGTGACGACTGTCCTTGAATGTTCCTTGCGGTGCGGGTCACTAGGTGACTGCTTCGTGCATTGTACTGTAGCATTGCAAAGCAGGCTACACTACAAGGCGCGAAAGCATTTTGTACTTGATTTGTTATGGATGGGAATGAACAATCGTTTTATGGACCAGTCAGAGCACTTTCGTCTTCAGGAAAATTGTGTTCTTTCATCAAAAATGAACAAGAAGAAGCAGAAGGGGTTTAATGAGAAGAAGGAGGAGAGGTCGGCCTCGAAAGCGGGTTTCTGGCCTGCTACTCTTCACGGGGGTAAGGGGAAAAGAGAAAGAAACATGAGGGTATGATGAGGGGTGATTGTGGTATAGCAAAATGAGTCACTGCACACGATGTCTCGATCGGTATAGTACACGCACAAAAGCCTTCATCGAAGCTGCTGTGAGCCGATGATTGTGACGAATCTCTTTAAATGCTTTGGTTCTGCCGTACTAGAAGCGCCATAGAAAGGTTGGTGCTGTAGTCTCTGACAAATCTGATTAGCCTTGCTTACGGTAACTAGGAGCGATGGCAGCAGTTTGCAAAGTGGCGAAGAATAAAGCAGTGAACTCGAGTACAGTGGGGAGCTGAGCTTCTAAGCTTACACCACAGCTTGACCCGCGGGACCAGGAAAAAGGTGAAAGAACGTGTTTTTTTTTCTTTTTTGTAAGATAAAGGTCTAATTAGGAGTCGGGCTAGTTAGTTCATCCAACTTGACTCGAAATACAACTCGGACAGAAAAGAAGCACGCACGTGCAGCGCTGCTTAGTTCACTCTCTCTCAGCAGGGATGACCTCACAGAGATGTAAACGTGCACATACACTCTAAAAAAGTTTTCTGGAGTAACTGCGCAATTACCACGCAAAGGGCTGCTTACTCCTCCAAAAGAAAAAAAAAGTGTGCGCAAAAGATTGCACATGGCACTGCAAAGAGGGGTAATTTCCCCCTTGTGGAGTAAAACACCAGTTTTTCGGAATAACTGCAGGAATGTTCACGCCGTGTGGAAACGACTCATCGGTTTCCCTACACAAGCCTCTTTCATTTCACGTGGTTTTGTAGCGTCATGTGGTGTAGTGGTTGGTTGGCGTACGCGCATGCTGACTGAGCGGTCGTGAGTTGATTGATTGATATGTGAGGTTTAAAGTCCCAAAACCACCATATAGTTATGAGATACGCCATAATGAAAGGCTCCGGAAATTTTGACCACCAGGGGTTTTTTAACGTGCAGCCAAATCTCGAATCGAAATTTCAGCCATGGAAAAGCTCCAAAAAGCCGTATATATATATATATATATATATATATATATATATATATATATATATATATATATATATATATATATATATATATATATATATATATATATGTATGTATATCCTGCCTAATGAGCGGGGTAGGTTGTTGGCTTTGCCTCTCGCTCGCGAAAAAGTTGGTACGCAACTGAAACACGCCATGGTAGTAGGCGCTAGGTGGGCGCCTATATGCTGAAAGCGACGTCGTCTGCTCCCGGCTGCAAGAGCGCACGACTGCACCAAGCCGGCACCGTCAGAATAAGGGATTCAAAAAAATCGAGATCTAGCGGTTCCCCTTTCCTTCAACTTGTCAAAGGAATGGCGTAGTTAGGCGGTCAACGAAGGTGCACTGCTGAAACGAGTGGAAAGGGGCCGCACCTTATGGACTGTTTCAGGTGACGCATACGAATGAAACGAACAACGAGTTTATAACTTGATTATTAGGGAGAAATGTTCGGCTATTCCGAGCACATTGAACAATACGACGCGCAAGCCGTCGCGAAATGTTTATAAAGACAGAGAATAACTATATTATATATAAACGAACGCCACTCTGGAACCACAAAAGCAGGCCTAACCGCCACTCAGGCCAAGAAGTTTCAAAAGTGGATAACGATTTAGAGTACCGGGAACTTCATTAATGGAGAACTGAAAGCTGTGGTGCGTTGGTGTTTAGAATAAGTATTTAGCGATTGGGAGTTCTAGGTATTCTACTATGGGAAAGGATAAAGCCCTCCTGGGGTCATCAATGAGCACCCAGTAAGCGAAATCAAGGTGTGTTTAGAAAAATTGGTTAACGATTGAGAACCCTAAGTACTCTACTATGGGAGAGCAAATAGCCGCCCCCCAGGCCTGTCAGGCGCAATGCATTCAGCGCGTCCACGTAGAAGTGTGCATATCGCAGAGCTTAAATCACATGCAGAGCCAGTTTCTGGGTACAGAGACATCCTTGTAGCCTTGGTGTTGAGCAGATAACTTTAACGTCCCAACCAAGACAGAGGTTCTCAAGTCAATGTACAGCCAAGAGATATACTTTTATGAGACACAGTGAACGTTTATCTTTTGCCATTCCCAGTTTTCGTATTAGCAGAAGCAAATGTGAGTATTTGAAATGTAAATAAGCTGGTGGGACTTACAGAAATCCTACACCCCTTCCTCATCCACGCAGTTTTCAAATAGTGTTTTACCTGACATCTCGGATGACATTGGTGCTGCCTTTATTGTGGTTAACCTGCAGCGTTTTGATGAAAGCGCATCGCCAAAGTTTTCAAAGTGGACATATGTATTTATTACGAACGTGTTATTTACCAATGAAGTAATTGATATTTTAAATGCGAGGCATTCCTTATTGAACTTCCGCGACTTTGAGCGCATATATATATATATATATATATATATATATATATATATATATGTGTGTGTGTGACGCTATGATGACTGGGCGACGTGGCCCGGCTCATACTCCATGTTTATTCTATCTCTGACTTCTTCCTCATCTACTTCTACCAACCATCACTTCATACGTCACACGATTCCCCCTCCCCCCGAAAGAATGCGCGAGCTACAAACTATGAAGCATGAACAAGTGGTGTCTCATCATAGAAAAAAATATCACAAAATAGAGTAGTTCCATGTAACACGGCAGTTCCATGCACTTGCACAAAAATCTTCACAGGGAAGGCAGTCCAGTGACATCTAGGAGACCTCAGGTGGGCGAGGTTGGCTGTTGCGTTCTGGAGAGAATAACCCTGCATTCGATGTGGAAAATGATTATGATACAGCCTGGATAATAGCGAAAAACGAACAAGGTTGGGAGTCCTTGTAGCGTTGGAAGGTTGTATGTCTAATGCGTCGGATTTCAAGTCGTGGCTGCGACAGACGCATTGTATCTAGAATGCTTGCTTCTTGAGAGATGGTGACGGCTAGATGCCTGTGTGCTGGCGGCGTGCAAGAAGTGCTTCCGCGTCTTTCTGGGCGTTTTCCGTGGTGTTGTCTGTGTAACCGCAGACGCAGAGAGCGTCTGTGGCGATGTTCCTTCATCCGGAAACGTCCTACTTTTTGAAATGACCCTTGGATCGAAGTCCTCAATTTTTTAAGTAGTTCAAGTCGTGAGTGTGCTTCTGTTGAAGTTTTCGTTCGTCGTCGTATTTTCTTGGTTTGGTGATGGCTCTGAGAAAATTGTGGTTGGTCATCGTCGTTGAATAGGGAGACGCTGTCGGTAGTGCCAGCATTATTTACGAGTGGGATGCAAGCATGATTTCTGTCAAGAAAAGCAGTAGATACATTTTCGTTTTTATCGGCGAGACTCGCATTGTATGGTGACTCCGTAATGTTTCCACTTTCGGTTGGTCCGGTTCCTGAGAATGACATCGCCGCAAACATGGCTTGACGTGGTTCTGATTCCGTAGATTTGTTTCTTTGTGGGAGAATTGAGCCAAGCGTTCCTGATGTACAATCGCTTTCGGAATAGCAGTGTCTTGACAAGTTATTTGGCCGATATTTCAGGTGGTCAGTTGCGTATGTGGCGATATCTTGAGGGGTGCGATGAGAGTGACGAGCACCAGACGAGCTACTTGGCACAAAATCAGGTGGTGGCTTACGTAAGCAAGACGACGAGTCAAGTACATTGGGTGCTTGAATATTGTCTTGATTTGTGTATTGTCTTGATTTGTGTGTGAAAGAGGTTAGCGTTGGTGACATTTGTGAAGATGGGAAACCAGGTGGAAGGTTCGGCCTTGTAGAAAAACGGCTGGGATGTCTTTCTATCAGCAGGTGACTGACTTCGCCTGACGGGAATTGTAAACTTCTGCTCTGTGCTCGAACGCGTGAAGGCTGCATATGAATGTGATTACTGAATTTGAATGCATCGATATGGCTGGTTGTAACTGACTCTTCGTTATAGTCTTGAAACCAGATGATCATTTCTTCTTTTATCTTTTGCCAAGACTCGTCGTTGTCGAATATGTGGGTGAGATAAAACTTAAATGCCTCACCGGTGACGTAGTCGCTGAAGTTCGTGACCATCTCCTGTTCCGACCAAGATGCAGCGGCGGCGTGGACCTCGAATAGGTTGAACCAGTCCTGTACGGGTCCGTCGTCCGCTGATCCGGTGTACTTGGGGATGTCGAGCTCAGTCGATGGTTCTGTCATGGTGGCGGTAACTGAATGCGCCTGAGATAACCTCTTCTGTGGTCGATAATCAGTTGAATGATGTGAGGTTGATGAGTGGTGGCCAGGTCTTCATCCTGTCGACTTGTGTGACGCTATGATGACTGGGCGACGTGGCCCGGCTCATACTCCATGTTTATTCTATCTCTGACTTCTTCCTCATCTACTTCTACCAACCATCACTTCATACGTCACATATATATATATATATATATATATATATATATATATATATATATATATATATATTCGTATTATTGCCTGTTAGACCTCATTATTGCGTGAAACACGAAAAAAGGAGCCCTTAAGTATAGACTTCTTTCCCCAATTCTTTAATGAAGGTCTCGCACTGGCAGACATGGTGCTGTAAAGTTGTATACGAGGGACTATTGGTCAGCTGCCAGCTCGTAATAAGTTCACGTGCTACGTGACCCTAGAACAGGCTCATAAGGAGTGTGCTACACTCGCCACCATTGCTACAGATGGCGCTGACTGATTGATTGATTTGTGGGGTTTAACATCCCAAAACCACCATTTGATTATGAGAGACGCCGTAGTGGAGGGCTCCGGAAATTTTGACCACCTGGGGTTCTCTAACGTGCACCCAAATCTGAGTACATGGGCGTACAACATTTCCGCCTCCATCGGAAATGCAGCCGCCGCAGCCGGTAATCGAACCCGCGACCTGCGGGTCAACAGCCGAGTACCTTAGCCACTAGACCACCGCGGCGGGGCATGGCGCTGACTGACACTCCCACGTTCAATTCTTATATAAGCCCTATAAAGTGGCTGGGGGATGGCCGCTATGGTAGTTCAGTCGTTAGAGCATCGAACGCGTTATTCGATGGTCGCAGGTTCGGTACCTGCCCACATCAACTTATCTTTTCACCCAATTTTTTTTTACATTTTTACATTTACATTATGATTCGGCCTAATAGATCTCATTATTATTGTGTGAAACACGAAAAAAGGAGCCCTTAAATGTACAGAGCGTTCCTTTATATATATATATATATATATATATATATATATATATATATATATATATATATATATATATATATATATATATATATATGCTTACGTTTGGGTGCTCTCGTGGTTACCCCCTTAAAATTAGTGTGAACCAAAATTAGCATGGGAGGGTAAGATGGTTCGACGAATATGACGTGCTGTTCAAGACATGAAACACTTCCCTCCAGACAGCGGCCCATACCCACGGGCGGGTATGTGCTACAAGTGATTGACACTAAGTGTCTACGCAGGAGCGATGAGAACACACGTGGGCAATTTTAACACGCGAGTGTTAAGAAACATCTGACATTGGTAGCGTCAATCAGACGAATGCAAATAATAAAGGCCAGGGTCCCAGCTGGAATCAAAGCGAAGCAATCTTGCTGGCAAGGAAATATTTCATCACATTTCTAGTTACTTTCCTGTCTAATTCGGCTCCACTTTTACTACCTGCCCTAAGTAGATATATTCCTTTGCAACTTCCAGCGTCCTTCCACCTATCGCAAAGTGCTATTTTCTGCCGGGACTGTTGCACATATTTTACTTTTTGTGCATAAAATTTTCCAGACCTATTGTACAGCTTTTCTGGTCCAGTTCAGTAATAATGAGCTGTAATTTGTACCCTGAGTTACTCATCAAGGCAACGTCATCAGATAATCAGAGGCTACTAAGATATTCTGCATTAACACTTATCCCGAACTATTCCAGAACTAGGGCCCCGAAAACCTCCTGTAAACACGCGGTGAATAGCATCGGAGTGGTCATGTCTCTCTGCTTTACACCCTTCTTTATTGAAGCACTGTCGCTTTTTTTATGGAGAACTATATATAGGGTAACTGTGGATCCGCTGTAGATTTTTTTCAGTGTGTTTATGCAGAGTTCGTCGATGCCCCGATTCTGTCTAGTGCCAGCATTACTGCTGATTTCTAGACTGAGTCAAACACATTTTCGTAATTTATGAAAGCTATGAAAGCTACCTTTAGGGGCGGGGTGGATTCCGCTGATTTCTCTATTACCACCACATCCTTACGTATTCATGTTGCGCCTCAGATATGCGTAATATTTGCTTTTTTATCGACTATGTACACTTGTATGAACGCAGCTGTCGGTTGGGCGCTCAGAATGTGTAAAATTCAGAATGAATTATATTCTAAATTTTACAAGGTTATACTGTAATAATACAAGGAAATATTCTCGCTCTCTGGGTTCCACAAAGTGGTCTCAATGACTAGGTAAATGGTCTTTGAATTCCTCAGTGGGACAGCTGATTGCTCTCTTACAGTAGGGTACGTCGAACTCTGAATCGTTCACCATTTGTTTTAAACAGTTTTGCAGGAACATTGGTCGGGTGGCGGAATTGTTTCTTGTGGCATACGAAAAGACAGACCCCAATTTCCGTTCGACAGTGCCTGAGATTCGGCGGTCGCTAATGGGCTCCTCTAATGAGGAGCCCATCTCGTCATTGTGAGGGGTGGCTACTTCTGGGCCTCCTGAAACTTACTCCTATTGCACCAGAAAGAAAAGTTTTTCGAGCAAGTTTTGAAGCAATTGAAGAAATACGATCTTCTTCTTCAAAAAAAGGGGGGGGGGGCACAGAAAGGCATCAGTAGCGTAAGAACTCGCGCAACCCACATCGCTTTCTGTATAATCACGGTACTTCCTCGCATATCGGTCGAATTTCCTGCAATAGTCAATTCATATTGCTGGCGATGAAACAAATCCCACGAGAATCTATACACAGGAATGAATCGCACGGACATCATATGGAAAGCGAGGGGACGTGAAAGGAGAAACTGAAAGTTTGGTGAGGGAGAGGGACACAAACAGGAAATGAGGAGGATGGGCGCGCTGTCGTGAAATATGCGTCGATACGGTTGCTGTCGTCTCCGTACTGTAATTTGGTTCGTGTCCTGGACCGCCCACTATCACGCGGAACGCACCAGCCGCCAGTGCTGCCGCAATCAGGAAACGTGGAATCTACGTGGTCGGTCGCACCTGCGCCTTTGTCTTTTGTGTGTGTGTGTGTGTGTTACCTATTCATTGTTTCTTGGTTTCTGCGTTTACATGCTTTTGTTCTTGCTTGTTTGCCTTGCCTTTTTTGCTTTGTATGAGGAACGAATCACCAGTGGGTTTGGGGCGCCAAAAAGCCTACGGTTCTCTGCCGTCGATGTTTGATATATAGGCAACTATGCGTAAATATCTCGTCGTGGTTTCCCGTTTATGCCAGCATGACATGCGGATACGAGAAAACTTGACGAGGTACACAGAAAGAAGACTTAATGCACATTGAATGTTGAATAAAATGTTGCATTATGTCTTTCCTTCCTGCGCGCTGTATTTGTCGATTAGTTTGCTTTTTTTCTTACTTTCAAAAAAACTCTGTATTTGTTTACACGTAGGACCAATTTATCCTGTTTATATGGGTAATTGATGATTTATATGTGGGGTTTAACGTCCCAAAACCACTATATGATTATGAGAGACGCCGTAGTGGAGGGCTCCGGAAATTTAGACCACCTGGGGTTCTTTAACGTGCACCGAAATCTGAGCACACGGGCCTACAACATTTCCGCCTCCATCAGAAATGCAGCCGCCGCAGCCGGGATATGGGTAGGAATGTTTACATGGGTAAAAAATCGCACGCCGCGCATTTTCGTATTCTGTTGCATTTAATGAGTGAAATAGGCTTTGAAAGACAACTTCATGAATGAAAAACAAATGAAATGAGAAACTCTTAGTAGATTAGGGGGGGGGGGGGGGCATAACGTGGATTGACGCCACTTTTACCGCTAAAAAACAAAAGCAAAAACGCAACAAAGTGAGCCGGAGAAGGTACTTGGTCCTGTTTTCTTTCTCGTACTCGAAATTATTGCGCTGAATTGATGTTACGGGAACGCAGGAATTAGCACGCTAACGTATTGCATAACGCACGCCATCCCCTCTTGGTCTTCCGTGCAAATGACGTGCTGTCCTGAATCCGATTTTCATGCTGCCAGTTTAGTTGATCCTTTGCTATAGCCACGAGCATTGCACTGTGCTCTGTTTGTGACACACTGTTGAGGATTCTTACGTTGACCTTAAGTATTCGTTTCAGTCTCATCACAATAATAACTATCGCTGATTTAATTAAGGGCTCGTATTCTTAATGCTGATCAGGTGCGCGTGCGTAAACGCTCAGTTCTCAAAGTTCACACTGATATCAATGTTTCGAATTAGCAGCGGAACACATGACAGTCATTCGTAAGCCTTCTTTCATCCTCCAATTCAACCTCTGTTTTATTTCTAAAGCACATGCGTCTAACTCTTCTTTCGTTTTTCCGCAGAGCACATACAACTCGGTCCAAATTTAGGTTTCTTGCTCTGCTTCAACAATATCCTCTAGTGAAAAAAAAGCATCCCCGCGAAACTTAATTACATATTGATTGAAAACTGTTCCCGCTTTGTTCTTTTCATCCTTTTTTTGTCGCTCTCACTCGTCCTCTCCCCTTCTTTTATTTTCGTAGTCATCCATGAACCGTGCGATGAACCCTTTCTATCTTTACGATCTAAAAACTCTGTGGAGCAGTTGTTTTGGTTCTTGCGAATAGAAGTAATATTAGCGTAGTCTATTACAAAAACAAAACAATAAAGCCAAATATTTCGCCCTTTGGTTATGAGAAGGCATTACTTTTAAGCAATCTAATTTGAAATTACCTTTATCTCGGAATGACTCGCATCACTAGCCTTTATACGAAGACCACGAACTCATCAGAAAGAGGCTCGTGGGAGCAGCTAAGCGCTGGCTGACGAGGTCTCATAGGAAAAGAATACGACACGTTAAACTAAGAGGTAAATAAAGGGAAGATATCAAATATTCAAGGCATCCGCGATAAACACCAGGCCTGCGCAGAAGGCGCAGCACAGTCACAGCGAAACCTAGAAGAGCAGCCTTTCAGAGCCGCTTCTAAACGCCTATAGGGTAACTACTGCAAGCACACTTGCTTCATACACACTTTAGCAATAATTATAAACATATTAATTATAAACATAGTCTGGCATTCGGTATGCTGTTTTTCGTCATTCTTCTTAGAAGCGTGGTATCTTCTAAACACTTGCAAGGAATTTTGTAACAATTGTTCATGCAGCGGCTGACTACGATGAGAAATCATGTCTGAAGTGGGTATACGACACAGTTAATAGTAGAACAAGAACAAACTTTTCTAATGGGTTGGAGCATTGGACGACCCACTCGTTTCACTGTTCACGTTATGCGACGACTGGTTGTTTTTTCGCTCTTTTGAAACTTTTTTAAAGTCCTAATAACGAGATTGCTTCCTCGACATCAAGCCTGCGTAAGGCAAGTTTGCCAACCAGTCTCAAGCGCTGGCATGGCTCAGTGGTATAATACTGGGCTTGCACCCAGCTGACCCGGTTTCGAGCCCGATGTGCCATTGGTATTAAAGTTTTTCTTTTTTTTTTCTTTTCGTGAGAGAGAGCTTACAGACACTGGCGGCGGCGGCGGACAACTACGACACTGTGCGAGACCCGAGTTGTGATCCCATAACAGCTGTCATTGTAAAACATTTAGGGAACTTCAAATCTTGGCGAATCATCTTCTCTTTAGCGTTGCTATATATATACTTTTTGTGTTTCCTTGACTGAGCATTGTCCTAATACCCTAATATTTAAAATGGGAGCAGTAAATTTGTGGGTAGGGGGATGCTTTGCAGATGGGGATTTCAAGGGGCTTGGCCATGTCTCAATTACGCCTCTTGTTTATCTGTTGTGGAGCAAAGTGCTGCACATATAGGATTGTGGAGAGTGACGCACGCATGTACATGTCCGGCATACACAAACACGCGCACACGTAGGGATTCTCGAAAAATTATTGTATAGTCTTTGATTCCTTGGAGTGTTTAACATTTAACGCGCTCACGTAAATCATTAGTACCAGCACTCAAAAAGTGTGCACAGAAACAATTTTTATAGAGATGGAGCTTTTGTCTTAAACGCGGTAATCTAAAATCGGCCGTGTTTTACAAGCTCATAGGCCCCCATCGTAACTCGGTGCATACAGATTATAGACAGATTGAACGTATTGTGTGGATCATCTTCATGCAAAGCTATCAATGGGTAATAGTCTATGTTGATTTTTTTTCCCAATGCACAGAATTTCTTAGACACACGATGTCACGCTTGGGCGTCGGCGGCGGCGCTGTCCACTTGCCCACTGCACATGCTCGCGTCTCGCGCATCGTGCCGAGACGCGCATGCTCGCGTCTCGTGTCGGTCCGGGAAGACAACCACAAAACTGTCGCTTCCCTCCACCTCTCTCGATTAGCAAGGCCAAAACAAGCAGCATCTGCTAGTGAAAAAAAAAAAACGACGACTTGCGCTACACAACCATTCATTGGCCACCTCCTATATGCAGGCACTGAATCGCGCGTTCGGAATTCAGTCAAGGGCGTCTTTACTTGGCTTACGCTTGACGCTGAAGGCAACGCTTGTCCATCGTTCAATGAATAAAAACAATGAAGAAGAAATAACAATTAAACAGTCCCAAACCAAAACATTCCCGCGACATACTCACCACTCATCAATGCATTTACAGGAGTTGCCCTCGTAGAAAGATGAGGACGGCAATTTTTTTTTCATTTAATCGTAAGTTTCAAGCTTTAGAGTCGATAGTTAGTGGCCATACGTACCGCCCATTGGCTTACCTTCATGGGGTAGGAAGGGCAAAATCTTTCGAAAATTTCAGTTTTGAGTAAACAATTTCACGCTCTGACTGAAGTTTTTGAGTTTAGATTATGCCGCTGTGTCCCAAACTGAATGATCTGGAAAAGAAATTATATACTTTACTTAGCTCTAAACTGCACTGTTTCAGTGCGTGAGTACAGTAAATATATAGCGATTCTCCCGCCTACCTGTGCACTGGCTACTAACAATTTCTTCACGTAGTTTCTCTAGTTTAGCTTGCTATTCGAGTGAATTTACTGCAGTTTTGCGTCTGAATGACGCATTACTGCTGGAGTGTTCTTTGAACGATTATTGCGCATCCTCTCCCTTGCCAACTCCCTCCTTTTCATCGTCCAACCTTCTCTTTACCTTCAACCACGTATTGGTGACGTGAATGGTCCACGGGGGATCCTTAATTAACACCGGTGTGAGCGTTCCACTCAGTGGCAGTAATATGCCATAGCACGCACTTTTAAAGCACCGAACTGCAGAGAGAAACCGACGGCGCGGTTCCTATTATGCGTCCAAAGGAGATCAAGGAAAGCGAGCATAATAAAGCGTGAACAAAGTTCCTGTGAAGTACTCAACAAATTTTCGAATGAGAGAGCCCGACTGAATGAATAAACAGGTTGGTAGATTTGACTTCGCATGTAACAGAGGTCATTAAAGCATGAAACGAAGGTCTTCTCTAGTTTCCACTACATCAATTTGTGAATTAGATAGATTTGATGATGAATCATTTTATTTTCTGTGTAGGCGTTGAACTCACATCTTGTTGAGGACTGCAGACCTAATTATAGTAATATCTTGGCTATTACGCCCGATCGGCGTGTTTTGCACGTTGTATTCATAGGCGATCATGATTTTGGCTAGTTGTTACAGTGGATGCATAACATGATGCTGCGTTTTTGTCATTGCTGGGAAAAAATAATGCCGATGGGTTTGCCAGATGTCTGAATGTCACGAGCTTTGTACGTAATCACTAAAGAGAACAAATTATTTTCACTTTATATATTTGCTTTTTCTTGCAGGTGAGTGGAAGCCTTGCAGACATCTTCCGTGTGTTCGGTGACACATTTGCTAATCAGTTAATTTGGTAGGCCTGCATCGAGATTTACACGTGGTTCTTTTGACTCAAAGTATCTGGTAGTGTTTTTGCCGTTTTGAAACAACGCGGTGATCCAGCGAACATAATTACGTGATTATTAAACCACAAATTGTTTAATATGTGAGGTTTAACGTCCCAAAACCACCGTATGATCTTGAGAGACGCCGTAGTAGAGGGCTCCGGAAATTTCGACCACCTGGGGTTCTTTAACGTGCACCCGAATCTGAGCACGCGGGCATACAACATTTCCGCCTCCATCAGAAATGCAGCCGCCGCAGCCGGGATACGAACCCGCGACCTGCAAGTCAGCAGCCGAGTACCTTAGCCACTAGACCACCGCGGCGGGGCAACCATAAATTACATGCGCATGCTGATGTTTCAAGATATTACGGAGAATACAGTATTTTAGGAATACTTGAAAAAGCCAAATTATTTTTTCTGGTGCAGTAAAGGGTGTTTTTTTTTAATTTCCCAATGCGTTAAGAGTTAGTCAAGTGATAAACCGAATCGGCCACTTTTGTTACGTGTATACCCATGTCAAAAGATCAAAATATTAAGGTCAAGGATCCAGAACTTTTGTGATTTTTCATGTTATCAAGTATGGATTTCATGACAGTAACGGTGACAATGGGTGCTATAGGTGCAGCTAGTTCGTTCTGTGATGCATCGTATAATCACCCGCATAATATAACGCCAGTCAACTCCGTACGAATAAAATGAAAAACAATGTATGTCCAATGGAAGTCTGATAGCAACTATCAGTGTGAAAAAGGTCACTGTATACACATTAAAATGTAGTATACAGTTATGATGTGTCGTATCATCCGATTGTCATCAATGATCAATGATTGCACCATGTTCGCATGACAAAACACTAAGACACCATGCCCTGCAGGTCTTTTTTTGTGCCACAGTGGTATGAATAGAAGTTATTTTACACTATAAGCCAAATCTCAACATGGACCAAATCAAATTAAAATCACAATCAAAGTTTAATCAACGAGCGCTAAAAACTGAAATGCAATGTCTTCTTTACACGAGAATACGTTATTTGTGTGAACGACCCTTTTTTCGCGACTTCTGATGTTCTATTTTTGATGGAGAAAAAAAGTCATTCCCTCCAGAAAAGCCAGTTTCTTTATACTTTTCCCGCTCTCTACATGAACATCAATTACCATTGTTCACAAACTCTCCTCGCTCGAACTTTTTCGTAAGCGAAACAAAGCAAACGGTGAACTATAACAGGCCACTAGTTATGCGGCATCAACCACAAAACACCAATTCTCCTTCACGAACTTCCTATAACCTACTTTTATATTACCAGCCGCCATTCTTTTTCTCTCATCTTTCCCCACTTTCACTTCACCTCCGGTTGGAGAGAATCCCATTTTTGTTAGCTTCCATCTCGGTCGTCGTCTCATCGATCGATTCACAAAGCCATGGTCGCTTGCTTTGCTTCAGCGAAGGTAATAGAAGCAGCACGCGGCCACTTTATGACAGGCCTCTGCCGTCGTCGACAGTAGGTGGCTTGCTTCTCCCTCCGTAAGAGAGGCAATCTTTTCTTCAAACAACGTCCGAAAGACGTGCTTCAAGAAAGGTCGATATTAGTCTTACCTCCCGCCAGGTTTTCTTTTGTCGTACCAATAAAGACACTCCACAACGTAAGAAACCACAAGTGAATAACTCGAACACTGGTTATTAGTTTCCGACCGGTAGTTCTGGGGCTTTGAGAAAATTTCTTCGAAGAGTACAGGCAGCAGTGCTCTTTCGAGTGTGTGCTTGTACAGGAGAATTAACTGCTCCAGTGGTTCTCCTGCAAGGAACGGGCTTGTGAGGGCTTTCATATTGAAGAAAAGTTTGTGGTGAGACGACTCTAACCTGTGTTTTTTAAAGCTGGGTAACAGCAACTGACGGGTGTACAGACTTCTAAGTTGAGCAATTTCAAAAAGCGTCCGCGGTGCTTTTTATGTAAGTCGATCCCATTCATATGTATTCTACGCACTTACACACACACTCACATGTGTCTTGTGTTTGAAATTCAGGATGGTCAGTAAGTGAAAGAAAAAAAATTACTCAAAAAGCTACTCACATCGCTGATAGTCCAAAGCACACGTTTCACAAGACGAATACATTACGTTTCAAACCACGCGTTTTATGTACATATATAGTAGACAAACATTTCTACGACTTGCCCTTATGCCTGTATGGATGGATGGATGATGTATGGATGGATGGTCTTGAAGGATTCCACCCCCGTTTTATAAGGGTAGGATCGCCGGCCGCTCCCACGTAGGGACTGGCATGCCTAGTCTCACCACCGCATTATGGGTCTTCTAGACAGCTTTGAGTTGTATGAAGACCGGACTCCTGAACATTAAACGAAAAGCACTTTCGGAAAACTCTTGATTTTTTCCTTTGTAAAAAAGGGCTCCTCAAGAGCATGTGGTTAAATTCACTGAACTTGTAGCAGTCCGGACGAAGTTCTGAAATGTCGGAGTAATGGCTGTAGGTTACGAGGCTAGAGGGCATGTTCCCGTCTGAAGCATGCGAAAGGAGATTGCTTGTGGCCTAGACAACTTTTCTTGTGGCAATGAAAAGACCTATGGCTTAATTGATAGTGCTTTGTGATCTAGTTGAAGGTCGCCAAAATTTCACTAAAATGAAGGTTGAGGGGGCTGATTTCTCTGTCTGAGAAGCACAAGTCCCGGCGCGTGAAGCGAAGCCTCACGCCTTAGATTGGGCTAGCTCGTTGCCATTGGGAAGGCCCCAGAAATTCTGGCCAAGGGGATCAGAGAATCAAAAATTAGTGTAGTGGTTGAGTTCCTTGTTAGCGAGAGTTCTAAAAACTTCCTTGCACACGGAACCAGAAGCGAAGGCCCTAGCGACGAATTTAGAGTCCGTATAAACAGTTCTTAATAAATCAAGGAGAACTAGTGCAAAGGCCATCTGTTCTGCTTTTTAAGAAGTGGTTCAAAGTGACGCTGTGGAATAAAACCTGACCCTTAGTATTTGCGGTTACTACCGCAAAGTGAGCGAGAACGCCGTACTGGGCGGCATCAACGAAGCATGAAATAGACGACTGGATGTGAGAATACGCACCCACGTTGTTGTACTGTGGGTGCGTATTTCGTTGAAGAGGACACACTTTGATGCGAGAGCATATATAATCATCAAGTGGCGTATTTAGCACTTCGAGCGTCAGGAGGTTGATTCCAGTGTCAGCCACGATCTATCTCCCCGCTCTTGTGATCGAAAACCTGGCAAGTACTCTTTGTTGAGCTTGGATAACTTCTTCAAGCGTCTTGTGGACTCCAAGTTTCATAAGGTTCCAAGTGTTTGTGCGCATAGGAACGCCAATAACTTTCTTGATGCTTTTCTTTATGAGGATGTTCAATTTATTTCTCTCATGGAGTCTGTGCATAGATGCGACATAGCTTATGTGGCTCATCAAGAATGATGCATGAAACATTCTTAGGAGGTTATCCTCTGGAAGACCACCCCGGCTGTTGCAAATGCGTGAGATTAGTCGGATGAACCCTTCCATCTTGAAAATCAGATGGTCAATCGTGTGGCTGTTCTGTCCACTAGCCTCGATGATCATGCCCAGAACGCGTATGGAGTCCATTCTTGGAATATACTGCCCCGATGGCGTGTGTATCCTAATGTCGATGTCAGCCAGGGGTTTCCAGTTTTTGGGTTTGGGTCACTATAAAAATGCCTTTATGTGTAAAAACACTTGTGTATTGCCATATTGACATAACCCAGTATTGTATTAGCATGCTTGAAACAGAGAATGGATCCCTGTAGAAACTCCGTAACTTGCAGTGTCTGTAGCAGTTTGTATTCGCGTCACTGCTCAGTGACAAAACTGGCAGAGTACCACAGTCAGCTCCACTTTGCTTTTATCCTTTATTTTGCGTTCATAACCCCTTAGTTAAACAATAAATTAGCAGTTTGCGTGGCATTACAACACTCTAATAGGGCTTCACTCTGTCATACATGGCGTCAATTCCACCGTTCATTTCTTATACTGCTGTCAAGAGAAACGTTCAGAAGTTTAAATTGATGTTAAGACTCTCTACACTTTACTTTTCCCTGTTAAGAATTGTCTGCTGGAGTTCATGTCACTCGTTTAAATGCACCACTACAATATTTTTTTACAATATTTTGTTTTAAAACTCGTTCCAGGCGTTACTCTAGAGACAGCGTTGAGCTTTATTTTCTCCAGCATCTTTGTTTTCACGTTTCCCAGCATCGTCCCATCCCTATCTCGAGAACAATTGCCAGTTATATTCTATACAGTAGAGTTCCAATATCTGCACTCGTTATTTTTATTTATAAAGAGTGCTCCAATCGTAATTGATTGTGCAATGGTTCGATGTTTTTCTCACTCTCCACGTGCTTCAATGTCACGCTTCCCTCCACTCCGCCAATCCGGAACAGTGCGACTGAGTCAAAGCTTTTGATACACCATATCTACACGCACACAATCCTTCCTGAAAGCCACTTGCCCTTCTGAACACGGATAAAAATGGCTTAGAGATCGACACCATGATACAAAACAACCTTTCGTCGTAACCTCCTTAGCTCCTGTTTTATCAGCTTTGCCTTGGTAAGGTTGTGCAGTGCGGCGAACGCTATAGCATGTGTCACCGCAGGCAGTATTGGAGGCTGGCACGGTGCAGTAAAGTTATGGGCTGAACTAGCTTGTGATTCCTTCTGTAAAAGCATCCAATTCAGTCTGCGTCTTTATGAATGCAACTTTTGAGGAGTGTCAAGCTCAGGTTGCGGTCACTCTCAACGCATCAATGATGAATGCTGAGACATTGCGAACTAGATTTAACGGCAGAAACCCACTGTATTACAATAAAATGACGCTGCGAGATTGCAGCAGGTCGAAGGCGACTGGGAAGGTCGGATATAAGGGCACGAAATCGGGAAAATGAGTTACTTAGTTTTTCTCACATTCTCGTGTTAGCAATTGATCCAACTATCTCATTTTAGAGGACTATGCCTACGCATCGTCTGCGCATCGGGTTAAATCCAGATCTCATGTTTGTGTTGGAAGGCCACGCCAAGCTTTATGTGCCTGTTACATGAAATAGGCGGTGAAGGAGAGAGATTTCAGTGCCACACGACAAGCCATGTGGCATTTGCGACTCGTCGGTTCGATGACAGGTCTGTCCTATTGGAAATATTCCCGTGCCTTGTTAAGCGGTACGCAGAAACCACCACAAATCTGGTGAATGTAGTGATTCGTGCCACCGCGATGCAATCCATTGGGCTATTTGCTGCAAGAATTACTCAAACGAAGTGATTAAGCTTCTTCCGACCTGTTCAGCAATTTGTCCGAGGCTGATTTGATGGTCAATGATTCTTAAACGGGCTATCGGGTTCATGGACATTATTGCGGAACAGCGCAAACTACATATATAGAAACACGCACCACACAAAATTAAGTTATTGCTGTTGCAGCTGTGTTTGTTGCGATCTCTGCCCTGCATCTCTTCCACCTCTTGTTCATTTAACTAGTTCAATTATCGCCGTCTTCACTGCTCTTTTTCCCCTATCACCTTTGTCAGTCCCTTTCTCCCTATCGCCGCTATCTTTCATTCCCCCTTTTTTCCCCTATTGATGCTTTCTCGCTTCATATAGTTTCCATGTCTGAATGATTGTCACAGAATTGTCACAGCCTAATGAAGAAAGAACGAAAGGGCCCCACCGTGGTGGTCTAGTGGCCAAGGTACTCGGCTGATGACCCGCAGGTTGCGGGATCAAATCCATGGGCTGCGGCGGCTGCATTTTCGATGGAGACGGAAATACTGAAGGGCCGTGTGCTCAGATTTGGGTGCACGTTAAAGAACTCGAGGTGGTCGGAATTTCCAGAGCCCTCCACTACGGTCTCTCTCATAGTCATATGGTGGTTTTCGGATGTTAAACCCAACACATGAGTCAAGAAAAGACGAAATAAATTGGCCGCATATCTGCGTGCTCCACTGCAAATGACGTCGAACGACGATAGTCTTCTGTCTGTAGGCGCTGTCTGAGATATGGACATCACCTGTCAGTAGTGTAGAAGATTGAAAGGTTGTTAGAACGCAGAGCAAATAGTTGGTGGCTGCACCGGGTCGCTTTAGTTAAGCATAAGAAACAACTGCTCTTTAGATAGTAGCGTCACATTGTCAGCGCGATGTATTAAACACTACGTTTTGGGAATTGCGTATCTATGTATATTTAAAAACAAGAAACGCACTACCTACGACTCACGTATTGATGCTGTGCCTCAATATCTGCATATTTGCTTTCCAATTGGCAATTTACACAAGTATGTGCGCAACCACGAGATCAACATGGATGGCCATTAGCAAGAGGTCGTACTTTCATCGGGTGGCTGAATCAACAGACAGACAGACAGACAGACAGACAGACAGACAGACAGACGGACGGACGGACGGACGGACGGACGGACGGACGGACGGACGGACGGACGGACAGATAGATAGATAGATAGATAGATAGATAGATAGATAGATAGATAGATAGATAGATAGATAGATAGATAGATAGATAGATAGATAGATAGATAGATAGATAGATAGATAGATAGATAGATAGATAGATAGATAGATAGACAAAAATTTGCCATGAAGTATTTCAAGACCCTTCTTTAACAAGACTCAGAGAAGCAGGATCGATGTCGAGGGCTACGCCCCATAACGGGATGTGTCACTTAGGTGAGGTGCAAAGTGTAATGCACGCCCACCGCTTGCCCAATGCACAGCTCATAAAAATGCTTACGGTGCATCACTTTTTCCTACGCCCTTCCGCATCCCTTAATTGCCCTCACGCCTGCTTTCCTATTTTGAGCGGTGCTTCACTCAGCCAGCACTGATGGGGATCTCCGTCCACTTGAACTGGTATAGCGCATTATGGGGAAGAAGAAACGGCCGAGCAGACTGACACAAGAGGACCGAGCGCTAACTTCCAACTGAGCTTTATTGTCAAACTGCATCAAATATGTAGACCGGCGCAAGCATACAAAACCACCCTAACGGAACGACAAGATAACACACAACATCACACCGTCACATATCACAGATTCATAGGCGGTTATCCTGATTAAGGAAGGCCACTTCATGTTCAGATAAAACCAAAGAAGTGGCGCTAATACACGTGCTGCCAGCTCTTGCTATACAATGCGCTTCTATAATCTCTCGAGTTAATTGTGACGGATGCTTTTTTACCACTTCACATTGATCAAACATGGGGGTACATCCACAATCGCGGCAGTGAATTCCAATGTGGCCCTGGATTGCTTTGTGAACATGATAATGGTGCTCTTTTAGCCTTTCATTAAGGCATCGCCCCATTTTGGCTCCGTCCACTCGTGTCTGTTGTATACAGAAACCTCGCCTTCAAGATTGGCGCATGCTTACCGCGACGTCTCTTTTAAGCGGCATACTGCAAGAGTGATGGATTGTACTCTCCTCTCTCCTCCTATGCAGGTTCATTTGCAGCTAACCGTGCCAAGATGCGCATTTGAATTGAAAAATGTATCAGGCAGGGAACGTTCTATTTTGTAGCTTGGAATACAATGAGGTGAAGAAATTATTGAGGAGGATGGATTTAGGCGGGACTGGGCGATAAAGAGTCACGGCAGGTAGTGTCGCGGGGCATGTCTCGCATGGAGGAGCGTATACGTGGACTCTTTATTTTGTTACTGTGCTGCTGTTTTCTCGCTATAGGAAATAAAGACTATATGTATTCGAGACACCGACAGCCACTTTCTATCACGACAGTTCACCGTCTGTAAGGCCTATCTGTATGTCTGTCCTCTGCGAAAAATAAGCCTGTTGAAAAAAATGGGTTGATAGGTGGTGTGGTCTGTCCATATCGGTGCTGATGTTTGTTAATTTTCAAAGGGAAAGTGAATGACAGAAAGCTTCATATAATTAACTGCAAGATCGTTCAACAGAGAACCATGAGCGCAGCCAAGTCAGCTTCAATAGAATTTGGGAAAATCCGTGGCGGTGGTATCACCAATCCTTTCTTTTGTTAACTTAAACACCTGTAAACACCTGTGTCCTTTCGCAGATTCGTTCACCGAGTTATTTGCCTGTGTTAATTATTTCACTTTTAATCTCGTTTTACCCTATCTTCTTTCTCCTATATCAATCAATATTCTATTTGTTTGTGTGCATCTTTCTGTTTTTGCTCCTTCCCCGTGGCCAGTTCAGGCCCTATTTTACCGTGTGATACTAGCTTGTTCCCGTTAAACTCCACGTAAACGTAGTGAGTGCCCAGGGCATTTTATTGTTAGGACTCCGGAGCCTCAACCCAGCAGCATTAGCTCATTGCACGCTAAGAACTATCCAACGAAGACCAAGTCCTTCCTCTTCACCTAATACTTCAGGTGCTGCTTATATTCCGTTTTATTTGTAATAATTTACAAAAAAACGTATTTACCTAAATAAATTATGTAGATTGCTTCTTTATTTTATGATGAAACTAAGATATACCCTGTAAAATATAAAGACCTCTTTTCTTTTACCGCTCAGACTTTCAGCTTCTACGTTAGGTTATTCTCGTGAGGACATTGCTCACGTCTTAGTGCTTTGTCATGTATGTTCTCAACAGGTATGTCATGTTATTCGTGGTCTGTTTGGAATATTCTCCCATTTACATTGATACTTATGTTTACAATATATATATATATTGAATGGTCATGATTGTCACATCCAGAGGATAATTGAGCAGTGTAATTCTCCGAAATTATGAATAAATGTTGTTATGTGGCATGATTCAAGAGGCGGCACCCCATACCTGGCATCAATGGGTTTAAGACACGTTGAATACGTTGGTTTTTTGCAACGTTACGGAAAGACTTCTAATAAAAAACAAATTTGCCCCGCCGCGGTGGTCTAGTGGCTAAGGTACTCGGCTGCTGACCCTCAGGTCACGGGATCTAATCCCGGCTGTGGCGGCTGCATTTCGGATGGAGGCTGAAATGTTGTAGGCCCGCGTACTCAGATTTGGGTGCACATTAAGGAACCCCAGGTGGTCGAAATTTCCGGAGCCCTCTACTGCAGCGTCTCTCATAATCATATCGTGGTTTTGGGGCGTTAAACCCCACATATCAATCAATCAATGAAAAACAAACTTTCTTTTCTAGTTCACGTCTCGTTATCGTTCAGACATATACCTCAACCAAAAGTTTCAAGAAAATTATTCAGCGTTTATCGCAACTGTGTTTTAAGGTGACAAATTTTAATACTGAAGTGACAGACCTCAGCAGGTCACGTGATTGTGATCAGAAACGATAAGATTTGCAGCCATTTGGGAGGTTTCTAGCGTAACCGCTAGATTACTGCGGCTTGTATAAACTCATCTATGTGCAGCATATCTTTACGAAGACATCTGTACATTTCCAAATTTCGCTCATGTTGTCAGTGTTTCACAACACAGCAATTAATTACCTTCATAATGATTCGCGTTCAAGTTTCAGTACGCCTAGAAACACGTCAAGAATAACTTATTGCGAATGGTAAATGGCCGTAGTCATCGTGGAAGCGCCGTTAAGAGTGCTGGGCGGCAATTTCCTCCAGCCACTTGGCACTTTCAATTCTCGCGTTCTACTGGCCTCCTTATGCCTGGGGTTGATCGCGAAAAGGATGGCTTTTAATTAAAAGTCAGGCACGGGCGCAGTTTTCTCTCTGAAGGGACAGAAAGCGAAAGAGAGCCATCTATTACCAATTCTTTGTGACTTTGGCAACGTGGTTCTTGCAGTCGGAAGAATGCTAGACGTTAAGCAACGACGGAAATTGTCGGTGTTTAGAGCATCGATGCGAGCGTGGAGACGTTCGTGAATGCGGGCTTGGCATCGGCATCTCCCATCAGATCGCTTCCCCGTTTCCTTAAACTTTCTGCCTATGCTGCATTTTTATATACACGTCATGTAGTTACCGCTGTTTGATCGCATTAATAATCTAATTCTGTCTGTTATTTTGCGCTACATCAGTTCTCCATGGAGAATACGTCTGAGGCATCGGCCAAAATATCGCCGGTTAAACGGAAGATGGATAGATAGAACTTACGAGCGAATAGTACGAAAGTATTGTGGTAATTTTTTTCTTGATTAGGCATCTAGAATATGCATGCAAACAGCTACCTTTTGTGAACAGCGATAAGGGGAAAGCTGCGAACTATGGCTGTCGCGACGCTGGAAGCGGCTCTTTTATTTATGATGTAGAAGCCTGGTCTCTAATTAAAGCTTGTTTCTCTGTCTCTGTGTTCAACTATTTTAACAATATTGATAAAAGTTTATTGAGTGAAGTCTTATGTGAAAAGATAAATAACTATTTTGAGTTAAAATAATTCATCTACTCGCCACCAAAGCACCTGTACTTTATAAGTCGGGCCGCTAACATGGGCGCATTTCAACAGAGCTAAATATAACCGGCGAAAACAAAAAAAATGTGACACGCCATTCTGAACTATGCTGAAGATGGTTGACACTATTCTGTACACTTCTTAATACGCTGACATAATTCTGTACACTTCTTAATACGCTGTCTGCATTAAAACCATAAAGCATCGCTGACACGTTCATTGAGCGAGACGCATGGATCCTCTCCTCCCGTTCCTCTATTGTGTGTCCTACGCAGTTCGCGCTTCACATAAAGCGCCAAGGGACCATTAAGCGAAAACTCCTGGCTCTAAATGAGCACGGCACTGACTGGTCCACTTTTTAATGCGAAAAGTTGACAACGGAATTACACTCGAGATTAAAGTTCTTGCTATGCATTTGCGAAAAGATGAGATATAGAAGGAGAAAAGAAGTGATCATTTCTTTCTCGGCAACTGTCTGCATCATAGCATCTTACGTCGCCACGCCTCTTCCACCTCTTGACAGCTTACGTGCAAACTACCGCATTTTCTTAGCTAGAGGCAGTGGGCGGGCGGTATTGATTACTCCGTGCTGCACTGTTTTGTGCTGTGCAGAGGGCTTTGCATAGCTTGCGGACTTATAAATGATAAATAAATGTCCACATAATAGTCATGCAGGAATGTAAGCCAAAAGAAAAAAAAGAACTTGGAGGATGCTTGCGATTCTCCTTCAGAATGGGAACGCGATAGATTCATCGGGCCAAATTCGCATCACCTGCTCAAGTGCTACTCCGGCTCCGCTTATTGATGGAATTTTAAACGGTGCCTCAAGGAAAAAAAAAACATCTCGGCGCCTGTAAATTGGCCTTTTCAAGCTATCCTAGAATACCGCAACAACAGCTACGAAGTGCCCACTTGGACATAATAATTCCTTTGACAATTTGACGAGGCACGCACTTTGGTGCGTGAGGTAACACAAGCACCTGTACAACAGCCCACGTTGCTTGCGTTGTTGATAATGGTCAGTAGTTAAACCCCTGAACAGGAATTCGACTAGTGACCATTATCTACAATTGCAACAATCACCATAGGTTGCAAAGAACATTCTTCATAAGTGATGGACCTTTAAGTTGACCCCACTTCACGAAGTTCATATCATATAGCATGTCTTGTAAAGCTAAAATGTTCCCACGTAATATTACCAGTACATGTGTTGATAACACTCCCCGCACCACATGACATCAACATGGCGTTTATTCTCGAAGCAGTGCGGAGCATGAGCGTGACGCTGTGATAGAAGACCTGCTTGTCACGAGTATATATTGCTGCGTTTGTTTGCAACTTTAACTGATACTTTTATGTATTTCTTTCGAGCTATTTCTAAATTTCGCACCCCAACAATGCAATTTCTTGGCTCACAACCAACAATTCCGGGGAATACACACACACACACATACACACACACACGCACGCACACACACGCACACACGAACACACACACACACACACACACACACACACACACACACACACACACACGCACACACACACACACACACACACGTTTCATTTATGTTCGATTGGCTTGAGCCCATTGTATCTACTAATGGCGCGGGCTACCTCCCTTTTATTTTTATTTTCATAAATAAGGGGACAAAAAAGAATACATACGCACTCGCACACACGCACATGTAATATGTTATATCAGTAGTTAAAGAACATTGCCTAAATAGCTGATATTTCCCAAGCCCACCACTACGACAGGAATCTTAATCGTGTCGTGGTTTTTGCAAGAGAAACCCAAGAGATTAACTTCCATTGCATTCCAGGGCGATAGCGTCGAACAAATAAGGGCGACGCTTCGGCGCTGTGTGTTTTTGTCAAACTAATTTTGCACCCACGACGCTCGCTGCCTGAACGCCACCGCTAGCCGTGGCACGCAGTTTGTTTAGCTCTGACGTGGACCATCGAGAGCATAAGCGCTCTAGCATCCGGGGACGGAGCCCTGCGAGTGGAACTAATGGTCACGAGGTGTAGCTGTGCGAAAGGGAAGCGTCCTACCGCTTCCACACGATGCTACAGCGGCCCACGCTCAGAAGCGAAGCGTGGGGAGTCGAGTCGTTAATCTCTCCGGAAGGCCCAAAACTGTTGAGTGGCCTAATTGGCTGCGGGCTTCGCCTAAAATAAAGCGCGAGAAGGAAACTGGCGTACAGTCGTTGCCGCGAGCATCGACGAAGGCCGTGGCAGCGAAATATGGCGGCGGCCGTAGCGGCTTCCGCCAAGCACTCGTATATTTTACTCTTCCCCTCGCTTCCCTTACTTTCCTCATTCTCTCTGCAGATGCTGCACTCTCCCCATAGGTGCTCGAGTCCTCGCTGCGTTTTGGCGATAATGTTTTTTTCAAATGAACAGCATGAGAAAGCGGCAACTCCCTCCAATATCTGCTTGCAGATGCCGAAAGTCGATTGTAAGAAAGCGAAAGAAATATAACGAGATGGGGAAAGAACGTGTTGAAATGAAGAACTGTTTCAGTTAGTGCTTGGTGAAACAGTTCGATGCACATTTTCGTTTTTTCACCCACTCCTCCTTCCTTATTCTCTTATAAGGTTCTATCGCCTCTAACTGTCGCCCATATAGGATAGCAAACCGGCAATTTTCTTCTAGTTAACCTCCCTGCCTCTCACTTGACCTTTATCTCTCTCTCTTTGAGTATGGCAAGACTTATAATTTCCCTGTTTAGCATTGTTCCTCACACTAGCACGTGGAACCTAATTATGGTAGGAACACGCTGCGGGATCTTAACTGATTTTTTTTCACGTGATAAGATATTACGTGATATTACGTCATTTCAGGCAGTTGACTAGGCGCAGCGAAAAGCTTAAAACGGTATGCTCTAACAAAAGAAAAGCATTTGAAGCTGAGAGATTCCAGGGCTTCTATACGGGCAAAGCATACTTGCACGTGTACGGTTGTGTTGCTAATGGGTGTCTGCAGTTCCCCAATCAGTGACGGAGTATACAATTCAAAACAAAACTAGCACCGTATTCAAAACGACTACAGTTTCAAACTGCTCTTTCAAATTGGCCATGCTACTTCGGTAAAAAATACACATTATCAAGATTGGCTAGCATCTCTCAAAATAAGAATTGAAGCATAAGTCACATTTTTTGCATAGGAACTTGGATTAAATCTCAGATATCTGGCTTATTAAGGACGCAAAATTTTCAGTCACCACCGTTATTAAGATGAAGCAGACGGGGGTATAATGTGCGCCATACATGGTACCACCGTCCGTGGCTTATGTCGACATTTTACCCCTGTCGTTATATTTCATCGTTCTACTTTCCTCCTTATGGTCCATAAACCTGAGAAATCATATTAAACATAATGTGTTATAGTGGCAACGCCCAGCCACAGCTCTACCTTTTTTTTTTTGCTGGGCAACATGGTTATGGCCGTTCAGACCATTCGTTCAGGGGAGTGTCCCAAATCGCTCTTTTATGACGCAAGTCGCCATGTTCCTCGTCGTCCTGTCGAGGACCTCTGTCATGATGATAGCCCAATGGGTGAATACGGGGTAAGGTAAAAAAATTGGCAGCATATTCATGGAGTGAATGATGAAGAGTGGGGCGAAGCATTCGTCCGTGCATTCGTTCTTGCTTCCGTTCGTCCATGCGTCCGTCTGTGTGACCGTCCGTGCGTCCATTCGCCCGTCCGTGCGTGCGTCTGTTCGTGCGTCCGCACGTTCATCTGTGCATTTGTTCGTGCGTCCGCACGTCCATCTGTGCGTCTGTTCGTGCGTCCGCACGTCCATCTGTGCGTCCGTTCCTGCGTTCGTCAATGCATCCGCCCCTGCGTCCGTCCATGTGTCCATCCGTTGGTGCAGCCATCCGTGAGTCCGTCCATGCATCTGTCTGTGTGTCCGTTCGTCCATCTATTCAACACTCCAAGTGCCACCATCTCGCATTTTTTCATCATATATTCCGCATATGCACCGCCTTCCAGCGGACATTCCAAAGACTGAACGAGAGGAGGCACACGCACACTTTCTAACAACTTGTGCTTCGTGTCTACTTCTCACCTTTAACTACCACGAGTTCATGGTATATACTAGTTCACTGTATTCATGGCACTGCGGCCCAACGTTGGCTAAACCTTTCTGAAACCAAGGAGGTTTTGCCCAGCGAGTATAACGTAGCAAGCCTTTCTTGTCAGATAGTGCTTAATGTATATGTCAATGGCTGCTTAGGGGGAATGAGAGACAGAAGAATTCGGCTTTTAGTTAACACGCACGCTGCCAATTTTCCATTGTTCAACAACGCACAGACGAAATCTCTCACCAGCACCACTTTGGAGGTCAAAATGTAATACTGGTTACACACTACGACTACTACTAGGACTATGAGGGACAAACGGGTGCCGCTATGAGAAGCTTCGCCCCTAAAACGCGTTCAAGAAGTAAGAAGACATCAATTCAAGGAGAAACAAGAAATTATGCTACAATGAGTGAAAAAACCAATGAAAAGAGACGTGCGAAGTTGTGGTCCAAGCAAACACACTTAACGCCCACACAGCAGTGATTATCCCCTCTAATTGACGTCGTGCCTCGCTTGCAGAGAAAACCTAGAAAATCGTCTATCATTATTTGTTTGGTTCGACGAGAAGACCTTGGTAGCTTCATGACGCTGTCTTGTTGAGTAACGGCAGACGGCTTGCAGAACATGTTGCCTTTTCTCTTGCGTTTTGTTTAAGTTGCCTACACGTCAGCGCTTTCCCAATGTCACTCTCGCTCTTTCCGCTCATTTTCGTGCCACAAATTAGCAATCTTTGTTATTTCCACGTTGTTGTGTAACAGGGATGGGTGAATTCTCGTTTTATAGACTTGATATGCTTTTTCTGCAAAACTTTTTCTATGCTGATTTCTCCGTATTTCTAAAGCAAGTCCTATTATTATTATTATTATTATTATTATTATTATTATTATTATTATTATTATTAGTAGTAGTAGTAGTAGTAGTAGTAGTAGTAGTAGTAGTAGTAGTAGTAGTAGTAGTAGTAGTAGTAGTAGTAGTAGTCTTATATAGGTATAAGGACACAGAGGAAAGAGGCAGAGGTCAAACTGACAACTGCCACATAGTGGGGTACAACGCCTACCTACTGTTTCGAGAAGAAAGGAGATATAGGGATAAGGAAGATGCAAGGAAAAGATAGAAGTAGATAGGAGAGATAGAAAAGAAAAACTGCAGAAAAATAGGTAAAAACGCAATAAATGTCTAGAGATGGGAGACCAGCGTTTTGTTTATGAAGGGAAGTTGAGCACGGTGTGCCTCGCCGCGTCGAGAAGCATACTGCTTCCGAAGAAAAGAAAAATCGTCCATGGTCGCCCATTTCGTTCGAAGCAATTTATCTACCTCAATCACCAAAGCTCCCTGCATGAGGAATGCGGGAAAAGCTTATATGAGATCCACTAGGTGTTTCCCAATCTGATGAACACAACAGTGTGTCCTCACGTCCTCGATAGTACAGGTGCTCGCACACCAACACACAGCCACGACCATGAACATTGGCGGCAAGGAATGCACGGTAAATAGTCTGTGTGCTTTATGGTTAATATTTAGAATGGTTTTGAACGAACTTTGGGCATATAGAGTGCCACACCATGATTTCTTAGCAATCAATCAATGAACCACTCACTCGCTCATTCGCTCAGCTAATCTATCAATAATTCAATCAGTCAATCAATCAATTAATCAATCAGTCAATGACACTACAACATATTTTACTTGGCATCATGTTTATAAACTTCTTTCTAATGCGTGACCACTAAGAGCGCAGATGGTCAATTACGCTAATCACATAATTTTATGTATAAGGTAGAGAATTCAAGTCTCTCGGCTTAGTGAGCTGTGTTACTCAGCCGGCTGATTTTATGGTAGAGTTGGCACCCGGAGCACATGCTTCCTTTAAAAAAAGGTGGGCAAAAGTCAATTGCATAGTCTGCACACGGAATGCTCTATACTCTGACGTCCCCCGTAGAGTTTCGAACAATGTAAAAAAAAAGAGAGATAGCTTGTCAGGCCCACAGCATGGGCGCGCACCAGCAACCCGTGAAGTATGACTGTCTCATTAAACACGATATCTGCATGAATTGGCGAAGTTTTCACACCACCCTGCAGCAGATGGAAATGTTCTACGTCCCCTCGTAAGAAATTGCAGCGCAAATGCAAATTTAATACATGAGTCAATAGACCGCAAGCGATAGATGGTTGGTATTCTGTAGGTTATTTCAATTACTGGGCGCGGTACCACAACAGAAAAGACCAAGTTTTTTTTTTTTCAGCGACCACTGTCGACAGGGTTTATAAGGTGTATCGATGCACCTTTTTTTTCTCACATTTGGCAGTGGCGTCGGCAGTGCGGCTTCCAGCGACGACACAGGGTGCCTGAATGTATCAAAAGTTTGACGAATGTAAACACAAGAACTAAATATTGCAGAGCCCAATCTAAAACTCTACTGTTGATACTTTCCTAGAACAAGTTCTTAAAGTTAATCTACCTCGCTTCTTCCACGAGCAGAGTGGATGAGAAAACAAGCCACGGCTAAGTATATCATAGTTGAAATCAAAAAGAGGGAATGGGCATGGGCCGCGCATGCAGCGCGTAGGCAGCATGACCGCTGATCATTAACGGTAACTGACTGGAGTCCAAGAGGAGGCAAGCGGTTTAGAGGGAGACAAAGTCAGGAGGGCAATTCGATGGTGGTGTTGAACAGCGGGGACTGCGTTCGGAAAGTTTCAGCTCTTTCAGAAGGGGACGCATACACGCAGCTAGTAAAGGACCCAACGAAGCAAACCCAGACAACGCTAAACAAGCTACTCGCGGAAATTTTCAAGCATTACCCGGATCTCAGAACGCTTTACCTGCGACTAATCTGCTGATACAGATCCGCACCAAGTTTTTATGGAGTACCAAAAATTCACAAGCCTGAAGTTCCTCTCCGACCGATTGTAGACTTCACTTCCTCCCCATGCTGAGCTTTTTCAAATTTTCTACACCAAATCTTCGCCCCACTAACCCGGAAGACACCAACTCATGCCCGTGACACCAGCCACTTCGTGCAGCTAGCGTCAAATGTGAGCATCGGCGATGACGAGAGCATGATCTCATTTGACGTCATTTCATTGTTCACCAACGTGCTAGTTCCCTTAGCTGTCTCCGCTACCCGTGGTGCACTTGAGGAGGACGCAAGCCTGAGTGAAAGGACTCCTTTGGTGGTTGACGAGCTCTGTCGTCTACTGGAGTTCTGCCTCTCCAGTACGTACTTCTCATACAAATGAACTATTTTCAGGCAGCACAGTGGAACCGCGATGGGAGCTTCCATCTCCGTCCCGATGGCAAACGTGACCATGGAGTACATAGAAGAGAAAGCACTCAGGTTCTTCTCGCCACGACCCAAGCTTTTTCTGCGTTATATGGACGATTGCTTTTGCGTCATTAAGACGGCTGAAGTTGAAAGCTTCAGACAACACCTAAATTCTGTGCACCCAGCAATACAATTCACAACCGAGTGTGAAAGTGACCACTGCATGCCCTGTCTTGACGTCCAGGTGGCAAGAAAGCGCAACGGACTGGAGTTCTCCGTTCATAGGAAGCCAACGCACACTTGCCGCTACCTTCAATTCGATTCTTCCCACTCGCCTGCCACAAGGCCTCGGTTGTCACCACGCTACTCGAGAGAGCTAAGAACTTATGCTCCAATGACACCAAGCGAAAGAAAGAGGAGGCCTGCGTAATTGCTGACCTCAGAAAAAACGGATACCCAAAAAACTTCATTCGCGCCACCACCCACCACGCAGAGCAACAGAGGATACGAAAACACCAATCAACCTCATTCGGCAGCCATCCGAAACACGCACTGGTTCCATGCGTTCAGGGAACCAGTTAGATGTTAGCGCGGATCTTCAGGAAGGAAGTGGTTCGCATCGCGCACGAGCCTTCGTGTACGCTAGGCCGCCTCCTCCCCCACCGGAAAGACCAGCCAACATGGACAGGCGCCCTGGTGTCGTTTACGAAATTCCGTGTGCCGAGTGCCCCTCGTCGTATATAGGCGAGACGAAAAACCTACCGGAACGACTGAAGCAACACGCCAGCGATGTGCGGAGGTTCTACAAAGAGCGCAGCGCAGTCGCCGAACATGCTGAGACATCGGATCACAAAATAAATTTTGAAGCTAAGGCAATCCTTGAAAGCGAGCCGAACTGGAGGAGAAGGTTATTACTCGAGTCGTGGCATATAAAGAGGACAGTCCATAATATTAACCGCTCTCTCGGAACCCTTCCTTCAGTGTATTCACACGGACTGCGCTCCACTGCAAAACGAGAGAGAGAGAGTCATTAGCCACCCCGCGAGTGATTTGAAGACGACGCTGCTACGTAGCCTCCGCAGTCACCCCCCCCCCCCCCCTTAGCCATTGCGCCGTGCTCCCGACCGGGTTGCAGAAATTAGGTGCCTTGTCTCATCTTCTAACCACTACCACCACCAGTCACCCCTGAGGAAGGAGCCAAGTTGGTTGCCAAACGTCGGGTTTTTTTTTTTCAAAACTTTTGGTTGGAGTCTAAATCATCTCCCAGTTTCATACCCAACCAGACAGACTTCTGTCGAATGTTTACTTCATTCTTTAAAGCTAATAACAATAGCTAGTACCAACTGCGTGAAAAAATTTCAGCAGTACAACTGGCGAGTGGAGTCTGCCTACACGATGATGCCTTGAGTGTAGTGCACGTTGGCGAGGCTCTGCTTTCTCTGCGTGTGTTTATTAAATTGTAGAGCAACCAGACAACCGAGTGCCTCCTTCTTATAAGAGAAAGTTGAGTTACCGTGAGTGCCTTTCAGTAGGCCACACACCTCCGGAACGTATCCTGACACCATCTACGCTTGACAGCGCCTGGAATGCGCAAGGAGGCGGATCTCTCGACGCCACATTTAAAGCAGCTGACTCTATATGTATGCTGAATGACGCATACAAACACCGCTTTAAACTTTATACGGATGGTTCGGCAAATGTTTGGGAATATGCAGGAGATGTGATCTCTAAAACAAAAGCCGAAACCATCCAGGTTCTCATGTCTCGTAAAACATGCAGAGCTCGCGGCAGTTCGCAGGGTTGATCGAGAAGCACCTTTAAAATGGTGCGTTTTCAGTTATTCAAAACCAGCTCTGCAACGTAATCGAACTGCGCTACGTCATGAGCCTCAAGACCAACTGGTGCTGTAAACAGGACAACTGTATCAACAAGTAATAGAGAAAGGACATGATGTAACTTTTCAGTCGTTAGCATGCCACTGCGGCATCGCCGGTAAAGAGCATGCCGACGACGCAACAAAGAACGCTCCCGATATTAGCATGATTTATGCTATTCCACAATCAAGAAGCGACGCAGTAACGTAGATTAAAACGCTCGCGCAAAAAATAGCAACGTCTATGCGGAACACGCCCGGTTTTCTTCATACCCGTCTTCATCGCCTGTATCCGTGGCTATACCTCATTATTCCATCTGGTTTATCCCAAGCTTAGACACCCTTTCTCTGCCGCATGTGTCTTCGGGTGTCTTATACGAACGCCTTTGCTTGCTGCATCAGATGGCCACACAGTTCTGCATGTGATCATTGTGGCGCTGACGAAACAATTGAACATATCTTGTGTCACTGCCGACAAGCCACTTTCCGAAAAAATCAATTTTGAAATGCCGGACAGATCGAGCTTCACGCCGAAAAGCGACGAAGGCCCTCGTGAAGTTTCTCCGAGCAACCCCCGCCTCGTCGGATGATTGTGACACCTCAGTGCGTCGTTTTCGCATCCCTCTCTCCCTCATTTCCAATCTCTCTTCCTTACTTTTCTTCCTCCCTTTCCCCAGTGCAAGATAGGGTAGCAGCGAACCAGATGCTTCATTACCTCCCCGTCTTTCTCCACACACACACACACACACACACACACACACACACACACACACACACATATATATATATATATATATATATATATATATATTGTAGTGAAGAGGAATGGCCACTGCTGCAGCGACATCGACACGTTGGCGCGAGGCACGAGCTAAGACTGCCTGGTTGCTGCTGCGACGTTGCCCGTATACTCGGCCTGCTCTTGCTGCTTCGGTATACATATATATATATATATATATATATATATATATATATATATATATATATCTATATATATATATATATATATATATATATATATATATATATATTCTTAGTGAAGCAAAGTTGCAAAGTTGCAAAGTGTGTGCATTGAAAGAAGTTGCCTCTGATGTTGGCAAGAACGTCGAAAGTCTGTTATGTAAAGACGTCCCGCAGAACACGTCATTACTATTCAGGAGCTTATAGCACATGGTATCCTAAAGGATGTTAAAAGTGTTATTATTATATTTGTTAATTCCAGTATTACGAGTTGTCTAACAAGGGTCACTGTAGTGTTATATAATAAATGCTGTGGTTACGTGCGACTGTTTCTTTAAGTTATTCCTCTTTGATTCCGCACTGTGTGTAAGATACTATATGTATGTAAGAACTGTATGTAAGAAATACCTAACTGTATGTAATATAAGAAACAGTCGCTTTCTACATATTCTTATTTTTTCGGAATCTTCCAGCCAGTAAGCTGTTCAGAGCTACGTAAACACGAATAGTAGATGCCCTACTTAATTGAGCAGAATGAAATCTCTTACACAGCACCACCAATCGTCTAAAATCAAAAGTACAAATTCTCCATGAACTTAAACTGAATCCCTCGTGTGTTTTGGGCAGCTGCGAGCCACTAATAAATAGCGCGTTTTCCTACAACGGGAACACGCACCTGGCCATCGTTTATTTTTCACTCTCCGTTTCCCCCATAATTTTCCCCAACTCCCGTAAAAAACAGGCGGTTCGGAAACACAGACTCTCAGTTCGCGTTCTTTCATAGAATTACCAAAGCCGCACCCACCGCGGCCCGTGGCTGTTATGAACACCGCGTTAAATATTTCAGCGCCGTGGTCGAGGGAATCCTCACTTTCCCTAATTCAGTGCTCCTTTTGGGAAGTGCGCGAAATAATGGCTGTGGAGCTACCTGTAATCATGATTCTTTTTTTCCTACGTTTTCGGGGGGGGGGGGGGTGAGGCAGGGTCGCACTCTCCTGACGCGTGGAAGCGGAAAGGTAAACAGGCAGCAATATGGGTAACACGTTGTCACAAAGCCTCTCCTTCACCGCTTCCCTTACTCCCTACTTCTTTCCCAGCTACGCCGAAGAGCACTTGCGGTTGGGAACACGTCGCCATTAATTTGCGAGCCCACCACCTAACCCTTCTAACCTCATCTATATGCCTCTCCCGTAATGCGCTTACATATGCTTCCGCAGTGGCTGGATATACATTAAATTTATACAGACCTTCTTTTATATGCAGCTTTGTTTTTTTCTTATGTTTGACGTCCTCGTTCGTTTGGCCCTCTTTCGTAGCTCGGGAACTTTTCATATCGCGCTTGCGATCCGAGTAAAAGCAACGCAATTATTGTTTCATAATTAATTTCAAAATGGCGATGGTGGTCGCACTGAGCAAGTGCCTCGAAAAAGCAAGAGGGCGGCTCTTGTGTGGGGAATGTTGTCAGTGTAGTTGCCCTTCCTGCAATCATCTGTCTCAATGTAGTGCGTGCACTTGTCTTTGTTTCAGCGTTTACTGGGTCGTTCTTTCATTTTTCACCCTTGTGTCGTTATAAAACATGTCTAAAACACTGTATGGTAATTAAGGCAGAGATTAAGTCACAAAGCCCTCCTTCATTAAAGAGAAATAGATTACTTTTTTTTCGATAAAGGTTAACTGAAGATGGGCGTAGTAAAAAGTCAGTTCACACACAAAAAGGAAATGTTCGGTTATGAATGCAGCGCTAAGTTTGAAAAGTAATTTATGTAGCTTTATTTTTATAGGTGAGTGCAGATGACACCTATGCTTTAGCGATACTATAAACATCGAAGTAAAATGATAGTAAAATAGAACTTTTATGAATGGATGAACTTTATTTGGTCCTTCGGAACGTGCTTTAGCACGTTGCGGGCCGCTCCCACGTCGGAACAAAAAGTCTCTCTGCTGCGTCGCGGGCCCGTTGAACTGCCCATAGCTGTTGTTCAAGTCCGGAGCTTGCAAATAGAACTTTTATGTCAGACTTTTTTCGTAATCAATTCAATAGGGGAGGGTGTCTTCGTATAAGACATCCTTCTCGAGCAGTGGAGTAGATGCACCAAGGTGTATGCGCCTGTGAAAAAGAGGACAGAAGATCGGTGTTGTTATTGTGCGTGAAGAACATGCGCCGCCTTTGCCAGCTTTGCACTGCTTCATCGTACGGCTCATCTTCATCGCAACCTCATAGTCTCGATAAACCTCATCACACTCGGAACACTTTGGCTTTGCTAGCATACTTCTTCAATATACTTACTCTGCTTCTTATAAAAATAAAGAAAACTCAATGTCACACATGTATGAATGCCAGGTCATAGCAAGGTTTGGTGAATGAAAGTCAATGGAATTAAAATTTCATTAGTTTGAGAGCTCATGAGAACGCCTTTCTTACATTATTGAAGCTATCTAGCACGAGTTTTGACGGAAACAAGCAGACGAGGCAGACAAATATAAACACTACACTAGGTGACTAATGGGGAACGTTTCACGCAGTAAAAAAAAGCCCAGTGTAGTGGCATTAAACTGCATTGGGACAAAAATTAGCGCTAACTGGTCTTGCATTATAACGATTATAAGTCACATTAGCGCGAATCGATGGGCAAGTGTACGAAGCATGCAACAGCATGCTTATATTGTTGCTCTTTATATTGTTGCTCTTAATAAAAGTACTGGTATCTAGAAAACTAAAACAAGTAGTGCTGGGCCTCCGAATGTATCTAATCTATCTTTATTACCACCAACCTGAAAAAAAGAAGGAAAAAAATTTGGTTTGAATATTGAGGGGTCGATTTCTCAAATGTGTTACAAGATTGTGACGCCATGGTAAGACACCAGATGGCGTCGGACTAGCTGTAAATCTGTCATGGGCTTGTGCTTCACGTGAACAACGATGAGTGGATTGTCGTCCAGTGACCGTGACTGATTTCTGCTGGCAAACTCGGTGGAATTGTGTTGTCTCGTCGGCGCACTGTCTCTTACAGAGTAACAGGCTCGCAGATGTTCCGTGACGAAAACAATAAAACCAAAATAACACATTTTATCGTGTTGTCTGACTCCGGTGTGTGAAGGTTGTTGACACAGCATACGAAATAAACAAAGCATGTCTCTTTTGCGATGATTTTAAAGCATGTCAGTAGTCCTTTAAGAATATCCAGTTGTAGAAGAGTCGTACTCTCTCACTCATGGGCGGTTTGGCCAAACGGGTAGGTCAGTTTGACGGAAACTAGCGTGAAAGAACAAACCACACATTTGTCAACAATAAAGGAAAACAAGAAAATGAAAATAAAGCGGATACTCAGAGGATGTAACTGGCGCAACTTCAGGAATGTCCAACGAAGCAACCGGGGAACACCGCTTCACACGTCCTTGTCTCCCAGGAGGCGTCGCTTACCTTTGAAGTTTGCTTGTCCCTTCAACCTCCGCATGCTGTATTCTAAACATTCCGAAGCGTCTTGGCTCAACTAATAGGCAACTCAGATGCAAGTTCACTGGTCAGCGTCATTTAGAACCGGCATACACGGCTCACATTCTGAGCCGTGCAGGCCCGCGGTATCACAAAGCACCAACGCGGAAACTCCCACTGTCGTGTCCTAAACTTTTGATGGCTGTCTCCTTCCTGTTGAACTTGTTTAACAAACTTCGCTCTCCCAGAACACGCGTGCAGCCAGAGACGGAGAAAAATGCTTGTCATTCACGTGTCGTGGAGAGAGGTAGACAACCACGTGACTTCGGTGCGTTATCCATTAAGAAGGCACATTTCCCTTCTTTCCGTCTGACATCCCTTTAAACGCAAGTGATCGTGTTTTGCCAGACTACGTGCGCTGTCGTCCGAGCATTTAGTTAACGTCCATGTTGCCTTCACACTTCCTGGCGTGGTGACAGTTTGCCATCCACTGTTTCCGGTTTCATCAACACGCTTTCCTGGTGGGAGAAATATAGAGGAAAGAAGGGGGGAAACGTAGTGGTAGATAGAAAGAAGCTGAAGCAAAGTTGCTTATCGTAGTATCCTTGACTGACCGCATTCAAAATACATACTGTCCGGACACCTACAGCTGCGTTCCGACACCCAACAGCAGTTATAAAAGTTGTACAGGAAAGTTCAAGGCAACCTATGTGTCTTTAGCTGCACACTTACCTTGCTCTTGCCACGCGTCACAATATATTTATGTGAACGAATAGTAATCAACCTACCTTCATCAGACTTGCAACGTAACCACCAATAGCGTCTTCTACCTGTCTACGTTTGCCATTCCAGTTCAATGTCGTATTATGTTTAGTTTCACAATTAGTGTTTATATATGTCGAATTCGTAAAGCACCAAATAAATGAAAGAAGTTTAGCAATGCCGGCAGGTGCTTGTTGTACATGACTTGACTCTATCTTTTTTTTTCTGCCAGACAGAGAAATCTGTCATTTCCATGAGTACAAACAACAGCCAGTAAAACATTTGAAAACAGTCTGAAATCAAGGCGAGTAAATGAAAACACGTAAACAATGCGCTCACGTAAAAAAATTGTTGTATTTATTCAACCTTAAGGGCCCGAAGGCATTACATAAGGGGGGTCGTACCTCCAGGTTGCAAGTTTCTAAGCAATGTAACAATATGAGGGTGCACACTGATTTCAATGAATAAACAAATAAAGAACAGAAGCGGAAATAACATGCATTAACATGCAAATATTAACATTAACATGCAAATAAATAACAAATCACATGCAAACACAGAAAAAAATGATAGGCTATATATATATATATATATATATATATATATATATATATATATACTCTGTTAATACTAGCCCTACGAGTGGTCTTTCTCCGTTGCCAAGCATTTCCGTAAAACGAGCCTCGGGGTCATTCATGAAAGAAGTCAGAACAGGATACACACCCGTACACACCAGTTATTCTTCGCAGATGCGAGTCGCACACGCACACACGCACTCACTCTCGCGTGGTGACCAAACATTCACTCGTGATTTCTATCTCTCTGTAGACTGGCCGGCTGACATCTCCCAGTCTCCTTTTATAGAAGAGCGGCCGTCTTCGCGCACGTCACTGCTGCTTCATAACACTGTTTTTCACTTCTTCTCACCATTTGTTTTTTCGCTAAGCGCCTTTCAGTTCGCCTTCTGATTCTTCCAGATGTTCCAAAAAAAAAACCGTTCCTGTGCATGTTCTACCTTGGTTTCCGCGCATCAACCGCCTACCGTCAGATTCACTGCAATGATCATTGAGTATTTGGTGAATCGGTGCTGCAGCTATCTTGACGAGGAATGAAGATTAGTATTGTGCTACGGCACGGTGAAAAAATGTCAGTAACAGGAGAAGAAGAGAAGAAGAAGCGCGAAAAGAAAAACCCACTCGAAAGCACAATTCTATGCCTTTATGACCACTCAGACAATATTTTATTTTTAAACACATAGTCAGTAGTTTAAATTCCATGAAGCCGCTGGTACTTTCGTATTGTGAGGAAGAAGATAAATACTAAGCGTTATTTAAAGATCATATGTGGGTTCTACTGTTTGCATTCTTTGCTCTCGATCCTAAACGAAGCCGCTCTTGTTTCAGCTATCCACAGCGAGCAGTAGTTCGGTACGGTACATCTAGAGCACCATTCCCAGTTCGCATTCCTTGTGCCCGTTGTGGAACATTCACAATCAGCGATGTCTGTAAGGGACGGGGCATAGGGGTGGGCGAAATACTAGACGCAGTTTATCTGTGTTCAGAAAAAAAATGTTAACGATTAAGAGTACTTAACACTTTACTACGGGACAGCATAATGTCATTCCGTAGGCCTCATGCTTGAGAAGGCCGCGTTGACAAAAATACGCTGTGAACGAGTTCACAATTCTAGCCCTCCGACAAGTCCGCAGAGAATGGATGACTGTCCTCAACTGCGAAGACACCTGAAAATGAGACAGCAATGGCTGCCTCTGGAGTTTATGTGTTCAGAATAAGTGGTTAACGATTTCGAGCACTTCGTACTCAACTTTTGTAGAGCGGCTAACCATAAGCTAACTGTGTTAAGAAAATTGTTTCAACGATTTGGAGCACTAGGTAAAGCGTAAAGTCGTCCAGTCGAACCTCTGCAAACCTATACTGGTGCTATGATATGCACTTTATTGATGCACCATGATGCATACCATCTCTTATGGAGACGTGAAAGAACACAGTCTGAACGTTCTCGTCTCTTGCTTTAAAAGAGCCTTTGTTATGGTGACACGACTATATACCACAAGAAAGTGCTTCTACTCACACTCAACTCCTGCCTGTTATCATAATCAACATATGCCCACAAATTACTGCACTGTGAGGGCAAGACTACATAGCAATAAAAAGGTAGGGTAAATGAATTAGGCCCTCAATAACCATCGCACATCACTGCGCAATGATTGCAGAAAAGGCCATGGAATGTGCTGCTTGCAAAAATTGGCAGATCCCACGTACAGTGGGAATCGATGATATGCGAAGCACGAATGAGGAAGGTTGATATGTCACTTTAAAGTCAGCACAACGTTACGAGGTGGCGGTAAATCATGCCGTACATGACTTCTGTGTCATTATTATCATGTTTGGATGTGTCGTTTACCTTCGTCACCTATTCACGTCCCGTATATACTAAATTTATTATATGTGGAGGTAGCGAAACGCCCGCAAGCACGCTATCAGTGTGGTATGTTGTCATGTTCTTACATGACACACGTGTCAGGATTATTATGTCTGACCAAGTCACATATTTCGTCATTCATTGACGTCACGTAACACCAAACTTGGTATATATAGAGCTAGCAAAATGGTCGCGAGCACATCATGGAGGGCCCAATATACACTAATGTAGCGTTGACGCGCGCGCACGCTGGGCACAGCGACGCTACGTTAGCAAAACGCGAGCACTTTAGAGTCTGATGCCACGCACGACCAGCGTCCGTCAGCGCGGCCGACGACAAGCGGCGCGAAATGTGACATGCTGCATTTCGTGCCGACGTGTTACCCAGACAACACAGCGTCTCCCTTTTTTAGTGACGGAGGGACGCCCGACACGCTGAAACGCGCCTGCGTCAAAGCAATGCAGCGCGGCGCGCTCCTGCGAGTATATGGCAGGACCGGCGCCTGGCGGGGCAACGCCGGCGAGTACGCGCACCGCGTCACGCTGAAATGTATTGGCGCCTTAACTGTGGCTTGTAGTCTTCTTCTCACATGACACGCATCTCATGATTATCATGTTTGTATTAATCACATACCTTCGTCATCCATTGACGCCACGTAATACCAAATTTGGCATATGTGAAGCTAGCGAAACGACCGCGAGCGCATCATGAGTGCGGCGTGTAGTCATGTTGTTACATGACACACATATGTGATTATCATGTTTGGATGTGTCATTTACCTATGTTGTCCGTTGACGCTGCGTAATACTGAGTTTTACATGTGAAGCTAGCGAAACGGTCGCGAGTGCATCATGAGCGCAGCATCTAGTCATGTCGTTGCATGACACGCATCTAATATTTATCATGTTTGCGCTAGTATCATACCTTCGTCAACCATTCACGTCCCGCAATATCAAGTTTGGTATAAGGGAAGCTAGCCAAACAGCCGCCAGCGCATCATGAGCGTGGCATGTAGTCATGTTGTTACATGACACGTATCTCATGATTATCATGTTAGGGTGGGTCGCTTGTGTTCGCCATTCAGTCATGCCATACCCATACCAGTTGTGCAACATGCCATGTGAACGAAACCATCGCAAGAGCTGCAGGCTCATGAAACGTAAATTATGACATTCATGACATACGGATTATGATTTTCATGTTATGACTAGTCAGATATGTTCTTCATACAGTCATGTTATGCCATACTAAGTTTCGTATCGATACCATTATCGAAACGGCCAGGAGAGATAAAAGTTGTAGGTGGCTAGATAGATAGATAGATACGCTCAAAGTGACCGAAGTGTGCTAAGAAATGCTTCGCATGGCCATAGCTTTGGCCATCAGCCAAAAGGGGATCAGGGTGGTCATCAGCGACTCCAAAAACGCTGTGACAAATTATGAATCGGGAAGGGTGACGGAGACTGCCGTCCGTATATTAAACATGGTAGGAGTACCCAAAGAGCAGGTTTTGCTTGTCTGGGCTCGAACTCACCAAGGACTTAGAGGGAACGAGGAGGCTCATTCCGTCGCCCGAGGTCTCACCTACCGGTCGACCCCTGGAACCTCCCAAGTTACCGAACAAAGAAGCGAGTATATGCGCACATACCATGAAATCATTGCACACTACAGGCTGAATCGGTAAGTTTACCCGAGAGCGGACAACTCACTAAGTAAGAAAGACGAGGTTTTGTGGTGAAAGTTACAGAGCGGGGTTTTAGCAAACCCCGCACTTTACAGCAAGTGGCACCCTGCAGTTTTCCAGTCCCAGTGTAAATTTTGTGATGATGTAGCGAATTTGGTCCACATGGTGTGGACATGTCCAAGTCAAAACGGTGGTTCTCACACTGTAGAATCCTGGGAGGCCCTGCTCTGCAGCCCAGATCCCAACGTCCAGCGCGACATCATCAGTCAAGCCCTTGCTGCTGCCGCGTCCCAAGGGATTCCGGCCGACAGCTAGGGGCGATGGGCCATGCCTGAACAATTGACTGACTTTTTAATAAAGTTTTCTCTCTCTCTCTTCGCATTTAAAAAGCACGAGTACTGCGTCCCCCCCGCTCCCTATTTCCGCCAAGCCAACGCCGACTAAATTTCAAGGCCGAAGAGCTGCCGAAGTGACGTCAGAGGTTGGGGGCCCAGTTGCCCAACTGAGCATGCTCAGTAAGACTTTTTTTCCCACATCTTTTGTTCGGCCTAATCAAGTCGCAGCAGCTGCGAGAGCGGGAGCATTGGTTCTCCTAAAACGTGAACAAAACGCTGGCTTTCCGCCGCGTTCGCGGCGTAACTGGGCCCTCCACCCTCTGACGTCACTGCGGCAGCCTTTCGGCCTTGAAATTCAGTCGGCGTTTGCCAAGCGCTCGGTGCGGCAAGACAAATTCATTCCGAAGCTGGCGACAAGAACAGCGGCAGGCAATGGATGACGCTAATTTCGAGGATTGCAAAGCAAAACGGAGCATCGTTTTCCATTGTCCCTTCGGCTGTCGCGATTCGGGTTGTTTCAACAGGAGGCGAGAAAGATGGCAGCTCTGCGCCGAGCCTCATTAGTCGCGCACAGCCCCGCGAGCAACAGCGAGAGCTGACTCGTTTGCGCGTCCATTATCTGCGTCCTTTCGTCTCTGTGTGTTTAACAGTTGAGCTGACATCGCATTGCTTCTTTTCGCTTTTAAATGCGAAAGTATTTCTTAGCTGGGCTATGTCCGGCGTCCGTCGGTATTCGTCCACCGCCTTCTCCCATAGGAACAGCAGCGGGCGCGCGCGTCCCTACAACCGGATCCCCCGCCTCCTTGACTTGAACGTGACTTGCCACCACCTCAATGCAGTGCGTTTGCAACGCGTTTATAGGTTTGGGCTGCCACCGCTTATGTAGCGGTTTTAGATGCGGATCATCTAATACTCGGGGCTTGTAGTGCGGCGCCGTCCGCAAGCTTCCTCCTCCTTCTTCCACCATCTGTGCATCCCTTCCTCCTCTACACACCGCGCGCTTCACTCCTCCACCATCTGTGCACCCTTCCTCCTCTACACACCGCGTTCGACATCTACAATTCTCCTGATTCTCCAGTGGACGCGCATGCGCCGTCGCGCTTTGAGAACATTCAACAGCGGACAGTGCATGCGCCGTCGCGCTGTATATATACTCAAGGTCGGCGCTCGCTCACTCAGTTGCCGCTCGTCGGTTGGTTTGTACGGCGCGTCGACGTCCAAGGTCGCGGTGAAATGAATTCCAACGAATCCACAAACACAATGATCGACGTCCCTTCGACCAGCGCCGCCCTTTCGCATACGTGTGTACGTGTTCACTCATTTAACACCCCCTCCTACAACCACGTTAACCAATTTAGCCATCGACCCAAGTAAGTCGCAATTTAATACCCCATTTCACAACCACGTTAACCAATTTAGCCATCGACCCAGGTAAGTCGCACTTTAACACCCCGTTAACCAATTATATGCTCCGCATCCTCCTCAGTGTTCACCCGAGGGAAGCTGCGGGCAATTTTTTTTTTCATGGGCGATGGTATCATTTAGCACCTACCACGGCTACGCAGAACCCTTAGGCTCCGCTGAACTGTATTTGAGAAGCACTGTTTTAGATATTTGTCATTGTAATTATTCGAAACTGCCAATACCAGCTACTGGAAAGCCTTATCGAAATTTCCGATCGGGGCTTATTCGATTCGTAGTTCGAATATTCGCACACCACGAGTTTTGGTCCTTCTTGCTTTACACAGATTGCCGCGAACAACATCACCAAGAAGAATCACCCAACTTGTTGTAGCTTGTAACGCGACCCTTGAAGCCTATTTATCTCCAATTTTTACTGTCGCTTTAGCAAATAAAGAAGTCATTGGAACTAAAGGCTTTTTGGCCCGTGTGGTTTCGCTCAAAGTGACTTTTTTGAAAACATAAAAAGTCAAAAAGCGAAATTAGAATTTACCAGAAACTTACACATGTGCTTGGGAGTACTACGGTGGTTCTCAACAAAATCAATTGCACCACTGTAGCATCAATATTGCATTGCACCAATCATTGCACCAATTTATAGCTCAGGCATCCTTGCTGCAATTCAGCTTCGTTGTTCACGTATTATCCGTCGGGGCTGCCCACGGGACGACTTCGGTTCTCCCAAAATAGAGCACCAAGTAATCTAAACCGTTAACCACTTTTTTTTTTACCCCTCACCCCTGTTGTCGTTGACATTATCTGACCGTAATGCCCACAGGAGTACCTTGTGTTCTAACTCGTTACCCTCTCTTTAAACACAATTTGTGCCAAACGGGCCCCATCAAAAGTGAGGCCCACGGGATGGCTTTAAACCCTCCCATATTTGGATACCTAGTTCTCTATATCGTTACCCACTTTTTAAACGTGAAGCATTATTTAGCAATATTCTATCTATCTATCTATCCACCTAGGACTTTTAGCTCTTATGGCCGTTTAAATGATGGTATCGATACTCAACTTGGTATGGCATAACATGCCTTTATGAGCAACATGTTTGACTAGTCATAACATGAAACTAATATGTATATCATGAATGTCATGACTTACATTTCATGGTCCTGCAGCTCTTGCAATGGTTTTGTTCACATGGCACGTTGCAAAACTGCTATGGTATGGAATGATAGCATGCCGAACACAAGCGACCGACCCTAACATAAAAATCATGACATGCGTGTCATGTAACATGACTACAAACCACACTCATGATGCGCTCGTGGCCCTTTCGCAGGCGTCACATATACCAAATTTGGTGTTACGGTACATGAATGGATGACGAAGGTATGGGATTGGTGCAAACATGATAATCATGAGGTGGGAGTAGTAGTAAACAACTTTATTAAGGCAGCTGACGGTTTCCTAAGTGGCGAGGGCTGTCAGGCCATGCCTGGTCGCCACCTCGTCAGCGCGTTTGATGGCCCGGAGCTGGGTGTCCAGGCTTGTGGTCGTGAGGATTCTCTCCCAGGCCTCACTTGAAGGTGACTGTCCTAGGAGGTTTGGTGGGGGAGGGTCCTTGCTGCATCCCCAGATGATGTGATCCAAGGTTGCGGTCTGGGTCTTGCAAAGGGTGCACGTAGATGTGAATAAGGCAGGGTATATGTGCCTGTATATGTACGGGGAAGGGAATGAGTTCGTTTGAAGCCGCCGCCAAGTGATTTGTTGAGCTTTGTTTAGTTCCGGGTGCGGGGGTGGTCTGGTTTGCCTTGATAGCTTGTAGTACTGTGTGATGTCGTGAAAGGTGATGAGTGCTTCAGTTGCTTCGATATCGTGGTCCGAAGTCTGGCCCACCGCTCGGCATACGAGTCCTCGAGCTTGTCTGTGGGCGGCTTCGTTACCCGGGTTTCCTGCGTGCGCTGGGACCCAGATGAGTTGGATTAAACGAGGATCGTCATCGTCGGTGCTGCTGGCAGTAGTGTCGCCTGAGGCGTTGCGTGCCGCTCGGGGCAGAGGACGGAGGATGCGCGCCGTGGTTGGGGAAACAGTGCCCCGGGCAAATCGGATGATAGCAGATTTGGAGTCACTGATAATTGTTTCAAAACCGGCCATTGCGGCGAGTGCTATGGCAGCTTCTTCGGCCTCGGTTGGGTCTTGTGTGCGTATGGAGCCGGCGCACCTCGTGGTAGGCTCTATATCGACTGGGGTACGTTTCGACGAGACGTTGATTGCAAAGGCTTGTTTGGGGGTTGGGTAGCTTGCCGCGTCGACGTGAGCCACTTTTGTGTTCGTACCATAGGTATTGTGAAGGTTTCTGGCGCGGGCTGATCGTCTACCGTCATGAATGCCGGCCAGCATGTTTTTCGGCAACGGCTGCACAATGAAGCGCTGTCTGAGGAGAGGCGGTAGCGAGATCAAGTCTTGTCCGCTTGGTGACGAGGGAATTCCGATACGTTGAAGTATCCATCTTCCGGTTTTACTACCACGCAATCGTTCAATTTGTGCAGTTCGGTGAGCCTCGATAAGTTCATCTATTGTATTGTGAATTCCAAGGCTGAGGAGGTGCATGGTCGATGTGGTGCGGGAGAGGCCCAAAGCGATCTTGTGGACTGTGCGAATAAGTCTGTCTACTTTTTCTTTTTCAGCCTGGAGGAGTCGTAGGTACGGTAAGGCATAAGTTATTCTTGTGGTTACGAAGGCGTTTAACAGCTGGAGAAGTTCCTTTTCTTTCATGCCGTGTTTCCGCGCAGAGATTCTTCCTAACAGACGGGCAGTCTGAGTGACGGTGACCGCAAGCCTCTCTAGTGCGACGGTATTGCCCCTGCCGGCTTGTACGTAAAGGCCGAGTACCCGCATGTGCTGCACTATCGGTATTTCGGATCCGGCCATTCTGAGAGTGATGGTTGGTAGTGGCGGGTGTTTAACCTTACGGTAGTCAGGAGGACGAAGAAGGAGGAGTTCAGATTTCTCCACTGAGCATTCGAGACCTGCACACGCGACGTATCCGGCCACTGTGTCCACGGCACGTTGCAGTGCCTCCTCGATCTGTCCGTCGGAGCCAGTAGTGGTCCATACCGTCACGTCGTCCGCGTATAGGGTGTGTCGGATATTGGGTATGCAGTCTAGTAACTGTGGGAGTTGGCTCATTACAAGGTTGAAGAGGAAAGGTGAAAGAACAGCTCCCTGTGGCGTGCCTTTGTTGGATAGGGCAAGTCTCTTCGTGGCGTTGCTGTCAATCAGGGAAAGTTCCACAGTACGGCCTTGTAGGAAAGAGCACACGTAGTTGTAAATACGTTCCCCAGGGTTTGTTGAAGCCAAGTGCTGGGCTATCGCTTCATGTGTCACGTTATCGAACGCCTTGCGTAGGTCTATGCCTAGCATTGCTCGCGTGCCCGCACGTACGGGGTCTTTCAACAAATCGTGGTAGATTTGTACGAGGGCGTCTTGAGTAGATAAGTGGGCGCGAAAACCGAGCATGGTTGGAGGGAAAAGGTCTTGCTCTTCTGCAAGTGTTTCTAGCCGAGCCAAGACCACGTGCTCAAATAGTTTGCCAAGGCATGAAGTTAACGAGATGGGGCGAAGATTTGATAAGTCTGCCTTTTTTCCGGGCTTTGGTATAAACACTATTTTCGCGTGCTTCCATTCTTCTGGTATATTTCCGGCATGCCAGCAGTCATTGAAATATTCAGTAAGGGCAGTTACTGACCTTGCGTCTAGGTTGCGGATTGTTTTGTTCGAGACGCCGTCTGGACCTGGTGCCGAAGTTGTGCGAAGCTTTAGAATGGCTGCATACACTTCGGCTTCTGTGATGTCGGCATCAAGAGTTGGATTTGGTTTACCTTCATAGGGTGGTAGCGGTGTCGCTGGTTGATGGGCTTGGTTGATGTATTTGTCCGCCAGTTCAATTAGTAGATCTTCGTCTGATCCGGGGTGTTGGTGGACAAGTCGCTTAAGTCTGTGCCGTGCGGCTGTTTTCGAGTCGTCGGGATCCAGTAAGTGGCGTAACAGGTGCCACGTCTGCTTGTTGCCTAGCTGTCCGTTGAGTCCGCTGCACAGCTGGCCCCATTGTTGGCGGGCGAGGTAGGTACTGTGTCGCTCAATTTCTTCAGAGAGGGCCTGTATGCGGCGACGCAATTTCTTATTGTAGCGCTGCTTCTGCCATCTGCGCAGCAGGCTTGCGTGTGCGTCCCACATGTGGAGAAGACGAGAGTCTGTGGCAGGCGTTTCCTCTGCTGCTTTACTTTCGCGCGTTGTGCGTCGCACGTGGTCGTTTAGGGAGGCTGTCCATTCCTTGAGGTTTGTTATGCGTTCTGGGGCTTCACTTTCACGGACGTCTCTAAATTTTGGCCACTCCGTGATTTGAGCGAGGGCTTTGTGTACTCTCTTGCCAGCGGACGTCTGTACCTGGATGGCAATGATGTAGTGGTCACTACCAGCGAGTTGACAGGTGTTCTCCCATCTGGCCTGCGCAATATTCTTGCAGTATGTGAGATCGGGTGACGTGTCCCTACACACGCTGTTTCCTATGCGGGTTGGTGACTGCTGCAGGTCATTTAGTAGAGTGAGCCGGAGGTCCTGACCGAGTTGCCATAGCTTCTTGCCTCGTTTGTTCGCCTGCAGGTAGCCCCAGTCAGGGTGCCTGGCGTTGAAATCGCCCAGTATAAGCAGTTGTGCGCCTCGAGAAAGCGATGTGGTTTTCTGGAAGAGCAGGTTGAAGTCGTCGGCGCGTGCCCGGGGTGCGCAATATACGTTGAGGATGAAGACTGATTGGTGCGAGCGTTTTCGCGGAAGAATTTCAACGACCGTGTGTGGAATGTCCGAGAATTCTAAGTCGTGTTGTTTCGCCGTGAGGCTCTTGTGGACGAGCGTGCCTGTACTTGGGGCTTCTTGGTTGTGCGAGTCGGTGAATTGTTGGAAAGCGATGTAACCAGGGAGTGAGACAGAAGCCATTGTTTCTTGTAGTGCGATGACGTCTGGAGGCGTTTGGCAATTGGGCAGTTGTGTTTCTTGTACGAGTAGCTGCAGGTGGGCTTTCTTTTTACGAAAGCCCCTGCAGTTCCACTGCCATATAGTCAAGTGGGTGCTGGCCATGATGCATCAGCTGGAGCATTACTTGAGGCCGTCGTGGGTTCGCTGTGCTGGGTGGAAGAGTGAGAGGTCACTCGGTTGCGTGTGATAGCTGGTGCTCTGGCCATGCTTTGTTTGATTACTGCAAAACTGGTGTCTGTGGCAGTTCTGAGTGCTTCTAATCCGGCAACGGTGTTGTTTACGGTGGCTTCCATGTTTGAGAACCGTGTCTCTATGTTCGTTAGGCGTGAGTCTACGGTTGCGAAGGCTTCTGTTACGGCGGCACGAACGGCGTTGACGACCGTGGTTTGGACTGTCGTGCGGAGGGCTTCAGCAACGGATGCGTTGACCATTTCAATAATTCGCGCCGTCATGTCCTCTTCGGATTGCAGCGTTTCCGTGGAAGTCGTTGCTTTGCGTTTGGCTGCTGCGGCTGGTTGGGGCTGTTGAGTTGAATTATGCACGGACTGGCTGGCCTTTGCCAGTTTACTTTCTAGGGAGCGGTTCTGCGCAAGGAGCACTTCGATCTGAGCTTGTTGCGTCGCCATTTGGGATTTTAACGCATTGATTGTTTGCGTAAGTTCCTTGACGAGCGGGTCATGCGTTGAGGCGCACGATTTCGATGGCTGCGGGGGAGATGATGGCAGCGGAGACGCTGCGCTTTGCGCCCATGCCACACTAGGGTTGCTTGGTGGTGCTTTGGATATATCAGCATGTGGGATGCGACTTGATGATCGGGTTCTTGATTTGGACCTAGAGTGGGAGGCTGCTTGACCCTGGCGAGATCGTGACTTCGATCGGCTGTCGCGTTTCGTCGGCGTTTGTGATGTCCCGAAACTGGGGTAGTTACGCTCGTCCAAGGCAGGCGGGCTATCGTCATTTGAGGTTTGCTGCGTCGCTGGTGACTCGGTTTGTAGCGTCTTTCCTGCTTGTGCTGCGTTAAGTGGTTCAGACTTTTTGGCGAAGCGGTACTCGCATCTTGAGCTGTTCGTCATGTGTCCTCCTTGACAGACAATACAGCGTGCTTGGCATGTTGGTGGCGTTCCTTGCGGCGGTGGCTCGTGGTCTTCTCCGCAACGCGGGCAGCGTCGGCGCCTAGGTTGAGGGCACACATCGGAGCGGTGCCCGGTCTTCCGGCAGTTGAAGCATGCGTCTACTTTGGGATGGAAAGGGTATACTCGAATGAGACCTCCACGGTGTAGAAGCCATCTAGGTAGGTGGTCCCCGAGCAGCGTTATAAGTAAATTCTTCGTTTTTCCCATGCGTCTGCCACCTACTATTTGGTAGTCAGGGTTGCTGTCTTGAAGGTCCTTCAGCGTCTCATCATCGGTGGGGAACGTGTGGGCGTAGAAAGAAATGCCTCGTATCGCGTCGTCTGGTGGCGGGGCGTACATGTGTAGCTCAATCTGCCGGTCTTCTCCGAGGAGGATTGATGTGATGCGTTGGTACGCGATTGCTCGGTCGGTGGTTGCCACACTAACGGTGAAAGTGTTATTCCTTGGGTGTATGCGTAGTTGATCACGCTTGGCTGGGTCCAGGTCACACAGAGATGCCGCTTTAAGCAGTGCTCTCTGCAAGTCTCCGGGTGATGTGCGCGTGAGGTCAATGGGTGTCTTGGGGCGTCCCACGATGTGGTACGTGTGCGACGGCAGTCTTGGCAAGGGATGGCGTTTCAGTTCCGGCGGCGGCCGGGGGGTTGGTGGAGTTTTGAGGGCTTTGCTTACTTGCGCGTCGTTCATTTGGGCTTGTTGCTTAAGTGCCTGGTGACGTTTCGCCTGGGCTCGGAAACCTTGAGGTGGTGTCCAGGAATCGTCTGACCATTCTTCGAGAGAGATTTCGACGCCGTCGACCTCGATTTCCATGTCGGCTAGTGTCCCAGCGGCCGCGACAGCGGCGTCCGGTGTAGCGTCGCTAGGCTTAGGCGTCCAGTGGCGGATCTTGCCGGCGTGGCGTGAAAAGATGAAAAGCTTACTTGAAAATTGTGACCAATATCGGTCGGAAAGTTGTATCCTCGGGACCGGTATGATTTGCAGAAACCATTCGTACAAGAAATCTTGAACTAAGGCACGTCTTCCTACTGAAACATCGGAAAACTCCGGAGCTCGGTGCAGACGCGTCCGATCGCGTCGCTACGCTCACGAGGATCCCCATGAGGTGGGAGTCATGTAACAACTTGACTACATGTCAGGCTCATGATGCACTGGCGGCTGTTTCGCTAGATTCCCTTATATATTGCGGGACGTGAATGGATGACGAAGGTATGATACCCGTGCAAACATGAGAAACATGAGATGCGTATCATGTAGCAACATGACTGACTACATGATATGCTCATGATGCGCTCGCAGCCGTTTCTCTAGCTTTGCATGTACCAAACTCGGTATTACGTGACGCGAACGGACGACATAGGTAAATGACACATCCAAACATGATAATCATGACATGCGTGTCATGTAACAACAGGACTACGTGTCACACTCATGATGCACTGGCGGCCGTTTCGCAAGTTTCACATATGCCAAATTTTGTATTACGTGGCGTCAACGGATGACGAAGGTGTGTGGTTGGGGCAAACATGACAATCATGATATGCGTGTCAAGTGAGAACATGACTACATTCTACAGTCAGGGCACGATTACATTTTGACGTGACACGGTGCTCGTGCTCACCGGCGTTCATTTCGTCGCGTCACGCCGGCGTTGCCACGCCAGGCGCCGGTCCTGCCATATACTCGCAGGCGTGCGCCGCACTGCGTTGCTTTGACGCGTGCGCGTTTCATCACGTCCGGCGCCCCTCCGTCACGAAAAGAGGGAGACGCAGTTTGTCTGGATAACGCATCGGTGCGAAATGCAGGACGTCGCATTTCGCGCCGGTTGTCGTCGGGCCGCGCCGACGGACGCCTGCCGCGCCTGTCGCGCCGGGAGTGCTTGCGCTTTGTTAACGTAGCGTTGCTGTTCCGAGCGTGTGCGTGCGTCAACGCTACCTGGGAGTATATTGGGCCCTTCATGATGTACTCGGGGCCGTTTTGGTAACTTCACATATACCGAATTCGTTGTTACGTGACATCAATTGATGACGAAAGTATATGACTGGTGCAAACATGATAATGCTCACAAGCGTGCCATTAAGAAAATGACAACATACCACGCTCATAGCGCGCTCGCGGCCGTTTCGCTAGCTCCACATATACTAAACTTGGTATCACATCACATGACGTGAATAGATGATGAAGGTAAACGACACATACAAACAAGATAATCATGACGCGTCAGTCATGTACGGCATTATTTACCTCCACCTTCTTACGTTGTGCTGATTTAAGAGTGACATATCAACCTTCCTGATTCGTGCTTCGCATATTATAGATTTCCACTGTAGGTTGGATCATCCAATTTTTTTCTATATACACGAAAAGAACAAAGTGTCCATGCCTTCCCTTCATTACTGAGAAGGTAGGCTAGTGTTTGTGATATCACTGAACTTAGATTTAGTTTTTTTATAAGTATTTATTTATGCACAAAAGCATTTTTGTAATGTTTTTTGTTCCTTTTCATGAATTGTACATATCCCTGAGAATAGGTTTCTTTGTGCACGTTAGAATTTCTATTTACAGGCACAAACAGTTCCTGTTCTGCATTTGAATGTATATTAGGATATATTAGAATTGTTTTAAGAACGAAAAATGTAACATATGAATGTATACATTGTCTGTAAGCGTCATTCAGAAATAAAATTCTCTTAAAAAGTGCTAATCTGGGGACGGCTTTCTGCTTTCCACAAGCAGAGTACCAAATACACTAAATTGTTAAATACTTTATTCTAGACAGATGATGTCTCTCTCATTATTGAGTAGGAGATACTCAAATCCTTAAACAATGTTTCTAAACACACATTTGTTTCGGAAGCGTGCCTCACGTGCATAACCCGCACAGCTGATGTCTTTCCCATTATCGATTTCTTTTTTAAGGCCTTGTGAGTTTATTGTTATAAAAACAAAACAGAAATAATATCTAATGAGATATGTTATCGCGCTATAGTTGTCGGGCACATGAATGCACCCTTGCCACACTTTTCCATTTTAGGCGCTTTATTCCAACAGATATATAGAGCAAATGATACCAATGATGTTTATGAAACACACTGCTCTAAATCGCTGAAAAAGCACTGAGTATTGAAACGTATTTGCCGGCTGGGTCATCCGCGTGGCAATTGTGTATTAACAAGAGATCGTTAAACAGCTTCTATAACAGGAATTACGGTGTCGGGTGTGTGTCGTTGGCTGCGAGCGTATACAGGCTTCAAAATACAACATGGCATATCCCTGTAACAGTACATTGTAGAAGTGCACATTGCCACTGGATGCCAGAATATGTTATTACCATGACGACTTCGTGGTCGAAAGCCGTCCACCCATTACGAAAGGCACAGATGCTGCTGCGCGTATTCCCTTAAGATCCCGTAGCGGGGGCAATGCAAGTTTGAAAACATTTCGTGGTTCAAAGCGTGCTACCTATTACACAGAATGCAGCCATTTGCGAAAGCTCCTCTGACAAGATCCACTTTCAACTTTATTGATTACAATGTAGTAACTGACACTATGAACCTCTCATGTGACATCTTACTATAAAAAAGTGAAGATTAAATGTTTGAACTACGCACTAGGGACAGGAAATCGCTGTCGCGTTCAAAACTTCAAGAAGAAGCTTAATGGTCTTCCAATTTTCGCTTTTCTTATTTCTGTGTGTTTTGTTAGGTTACTTGTGTAGCTGATCTTTTGTGTTTATTGGATTGGATAAACTTTTATTTGGTCCTCCAAAACACAGATCACTGTGTTGCGGGCAGCTCCCACGTGGGAACTGAGATGCCAAGCTCCTCAGCCGCCTCGCGGGCTTGGTGGACAGCCCAGAGCTGATCTGCCAAGGACGAGATGCGGATTGCCGCCTCCCATCCTGCGGAGGTGATGTTCGATAAATGAGCGAATTTGGTCCACTGCCAGAGCATGTGTTCTAATGAAGCTTTTTCCCTACAATGTGGGCAAAGATTACTTGGGTATAGGTCAGGGTACAAGACATGTAACATTTTCAATGTAGGGTACATCCGCGTTTGCAAAAGCCTTAATGTAAGTGCTACTACGGTGGGAAATGGCGCATGGCGCATCGTCATTAACGTGTTGCATAAAATGTGTGTAAATGGCTTGCGAAGAAAATGTCGCAAAATAAAAAGAAAGGCAAGAGAAGCTATTGGTGGCCCAAAGGGCGTATGACGTCAATTAGCGCAACGTTTTGAACGAAGAGAGCAAACATAGCAAATAGAGGGAAGTAGGCGCTTTGCCTCGTTATTTCTCACGTGTTTGTGCGTTGCTCCTAAATTCCGTTTTGGAAACGCAACAACGAGCCCGTGAACTTATTTGCATAACGTGAGCACCCACCCCCCCTCTAAGGATTCCGGTGGGGTGATGCTGTACTCAATTCATTCTGGAATACTAGTAAAGTCTTAAATATTACGTCCCAAAAGCCCGATGTGAAGTTGCGAGACGCCGCAGTGGAGGCCTCCGGCCATGTGGTGTTCTCTTAAGTGCACTAAAGTCGCAAAGTACTGGCGCCTCCATCGAATTGTGGCCGCCACCGCCCGGCTCGATCCTGCGACATTCAGGCTAGCACTCTTGCACCATAACCACTGCTCCACCGCAGCGGACGGAGCAAATTTGTAATGCAGCCAGGGGATCTTATAACTACGCTTCAATGATGAGCATCATATTGTGTTCTGATGATGACGAACACACGTGTGAGGAGCGCAAGAAACGATAATTATCATTTGTTTAATTAAACAGGGCTTCCCTGTAGCTTCTGTTCAAGTACACTTCACAATGCCTGTGACTTATGCTCATTCCGCATTTAGTTTTTCTAGAGCGCCCTAATTCCAACTTTCCAAGTTTGGATCGGAAAGCCCCGAGGACATTCACAAGCGCTCTTCTATGCTGTACTTAAACTTCTGTTTTTATTATTAATATAGTGAGTAAATACAACTGTTGTTTGATTTTTCCGCAAAGCCCATTTCACTCCTTCGTAATCTATGTTTCAGCTCTGCTCGAACAACAAGCCATTGTAAGTACTAAAATAAATATCAGGGATAAACATAATTAGGAACTGACTTGGGGTAAAGAGAAAATGTTTGTTCTCTGCTGCTCTAATACAGTCTCCTTTTTCTCACTCGCCATCTTCCTTCTTTCATTTTCGTAGGAATTACAGGAGGAACCAGCTTTCAGCTTTATGATTTAAAAACTGCCTGGCTGTCGCTTCCAATCTTGCGATTAATGTCGTACTATTCGAACCTTACTTTAGGCGTACGTGTAATGTGAAAAAATTTGACTCCGGGCTCATGAGAAGGCTGTTTGTCTTCTATGGTGAAATTAGCTAAAATCAGCTTCCTCCCGTAACGACACGCTTCGCTGGCTTTTACGAAGACCGGGAGCCCATCAAAATAAGGCTCGCGGCAGCATCCAAGTGCCGGCTGACGAGGTCTTATCGTGAATGGATTTGATGCTTCAAAAAAAATAGGCGAAAAAAATGAAGGAAGCAGGACATCCGCGGAAAAACTTTGAGCGAACTTCACATATTTGCGAATCATCCTCCTTTTTCCATTGTTAAACTTTTTCTGAATTTCTGTTGTTTTGTCTCGCCTTTTTTCTTCAATCCCCTAATTTCGAAAAGTGTGGCAATAAAATTGTGGGGACGACGGCTGCTTTGAGGATGGAGCTACTTCCAGGGGCTCAGCCATGGCTTACGCCTCCAACCTCTCTGCTGTGGAGCGAAGCGCCATACCAGAAATTTCGGAGGCAATGCGCAGATTACTGGTCTTTTACCCCCAGTGAACGAATGCACACGCGCGAACACACACACACACACACACACACACACACACACACACACACACACACACACACACACACACACATCATCAAAATTGTGTCAAAACACGTAAAAACGAGTTCTTAGGTATACACTTCTTTCCCTTTTATATATATATATATATATATATATATATATATATATATATATATATATATATATATATATATATATATATATATATATATATATATATATATATATATATATACCTAATTCTTTGAACGTACCGTCATTCACGCTGGACCTGACGTATTGTATGCAAGAAAGAGACGACGAAACTTTCACGAAAGCGTCTTTACTTAACGTTTTCAGCTGGTGGACCAGCCTTTGTCAGAGTAGCATATATATAATTAGGTATAAAGGAGCACACTTACGAAAATTTCATAGTTGTTTACTCTACGTTTCGGCCGTGGCACGGCCTTCGTCAGGATTAACAGAAATACGAGTATGTGGCCGCTTTTATGGGCAGGCATGAACACGTCAGTACAAAACACGTGCGATCAGCATGTGAGTGTCACAAAAATTCTTTGAAACAGCCGTGACTACACTAAAAACCATTAAAAAGTGTAATACAATAGTCAAGATTGTGGGCATGTAAAAAGGCATTTGTAACATTCACCATTGACGACGAGGACCACGCATGAAAAAAATAACGACAAATAACAAAATAATAAATATGTGCTAACCTTTAGAAAAGTATAGAATACGTTAGGGATGCTTCTTTAAATATTTCGCAAAATCGCGGACGTCAGGGCATTGTAGAAAGGCATGACACTTTGCCTACGCATTCGTTAATGCCGGATAACAGACTGTTGAACTTGTGAATCAAGAACGATTCTCGAATTTCGCGATCATGGTGCGATATAAAGCCTGATTCTCATAGTGTCACTATAATCTTTTCAAACGAATGACTTGGTAGATGAAAATGCTTGGACAATGGAAGATGTGGCCAACTGTTTACGTGTGATTTGTGGTTGTTGAAACAGATGCGAAAAGATGTCTCAGTTTGACCGATGTATTGCATGTGGCAGATTGAGCATTAAAGTAAGTAAATGATGTTGTAAATAATTTTAGGAATAGGAACCATCACGGAAAGCCTGTCTCGATATGCAGACAGATTAATTAGTTCAATTTCTCTTAACTTTTCTTCATATATCAAGGACACTAATAACTTCCTGCGTGACATTGTGAATATGCGTGTTCCGAGTGAGGCTCTTCTGGTCACACTAGATGTGGTGTCACTGTACACAAATATACCCCATGCGGACGGGATTCTTTCTGTACTCCAAGCATACAATGACTTGGTAAATGACAAACCCATCGACAGTTCCACCTTGGGCACTATTTTATCACTGATACTCGAGCTTAACAAATTTGAATTTAACGGTGAACATTATGTTCAAACCAGCGGCACCTCGATGGGCACAAAAATAGGTCCCAATTATGCGAACATGGGCATTCTAGAAAATAACTTTCTCGCCACTTGTGACCTTAAACGACTTTATTACAAACGCTTCATTGACATTTTCTTAATTAGGCACCATGGTGAAGCGGCATTACATTCTTTCATTGCAGACTTCAACAAAGTAGAACCATCCATCTCCTTTTTCCACTTTTATTCACGAGACACCATAAAGTTCCTTGACGTCAATGTAGCTTTAAGCAATGGTAAACTAACGACAAACCTGTACAGGAAGCCCACTGACCGACAAAGATATCTTCATTTTAAAAGTAGCCATGTCAAACACTGCAAAACAAGTATCCTCTATAGCCAAGCTATTCGTTTTAAAAGAATTTGTTCGGACAACAGCGATTTCACTCGCAACTGTGACCAGCTCCGTAAAGCATTAACCGAACAACAATATCCTTCACAAATAATTGACGACGCTGTCCAACGGGCCAAATGTCTCGATCACAAAGAGCTCATCAGTAAGGACAAGCGATTAGCGCCACCTTCCCGAACCAACCTCGTTCTAACGCATTCTGCATCTATTCCTAACGTGTCGCATATACTCTGAACGCGTTACAACTTACTGACACAGAGCGATCGGCTTAAGGACATCTTTAATGAATCATTGCGGGTTGTATATCGGAGATCAAGGAACTTGCGCGACATGGTAACTTCTTCCAAGACTAGATTCATTGCTCCCGTTGGTTGTCACCCCTGTGAAAAAACGCGATGTAAAGTTTGTGCGCACATGACCACTGCGACTGTTGCTAAAAGCACGGCATCTAACTTTTCATTTAGGATTAAAGGGGACTTAAACTGCGATAGCAGCAACATAATTTACTTACTTGAATGCTCAATCTGCCACATGCAATACATCGGTCAAACCGAGACATCTTTTAGCATTCGTTTCAATAACCACTAATCACACGTAAACAGTTTGCCACATCTTCCAATGTCCAAGCATTTTGATCTACCAGGTCGTTCGTTTGACAAGATTATGGTGACACTATTAGAATCAGGCTTTAAATCGCACCACGATCGCGAAATTCGAGAATCGTTCTTAATTCACAAGTTCAACTGTCTGTTATCCGGCATTAACGAATGCGTAGGCAAAGTGTCATGCCTTTCTACGATGACCTGACGTCCGCAGTTTTGCGAAATATTTAAAGAAGCATCCCTAACGTATTCTATATTTTCTAAAGATAATCACATATTATTTTTTTTATTTTTATAACTTTTTATGCTGATTCTCGTCGTCAATGGTTAATGTTACAAATGCCTTTTTACACGCCCGCAATCTTGAGTAATGTATTACATTATTTAATGGTTTTTAGTGTAGTCACGGCTGTTTCAAAGAATTTTTGTGACACTCACATTCTGATCGCACGTGTTTTGTACTGACGTGTTCATGCTTGCCCATAAAAGCGGCCACATACTCGTATTTCTAATAATCCTGACGAAGGTCGTGCCACGGCCGAAACGTAAAGTAAACAACTATCAAATTTTCGTAATTGTGCTCCTTTATTCCTAATTATATTTGCACCGGACCCACAGAATTCTTTTTTTGAATTTTATATATATATATATATATATATATATATATATATATATATACCCATGGTACGCACACAGTCTTATAGTTAATGTACACACGCGCACACTGACACACACATTACACCCACTGTACACCAGCACACATTCTTATAGCCACTGTACACACATACTCGCGCACAAGCTGGTGAATATCACATACAAGTTCCCATGTTTCCATATGTACGCGCAGATAAGTACTCAAACAGACGCACATGCGCGCACTGACGCCCTTACACACACAAACACTGAACGTAAGCATGTAGACCGTTAACCGAGGTCACTAACGTTGGTGAACAGCGTCATCATTTTATACGGATGGTGCTTTACCGTATGCCCGGTAAAGTAAAGGCTGCAAAATGGGAGAATGCACCTTCCGCCCTGATTCACAAGTTCGGAGCTTCCCAAGTTTTCTCGGTACATAATAACAGTTAGCCAACCAATCAACTCTCCCGCAATGTGTTCCCGCTCGTACGCGCACAAAAGTAGGTCGCGATTTAAGGTAAAGTACCAGTTGACCTAACCAAACTGCGTTGACATGAACTTCTCTTGTTCAGCAAAAGCTTACGGTGAGGTTTTCTAAATGCACTTTTCGCCTAACATTATTTGAATTGCGAAATTTTAAGAACTGGGCAAAACTCTCGCGTGTTTCTATATATATATATATATATATATATATATATATATATATATATGGTTTGGTTAAATTCATATTGTCTGTAGGCTATCTATGTGATACACTTCGCCAGAGTGAAATATACGTGAACATAGCACGAATTCAATGTATAACGTTGGATACACGTATTTGAAGAAAACATTGCAATGAAAAAGCAAGGCCAGCATATTCTGCAGTCCCGTTTCTTTCCTTAATTTTCCATTTGGAATGGTTCGGCTCAAGAGAATGTTGTTTGCACATGACGTAAGCCATAGAATCAAGTTCTTTTAGTGTTTAACTTCGTTCTCTTTCTGATACTCGCGAGCTTCCCGTTGCTTTGCGGCTGCAAGAGCCCGCTAGGACAAGGATTACCTATAAAACAGCTCACTTGATATGTGCTGCATAAACGTCAATCATTTAGTGATTGATGTCAAATGATGAAACAATGAAATTGCACAATTTGCCATGAAAAAGCTTTATCTCCTCCGTTAACCGGGTAACTTGACATGATAAAAGCTTAATTTAGTAGTGCTCGAGATAATAGGGTACCGTTCTTTTTTTTTCTTATGGGAAAGAGGCAAGATAGTGAAGGCAAGATAGTGGAGGCATGTCCTATTGATCAGTGGCGTGAGTATTCATATGAAGATGTGTCCGTGTCATCCAACCTACAAGCTATCATCATCATTATCACCAGTATTATGGTAAGTCTGCGTTATGCGTCTTCAGCCGGAAAACGTCGACCTTTTGTTAGGTATATCGTTCTCAGAGCGTGATTGACGAATCAAGAGCGCTGCAACTCTCTCTATTTCTTAGGTAAAAGATTGCAAACGCATAATGTTTGCGTCGCTATAGTTGTGAGCCTACTCAAAGACCACGCATAGATGGAGGTATTGTAGTATTCGGGGGCAATATGGTACGTATATAGGGCCCCAACAATGCCAAAGTTGCGATATCTTGTTTGAGCTGATTCTATTTTACGGAGAGTTGAGCCATGGCCCTCTTCGGAGTACACTTTACAGTCTTCTTGACGAGTGACCTAGGCATTCACTTAAAGGTCATGCTCATTCAGTTTTCTGTATTGAGTCTCTGGCTACTCAATGCTGTTTTTCAGACTCGAAGCAGCTTTTTGACGCGCCTGTGCAACGCTGTCCCTCCGTACATGTGCACCACGTGCAACAAGGTGTTGGCGTGGTGCCATGTAGGTCCCAACGCTGGTGCGCGTTGACGTCACGGTCCCCTCGCTCTCTCTCCCCCTGCCTGCTGTGCGATCGCCACGGCGCGCTCATCTGCCGCCTCGTCCGTTCACCCGCAGCTCTGCCACGACCACAGCTCGCTACAGCACCGATTTCTCGGTTCACCCGAAATAAACCTTAGGCGCCCCTAACGTACTCGTTGAAACATGTCTGTACGTACCACCTACAAGACCTACAACAGGCATCGCTTCAAACGAATCTTCCAGTGCTCACTGCAGCACTCGCGTTAGCGCCGTTCAACCCGTGACGTCACCCGCACGCAACGCTGTTGCTTCGCATCCCATCACGGTTCTCCTCAAGGAGACGGTCCAAGTTTTTTCGTTTTTTTTTTGAACTTGGTGTGAGTCCTTATTGAGAAATTTTTTCTAGTATTCGGGCGACCTTAAGGAGCCGCCCAGTATAGGAGCTGTTGGGTTTTAGAGATATTGGTGTTTCGTGAACTCCCGCGGGCTCAATACTCTCAGTGACCCATTTTCTGGAAAAGTATATAAATACATTCAAAGGTACCTCAATATTTCCATGCGATCTCACCAATCTCATGGTTCTACGGGAACGGTGGCGACTAGGGACAACAATAGCTGTGAGCCAGCAACAGTGCCGACGTTGGTGGTATAATGGTGCTCAGACACGTATCGCTTGGTCTGTTGTTTTCTGGAGTGGACCGTCTGAATGTTCAATTTATTTGCGTCATAGTTTAGGGAACACACTTTATAGTTCAGTCAATTTGCGAGATAAAGTCGTAGATCTTTTGCACTGCCCATGTAATTTACGATGGAAGTGTCAGGTCAGCCACACCTCGTTACTGAATGGCACTGTTACGTTTGGCCGTGGTGGGCTCCAAACCGGATAATGAAGATTTCGTGAGAATGATGATGATGATGATGATGAATAAAACTTCATTTTGGTCAAGATAATAACAGACAAAAATTTAATGCGGCATGCTTGTCAAAAGAAGGTCTACATAAGACTGCCTCCGTGGCGTAGTCGGCTGTTTTTTACCAGGGAACGCTTTGGATCCTTGGGAAGGGAATCAAACCAAAGCAGATACGTGGTTTGATTTACAGGTCAACGTACAGGTGACGAGGTGAATGAACAGAACAGCCGAAGTGTTCGTCCATGCGTCTGTCTGCATGTATGTCTGGCCATCCAACCATCCGTCTGTCTGTTAGCTATACGAAATGCTCCGTCCGTCAGTCCACCTGGCCCTCAACTATACGAAAACTATTCACGCCATCTAGTGATAATATTTCTAGGTACATAATACACACAACGTCATCTAGTGAGACATACACACACATGAAGCTAGCTAAAAGTGGCTACGTACTATTTATACAGAAGAGGCATCGACCAATATCGCAAAGAGCTTCCTCTTTAGAAGCGGGCACCGGCAGCGTTCACCGGACGAATGCAAATAATGTCACTGTCTCAGCAAGAATCGATCTCTCTCATTCGGTGGGGCGATCAAGTATGCTACCACAAAGCCACACCAGGTTTCGCAACTACCTTTCGAATAGAGCCTAATGTTCACGAAATGTCCATTGTGGTTGCAGTGCTGTCTTTCAAATTTTATGAAGGTTACATGCGTACTCCTATGATGTAGCCGTAACGTCGGGTTGACACGAATTGTACTCAAGTGTCATCCGCTTAAGCTTATTTATGTAGCAGTGTCCAGGTCTACGCCTTATATCAGCTTACCACTTCTGGTGGTGCTAACATCCATGTTGCTGTTAGCATCGTTACGTAATGTGAATAGCTGGCGATATAAAACATGTTCAGCTGTTTAACATGTGTCTGTGTTCACATTTGCACTTATTGTCGCGAGAAGAAACGGCAAAGTTGTCTCTGTCGTTGCTTTGATTTTGTCTTTTACTATTCATGTCATCACTAACATTTTCGGCTCAGCTTTCATTTTCGTTTTCAGCTACAATATTGAGATGAAGCTTTTTTTTGTTTTCATGGGGAGACGGTAATGCCACGCGCTAGGGGCTGCCTAGGCTGAGGAGGGAGAAGTTGGTGACACATGTGACTGAAAGTAAACAGCCGTTCGCTATACGTCTCAACGCCTTTGTCATTACCTCTCGCGACAGTATCTTTAGTAATACTTCGTAACTTTTCGTTCAATAAAAAATATAACACAGTCAGCTTGCATACGCATGCTGCGAATACCATCGACTCCCAAATACGTAAGATGTGCCGAATTTTCACTTGCCATCTTTACCCTCTAAGAACTGGGAACAAAAGGCAGGCTCCTTTTGGAAAGCCGCATTGCTTAATTTTATTTGTGCATCTAAGCCTATTTTTTTTTTATTCGGCATTGACGAATACCGACTAACGAAGAACCATGCACACACTTGCGGTATTCAATTGTGTCTACCACTCGCATATTCAAAAATTTACTAGTAATACTAAAATTTAGGGCAAAATACAACCTAGTGCGTGGCTGACCTACGCTAAAACGTAACATATAACTACATTGCATAAAATAAGGGAAGTTAGGCACATCTGACGCTTTCACCCTCGAGTTAAGTCTCCATGGACGATGATTAACCTATTCACACCTTTTAACTGTGAGTGATATCCACCAGTCTCGTGGGATCATTTCATGGACAGGGCACAGTCTCAGCTATACTACGAGAAAAAAATCTTTGTGGACGTTCCCCCTGTCATTCCAACTTGGGTTGGTCCAAGCCGCTTTGAGAGACGGTCTTCAAACTTGCACTTGAACTTTAACTCTATTTCGCATCTATACATGGTACAGCTAACAGGGACACACACAAAAAACCACATAACGACTTGACGAGGTCTGTGTCCCTTTTTGGCAACAAACAGTAGACAGGCAAAATCAAAAGTACAATGCATAAACAATTATTTGTTGATTAATACAAAAACACTTTGTTAAATATTACAAGTTTCTTATTAACTATAACATGTAGTTAGTATTTCAGCCTTATTAAAATTAGGAGATAGTACGCAGGCAATTAACTCATCTGTAAAGCTACGAATATTTATAAGACCTTGTTGCGGTAGCTATTTCCTTATTCTTTGCACGGAAACAGAAAGGGCATGGCTGAAGCTCGAAAGTGAGCGAAGAAACGGTACACGCGGGAAAGTGATGCTTGCACGGGAACCACAAAGTGGGTCATCCAGAAGGGCCTCTTGTATCCGGCACACTGGCCAACGCTGAACCTGGCATAAGCATACCAAGCCCACGCAGCACCTATAGACCGGCCGCTATCGGGTCATTTCATGGACCCTACCACTCAATACGGGACACTGTCGCGGCTGAACTACGCATGACTGCTGCAACGTTCTGAGAACCAGAGTCGAAAGCCCTCTCTATTTCGCCATGTCCCACTTTCCCCTACCCCCTTGGACGTGGTCGTGATGTGAACAGTGGGGCAGGAATCCTTAATTAACAACAGAGTGAGCGTTCCAATGAGCGGAAGTAATATGCAATGGCACGCACTCTCGGAGCGTGGCAATGCAGTGCGAGGCTAGTGGCGTGGAGCGTATTAGGCGGGAAAACGAGGTGAAGAGAAGCAGGCTTAATTAACCAAGTGCAAGGTTCTTGTGGACTATTTATCACATTGCCAAATGAAATCGTGAGCGAATGAATAAACACGCTAGTACTTTCCAATTCGTACACAGAGTTGTTACTGAATACAGTAAGTATACTCGTTTGCACCGCGCCAATTGTTTTATTTATTTATTTACATTTATTTACATAGTACCTGCAACGCCGTAGTGGCATTACTGCAGGGGGGTATACATAAGAAGTCATAGAAAACATTTCTGCGATAAGACGCCAAACATAGTGAAAAATTCAATTATAACAACATATAAAAATAAAGAATATTTTAGTACAATATTACACATGACAACAGGTACCAAAAGAGAAGTACCTATGTCACAATTTCACAACGATGAGAAAAAAGCACTGTTGTCACTCAAGTTCACTATACCTTCGGGAAGTTCATTCCAGTCTCTAATTGTTTTTAAAAAGAAGGAGTTGGCAAAAGTAGTGGTTTTGTATGCGTATTCTTGTATTTTATGTGAGTGTTGGCATCTTGTGGAACGATATGTTGGTGCTAGTAGGTATTCAGACTTATTAATTCCTGTTAGGTTATAATATATGCTATGCAGAAGTTTTAATCGAAGTTTCCGTCTTCTAGATTTTAGAGTTTCCCAGCCTAATATGGCCTTTATTTCTGACATACTAGCGAATGGGTCGTAGTTGTTGCTGACGAAACGGGCTGCCTGGTTTTGGACTTTTTCTATTGTTTTTGCAAGATACTTTTGAGCCGGGTCCCAGATAACACAAGCATATTCCAGTATAGACCTGACAAGAAGGAAGTAAAGAGTTTCTTTCACCTCTTTTGTTGCACAGTGAAAGTTTCTACGAATAAAAAACAACATTCTACTAGCCTTTGAGATCATTTGGTCTATGTGTCTGTTCCAATGGAATGATTCTGTCAAGTAAATTCCTAAATATTTACACTCGGGCACTTTTTTGACTGCCTCGCCATTAATACTGTATGTGCACTGGATTTTTGAAATGTTCTTTGCAAAGCTGATGTGGTTGCACTTCGAGATATTTAAGCACATATTCCACGTGGAGCACCAATGTGTTACCGTGTTTAAGTCATCTTGCAATAATTCAGTGTCTGTGATTGAAGTAATGTGACGGTAGATGACACAATCGTCTGCGAATAATTTTATGCAAGATTTTATGTTATATGCTATATCATTTACATAAACCAAAAATAACAGCGGACCTAGAACGCTACCTTGTGGCACGCCTGAAGTCACGTTTACATATGAAGACGTTTTAGAATTTAAAACAACACACTGTTTACGACCACTTAAGTAATTCCGTAGCCAGGTTTGCAGCTTAGCATTAATATTCAGTGAAGCCAGTTTAATATCTAACAGATTATGTGGGACCGTATCAAATGCCTTGCGAAAGTCGAGAAATAATGCATCAACAATGTTGTTACGGTCAAGCGCAGTCAGTACGTCATGCTGAAATTCAGTTAGTTGTGTGACGCATGAACGACCCTGCCGAAATCCATGCTGGGAGCGGGCAAAGAAATGAGTAGATTCGAGATATTTGAACAATGCGCTATAAATAACGTGTTCTAATAATTTGCAACAGGTTGAAATTAATGATATGGGACGATAATTTTGTACATGTTTTTTGCTTCCTGCCTTGTGCACAGGAACCACATTGGCTGTTTTCCAATCCCTTGGAATAACGCCGGTGTCTAGAGACAACTTGTACATTATGCATAAATATTGTGCAATAATAACGTGACACTTTTTAAGTACATGAGATGATATACCGTCAGGCCCTGTAGCCTTAGAGGTGTCCAGAGTACGCAGCAGACTATCCAAACCAGCGTAATCGATTTCAATTTCCGCCATTTCATTACCAATATTTTTTGAAGGTAGCATTGGAGAGTGTTCAGTTCTTTTTGAAAACACTGACTGAAAATAGGCGTTAAATGCTTCAGCTTTCTCCAAGTCATCCGTTATAGTTTTTTCCTGGGTTAAAAGGTCAGGGATAGCTGTATCATCTTTTCTGTTGCTCTTGACATACTTCCAAAAGAATTTTGGATTGCACTTCAAGTCTGTGTTTAGCTTGTCAAAGAAGACACGCTTTGCCTGTTTTAGTTTTAACTTAAGCTCTTTGTTTACACTTTTGAGCTTTGTTTTATTTAGTGCTGTTCTCTTTTTAAGAAACCTTTTATGGGCATTCGCTGCTTTTCTAACAAGTTTGCGTATCTCAGAGTTGAACCAGGGTTTGTGCCTCTTTCTGCATCTTAGACACCTCTGAGGTACGTACATATTCACTAGCTCTGTAACCTTGTCACGGAAAATTTGCCACAATTCATCCATGCCGCATGACTCCGATATGCATAAAAAAGTGGGATAATACAAGACCAGCTCTTCGGAAATGGCATTAAAGTCCCCTCTGTCGTACATGAAAACATTTCGAGGGGTTTGCTTACACGCAGGTATTCTAGAAACGTTTAACTCTGCAACAACGCAACTATGATCACTAATTCCTGGACATACATTTGTGTGAACAATAACATTTTCGTCATTGCTTAGTAAAAGATCTAGTAAAGCGTTAAACCGAGTTGGTTCGTTCACATATTGTTGTAGCCCATAGACGCTCATTAGTTCTGAAAAGGCAGAACAATTTCGATTTTTTTGTGGGGCTACACAGTCGGAATCCCATTTCATATCGGGCAGATTGAAATCCCCTCCCAGTATTACGCAGTGAGATATTTGTGATAGTATGTCGGAAAGTTGAATCAGAGACTCATTGTTGTGGTCAGGTGGGCGGTAAAACGATCCAAAAACGATGTTGTTTCCCTGGGGAAATTGGACGCGGCACCATACTGATTCAGTTTCATTATCAAAAACAACTTCTTCGCTGGCAAGGCTACTTGAAATTAAAAGAAACACGCCACCACCATGCCTGTTTCTATCTTTACGGTACACTGTAAAACCTGGCGGAAATATTTCTACATCCGAAACTGTGTCGTCAAGCCATGATTCGGTACCCATAACGATTTGCGCTTTCACCGTTTCAAGTAAGATTGTAAAATCATCAATTTTGTTTTTTAGGCTTCGACAATTGACCACCAACAATACTGGTGTAAAGCTTTTTGTGATGGTATATTTCCCATTTGTTCTTAAGCTAGAATGATCATGTCATTTCCGCCCCAATATCTGAGCATGCGCCCGAAGAGGAACTGGTTGGTGCATGTCAGTATCCCAGGCAAATGCTTGTCCATTGATTACCAGCTTATCGTAACTTAAATGTACACGATTTTTCTTGTCGAGCTGTTTTTCTTTACCGTACATCCAAAGCTGCCGGCGTTTTTCTTGAACTGCCTTGCTGAAGTCTTCTGATACGCTGTATGACGTCCCCTTGAATCTGTATGCGTTTCGCAGAACAGATTCTCTTGTTTTCGACCCTGAAAAGCTAGCAATTATTGGACGAATTCTTTCTGTTTTGTAGGCCCCGAGACGATGAGCCCTTTCTATTGCTATATTTTCCAGCTTTAATACATCCGTACAGACAGACTTAACTAGATTTTCGGATTCTTCCCAAGTTTCCTTTGGATGACTATCTGGTATTCCAAAGAATACCAAGTTTGATCTCCGGCTTCTGTTTTCTAAGTCGTCTAGTTTGTCAGCGAACTTCTTTTCTGTTTCCTCTAGTGTAGTAAGGCGCTTTTCAATTACATTAGTTTTAGTAATCACGTCGTCCAGCTTTTTCCGAAGCTCATCCTGAGTTTTAGCAATGCCCGACAGCTTTTCCAACACGGTTACCTGCCCTGACTGTAGAACCTTTAGCATTTCTTCGATTTTACTTATCTGTTCTGCTGACCCGTAGGTCGCGGGTTCGATTCCCGGCTGCGGCGGCTGCATTTCCGATGGAGGCGGAAATGTTGTAGGCCCGTGTACTCAGACTTGAGTACTTGAGTTAAGCTCGATAGACAAGCGAACGATTTAATTTCGGCGAACGTCCTGACGTGACATGTGGTTGGAGATTTCAGACCTAAATGTCCCACTAACACTAGCGTACAGCGCCGACAATGACCAAGGTGCAAAAAGAACGACGAAGACAAGCTCTGACTTCCAAATGATGTTTCATTTCAAAGAAAAGTGCATTCGTGTACGCGTGTATTTATGCAACATGCTTCGAAACGGAATGTGCATTTTAAGTCAGTGTTGATCTTTGTCCTTCTCCATGCTCTCTCGTCTTAGTCAATCAGAAAAAGTTCACCACTATATAATGTAAAAAAAATTTTGCAGGTTATGAGTCACGTATGAAATAGCGAAGTAGATGATACAGTGCATAATTTTTCAGTTTGGCGTATGGGTATTCAGCAGAGCTCGCTTTCATGAAAAGTGCGAACGGAGCAATGGAAGCTGCGCAGTGTATTTAGTTGTCCAGTCTAAATTCCTGATTGAACGTCACCGTCAAAATAGAATTGCAGCCCAATGTCAAGTCGAATTAATTTCAAAGACTTCTGATAGAAATTCAGTCCGCTCAGCATGGCGCAGACTGATGTAAAAACGAAGCTGGTTAAGTGAAGTGGATTAAAAGAGCTGGGAATGGCGTAGCATGGAGTGGGTGACTGAAGGTGTAGAAGTGGCAGCAGCAATAATGCGTGCTGTGGTGAGTTTCCTGACAGTACAAATTAGATCATAGGTCATCTTCGACAGCTGCAGAACTTGTTGCTTTACAAGAAGCCATAAAATTTGTGAACGACCAAGCACTGCGTAAATGGACGATTCTGTCTGATTCAAAATCAGCACTTCAAGCTATCCATTCTTGCTCAAGAAGAGGCTAATTTTACGAGTTAGCGTTAGGAATCGTCCAAGCATTTCACCTAACACACAGGAGCGGTCACTTGATTACACTCCAATGGATTCCTGGACATTGCGGCCTGGTTGGCAACGAAACAGCCGATAGTGAAGCAAGAGCAGCAATATACAACGCTCCTATGTACGTCAAAGTACCGTACTCGCGAAGTGACGTCAACACATTGTTCAGATCACTCATGCGCGAATGCGCTGCCACTTACTGGTCGCTACCAGATCACCGGAACAAGCGCCTGCGGGAAACAGACCCCGGTATGAGTTTTCGTCTTCCAGATAAAATCAGCCGAAGACATGCTAATATACTGCACCGAATTCGCCTCGGCGTCGCCTTCACTCACCACTACACCCACCTAATCGGCCGTGTGGACGGCCCGAATTGTGAACGTTGCCAAGTGCGCGAAACGATAGCTCACATATTTTGTGACTATGCATTATACGTGGCGCAAAGAAAAATGCTAACTGCAACATTGTCACGATTTGGATGAACACCATTAAGTGAAAGCCACTAATTGTCAGCAATGAACGACCAAACAGTGTCAAAAACTGCTACAAAGGCTGTTCTAGTCTTTATAAAAAGCACTGGACTAGAAACTAGACTGTGGGGTACTATGCTAAGTGGCTACTGTACATACGCACCACCTCTTCTTGTCCCCATCATCACCTTTCATCCCTCTTTCCTTTCCCTTTCTCCTCTCCCCTGAGTAGAGTAGCAGGCTAGAGCGAACTAGCTCAGGCCGACCTCTCTGCCTTTTAATAAATTCTCACTCTCTCTCAATGTGGTGAGTTGTGAGAGTGATGAGGGGTGAGACACATACCCGTGGCGGGGTTCCCTCACTTTTTGTGTATAAATCACGCTACGGTCTAACATGGTTCCCGGGCGTAATAGCCTTGACGGAAAAATCGGCAGATTCCACGTACAGTGGGAATCGATGATATGCGAAGCACAAATGAGAAAGGTTGTTATGTCACTTTAAAATCAGCACAACGTTACGAGGTGGAGGTAAATAATGCCGTATACAGGACCTACGTGTCATGGTTATCATGTTTGGATGTGTCATTTACCTTCGTCCTTTATTCACGTCACGTAAGACCAAATTTGGTATATGTGGAGCTAGCAAAACGGCCGCGAGCGCATCATGAAGCGCCAAATATACTCCAACGTAGTGTTGTACGCTGGGCAGAGCGACGCTACGTTAGCGAAATGCACGAACTCTATAGTCTCACGCCAGGCACGACCAGCGCGACCAGTGTCCGTCGACGCGGCCAGGTGGCAACTGGCGCAAAATGCGACATGCTGCATTTCGCGCCGATGAGTTACCCATGCAGACAACACTGCGTCTCCCTCGTTTCGTGACGGAGGGACGCCGGACACACTGAAACGCGCATGCGTCAGAGCAACGCAGGACGGCGCCCGCCTGCGAGTATATGGCAGGACCGGTGCCTTGCGTGGCAACGCCGGCGTGAGCCGACGAAATGAATGCCGGTGAGCACGCGAACCACGTCACGTCAAAATATATTGCCCCGCCGCGGTGGTCTAGTGGCTAAGGTACTCGGCTGCTGACCCGTAGGTCGCGGGTTCGATTCCCGGCTGCGGCGGCTGCATTTCCGATGGAGGCGGAAATGTTGTAGGCCCGTGTACTCAGATTTGGGTGCACGTTAAAGAACCCCAGGTGGTCAAAATTTCCGGAGCCCTCCACTACGGCGTCTCTCATAATCAAATGGTGGTTTTGGGACGTTAAACCCCACAAATCAATCAACGTCAAAATATATTGGCGCCTTCACTGTGGCATGTAGTCATGTTCTCACATGACACGCATCTCATCATTATCATTTTTGCACAAGTCACATACCTTCGTCATCTATTGACGTCACGTAATACCAAATTTGGCATATGTAAATCTAGCGAAACGGCCGTTAGCGCAACATGACTGTGGCATGTAGTCATGTTGTTACATGAGACGCATGTCGTGATTATCATGTATGTATGTGTCATTTACCCATGTCATACGTTCGCGTCGCGTAATACCGAGTTTGGTACATGTGAAGCTATCGAAAGACCGAGAGCGCATCATGAGCGTAGCATGTAGTCATGTTGTTACATGACACGCATCTCGTGTTTATCATGTTTGCACCACTATCACACCGTCGTCATCTGTTCACGCCCTGTAATACAAAATTTGGTATAAGTGAAGCTAGCGAAACGGCCGGCAGCGCATAATGAGCATGGCATGTAGTCATGTTGTTACATGACATGCCTCTCATGATTATATTGTTAAAGTCTGTCGCTTGTGTTCGCCATGCAATCATATCATACGATACCAGTTTTGCTACATGCCATGTGAACGAAAACACCGCAGGAGCTGCGGGACCATGAATTGTAAATTATGAAAATCATGACATGTCACAATTTTCATGTTATGACTAGTCCAACATGTTCTTCATACAGTCGCGTTATGGCATACCAAGTTTGGAATCGATATTAGTATCGAAACGGCCAGGAGAGCTAAATGTCGTAGGAGGATAGATAGATAGATAGATAGATAGATAGATAGATAGATAGATAGATAGATAGATAGATAGATAGATAGATAGATAGATAGATAGATAGATAGACAGATAGATAGATAGATAGATAGATAGATAGATAGATAGATAGATAGATAGATAGATAGATAGATAGATAGATAGATAGATAGATAGATAGATAGATAGATAGATAGAACGATAGATAGATAGATAGATAGATAGATAGATAGATAGATAGATAGATAGATAGATAGATAGATAGATAGATAGATAGATAGATAGATAGATAGATAGATAGATAGATAGATAGATAGATAGATAGAAGCTTACCGCTTCTCGTGTTGGCCATACCCCTGTTGCTCTTGGCGTCGTTACGCAACTGTAAACAACTGATTATTTAAATATAACCTGTTTCATAAGCAGATTCATAAGCACTTTGACAGAATCAGGAGACATGACTGTTAGTCGAGAAATAAAATATTTGTAGGACGTGTGTGACCGTGGTCCTGACAAACGCGCTTCAGGCTGAGAGAACAGCGAATATCCGTGCTAAGTGCTGTCATGCCTTACTTAATCCTGAAGCCTATCGACACGTCTTTCATTATATCTACGATTAGGCAAGATGCAAGGACAAGCTTGATGCCATTGTCTTAATGGCAATGCGAACTCCGTGTTTCGGTCTTAAGTGGCGCCAGACTAGTTGCGGGACATTTCGTTTTCTGCCTCTCTGTCTTGCGGTCTGTTTTGGTCGTCCAGCTGCACTTCACTGGCTTTCGATTGGACCTAATTTTCTCCTTATCATGTACCATTTGACGAACACATTTCATGCTTTATATTTGTTGGGTTGCAATGATGGAGGAGTACACGAACGTCCTGAGTTAATGTCTTTCATTAACATATGCTGATTCCGGCTTCTTCCGTGGTTCTAAAGAAGAGACATAAGGCCAGCATTCTAAAAACGTTTGTGAAGGAACTGCACAGTTACCCCCTAAAAAAGCTTTTTGCTCCTCCTAAAAACGCAATGGACGCAAAATATTGCACAAGCAAGACAAGCAGGAACCCAGTCCTCCTTGTGGAGTAAAGCGTGGGTTTTTTGGAGTAACTGCAGGAATATTCACGCTTGTGTGCGAATGATCGATGCGTGCCTACACAAGCCTGTTTCCTTTCAGACGGCTCCTAAGCGTGGTGAGATGAAGTGGTTAGTGTACGCTCATCTTTAGGCTGATTGGTTGTGAGTTCGAGTCCCATGTGTTGGCCGCAAATTTTCCGAAACTTATTTTTTAATCTGACGGCTCTCGCATAAAGTGTACATCTAATCAAATGTTAGCACACACTTTAACCGCTAGTTAAGCCAACCAAAACCCGATTTTTCTTTTGTTAACTGTCACTCGTTTGAGGAGTAACCGCGAGAGCGTGGTTACTCTTTCGCTGTTACTCCCAAAATGGTGCGATGGGTGTGGCAAGTTGGTTACTCCACTTAAAAAGTTACTTCGATACCCCTTTTTCTCTTTTACTGCAGAATATTTTTTTATGATTGGTCGCGATAATACAAACAGATGACGTGACGTTTTCTAAAGCAACCGCTTCAGACAGTGGTCACATTGTGTTTCCATGCGACCTCGTCGCCACACTGGGCACGTTGGTATTGCGTCTTCCGTCCCCTCCTGTCATTAGCGCTGTTTTCATTCTTCGTCTACCGATGTCGTCACAGTGTGACGGCGGGAACCATGACAAATCGCGAAAGCGTAGAAACAGAGTTTTAATTGTTGACTTTCATCTAAAGTGTGACTGCCGATAATATTTCTGAGTGGGCTTTTAAAATGGAATCTACCAGACCGCTCCATTCAAACATCATTAAGAACTGCTTGCAGGTATAACAAACTGTCAAGCTAGGCTGGCGATGAAAAACTACCCCTGTGCTGACGCCACGTATCACATTTTTTTTACGGGAGATATTTCACAACGTAGTTGGGTTTGCACCAGAGGCCGTAATATCTTGCACAACAATAAATGAAAAAAAGACTGCAGTTATTCTAAGAGCGCTCACGCCAATACTGATGGGGAAAGTACATCAAGAAGTGCTTCCGAAAAAAAAAGAAAGAAGATAAAACACATCGTGTTGATGGAACCCTTTTCATGAAAAGCACTTTTTATCAAGTATACATTTTATACACTAAAAATCAAATGAGAGAACGCCTACATCGCTTTATGAACAATATCATTTCACCGAAAACGCTATTTCAAGCTAACACTAGCGATGAGGAATTTAGTATGAAAGAACTCAAAACATTTGAGAGTAGGTGCCCGAAAAAAAAAACTTGAAGTGAAAATGCTGTTGAAAAAGGCGCTGCTTGCGAAACGAACCACAGATATTAACTTTTGACACGTTTATTACGCGCTGAGGAATGAGAGAGGATTTCGAAAGAAGGCAACCGTCATTTCATGCTATTTATTTAAAACAAAGTTTTTACTTCCATAAGTGGCAATGTACGATGCTGTGCAATGTGGCTGGCCCTAGTATTGTTGAACAGCTATGGCAAGGTGTCTCTTTTTTTTTCTTCAATAATTTTTTTTACAATTTCTCTCATGTGCACTTTTTTCGTTTACGCGCAGTTGTAGATTCTGTGTGTTCATTTTGCAGCGGTCCCTATTTAAAAAATGTTTCTACTTAGGCACACGTATAGCTTTTCGACACCTTAAGATGCACCTTCGACCACCCATAGAAGTAATTGGCTCGGCCTAATATAAAAAAAGAAGAAATATTTCGCAGCTGATTTGACCGATCGTTTGTACGTAAAAACATACACAGTAGAGGTATTTTTGTTTCATGTGTACAAAAGAAAGTTATATTTCAATGGCTTTTTACCCATTACGATATCTTTAATGTTGAAATAACACTTGAAGAATGTACAATGAGAGCTGAAGCTGCTAATTTCAGGACAGGTGTTTCTATTGATTGCAAGAAACCAAAAAACATATACTGATAGATAGGAGCCTTAACAAGCCAGCTGCAGTTTGTTGCAAAAAAAAAAGGACGACCAAATGTTGATCTATAGTCTCATATATCATGATGTGACAAAACGTGTGCGCTCTTGTAGGCAGTTATTCTGTTGAATTGAAACAGTAAAAAAAAAACCACAGCATATATCCACAGAGTGAATGATGATCAGTGGGGCGAAGCGTCCATCAGTTCATCCGTGTTTCCGTCCGTCCGTTCTTGCTTCCGTTCGTTCATGCGTCCGTTCGTTCAATCATGCGTCCGTGCGTGCGCCAGTCCATGCATCCATCTATCCATCCATGCGTCCATCCATCCGTCTGGGCATCCATTCATGTCTCTGGCTGTCTGTCCATCTGTTCGTCTGCCTGTCTGCTTGTCTGTCTGTCCGTCTGTGCGTCCATCCGAACGTCCATCGAGAGGCGGTTACGGACAACAACAACGGGGGATGCACGAGCCAAGCCATAAGAAGCTTCGCCACTTAAAACGAAGCTCTTGATTTTCTTATGAAGAGCTAGCATCGACATTAGCAAATGTAAGCTCTGTAAAATAGTTTCAGCAGCCATACATTGGAATCAAACAATTACGCACGCTGATACCATGATTTTAGAGGGCATTGCGGATGTATCCCTCTACAAAATGTTCTTAATTATTCGTGTGAACAAATCAGTTCTTTTCCGGTTGCGAAATCGCAAAATGTGCACTATATGAAGTACACGACCTTCTTTATGGTATTGACATGCAACATCTGTGAAGTAAAGGAAGGAGTTCACTACGTTTGAAAAAAAATGACTTCATTGCTATACAAGAGTTCCTGGCAAATGAACTTCCGATTAAAATTAACGAGAGCATTGTGTGATTTATCAGCAGCAATATTGCATGTCCTATAGATAGCACGTTTTTTATTCTCTGCAATAAATGCAGTCTTGCAATGCTGTGCAAATATTTTATATCTTGATTGCAAGAATGCACGTTTAAACTCCCGCTTTAAGGTTTTCGAACACTCCAGCACACATAGCCCTATTTTTCCACCGTCATCGCCTAATAAGGTGTCTAGACGTGCGTAAACAACGAACTCTTACTAGGGATAAGGGAATTCCGATATATTTGAATGCAGGAAAGTTTTTTTACACAGCATTCATGATCGCATAAATACTAGCGAAATGAAAAAAAAAACGATGCCTCGAACAGAAATTCTCTCTCATGTTTAGAGCAGCTGCGAGCCACTATTAAAACACAGCGCTTTCCCACAAGAGAAGCACCTACTTAGCCGTCGTTTTATTTGCTATCTGTGTTCCTCCCGCTCCCTTCTCCCCCAACCTCTCAAAAAGGACACGCAACTCACAACCAATGGGCCTTAGTGGTTGTTCTGTCGTTCTATTTCCAAAGCTGCACCCAGCTCCTGCACAGCGGAACAGAGCCGACGTGTTAAATATTTCATGAAGAGCTTAATTTGGGCTAGTTTTTTCATCATGGTTCTGTTGTAGTAACCGCGCGACAACTGAAGGAAGAAACAAAATGGACAGGAAAGAGCGCTGACTGTCAAATGAATTTCTCGAAGGTGCTACGACCGTTTTTACACAGAGTGAGAGAACTGTGCTCATGCGCGATGACACATGTGCTTCCATGAAAAAATAATCTCTAATGAGAAAAAAAATACTCGCTATCGGAAATGAGAAATGATGCTGTACTGCTGCAGTGGTTATTGGCTTTCTTTATACAAACATTCATTTATTATCTTCGTTTCATTCTTCGTTCCTGCGTTTTTTCTTTCAAAAACCGTGTTTTATGGAACATAGGACAGCCTTTACATTTTTTTTGCAGTGTACCGCCCTGAGACTTGCAGTAGTCGATCTTGCAAGATTCGTTACGAGAATAGGTTTACTGACTGTCTATCTAATGTTGTGTATCAGATGTCGATAGAAAGAGAGAACAAAAAGGTTTATTTTATCTATATGCAGGGAGTATTTGGGTGATAGCCCCGTGCCGGCCACCCCTCACAAACACTAGGTGGACTCCACATTACAGAAGCCCGTGCATTGGCGTCCAAAGCGAATCGGCCTTGATTGACTAGGGCCTTCTGGCTCACCAGGTTGTTGCAGCCGAGCAGGGTCGCCTCCCAGTTCTCCCGGGTGAGGTTCAGTCTTGAGGTGAGGCGAGGGTTTGACTGGCATGCCCACACCATGTGAAAGATGTCCGAAGATTTCTGCGCACAGTGCGGGCATTTTCCTGTACAGCAGGATCGAGATACTTAAAAACTACCGGGCACAGCAGTGTTTTGGTGTAAAGGCATAGGAGTAAACACTCCTCCACCTTTGTAAGACCCTTACAGGGTTTAGGATAAATTGAATGGCCGAACTAGTAGAATTCCGTAATTTCTCGAAATGTTTAGGTCGGATTGCGTTCTAGATCCATTTCGAAATGGTCTTAAGGCGTTACCCGGAGAGTGAGCGCGCGGGTGGTGGCGTCAGCCGTTTCATTGCCTTCGAGGCCCATGTCAGCTGGAGCCCATGTAATCCTTCGGGACGCGGGGTACCCGACGTAATTCCTGTTTTGTAAGATGCGGTTCGCCATGTGTGGGAGATACCCGCGTTGAATATTTCGGCAGGCCCCTCACGAGTCTGTAATGATGGCGTACGAGTCCAGGTCTGTGGCAGCTAGTGCGATGGCGACTTCCTCTACATATGTTATATCCCGTGCTTTGAATGTGAGACCATTCAACGCGACATTTTCGTGAACGACTGCAGCCGTGTACCACCCCCCGTGATGAGGGCCGAAGGCTTCCACGTAAAATATGCCGTGTTTCTTCCTATAGTGGCGAGCGAGTGCCTCCGCCCGCGCATTGCACCTGCCACTGTGATCGTCACGCGTCATGTTGGCCGGAAGAGGGTGCACAGGCAGAGCGTATCTCCAGACTTCTGGAATGCGTACGCGCTCCTTCGTCTCTGTTGGATGTGTAGTCGGGTTAATAGGTGGCGACCCGACAGAGTCTTCGAAAGTCTCGTGTATTGATTAGTCAAGTGTGCCTCCCGGAGCTCTGCAAAAGTGTTTATTATCCCCACGTCCATAAGACGCTGGTTGGACGCGGTTATAAGGAGATCGAGGGCACGCTTGTACATCTTCCTGAGAATTACCTCAAGGGTGTTCTCGTGGGACTTGAGCAGGTAGACGTAAGGAGCCGAGTAGAGAACTCGGCTGGTTACGAATGCATCGACAGCCACAAGACGTCTCTGCAACGTAACCCCCTGTGCTTGTTGGAAACCCGGCGGACCATACGGCCCACCTGCCCCCCCCCCCCCCTTATGCAGTTTTGTCAATGTTGTATCGACTCGGCGACGTTTGTGAATAAACAGACCTAGTACTCTGATCTCATCGTGTTCTGGGATGGGCCCACTTTGCAAGGACAGTTCAATTTGGGTAGTGCACTTTGGCGAGAAGCGAATGTGCACAAATTCCGATTTGTTCGGGGAGCATTGAAGGCCACAGCGGCGGGCGTAGGTATCCACAGTCTCCGCCACTTGCTGCAGGTTGACTTCTATGTCTCCTGGCGATCTGTTTTTAGCCCATATGGTAATGTTGTCGGCATAAAGTGCCTGTTGTATGCCTTCAACACTCTCCAGCTGAGCCGGTTGGTACATCATAGCCAGATCAAACAGTAGGGGTGAGAGAAGCACGCCCTGAAGAGTACCTCTCGTTTCTAATTGGTAGGGGCCATGTTTTTCATTTTGTATTCGGATGTATAACTGTCGGTCAGAGAGCCTTTCATTTTATTGGAAGGGGTGTCCCACCAAACCAGGTAGTGTTTATGCACGCGAGGAGTGAATCGTACGCCTGGTCGGAGAGATTGGCAAAAAAATTTACTGTTACTTTGTCTATCCATGATACCGCTCCTCGCTTCATTTTAGCCAGGGCCACCGTCAGGTCATGGAGCCAGAATGGCTGATCCAGCTCCGCATTCTCGGAACCAGCATACAAGTACGCTGGCCCTTGTATGTCACGTCGGACACAGAGGTATTGATCGCGTAGTTTGTATGCTAATCTTGAAGTGTCCCCATCAAAGCCATGAGTAGCCCGTGGAGATGTTTTTGTGTCTCAGCTCTGGTTTGGATTGAATCAATGAAGGCGCGAAAGAGACGCCAAGTGTTCCGGCTGGACAATTTTCTAGCAGCCGTGTTGCATCGTTCCACCCAATTTGAGTCGGCGTACTCCGCCACTCGTTGGGTGAGCTATGCAATGCGATTTTTTGAGTTTCCGATTGTTTTTTTTTTTTGCGGCGCCTTCTGTGGACGAGGCTTTGCCGCGCCTCCCATAGGTGAAGGAGGTGGTTGTCCACCCCTAGCGTAGCCTCTGAGAGTTGAACTTGAGTTTTCCGTCGAACAAAGGTGGGTAACCAATTCTTGTGACCACGCGTGGTAACCTGTTTAGTGAATCGGTGTAACCTGTTTCGTGAAACTAAATATTGCAGCGCCGCGCGGGAACCACCATAGGTGGTCGCCACTCGGCTACTCCTTGTTTGATTAGAACTTGGCACACGTGCATTCACACGACAATGTAGGCGGCATTGAAATGATGGCATTGTAAATCTCGAGTGTCGGCTAATGATATGTGGGCTTTAACGTCCCAAAATCGCCAAATGTTTACGAAAGACGCCGAAGGGGGAGAGCTCCAGAAATTTCGACCACCTGGGGTTCTTTAACGTGCACCTAAATCTGAGCACACGGGCCCAAAACCTTTGCGCCTCCATCGGAAATGCAGCAGCAACACCCGGGATTCGATCCCGCGACCAGCGGGTCAGCAGCTGAGTATCTTAGCCACTAGACCACCGCGGTGGGGCACGAGTATCGGCTAATATATGAATGAAATTGTACAGGATGTCTATGTTTGCTCCTATTACTTTTTCACTCTTTGTCGCAAATGACGGTATAACAGTTTGGGTATACAGTAAAAAAAAATGAATATTTTTCAGAATTTTTCTTCCTCAGCCGGATTGGTTTAGCATATAGTAGAGGATTGCTTGGTATAATAATGTGCAGCTCTCTGTGTAGCTTTAATTGTCAGCGATGGCTGTTCCTAACAAGGTTGAGGATATAACGTGTGTTTAGCAAACAAATGTGTGTGACTTGGAATACGACGCTCCACAATAAGAGCGATAAACCGTCTCTTGCCATAGGTTCTTTCAAGCAGAACGTTTGTCGTATTACCATACGCGAAGAAGATTACGAGAAAATAGCGACTCTTAACATGTATGAGGATGTAGGAATATGCATACTGTGGAACTGAAGCCGAGAATCGACATCTCATTATCACCGGAAGAAGAACAAAACTTTATTTTTGGGAAATACTGCTTTGCCGCTAAAACAGGGCAATGCCGCGTAGTCGGGGCCCTGTTCCAAGGCACTGCTTGCTCTCGCCATCCTTTCAACCCTCCTGACCAGCCTCAGCTGTTCCCCAAGGGCCGGGCTGGACAGCATTGCCTCGCACCTTTCTCTGCTGTTATCCTCTTTCTGTTCGTCTAACGTGTGCCGTACATTCCCACGGTATGTGGTAGAGCGTCGGTGTGCTTCCACACCATGGGCATATCTGTTTGTATGCTGTGTGGTAGTAAGTATGGAATCTGTGGATTTTTATATATGTGTGAGTCTAGAGTCGGCGTAACGTCACAGATTTCGTGGCCAAAAGGTTCTTGTGTTGTGCTGGGTAAAGTCTCAATAGATCTCTGTAGTATTGCAGGATCACTCTGTAACTGGGACCGATGGGTGTCGGGTCTACCAAAATGTTGCCATCAGCAGATCGATAATTAGTGGCACCTTGAGCCGCCTCATCTGCATAGATGTTCCCAGTAACACCCGCGTGTCCAGGGGCTGAAGTGAAGATGAAAAATGAGCACATAGCGAAGAAGAAGCAGTTTTTTTTTTCACATACGCGGCATTCGTTTATTGTCAGTTAAGTTGGATTAGATGGTGCTAGACGTATATCTTCAGTTTCCTAGAGACGCCTGAACATATAGCCAATATTTATTGGAAGTCAATTGCATGGCTTGGAAGTTTCTCTGGAACTCTGGCTTCACTTTTGCCGGGAAAGCATTGCGAGTAATGTTTGGCAAAATTTATTCTCACGAACAGCGAACATCAAATACAATCCAACACATCATCGCAACCCGACACAACGACCATCTGTAACCGTATAGGCCTAACGATGCAATCGACCGATAGAGTAACATAGTAAAAATGTTTACTATGTTACTCTATGTGTGTGTATAGAAAGAGTGGTTAACGATTTAGAGTGCTAGGTACTCTTCTATGGGAGAGCATAAAGCCGTCCGATGGCGGAAATTGCCTGAAACCTACAGAGGTGCGTTGATTGTGAGCACAAACAGCCGTGAAGCAAATGCTATTCGATTGTGTTTAGAGCAATTTATTCTCACGAACAGTGAACTATAATTACAATCAAACAGAACATTGCGACGAAACACAACATCCACAGACACACCAAAATTCTTTACAAAAGTATATGTTTACATATGTACATGGAACACAACATACACAGATACACAAGAATTGTTACAAAAAGACGCGTTTACATTATGTACAACACATGGCAAACGAAGAACACACAAATGAAATACAAAAATATATATGTTAGGTGTTTACATAGTACTTGTAAGGTATTTGTACGAGTAATAAACAACGATTAACCTATCAAAACCAGGCAGGCCTGAAAACAAGCTTTACACGTCTCTCACAGACGAACACTAGAGGGTTATCTGTTTATAATAAGTGTTTAACGATTTAGTGTATGTGACACTCTACGACAGGAGAGCAGGAAGCCGTCCCAAAATTACACAGACGAACGAGTATATAGGCTGGTTGATCACCGCGAGTCAGACACCAGGTATGTGTGTTTAGAAAAAGTGGTTAACGAATTATAGCACTAGGTGCTCTACTATGGGAGAGCATAAGGCTGTCCCGTAGGCCTCTTGCGGTGCTTCGTGATTAATAGTGTTTAGAAAAAAAATGATAGATCTCACGTACAGTGAGAATCGATGATAGGCGAAGCACAAGTAAGGAAAGGTGATAAGTCACTTTAAAAACAACGCAACGTTAAGAGGCGGAGGTAAACGACTTCTATGTCATGATTATCATGTTTGCACGCTTCAATTACCTTCGTCACTTATATTATTGTAACCTAATACAGACTTTAGTATATATGGAGCTAGCGAAACGGCTGCGAGCGTGCTATGAGCGTAGCATGTAGTCTTGTTTTACATAAAAATTCATATCATGATTATTATATTCGGACGTGCCATTTACATTCATCGTCCACTCGTGTCCCGTAGTACCAACTTTGGTATATGCTTAACTAGTGAAAGGGCCGCAAGAACGCTATTAGCGTAGCTTATGGTTATGTTTTACATGAAACGCATATTATGATTATCAGGTTTGGACGTGTCATTTACTTTCATCGCCTTTTCACTTCTCGTGCTACCAAATTTGGTACATATGGAGCTAGCGCAACGGCGACGAGTTCGTCATAAAAGGCCCATACTCCGACGCAACGTTGACGCACACTCAGGCTCGGTGCAGTGGTGACACGCTAGCAAAACGCGGGCACTGTATAGTGTGACGCCTGGCGCGACCGGCTTTACCAGCGTCCGGCGGCACGACCCGGTGGCAACTGGTGCCAAATGCGACATGCTGCATTTCGTGCCGGCGACGTTACTTAGACAGCACCGCGTCTGCCTCTCTTCGTGATGGAGGGACGCCGTGTGCACTCAAACGCGCATGAGTCGAAAAAAAGCAGCCAACGCGTGCCCGCGAGTATGTGGCATGCAGATGCACAATGAAGGTCAGTGGGCAGATCCACTGATCTCTTCTAGGAGGATATCGGCGCCTGGCGTGGCATCACTGGCTTGAAGTGATAAAACAAACGCCAAGGCGCAAGCGCGCCAGCTCACGTCGAAGTGTATTGGCGCCTTGGGTGTGGCGTGTATTAATGTTCTTCCATGACACGCACCTCGTGATTACTATGTTTGCGCCAGTCACATACCTTTGTCATCCATTCACGTGACGTAATACTAAATTTTGGCATATGTGAAGGTAGCGAAATGGCCGCGAGCGCATCATGAGTGTGGAACGTAGTCATGTTGTTACACAATACGCATCTCATGATTATTATGTTTGCACCTGTTACATGCCTTCGTCTTCCATTCATGTCCCGTAATGCCAAATTCGGTATATGCGAAACTAGCGAAATGGCCGCGAGCGCATCATGAACATGCCTAGTAGTCATGTTGTTACATGACACGCATCTCATGATTATCATGTTTGCATCAGTCGCATACTGTCCTCATCCATACACGTCCCATAATACCAAATTAGGTATATGTAAAGCTATCGAAACGGCCGCGAGCACATCATGTGTGTGGCCTGTACTCATGTTGTTACATGACACGCATGACATGATTTTCATGTTAGGGTCTGTCGCTTGTGTTCGCCATGCAGTCATGTCATCCATACCAGTTTTGCAAAATACCATGTGAACGAAACCACCGCAAAAGCAGCAATACCATGCCATTTAAATCATGACATTTTTACACACATATTATGATTTTCATGTTATGACTAGTCAGTTATGTTGGTTATACAGTCATATCATACCAAGTTTAGTATTGATACTATCATCCAAACGGCCAGGAGAGCTTAGTAAAACTCGTAGGTGGCTAGATAAAAGATAGATAGATAGATAGATAGATAGATAGATAGATAGATAGATAGATAGATAGATAGATAGATAGATAGATAGATGGATGGATGGATGGATGGATGGATGGATGGATGGATGGATGGATGGATGGATGGATGGATGGATGGATGGATGGATGGATGGATGGATGGATGATGGATGAATGGATGGATGGATAGACGGACGGACGGACGGACGGACGGACGGACGGACGGACGGATGGATAGATGGATGGATGGATGGAAGGATGTATGGACGGATGGACGGATGGGTAGATGTATGGATGGATGGGCTCAAAGTCGCTGAAATTCGCCAAGAAATGCTTTGAATTTAAAATGTTTAACGATTTCGAGTACTTCGTACTCAACTATGGGAGAGCACTGAGCCATCCCGCTAAATGTCCACCACCTCTGAGAGTAAGGATGCGTAGTGCTATACAAACGCTGTACAAATGCGTGGTGCAACTGATTATTGTTGTGAGCCGCCGTGGTCACCCTAAGGACATATGTAAGGTTCTAGCAAACTATGTTTTCGCTTTTTGACTTTTGAAGTCAATAAAGATGTCACTGTGAGCAAACCACACGTGCCAAAAAGCCTTTAGTGTGTTTTGGAAAAATTGGTTTACAATTTACGGTACTTGGTACCGTACTACGGGCGGGCTGAAAGCCGTCCCCCGTGCTAAGCTCAACGAGACATACTGTGTGTTTATAAAAAAATGGTTAACGATTTCAAGTACTTAGTACTCGACTATGGGAGAGCCTAAAGCCGTCCCGTGGTACACTGAACGACAGAAGAAATTTTTTAATTGGTATCCACAGAGGGCCCTCGTAGTCGTGTTAGCTATATGCGGTTGCGCCAACGTAATAGTTTCCAGCTACGACATCAATATTTTCCTGAAGTTTTTATGACATTTGAAAGAATTGTATAACATTTTAACCAGAATGAAGTGACGATAGCAAAGGCGTACATCTTTTAACTTAACAGCGGTTTTTATTTATCTCAGTTCATGCATTTGCTAAAATCTAACGCATATTGTCAACATGAAGGAGTACGAAAGGGTCTCAACGATGTGTCGAAGATACACAAAAGAAATAGAACAAAAGACTAGGAGCCCTCCCGTTATCAGAAAAACAAATTGTCAGCGTATCCACGGAGTGAATGATGGAGTGTGGGGCGAAGCGCTCGTCCGTCCATTCGTTCTTGCTTCCGTCTGTCCATGCGTCCGTCTGTGTGACTGTCCATGCGTCCATCCGCCCGTCCGTGCGTGCGTCTGTTCGTGCGTCCGCACGTTCATCTGTGCGTCCATCTCTGCTTTCGTTCATGCATCCGCTCCTGCGTCCATCCATGCGTTCATCCGTCCATGCAGCCATCCGTGCGTCCGTCCATGCATCTGTCTGTGTGTCCATTCGTCCACCTATTCAACACTCCAAGTACCACCATCTCGCATCTTTTCATCATACATTCCCGATATGGAAGCCCCGCCATCCAGCGGACATTCCAAGGAATAAACGAGAGGTGGCACACGCGCACTTTCTTACGGTTTGCGCTTCGTGTCTACTTCCCACCTTTAACCACCTCGAGCTCATGGTATATACTAGTTCACTGTATTCAGCGCACGGCAGCCCAACGCTCGCTAAACCTATCTAAAACTTAAGAGGTTACGCCCAGCGAGTATAACGTAGCAACCCTTTCTTGTCTTCTATGCGTTGTTGAACAATAAAAAATTTGCAGCGTGCGCGTTGACTAAAAGCCGAATTCTCCTGTCTCTCATTTCCCCTTGGCAGCCATTGTCATGTACATTCAACACTATCTTTTATTGTTCAACAACACACAAAAGAGATCTTTTAACGGCACCACCTTGGAGGTCAAAATGTTATACTTGTTACACACTACTAACACGGGTACGAGGGACAAACGGGTGCCGCTATAAGAAGCTTCGCCCCTAAAAAGGTTGGGCAGTATTATGCGCTTTTCACAAGTACAAAGTCATTTCGCTGTGCCGACGGGACGGCTTTAAGCTCTCCCATAGTAGAGTACCAATTTCTCTAAATCGTTAACCACTTTTTCTAAACACACAAAAAGAAGCATGGTCAGAAGGAAAGTGCATTGTTAGGCAACCGGGCCGTGGTTCATGCATCATTTTCATTCGTAAGCTCAACAGTTCACTCGTTTACACGTAACTGGAGAGGTCATGCCGCAGATGTATTGACGGCGAGACATGACGTCCGCGCGGCGTGGCTGTTTATTCTCCGTCTGCTGAGCTGCGGCTTAACGCGAGTGCAGAGCGCAGGCGCGACAGGGGGAAAGAGGACGAGGAAAGCGTACAATGTAGAATGTGTTAGGCGTATACGAAATCATGTAAGTGATAACACGTAGCAAGGCTGCCGGCGCAGACTTTATGTACGCGGAGGTGCGAGTTCTGACGCTCGCCACAGAACTTATCAAACTAAAGAAAGAAACTTGTACTGGACGCAAAAGTATTTCATTCAATGTTTTCTTTTGTGCCCAGCCGTTGAACGGCGCAGGTGCAGTTTCATGGGGCACAAAAACTTAAAGTTCAGAAGAAAAAAAAACACATCATGCGATGTTGAACCTACAGCTTTTGTTTACATTTGCTGATCTCAACAAACTAGTTTCTGACTTGGAGTTTGACACTATATCACAGCAATTACAGACTTCCATCTTGGCTAACATCGCGCGCGTTTTCAGAAAAAGCGTGTTTGCACTGCGTCTTCATAAAACTAAGCGAAAGGTATGATATTTTACTATATCTCTTAAACCACCTCTTTCTGTTTTGTATACTTTACGTTACTTACACAGGTCTCGATGTTTTTTCTTATGAAGGAACGTTAGCACTTTGAATTAGCCTTTGAATATTTAAATTCTCGTTTACCAGGACACTGTGTACATATTCATTGTAAAGGAAAAAAATCTGGTGGTGCGCTTGCAACTAATCGCTCAATCTGGTTATATTTACACTACTAGAGCTTTCGCGGACGCAGACGTTGTGTGCTACCCGGGCGCTAGAGACCATAAAAAAGTTAGTCGTATAACAGTTTGGATATGATAAGACATGTTTTATAACACTTGTGGCTGGGCTAGTTGGTGAATTGGAAAAAAAAATTCTCTCTAACCAAAAAATCAAGGCACACAGGAAGCGGAGAAGAAGGAAGAAGATTTCCTGCCATCTTTTTGTAGTCTTTACGGGTGAATAATAATGCGAAGATGACAAACATTGATTTTGCGTCACTTCATTGTAACTTGCGTTTTTTTAGCGTGTTTAGAAAAAGTGGTTAACAATTTCAAGTACTTAGTACTCGACTATGGGAGGGCCTAAAGCCGTTCCGTGGTATACTGAACGACAGAGGAAGGATTTTTTTTTTGTATAGCTAACGTTACCTGACCATGTGCCCACTTGTGTGTACAAATTGAAGATTTCCTTTTGTGTTAAACTAGTCTAGCAGCTTTCCTCTCTTCTCCACTTCCTGTGAACCTTCAATTTTTGAAATGCGAACCATTTCGTAGCTAACTACGGTGACTTTGAGCGTATCTATCTATCTATCTATCTATCTATCTATCTATCTATCTATCTATCCGCACACGACTTTTAGCTCTCCTGGCTGTTTCGGTAATGGTATCGATACCGATCTTCTTATGGCATATCATTACTGTATGAAGAACACATTTGACTAGTAAAAACATGAAAATAATAACATGTATGCCATGAATGTCATGATATTCATTTCACGGTCTTGCAGTTCTTGCAATGGTTTTGTTTACATGGCATGTTGTAAAATTAGTATGATGTGACATGACTGCACGGGGAACACAAGTGACCGATCCTAACATGAAAATCATGACATGCGTGTCATGTAACAACATGACTACCTGTCACGCTCATGCTGCGCTCGCGGCCGTTTTGCTAGCGTCATATATACCAAATTGGGAGTAACGGTACGTGAATGGATGACGAAGGTATGTGACTGGTGCAAACATAATAATCATGAGATGCGTGTCATATAACAACATGACTACATACTATGCTAGTGATGCGCTGGCGGCGATTTCACTAGCTTCACTTATACCAAATTTGGTATTAACGTACGTGAATAGATGACGAAAGTATGTGACTAGTGCAAGAATGATAATTATGAGATTCGTGTCATTTGACAACACGACTACACTCTACGCTCATGATGTGCTCACGGCCGTTTCGCTAGCTTCACATGTACTAAACTCGGTATTACGAGACGCGAACTGATGACGTATATAAATGACACATCCAAACATAATAATCACGACATACGAGTCATGTAGCAACATGACTACATGCCACACTCATGACATGCTCGCAGCCGTTTCGCTAGCCTCACATATGCCAAATTTGGTATTACGTGATGCCAATGGATCTCGAAGGTATGTGACTGGCGTAAGCATGATAATCATGAGTTGCGTCTCATGTGAGAACCTGACTACTTGTCACAGTCAAGGCGCCAATGCATTTCGACGTGACACAGTGCACGTGCTCGCCGGCGTTCAATTCGTTGCGTCACGCCGGCTTTGCCACGCCAGGCGCCGGTCCTGCCATGGCCTAGCAAGCAAGCGCTGCGCTGCGTTTCTTTGACGCATGCGCGTTTCAGCGCGTCAGGCGTCCCTCCGTCCCGAAAAGCAGGAGAAGCAGTGTTGTCTGGGTAACGCATTGGCACGAAAGGCGGCATGTCGCATTTCACGCCGGTTGCCGTCAGGCCGCGCCGACGGACGCTGATCGCGCCGGTCGCGCCTGGCGTCAGACTAAGTATTGCTCGTGTTTTGCTAACGTAGCGTAACTGGGCCCAGCGTGCGCGTGCGTCAATGCTACATGGAGTACATTGGGCCCTTCATGATGCGGTCGCGGCCGTTTTGCAAGCTCCACATATACCAATTTTGGTGTTACGTGACGTCAGTGGATGACAAAATATATGACTGGTGCAAACATCATGATCATGACACGCGTGTCATGTAAGAACATGACAACATACCACGCTCATAGCGTGCTCGCGGCCTTTTCGGTAGCTCCACATATACTAAATTTGGTATCACGTGACGTGAACACATGACGAAGGTAAACGACACATCCAAACATGAGATTTATGACTCGGAAATCATGTACGGCATCGTTTACCTCCACCCGATAATGTTGTGTTGATTTTAAAGTGACATATCAACCTTTCTCATCCGTGCTTCGCATATCATCGATTCCCACTGTACGTGGGATCTGCCAATTTTTTTTAGCTGAATGTATCTTCTTGATAAAGACATGTTCATTCCAGATAATGCGCACTATGAATGCAGCGAAATAGTAAACATTGATGATTTGATATGTGGGGTATAACGTCCCAAAACCACCATTTGAGTATGAGAGACGCCGTCGTCGAGGGTATCCGGAAATTTCGACGACCTGGAGTTCTTTATAGTGCACCCAAAGAAATAGTAAGCAGTAAAGTACAACAAAGGCCGCACACTTCTGAATTATTGGATATTTTAATGCTCACTGAAAATAGACCAAACGTAGTTAGGTACCCGCCCACTCACGATGATGTAGCTTGTTCAATGCTTGCCGCGGCTGTCGCAATCACGTGACAATGAAATGTCCGGCCCTGTGTACTGTAGGATGTCGGTGCACCTAAACAGCTCAAAAAGACCCGGATTCCCGAAGCGATTCAATTAGGCCTGCCTCATGATCAAATCATGGTTTTCGCGCATGATGTGTTACGTTATAATAATTACACCTTTAGCGCTCATGTCTATTGAGCCTCCGTACGTATCCTCTATAGAAGCCGATCGGGTCGGGAAGGGCGATACAACCATTATTATATTCTAAAAGAAGCCCATGACTTCCGATCAACATGATGTAAGATGAAGTCACTTGGTAGCACTTAATCGCTTCTCCGGGAATGGAGTCGTGACCCAGTCGCACTGAGTCGGTGCCGTTACCAGCGTGTGTGCAGTTGAGCGATATTAATCAAACTCGACACGCCACAGCGTCTCGCGACGGGGCTCGTTTGTTGAAACCGTTCTACAAGTGGAGAGAATGAGAGCGCGCTTCTCGTGAAATGCCGACTCATGATCCCGTCTTGGTTCCTGACTGCTGTTTGCTACCGGTAAGAATAATTGTTTGACGTTCGAAAAACACGACATGGCTATGAGAGACGACGTAGGCGAGAGATCCCCAACTTTTGAATACCTAGGCGATTTCGACCGTGACTTGTGTGCGCTCCCTCTTCTAGAGTGAATAATTTGGCAATCATTGTTATGTGAGAATGATGAGTAATTGTTCAAACTGTCTGGCAACTTACACTGCATATTTCGTATCTTGGTCTCAAATTCTATGGCGGGACAAAATTGAATCCTTTAGGAATGAAAAAAAGTTTGTGTTCCACACCTTCTAGTTTACTTTCGCGTGTTTCTCTTTAGTTCATAATTTCTCTTCTGCATATATTTCATTTGCATAACTTTGCCATTCGTTCGTATTTTTTTATTCTATTTTCTCCTATTCTGACTTTTCTTTATTTTCCACTGTTTCTCTATCATGCTAGTATAAAGTGCGCCAGTGACACCATCCGACTAATATACGCTCTCTTGCCCACTGTTTTCATGAGTAATGAACAGGTTTTAATGTCCTGAAATGCTATGGCATCTAGATGTGCTGAAATGCTATGGTCTATATTTTATGAAATACCCAATCATTCCCCGTACTCCAGCTAATCATCACCGCTCGAATGTATGTATCATCCTTAAGTACTTGCATGACAGGCAATGTATACACGGCGAGCGACTCAAAGCACGTGCTCGTGACGTAATCTCTCATGTCTGCCTTTTTCCGGTGGCCGATGTCTCCGTCCCCCTTGTCGCTTGTCTCGAAAAGTCATCCAGCACAGTAAAAAATGTGTATGGTCATCAGGAAACGATTTCCATCTTCTACCGTGTTGTTCTTTTGTTCCCTGACACTCCCCAGGCCTGTTACTTATACCATGAACGTTAGTTGCGTTTCCTCATCACTTGTTTTTCCCGCCTCCCTGCGAGATACACGTGACAGGAAGTACGCGTGAACAATCACCGCTTCATTTCCTGTGGATCGTTTCGGAAGTACCAGCCATATATACTAAAGGGTCGGTTCCCTTCTTTTCTGTCCGCGAGCTTATCTGTACCACCCCCCCCCCCCAGCCCCCGCACCCAGTGCACATCTCCACTAGTGCGGCACTACTCACGTCACTGCCATGTTCTTGATGGAATAGTGGCCCCTCCTTTCATAATCTCTCTGCTTTCATCCTAGTGGCCTTCTTCCTTCCTACTGACATTCTTTAAAACTGTTTGTTTCATGCAAAACTTTAGTGCATGTTGAAATTTGCTCAAACGTGCTTTACTGTTAGTACATAAAAGGGAAAGAAGTTGCGAGGGCTTTATGTGCAGTTAGAACTGAGAAATGACCAAACAGCGACTTTATAGAGTTGATTGAGCATAAATTCAAGATTGTCTTAGACAAGTGGAACAATAATTAGTTGAGTCTATATAGGAATATTCAATATTCACTTCCTAGTAATTATACGAGTGCAGAAAAACCACAATCGAGGTATCGTAAATGCAAACGCACTTCCTTCTCATGCACATCAGTCTTAGCGTATTCGGTGAAGTATTCGGTATTCGGTGAAGTTAACTTCACCGAATCCTGGTGTATACGGTGAAGTTAAGCTCCTCAAACAAATGACGGCTAGATTAGCAACGCAATCCATCTTATTTTATGCCTATAGTATTTATGTAGTGAAGTTCATTTAATGTTCTTTCAAAGTTTACCTAATTTGTGTCTATTTGAGTCTTCGAATATTCATGAAGTAGTCCAAAGAAGCTAGAAACTTTGTAAAACAACTGTTCACTGCGCAGACCAATCAAAATATAACATTATTTATTATGCATTATTTTTTCTAAATTATGACACGGCCATTTATTATATCTCTTCGACAAAATACCTAACAGTTACCGCTATTTAGGCATCCACATACAAGGTGCCAATATTGTGTCTTTGACATGTCGAAGGCCTTTTCCCCTCATCCCGGAGCAAGTAGGGTGGACCAGGATTGACAGTTTTTAAGCAGTAAACAGAAAACTACTTTCGAAACCATTCTATGATAACGATTACCGGAAGACAAGAAGCAGCAATTGCATGTGCTTGGTTTCAACATAAGTTTCAGTGCATTTTCTGAGCATTCATATACACTCTTATGAAGCTGCAAAAAAGATACGAAAGAAATACACACGTGTCACCTCTGCCAAATAATCAAACTTTTTCTTAGATAAGAGAACTGAAGATATGCGGACGCCTTCGCTTCCCGCCCTAGCTGTCTCCGACACCTCTACAATTTATCTTGTTCGCTTATCTTAATGGTAATACAAAACTACAGTTTGATCAAAAAGAGGAAGTTATTGTGGCTTGGTGTCACATTTCTTCCGATGCATGGTATGCTGTTGATCTACGGTGGTATTTATAGTTTTATATTTGTTGTGCTCCTGCGACTGGCATCGGCTGTTCTGGAGTTAGTGCCATCCACATGATAGAGGAAATTCGTAATCTACGCCTCCATTGCAAGGGATGTAAGCATCTTTGTGTTTGATGGACCAAGGAGCGTATTGCTTCCTAGTGTGACAGCACAACTTGATCAACCTCGTAATCTTATTTGACACAGAGAACACAACCTTGAAACGAGACCTGTACAGAAGTTTCAGTACAGTGTGGGAAAGTTTTAGTAGTTAGGGGATTACAGTCACCTTTTATTTTGCTCATCTTCAGCTATTCTCACAACATCGCCTCTCTCTTCTTCACTCGAGCTCGAAGTACTTCTTTTCTCGATACGAGCCATAAGTGACTGAGATAGCGACACGCCTTGGATAGCCCACCGCTTTCAAACGTTTTACCAATTGCACAAAAGGCCGGTGCCTAATGTGCGATGTCAGCCGCTGTGAGCCATGGGTCTCTGTTGTGTCGACGCGAAGGCTGACGAGGCCAGTCGCTAATGTATCTTCACAAAAGATACGGCAGCTGTTAGTGTTTCAGAAAGCATGCTCAAACGCACGCTTGGTCGTCGTGAGACAAAGCATCGTTTTAGTGTCTATGGAAATGGCTTGGGGTGCGGAATTCACTGTATCTGTAAAAACTTAAAAAAAATTAAAGACGGTGCAAGAAAAGAGCATGCCATGCAGCTAATGTTTCGCGTTCGTCATCCAGAAGTGATTCGTAGTCCAGAGAGGGAAGTCGAGACATAAAGGGAGATTTAGTGATGACAGCGTTTAATGTGGTCGAGACTAATATCAGGAAGTGCGCAGAGTTGGTGGGTGGCCACAATGTCGAGACCAACATACAGAAATTCGCGGAGTTTGTGGACGACCACAAAGTTGGACCATATCTGTGAGCTCTAATGCGTGGCCAACTCGCGGAGAACAAAGAAATCGCCACAGGTCGCGCGCATGTCGGTCGATGTTCCGTGCACTATGGTGAGAAACACGGCGTTGCGGTCATCTTCATATGAAAGCTTCTTTTGAGCGGGCGTAAGGTTATCCCGCTAGTAGGTTAATCCCGTACATCGGCATTCTTTTCCCGACATGATGTGAATGTTTGCTGTTCAAAATAGTTTTTTCTAGAAAAATGTCAGAAAACGTGTGCTTAAAAATCAGACATTACTTATTTTTAACACTACAGTGGCAGCTTACAGAAGGGCTCCAGTACAGCAAGCGTTGTTTTACCGGCCATTTTTCCGAAATCAAACTCTAAATTTTCCCGAAATCAACCTCTAAACATCTTTCTATAATTGGTCACACTTGATGACTAATTCTTTTTTTCTATGCTACCTGCTGAGCACATCAACTACGACAGATAGCAGGTGTTTCTTTTTTTCTTTCAAGAAATAGAAACTCTGTAATTCGCAACAACACCCATCCACGCAGTGTTAAAATCATCCAGCTTTTCCAAAAATATTTTGACGTAGACTCGTTGGAGTACAGCACAAGCGCAGTTAGAAGTATAACGATGGCCAGGTTCGGTGCATCACCTAACAAACTGCGGCTCGAATTTCTTCGATAAGCACATGATGCCTCGTAGGCAAATCTGAGCGAGCTGTTTAGTGTGCACTGCACCCATCTTTCCGTGAGGGGCGGAGCTTTCTGGCGAAGCACATTAACGAGAGAATGAAGAGGACGCAGTGAGAACGCGTGGGAGAATGATAACGTGCGCCAACGCGTCACTCCTGCAACTCAGCTCTAATGCACGCCAGCAGTGATTGATGAGAAACCACGTGACCTGACTTTCTAGTTTGGCTTCACTAGTGGATCGGTCAACACCACTGTCTTTTAGCGCCTCGTCGTGGCGTGTTCTTCCTGGCCGTGTTGTTAAATGACGCAGATAATCAGAAGCCCTACACGCTGGTAGTTGACCGCAGTTGGCCCGGAAGGATGTAGTGCACTCGCTTCGCTTGACAATAAGCTCTCTCGCTAGTGCGTGCTTATTTTTTCGCATTTCACGATTTGGCCGCGACGTGTGAAGACGAGTTGCGAAAGAGTGGAGCCACACCACGCCTGCCTTTATTAACCATTGCTTCTTTCAACGTTTGCCCACATTCCAGTTGTCACGGATACAGATAAACAAAGGAGTATTCGCTCTGCGCGGCTTATTACGGGCGGCACTTGCTGTAAACCTACAAGAACGTCTGTTCGGAAGGTATGTCATTCAATTAAAAATTTACAAAGGAGTGCGATTGCGAGAGTGAATTATGCTGCCTGACAAGAACGGACTAACTAGTTGTGGTTCGCGAACACGATTGCTAGCTTCAGGGCTGTGATTTATGCCCATGCTGTGAAGATATATAAACAGTAAACCGGTCTATCTAAGGCGACTATTCCTGGCATTACTTTTTCTTAAACTTGACAACGCACAATATTTGTGAAGGAGCCAGGGGGAAGACGTATGCGTCGTAAACGAGCTGACGGGCTTCATGTAAAGTTTGTGGGATATTTGCGAGTATAATGAAAAATGGGAAGTCAAGCGTGACCAAGTTTGTGAGGTGAGTAATTAATACACAAGGCGGAGTATGCTTGTAGAGGCAGATAATTAAAGGGAAGATGAGAGAATCTTTATGGCATTACCGTTCCGGCATTCTGAGGTTTCTCGAAACGAGTTATGTCTGCTTTGTGTGTACATGAGAGCATGAAGTATTTCGTTCTCCAAGTCTTTTATATTGAATGAATAAACTAATGAAGAAAAACAGCAGAAAAAGAGAGAAAAAGAGAACGAGTGAGAAAAAATAAAGAAAGGAGACAAAAAGAAAGAGACAAAGAACTATAGAAAGAAAAGAAGAAAGCAACGATAACCTGAGTTTTCCAAAGTTAAGTGGAGGGAACTCTGGCGCAGCGATGGTTCAGCGACCATGGGAATTATCGGTGCGACATGCATTTCCCTAATCTTTGTGCTTATTAAGATATATGTTTAGGAAAAAATGTTTGACGATTTGGAGTACGACGTACTCTATTATGGGTGGGCATTAAGCTGTCTCGACTTGAAGAAGTAGAAGACTACATTGACTGCTATTGCGTTTTGAAAAAAAAAATGCCTCCGCACCTTCCCACGAGGGTAACTTGAGAAAATGCGTCGCAGACTGGTGGGAGTAACGCGTGAATGTTTTGTAATTGAGAATGATTATTCTTGTTTAGTTCTTATTGATTCTAACTTATTGAGTGAAGGAGAAGCGTTGCCTTCAACGCCAAGCGTCAAGCGGAAACTGCTATGCGTGAATTTTGGCGCGCAAACAGTTTGGTTCCGAGAGGTGTAGGTTAACTATAAACTAGTGAACTCACTTCACAAGTAGCCTGCCTTTGCTAAATATCTGGAATCCACCCTGAAATAATCACTAGACATAACTTTCTTTTGTCCATTGCAATTATGCAATAAGACAAATGCTTTCTCAATTTCTGCAAACTGAATGTTCCACTGTACACCAATGCCACCAGCAGCGCCATTGTGTGCTGGCCAGAAATCTGTAGTTTCCCTCCCACTTCTTATATTCACCTTTCCTAGTGTACTGCCAATTCCGCCTACCAAAGGAAAAGTTGCATGAGCTATTTTTAAAAACCCAGAAGCGCTAACACTCGTTGCACCGCTATAGACGAATTCCACCGCACATGCGTCACGAAAATGTGGTGGCGCTGCCTTCGGACATTGGGTTTCGCGTGGTAAGCAAAAGCCGCAGCGCCTACCGCAGTTGCTGCTGTGCTTTCGCTGGCGCGAGCGCTGTTTGTCGCCGTGCAAAGAAGAAGAAAATGGTGTACCGACGAGCTTTCACTATGATTTGTACGGAACAAAAAAGTTGGGCCAGGTATTTTTAGATGCGGAAGCATCTTATACTCGCGCCTAGTAGTGCGCCGTCCACGCCGTCCGCACCGCTTTTTGAACATTCGACAGCTGACGCGCGCGCATGCGCCGTCGCGCCGTCGCCCACCATCTGTGCCACGCGCGCTTCTCCTTCGAGAACATTCGACAGCTGACAGCGCATGCGCCGTCGCGCCGTCGCCATCTGTGCCGCGCGCGCGCTTCTCCTTCGAGAACATTCGACAGCTGACAGCGCATGCGCCGTCGCGCTGTATATATACTCAAGGTCGGCGCTCGCTCGCTCAGTTGCCGCTCGTCGGTTGGTTTGTACGGCGCGTCGACGTCCAAGGTCGCGGTGAAATGAATTCCAACGAATCCACAAACACATTGATCGACGTCCCTTCGACCAGCGCCGCCCTTTCGCATACGTGTGTACGTGTTCACTCATTTAACACCCCCTCCTACAACCACGTTAACCAACTTAGTCATCGACCCAAGTAAGTCGCAATTTACCACCCCATTTCACAACCACGTTAACCAATGTAGCCATCGACCCAAGTAAGTCGCACTTTAACACCCCGTTAACCAATTATATGCTCCGCATCCTCCTCAGTGTTCCCCCGAGGGAAGCTGCGGGCAATTTTTTTCTGTTTCAGTCTTCATGGTTTTGGACGTTTTCTTACACAAGAAGATTAGCAGCGCGGGAACTTGCTTTCGATGCTGGTTCATGTGTTATGTTTTGAAGCGGCTTACCCAGTGAAGCAGCTTACAATTAGCTCTGTCAAGCGTTTGTCATTGTAGGTAACTACACCACATTTTCTGGAATAAGCCTTGTGTGTAGGCATAGCGAGCATATTTATCTAAAAGTACGTAAACGTTCTGAATAGCATTGCCATATGTGAAGAAAGGTCAAGAATTTTCCGTGGTTGTCATTGGTGATATAACTGCAGAAGTCAGCGTCAAAAAGATTTCGTTATATTCGCGTGAACTAAAGCTGTCACTTGACCATGAAGGCATGTCTTTCTTTCGGCGTGGACACGGTTAATCGAAGCAGTAGTGAACGAGAGGTTGGCTTAGACTATAACAATGTTTTTACTTTCAATCGTGGCTGCGATGACAGACCCGACACAACCTGTATCGGGCAGGGCTGTTTTGGCTGTGGTGCGCTGCCCGAGCTTTTCTCATCTGTAAGAATTCCCAGAAAAACAGTAAAGGTGAAATTTTCTTAGTCTGTTTACAGCCTGTACGCATTTCGCAGCCTCAACATGAGCGTATACAAATTGAGCCGTGGACCTGACAAGTACGAAACCGCATTTCCCCACCGTCTAGTTGAAGGAAGAGAAGGAGGAAGAAAAGTTTAAGCGGAAGGACATGGAGGTTAGCCAGTTTTTAGACCGGCTGGCTACCCTGTGCTGGGAAAAGGGGTGAGGAAATAAAAGATGATAAAAAGAAATGAATTATCAACAAACGTTTTGATATGACTGTCGCCGAGATTACCCCTGGTCGTTTGCATGAATAACCTCTTCGGCACATTTGTTATATGCGAGAATTTACTGATACAATTCGTGGCTATGTATTTTTACACTGCGCATTTGCCTATGTTATCGCAAAGCTTCTTGCTGAACTGGATGTGTCGTTATTGCAGTAGTTAACAATTTGAAATGTACACGTGTGACGTAGACTGCCGCAACGGTGCCCGATGACATTTAACACATTTACACTCTGAGGCTATAACTCATGTTTTGATAACGTTCTGAAAGCTAGAGCTATACATCAACAAGCCTCATGTGTTCATTACAGAGATCCCCTTGCAGCCACTGCCACTACCTATGTTGAGGCCGGCGCTTGTGAGCAAGAGGAAGGCGTCCGACCGTGCCGTGCTTGAATGTAGCTTTTGCCTCTGCTGCGCAAGTTGTCACGTGATCATAGCGGATGGTAGCGCGCTTTTTGGCTGGGACAGCTGGGCGGAGTTTACGCACTGCGACGTCGCTACAACAAACCTACATAAATCGATGGCGCCCACCTTTGTTCACAAACATTTAATGGGTTTATACTGCCGTCGTCCGCAACTGCAATGCTAGGGGAAGAAACTTAGGCCTTTAGAGTCCGAATTAAGGCCGCGTGTTAGCTCTCTCGCGAATCGTTTCAGCAACCACTTCTCGCTGAATCGCCATCAATGATTCAGAGAGGAGCTCCGTGGCACCCTACGATGCGAACGTTTCCTTCTTCCCTCTTCTACTTTTTCATTCTCTAGACCACCGTTTTCCAACCGTTCATCTCTATTGCCCCAAAAGCTCCCCATGCCGTTTCCCTATCTTATCCCGTGTGCCGCAGAACCAGTTTCTTAGCAGCCTTGACCACTACCCCTTAAATTTCTTTCTACAGTTAGCTTTGTTCCTGGTCTAAGCAAGGTCGATGTTGAAACCACCTAGGTTGCCGTCTGTGAATTTCTATCCCTCCACCTATTTCGCCTCAGCGGAGCAGCATTTGGAAGTCTGACAAGGGTAACGTTTGCCTAAACCAGAACCTATCTGGCTTCTTGTATATCTAGCCTCTGCGTAAGATCTTCCTCCTTTATATCAAATAAGCTTATTCTTGCTTTAAACTATTTAAACTACGTGCTGGGCTTTTACTTTCTGGTTGTCGCTTAACCCTCGAGACACACTTTGATAGAGGACCCAAGGAACAGAGACAAATGAGGCCGTATTGCCTCAGAAGCCTGAAAACGAGAAGAAAGTCGCTGCTCCAGAACTAAATTATTTCAATTGTATTTTATTTGTCGCTTTCTTCAATGTGATGCTTCGGAGCAACATACCCCGCACGTATAGGCCGCTGCGTAGTTTATGCGTGCGTCTAGAAGAGAGCTCATAGTTTTAAATAAAGATCTTTGGTTTTTCCCTATTGCTTAGAAAAAAATGTTCTGCGAACTGAGTATATTTGTTGACAAAAGTATTGTCGTTAAAAATTCATTCGTTCAACGAGAACGTATTCAGGGTTTATTAGAATCTTCCTTTTTTGTATTTGTCGGTTAAATTGATTTGCTTGAACCTCGGGTTGCCGAGCTTGTGCTCACCCTCAAATTATTAAATTCTATGCGGTTGATTTCTCTAAAGTAGTGTATATTTGCACAAAATGAGAAAATCAAGACGCGGCAAAAGATTCAAGAGGGACGAGAAAGGTCTGGTCCTAGGCTTCAACGTCGACAAACTACCGCGTGCGTCAATATCAGTGAAACGTTGTCCCACTCTTATATCGAAGATCTCCATCCCATTTTGGAGAAGTGAAGCAGACGTATTACTGATACAACTCGTGCATCTCATCTTCATGTGAGACGCCTCCAATTAATGTGTCGGTGCCCCTGCCTATTATCCTAGTATCACGAAGCAGAGACTCACATTTGCCAACTAGACAATGTCCAGGTAATGTTGCTTGTTCCTAAAGAAACCGATGAATCATCTTAGTAATACAGGTCTTCTGACTTTGAAATTATTTCAGATTTTGAGATATCTTGAGTATTAACCCGAATATGCTCATCACATTAGGGATGCGCCAGCATTTTTCTTGTGTGTAAAGACTTGAAAAGCAAACCACCAAATGAAAGCTGAACGCGCCAATTACGTCAGGCCCAAAATCGTCGCCGGGAAATCTAGATGCACGAAAATATGTAGATTGAGTAGACGGTAAAGCAGTAGCGCAGCATAGTTCAGGATGTTTAGTTCCAGTTAAATACTTTGTTAATTACATCAATTTAAACCAAACATGCGCCACACCTCTCGTGGAATGTACAAAACGAGGGATGCCACCCACTTTGCGGAGGCTTTAAATTGTATGCGGAAGTCTTGAGCACTCAAGCTTGTCAGAGGACGCGTGCAAACCAATGAATTCGTAACTACACCACATTGACGTTTGCCATAAGTCTGCCGTACACACAATTGCAATTCAGAAAATGCACCGACCATTCACCAACGCCTCGTCTAGTTTTGCCCACTCCATCTTCACTGTTTTCCAGACTTCTGCAACCGCTATAGGCCTTTTTTTCTTTTGTCGTTTCTCTTTATACGCCATACGAGGCATCATCAATTTGAAACTTTTGGATTCCGCGTCTCACGGCTTCTCGCACACAGCCAGAGGGCAGTTCTAACATAACAACTGTTGCTGTTGAAGTCACGGTTCGTTCGTATTTCTACCCGCAGCGCCCATTTGCTCGCTCCCGAAAGTCCTACACTTCCTCAATACTTTTTTTCGGGCCTTTTTTTTCTCGCGCCACGATATACATCTTCGTTACCTTTTCTCTTTCCTGTATTGATGCGGTGCTCCTGATGTCTCATTCCATTCTCTCTTTCTTTTCTCGTTGCCTCGGTTTGTTCGAACGTGTTGTGCCTAATCGTTGACAGAGGTGCTCATTTGGTTTGTGGGCGCTGAACTATAGGCACCTCGATTCTCATGTTCCTGACTGACATCATCTTATCACAGTATCCGTTCTTCAAAACGTGAAACTGATTTCAAACGGCAGGCCATTCAAAAATTGTCGGGACATCGATGACGACGACCATGCAGTTTTATGCAACCGCTACCAATAATGAGGTTGTGCAGTTATATTGAGAAGAAAAGGAAGAAACAATCAAGAACTCGTATGGTATATATATTTAGAAAGAATTATTAGGTAGCGTTGTGTGAATAAATTGCTAATCAATCTCTTCACGATGTAGCTGTAATGAAATGATCGAAGCAAAATGCATAAAATTAGTATATACAAAACATTTTTACATATTTTAGCTACGAAACAAAGAAAATGTGAATTCATTTAGAAGCAGTAACATCAAATATTCCGTGGTCATGATAGCGAGTCAAACATGAATAGTAACAAAAAAAGGAAGGAACGGATGAAATTGAATGGAAAAAAAGAAGCTGATTGGTAAGTTAGTAAGTTAGACGGTATGGCTTGCGGAATTCGGGGCATTGATCTATTCACAATGAAGAAATTTCGTATGTTATTGAATTGTAAAATGGTATGCTTCAGAATAAGGTAGTTTTCCGTAATTTGTCCTACCACGGGGAAGTAGGTTACCGTATGCAGATAACCTATAAATGTTAGTATCCATAAGGCAATCAATTTGAGTGAGCAGGAATGAATGTGCCACGTTCCTTAAGCTTAAAGAGCAAAAGAACTAGCCATTATTGTTTAAGAAGGTATGTTATTAGAATAATATTTTGAATTCGTTAGAGCAGTTTAGAAAGCGTGAAACGATTTTGAAGCTCATAAGTCGTACCGCTTGCTTTTGTGCGACTCGATATGTTCACACATTTTCATATAGCTGGGATAGATAATATAGCCGCTCCAATCACTCAGTCACAGGTAAAGGCGAACTTATCTCGTCCACATGGTATCGCGAAATCACAATCACAACTCCACCTAGCCACCACCCCCAATCATAACAGTAGTATATCTCATAGACGCGAACGGGAAAAAAGCGATGACAGAAAGCACGGCAGCAAGTCGTTTCCGGCATTCGTGATCTGTTCGGTGGCAAAACAAAAATATTCAGCCGGTTCCACACCACGAAGACTGTAAGTACTCTGATGATAATAACAAATTTTTTGTACCAAATTTCATCATAAATTTGATGCTCATCATCGTTATTTTGTTTCACTGATTTACCCACTCTTCCCTTCAATCACGTGAATTCTCCATCGCAATGGTCTAGTGGCTAAGGTACTCGCCTGCTGACCCGCAAGTCGCGGGATCAAATCCCGGCTACGGCGGCTCCATTTTCGATGTAGGTAAAAGCCCTGTAGACCCGCGTGCTCTGATTTCGGTGTACGTTAAAAAAAATGGCAGCATAACCACGGAGTGAATGATGGAGAGTGGGGCGAAGCATTCGTCTGTCCATTCGTTCTTGCTTGCGTCCGTCCATGCGTCAGTCTGTGTGACCGTCCTAGCATCCATCCTCCCGTCCGTGCGTGCGTCTGTTCGTGTGTCAGTCCCTGCGTTCGTCCATGCATCCGCCCCTGCATCCGTTGATGCGTCCCTCTATACATCTGTCTGTATGTCCGTTCGTCCATCTATTCAACACTCTAAGTACCACCATCTCGCATATTTTTATCATATATTCGCTATACAGAAGCACCACCATCCAGCGGACATTCCAAGGACTGAACGAGAGGTGGCACATGGACACTTTCTTACGGCTTGCGCTTCGGGCCTACTTCCCACCTTTAACCACCTCAAGTTCATGGTATATACATGGTTCATGGTGCCAAACATCAACGTATGCAAACACTTTTTCCCTAAAACTATTCACGAATAGAACAGTCTTCCAAAAAACATTGTGACCGCCCCTTCCACAGTGTTTCCTTCCCTTTTAAAGGAGTATGTGGTCACACATTGATATTGTATGCGGTTATTTAGGGGTTTTCGATTTGTTTTTATTTTTTGAGTGCTGTGCAATTCAACTTGTCCGCACTGATTTAAACGTACTTTGAATTTGTAAACCCCCTACAACAATGCCCCCAGAGGGCGCTGTAGGTATAAGTATAAATAAGTATAAATAAATACTAGTTCACTGTATTCATGGCACTGCGGCTCAGCGCTCGCTAAACCTTTCTAAAACTAAGAAGGTTACACCCAGCGAGTATAACGTAGCAACCCTTTCTTTTCAGATAGTGCTCCCTGCACATGCCAATAGCTGCTAATGGGGATCGTAGCGTGCGCGTTAACTCAAAGCCGAATGCTCATGTCTCTCATTCCCCATTAGCAGCCATTGGCATGTACATTGAGCACTATTTTTTAGTGTTCAACAACGCACAGAAGAAATCTCTCACCGGCACCACCTTGGAGGTAAAAATGTTATACATGTTTCACACTACAAGGGCTACGAGGGACGAACGGGTGCCGCTATAAGGAGCTTCGCCCCTAAAACCCCGGGTAGTCAAAATTTCCAGAACCCTCCACAACGGCATCCCTCATAAACATATGGTGGTTTCGGGACGTTAAACTCCACATATATATTATTATATTGCGTGACCTGCGCGACTGCTCCTACTACTACAACTACCAATACTACAACGACTACTACTGCCAGTGATGCTGCTACTGCTAGTACTACTGCAACTACTGCTACTACAACTACTACCACTACTACTGCTCCTCCTCGTACTTCTACTACAAATATTCCTCCTCCTCCTACTGCTACTACTACTACTACTACTACTACTACTACTACTACTACCACCACTACTACTGCCGTGCACCGTGATGGAGCATGGTTATGGTGCTCGGCTGCTGACCTATCAGTAGCGGGTTCGACAGCCGGCCATGGTGGTTATATTTTGATGAGTCAAAGGACGGTGTACAGTGTCATGTCAGTGGCCGGTAAGTAACAGCAGGTGGTCGCACGTTCAGAAGACCTCCCCTACACCGTCCCTCATAATCATGTCATGGTTCTGGAACCTACAACTCTAAACACTAATACTACTAGTACTGCAACTGCTACTACAACAAATATGACGACGATGACGACGAAGTCTCAGAGAAAACAAGACACACTGGCCTGTAAGCAAAAAGTCTCGAATTGACGCAAAAGGGAAACGAAAGAATGAAAAGGCAGAAAAAGCAGCATCAAAAGTCATTTCTAGCGTTCTTGTTGTAGAGAAAAAAAAGGGAAGGACGAAAAGATAAAAAGTCTAATATAGAAGTCTAATATACACCTGCAACGTCCTCCTCGTACGCATATGCACCTGGCCACCTTGCACCTGCCTCGAAGCGGCGCTGATCTTCATTGTTCCTATTCCCTGAGGAAGGGCGGTGCTCGTGAATCACGCCCGAGAACGAGGCCTACTACTGGGAGACCAGAAAAATACGAAGAACACTATTATGCCAGAATTCAGGGCGAGAACAAGCACAGAAAAAGGGCAGCCAGCAAAAACCTATTCGGGGTCAATAGAAGAACAAGCATACAAGAGAGGTAATCAGCATGGCACTTGGGAAGATGATGGGAAGAAAATTGAAGTGACCGTGCAATGGGCGTCAAGATGATTGCCAGGCAAAGAAAACTGCGCGAAAAAGAGCCAACGAAAAAGAGCCCCCTTACTAATGCAGCCTAAATGAGATGGCTGCGAAGAAGGGCTGCAACTCCAAAAGAGCGAGGCATCGTCTTGACTTCATATTCAGCTGTCTGTCTGGTTCAGTTTTCGTAATCGTTTTCTGTACGTCTATACTGTCTACACTACTTAAGATCTCCACCCTACTCACAGGTAAGAACCGCGATAACCAAAATGAGTTTGATCAGATTTCGGGGCCGTAGGCTTCAAAAGAGTGCGAGAACGAACTGTTTGAGATCTTATTTTTGCACCTTCCCGCATAATTCGTTTACAGCGGGAAAGCCCATGTCGGCCCTGTAACTTGCTCGGTCCTGCAGAATTGATAATTCCTATCTATCTATCTATCTATCTATCTATCTATCTATCTATCTATCTATCTATCTATCTATCTATCTATCTATCTATCTATCTATCTATCTATCTAACCCTTGCCGCTTCGTGCTACAAATGGGTGGTTGTCTTCTTCAGCTTTCGTAGCCCTTCCACCACCTTACGGGTTTCCGCAGAACTCATTTCCAATATGTGTGTATCGCTGTAATTTGGCATTTCGTTGTCCGGTCAGAAGTTCGGTCAAATAAGCAATTAGATCTTGCACCTACTGTCTGCTACATTCGTCGTCGTCATGACCCCGTGACAAAATTGGCGAGGTTCGAATATATCACCTTAACTATGTTTGCGCTCTTCAAGGCTCGCCTGACAGGCGCAGCAAACTTAGCCACGCATGACTCGAGCTGTTCCTTTCTCCTGTGCACAACTAGCAATGTTTCCGCCAAATGCATTTTCATACTGTACACTTTCTTCTTCTATTTCATGTCTATGTCATACGATAAGTTTGGTGGTTTCATGCCAGGGTGTGGCGCATTTCAGCCGCTGGAATTTCCTGGCTCAACGGTCGTAGTCTCGGCTTCGCAAGGGATGTTCCCAGAGTTACGCATCGTCTTCAGGTGTTCCAACACAATGGCTGGCAGTGGCGTATCTGAGATATATTGCACACAAGGAATTGCGGTAATCAAAAGAAGTTTTGTTCATCTAAACGCGTGCCTTAGGCACGATTTGAGCTTAAGAATTCTGACATGTGCGATAGGACGTAGTCCATGTTCGTTTTCTTTGTTACAACGCAAAAAGACGGCTTTGCTTCAAAGGCAAATCAATGAACGCGATAGCAACAAATCAGAAGGTCGCGCGCAGAATGGCAAGCAAATCGAAACGTTCCATGATGAAACAAGCGCAAAAAAAAACACACTCAGACACTTAGTTTCCGGTTGTGTGCCATCGATTATGGGTGTGCATATTTTGTTGTATCACGTTGTTAATGATGACAGGGGAAGTTGGGAATGACGAACATGCGTGTGATGTATTTATTAGTGTTCGCTTTGAAATAAAATTTTCAGTTGCTAGCAAGCGCTTGTCTGTGTCCTCTCTGAGTGTGTGTGTTTTTTTTTGCGCTTGTTTCATCATGAACCTTTACCAACACGCCCAACTGGCAGTCATCCGAAATGTTCCCCGCGTTACTCACGCACAACTAACGCACGAAACGTTCTCACAGCTACTGATAAACGCGAATAAGCGTCTCAGTTGTTCCTTCGTTGTGTCGGAAAAGCGCGCTCTTTTTGCAAACGGACACTGCAACGATTGCAGTGACCTTTGTGCACCCAGTAAATACAACACAATCGTACCGGCGAAACCCAAAGACCAGCGAAGACGTACGATCCTCCCCACCACGAGTCAAGGGCGCGTGATCGAGCGTCAACCCACTCCTCTCCGCGGGGCAAAGTACGCGTGGGAGATGAAAGCGCGCGCCGCCGCGTCGTAGATGTGGCAACACGTGCTCATTGCGCCATCTTGCTGGTAATACTAAAAAACAAAAGAACCCCTCCCCCCTTCTCTCAAGATGCCCGTCACTAGCGGTAAGTTGTAGATATAAATCGCTTGCCGTTTGAACGTTCAGGGACGTGCTCCCTCGTAGCTGTTATTAAAAAAAGAAAGCTCCTTCATAGCTCAGTGGTTAACGCCTCGCACTCGCGTCCCAGAGGTCCCAAGTTCGATTCTGCGGGCCGGAGTATTTTGTCAATTTTTTTTCTTACTTGCGTTTTCATATATAGAGATACGTGTACATATACGGTGGGTGAGGCGATGCCCATGGCGATGTCGATGTCTACGCCGACGCAGGCGGCAAAATTCAGCCGTGGGTGTCCATTTAATTGCCATTTCAATAATAAATAAAACATGTCCACAAGGGGACACCTTGTTCACGCTCGTGGTGTTCAAACTGTGACAGGACCTATGTTTATCGCCTAAATAGCATGGATTACTTACGACGTCTTGCCGCCGTAAACAAGGCAAAACTGCGAAAGCGTAATGCATTTTTTTTCGCGTACAGCACTATGTGGGCTTTGGGAGCCAGCATAGTTAATGAGAGTGACGCACTTGATTGGCGAATCAGCTACGATGGTCTAAGAAATAAGGTGCTAGAACGCTGTCCAACAAGTCGCGGGATCAAATGCCAGCCACATCGGCCCGATTTTCGGTGGAGGCGATATGGCTGGAGCCTGTGTACCTATATTTAGGTGCATGTTAAAGAACTATAGGTAGTTAAAAATTCAGGACTCTTCACTACGCCATCTCTTGTATACATATTAGTTTTAGGATGTAGAACCCCGAAAATTTCTCGCATTCATGGAATTGAGAGCGCATTCATCTAATTTATGTCAGCACTTACACTCTCGACAATGTAAAAAGAGATTCAAACGTGTGCCTCCTCTGAGCGATCTATTACGGTCCTGTAATTTCTGGTTTTTTTCGTATATACGTAGTTAATGAGAGCTCGTGTTAGACCTCTGTTACACGTGGCAACTTAAGTGCACTTTGAGCGAGTGCACTTACGCTCACGAAGTGTCATTTTGGTGGTTCGATGCTACACGAGAAAGCGAAGTGTACTTCGCAAATGATGGCAGCGGCGATTGATGGATTTGTAGCACAACGTATATTTGTTATTTTCGCGCATGTGTCTCATCGTCGTATCACGTTGTCTTCGTGGAAGTAGCCCCTATGGCACATGTCATCTTAAATGACCAGAGAACAACTCAGCTACACATGTGTAGGTGTACCTGGAAGCCCACAACACGACGGACGCAGCCATTGCTGTGTATGTGCTGCCGTATCCCCCTAGCGGACTTGGCCGTAAACAGCCTGATGGTGAAAGTAGCGAGGTCATTGTTGGATTTTATCACGATTTGTTTTTTACTTAACAGCATCCATCAGTACAAAAACAATGGCTTAAATATAGTATGAGCGCCGCGTTAGGCAACAGCGTCTTTCTGTAGAAGCCACTGGTCCCGAGGCTACGCACTTCATCGCGGCGATCGCAATGAAGTGAGGTTGGAGAATGGACTTGCAGGCAAGTGTACTTTGCAGCGAGTGACACTAAACTTGCTCGTGTGACAGCGCACAAATAACACTTGCGTCTCAGTGTACTCGCTCAAAGTGCACTTAAGTTGCTACATGTGACAGGGGTATCAGTCTCTGCGCCTCAAGCGCTGGGATTGGTTTGTCTGTCTTTGGCACAATTAGCCTGTTTCACGACCAATAATTCGCACCTAGAACGGTGACGTTCCTACGTTACTTCAAAAAAGGAACTAGTTCCTGTAACGTCGTTCCTTGGAATGCCGTTTCGTATAACACTTTGTTACACTCGCTGAACCCCATGCAATGTGCACGTGATCCTGTTCTGCTCTTTCCTATCTTCACCTCCGCTTTCATATTATCTTTTCCTTGCACAAAACGCTGATACTTTACCCCGGCCGAGAGCATTGTTCACTACCGATGCTGTTCATAGTGGTTCTCGGTACTGTAGTGCGACTTGAGCGGATGGAGACGCGAGTAGGTCACTCTATAACGCGGGCGACGGCTGGCGTTGTTGGCATGCCCATTTCTAGCGTCTGCAATGTCCCCAAACTTCACCTCCTCTATTTCACGGCGCAGCTGCTAGGCTCGGTGATTTATGCAGAACGCATTAAGTTCAATATTTTTATAGTTTCTGAATGAAAGGACAGCTGTACTTACTGATCTCATCACCCAATCTTTCAGGTTGGCTGAAAACTTTCGCGGCAAAAAAATTGTATATTATCCCTCCAACTCCTGGCCTGGCTGGAAACGTGGAGCCTGTATGACATTGATGGCTTTTCATTTCTATTATTTTATTCAGTATGTTTTCCTCAAGTAAACGTGTTGCGTTAATCGTGCTGCTGCTCATTATGACCTCTTCACTGCCGTAGAAATTTAGACTGTGAAGGAAGTGTTTGTCGAAAAATAACAAACGTGCCCCTGCAGGAGCCTGCAAGGACAACCTATAGAGTGGTGCACCTTAGCAGCGAAGTATGTACGCAGTAAATACAACACTCCGTGTATGCATTGTCATGGTTCCTTGTGCGTCGACAGCGTAATGCACCCGGTCATAATGGTGAAAATAGACCCAGAACAATTATGTACATTGTGTGAATTCTGTGGCAGCCGCACTGACTTGTTTCACGTGGTTTGGGCTTGCCAGTCTAACAGAAGCATCGCGAAATTTACGCAGCCAACGTGGGAGGGGTGGGAGGAGGCCTTGTAGGGCCCAGCTATCGAGGACCAGCGGATACACGTGGAGCGGGCGCGAATTGCAGCGCAATTCAAGCAAGTCCTGGAATAGGGGCGTCCGTTTCTGCGTCTGTCCGTCTGTCTGTGCATACATCCGTTCGTCCGTCTTTTCATCCATCCGTCCGTGCGATCAGTAATGCATCCGTCAATCCGTCCGTTCATCTAGTGAACACTCTAACTATACTGTCATCTCGCATATTTTATTCATATATTCATCGTATAGAAGAACCGCCATCCAGCGGACATTGCAAAGACTAAAAGAGAGGTGGCACTGCCGGACTAGAGAAAAGGCACGCGCGCTCTCTCTTACGGCGTGCCCTTCTTGTCCAGTTCACACATTTCACCACCGCTAAATCATGGCAATACGGCCCAACCCTCACTAAACCTTGCTAAAACCCAGAACGTCACGCCCAGCGAGTTTAACCTGGCATTTTTTTCTGGACAAATGGTGCTCAAAGTGCGTCCTTCTACTACTGTTTTTTAGTGAGTATAAAATTCAAGATAGGTTTTATTGGGGATTAAGTAACTGACACACGTCTCTGTAGGTTATTTCATCAGAAACAACTATCTTTTTATTTATTATTGACGTGCACGGGTTCCCTCTCAATTAAAAAGAGTGAGCGCGTGCCACTCGTCTAGTCCGGCCGTGGAGGTGGCTACCTACTACAACGACGACGACGACTGCTACTAATGCTACTACATACATACATCGCAGACGCACGACCTAAGCTTAAGAAGGTTCACCCAGCTGCGCGAAAGGCGCGGCGCGGTGATGAAGGAATGATGATGGTGATGATGGCGCTACAGGGCTCCCCCCTGTAGCGCCATCATCACGCCACCATCAGCCCTGTAGCGCCATCATCACCATCATCATTCCTTCATCACCGCGCCGCGCCTCTCGCGCAGCTGATGCTAGCTCGAGCTGCGCGAAAAATAGAGAATTAGAACGAGTTTCTGGCCTGGCGGTTTGGACGCTGGTAGCCGACATGGCTCCGCTTCAGGCCTGGAATAAAGTGGCGAGATCGGCACGGCCCCATCGGCCGCCTTCGACGCCGTCTCACGTCTCTCTTCTCTCGCCGCTACATTGGTGACCCGGAGAACACGCCCTTCGCCGAGCGGCGCGCGGCCATGTTCCCGCAACTCTGCCCGCCAGTGCCGCCGTACCAATCGACTTACCCGAAGGTATGGTTTATGCAGCTCGACGCCGTTCTTGCGGTGAATGGCATCACGGACCAGCTGCTGATGCACGCCATTCTTCTCGACGCCCTTCCGGTAGAGTGGCGCCATCTCTGTGGCACTTCAACCTCCAGCCAGCGGCCTTACGATGACCTCTGCTCGGCGGTGCTTGCCAGACATGGCCTCACATACCGTCCGCTTCCGTTTACCCGCACCAGGCAGGTTTCCCAGGCGTCGCAGAGCAAGGTACGAACCGGTCCGCAGCCCTCCATGGACCGCTACCTCGGTACCCCGGCTTCGACTACTTCTACACCTGATCCGGTCACAGAAACATCCACTCCTGCCACCTGCACGTTTTCCACAAAAGCGACGGCACGTGACACCGTGGCCCTCGTCGTTTCCGCGACCACCAGCTCAGACGTCTCGGCCTCCTCCTCGCCGCAGCTGCTGGTCAGCTCCTCGACGGTGCCCCCTGCCGCTCCGCCACCTGCCACTGGTGCCAGCAATGGCCTGCCGGGTGCCTCGCCACATTCCACTCGCACCTCCCCGGCCAGCAGCCGACCACCCTCGGCGTCCCCGCACCACGCCCCTGTCCCTGTCTCTGTTTCGTGGTCTACGACGGGCCCCAGCGCCGTGCCTTCGCGGAGCCAGAGCCTGCCCTCATCGTCGGCGTCGACACCGGCAACCATCAAAGCAACTGCCACCGTCGCCCCTCTGCCCGTGGCGCCGCAGCAGGCACCTGCGTCGAGACCCGGCGTCGCACAGGTGGTTTCGGCCAGCCCCAGTCCTCGCACCTCTGGTGCCCCCCGGCTCATCCAGCCGAAAGAGCCACAGATCCTGCCCAAGCTGTCGAGCGGCAGCGCGAACATGACGACGCCTTCGGCAGCGGGGACCACCCGGTCCCAGTCTCCCCAGGCGGCCCAGCACAAGGCCACACCGCGGCCCGCGCCTGTACCGGCGCCGCAGCCTGCGACCACGGTGCAGCGCGGAGCCACGATGGGGCTCAACAAGGGGAGTCCGCTGCTCATCGGGAACCCCGCGGCAGCGCAGCCGGGCATGTTTCCGGCTGGACCTGCGCACGGCACTTTGCTGCTGAACCAGTACATTCCGGGCCTGGGCCACAGCCCGATTCTTATACAAGGCGCACAGGGGCAGACCCAGAGCTCTATGGGACAGATACAGGGGGTCCAGCTGCCCCTGCGGCCACGCCATGCCACGGGCCTGACCCTGGGACATCAGACGGGGCCCAGGCCTCATGGGGGACATCCAGGACCGCCTGGCACCCCGACGCTTGTCATTCCACAGAACCTGGGGCCAAGGCCCAACATCTTTCTGGCACCGCCACGCATGATGTCGCCCCCCCTCGTTTGCCATAGTCCCGGGACAGCCACTGACGCTGCAACAGCTGCAGGCCATGCTGCCCACGCAGACCATGCTGGTCCAGCCCACACTGGGTGCGTTCCAGACAGACCAGCACCAATCCCTGGTGCAGATACCGACGTTCACCGAGCCGCAGATACTGGCGCATGCCCACCATCACCACCACCACCACCACCATCATGGGGCCCTGTCGGGACCTCTAATCTCGACAGGCGTCAGTATAGTGTCCCCTGCACCCAGCGCCAACATTGTCACCCACCATCCTGTCATGCCCTCGCGACACACGATCCACTCTCGGCCTGTCCGACCAGGTCACCGTGAGACCCGCTTGTCGGCTACCACAGTGACCCGGCACTTCCTCCTGCGTCCTCTGCGCAACTCCCAGTGTCGCCCGCCAGAGACCGCTGCCTACTGATGGCCCATAAACGTTGACAACCCGGACTGGCCAAAGAACACTTTATGGATTGCCGTTCATGTATATAGCATTTGTCACTCTCTTTCTTTTCACATGCCTTCAAATCGCGCAAAGCGCTAGGAGGGGGAGCCCTGTAGCGCCATCATCACCATCATCATTCCTTCATCACCGCGCCGCGCCTCTCGCGCAGCTGATGCTAGCTCGAGCTGCGCGAAAAATAGAGAATTAGAACGAGTTTCTGGCCTGGCGGTTTGGACGCTGGTAGCCGACATGGCTCCGCTTCAGGCCTGGAATAAAGTGGCGAGATCGGCACGGCCCCATCGGCCGCCTTCGACGCCGTCTCACGTCTCTCTTCTCTCGCCGCTACAACCCTAAAATGCCACATGCGGCGGACGCTGGCATTGCCGTAGAACACGCCTTGCATGCTACCCGACGGACGTGGTTCGTCCTAACCATCTTGGAGACACCATCAAAGGTGCGCTAGTTATGTGCCGGGTGAAAACACCATGAGGTGACATTTCTGGTATGTCTCTTATGAGACGCTCACTGCGAATGTAAGCGGTCTTTGACGTCAGCAGGCGGTTGAAATTCCAGAAGGGTTTCTCGCTGTCATCCGCTCGAGTTTCGAACTTTGAGGACAAATAAGTTCCTCTTTCCTGCACCTATTCGCACCATTCTTTTTGCATTTGTCTGAGCTATCATTACTACACGCACTCTGGTATTAAATAAGGCTGCTGCAAAACTGTCGTAACGTGCCTTGAAGAACTCGCGCAAGGCGCATCGCTTTCCGGTATCGCAGCACTCCCTCGCATGTTAGCTTTCCTGCCGTGCTTGGTTTTGCCACCGATGAAACAAGACGCGCAAAAACCTCTAAATAGGAGTTCATCACACGGACATCAGGTGGAACGAAAGATGGAAAGCGAATACAGGAAGCTCGGCGAGGGAGATGGACACGAACAGCAAGCGTGAGGGAAATGTGTGTGCTTCCGTGAGGTATGCATCGATGCGGTTGTAGTCGTCCCCGTACTCTAATTCGGTTCACGTTCGTGTTTTCGACCACCCACCATAACGCCAAACGCACCGGCCGCCAGAGGTTCCACCATCGGGCAACACGAATCTTGGTGGTCGGTCGCACCTGCCCTTTCTCTCTCTGTTTGTAACCCTGTAATTTTTTCTCGGATCCCGCGTTTATGTGCATTTGTTCCCACTTCTTTACCTTGTTTTAGGGGCGAAGCTCCTTAAAGCGGCCCCCGTTCATCCATCGTCGTATTACGTAACATGTCTTACGCTTTGAACTGCAAGGTGGTGCCGGTGGGAAATTTCTCCTGTACGTTGTTGATTAATGAAAAATTCACAGCGTGCGTGTTAACTAAAAGCCGCATTCTCCTGTCTCTCATTCCCCATTAGCAGCCATTGGCATGTACATTGAGCACTATCTGACAAGAAAGGGTTGCTACGTTATACTCGCTGGGCGTGACCTCCTTGGTTTTAGAAAGGTTTGGAGAGCGTTGGGCGGCAGTGCCATGAATACAGCGAACTAGTATATACCATGAACTCGAGGTGTTTGAAGGTGGAAAGTAGACACGAAGCGCAAGCCGTAAGAAAGTGTGCGTGTGCCACCTCTCGTTTAGTTCTTGGAATGTCCGCTGGATGGCGGTGCTTCTATTTTCGGTATATATGATGAAAAGTAGCTAGATGGTTGTACTTAGAGTGTTGACTAGATGGACGAACGGACACACAGACATATGCATAGACGGGGGCACGGATGGCTGAACGGACGATCGACGCTTGGACGAACGCAGGGACGGACGCACGAACAGACGCACACACGGACGAGCGGACGGATGCACGGACGGTCACACAGACGTACGCATGGACGGGCGGAAGCAAGAACGAATGGACGGATGGATGCTTCGCCCCACTCTCCATCATTCCCTCCGTGGATATGCTGTCCTTTTTTTCTTTGGACTTGTATCGGCAATGAATAAACGGTGAGGAAGGGGGGGGGGGGCGTGAAAGCACATACGTCCCTGCCATCGATACTCGTTGCGTAGGAACATAAATATGTCGTGGTTTCCCGTTTATAGCCCCGTGGCATGCGGGTATACATCAGAAACTTTACAAGGTACGGAAAAAGTAGACACGAGGCATATTGAATAACGAATACAATGTTACAATGTTGCATAGTGTTTTTGCCATGAGGGCCTTTGTTGCTGTCGTACATGTGTGTTTGTTTTCTGCTTTTTTTCTGTTTTTTTTCACTTCTGTATGTTTTGTTTGTTTACTTGCAATTCTGACTTATCTGGTATATATCGGTGAGAAATACTGGCCATTGCGCATCGTCATATTCCGTTGCGTGGAATGTGTGCAAGAGGCTTAACAAGAGAATGCCACTAAAGAGAAAACAAAATGAAAAGCAAGACTTCTATAGGCTCCATGAGTTGAATAACACATCATTTTGGGCAACGCCTTCTTTCTGGTGCGTGTACTTCTTGCTCTCAGATGATTTTATGCAAACTGAGCAAGCAGCACGTCAACGTGTCGCATAACTTGCGCTTCTCTTCTTGGGCTTCCGTGAAAGAGAGTTGCTGTGCTGAACCTATTTTTTATGCGGCCAGTTTAGTTTATCCTTTGCATTGAACACTGGTATTCTGCTGTGCTCTGTTTATAACAAACCCTCAGTTGCTTCATTGTGTTATGTTTACCTTCCCACGTTCTCGTGTAAGTCTCTCAGCAACAATAACTATCGCTGGTTTAATTAAACAGGGTCCATTTCCTTAATGGCGATCAAGTATGCAGGTGCATGCGTATACATCCAGTTCTTGATGTCCACAACAATTGCAGCATTAACAGTTAGCATCAATAAACCTGGTGGTCATTCGTTAGCCCCCAAGCCATCCTCAAGTTCAGTCTCTTTTTCAAGTTTTAGTGTGCATGAACTTTGCTGTGCTTCTTTCATTCTTCCGAAGAGCGCACTGGACTTTGTCGCGATCTAAGTTTCTTACTGTGCTCGCACAAAAAGTTTTTACGTCTACGAAAAAAAATATCGGCACGCAACGTAATTATGCATAGATCAACGTTTTCTTTTCGCTTTGTTTATTTCATTTCTTTTCCTTCATCTCACTCATCATATCCCCCTCTACCTACAAACCACGCGAGAAATCGGTTCTTATCTTTACGATCTAAAAACGCTGCGTGGCAGTCGTTTTAATTCTTCCGAGCACTGCAGAGCCTAGCCTATGCAAAAAGTCGTACGAGCGAAACGAAAGAATTTGGGACCTGAGTCATGCATAAGGCTCTTTTTACGCTAAATTAGCTGAAATCGCCTTCCTCTCGGAACGACTCGCTCCACTAGCCGTTTAGGCTCGTGGGAGTAGCTGAGGGCTCGCTCATGAGGTCTTATCAGAAATGAGTGCGACGCGTCCAGATAAGAAATAAAAAGGGAAAAATAATATTCAGGGCATCCGTGCGAAACTTTTTGGGAACTTGAAATCCTAGCAATTCATCTTTTCCTTTAGCATTGCTATATTTGTTCTGATTTTGTGTACATTTTTTTTCGCTCAGCTTTGTCCTAACACCCCAATTTCTAAAAGAGGGGCAGTAAAATGGTGGGTACGAGGACGCCTTGCCAATCGAGCGATTTCCAGGGGCTCGACCATGGATTAATAACGCCTCTTATCTGTTGTAAAGCAAAGTGCTGTTTCTAAGACGTAGAGGGGCGTACGCTCACGCAGGAACACGCACGTCTATAGCATACACAAACGCTCGCCTTCTTAAACAGAATTCCTTACATTCAATTCCTTAGAGCGTATATAACAGTTGACACACTCACTTTGACCATCAGTTACAGCGGTTAAAGCACGTGAACACGGGGGTATAGTCATGGTACTTTTGTCTTAAGCGTGCTAATGTAAATGTTACGAAGAAGGGCCACACATTAAGAAATTTGGTCGTGCTTTACGAGGTCTCCCGCATTCACTCAGTGCATAGCAATTAGGCAGATTGAACGCATTGTGAGCATCCTGCGGGAGAGTTTTTCCCTGTAGAGAAAGAGACCAGTTCTTTTAGACTGGCTAACATCGCTGCCTTCCTTTTGTTTCCGGTTCCTTCCTTCTTTGCTTCCTTCCTTCCTTCCTTTACACGCGAAGCAGTCAGTGAGTAGCGATCTATACAGATTTTGTTTATTTTTTTGCGTTGAGTCTAGCGTTCCGAGCGTTAAGGTCCATCCTTGAAGGCCACAATAACCATGACCACTGGCGAACACCCGGAAGAGGGAGTAAAATTTCTTGAAAATTATTTTAGGGTTGGTTGTGTAATGACATACACGCACAGGTACAAGCACTCGCATGAACATGATTGGACAAATGGACACAACCTCTCCACTATACCCGCTACCAATCACATCATTTCACACCAAGAAGAAGACGGGGGATTACGTCAGAGTGTTTGTTGGCAGCGGCAAAGCATCTAGAGAAGGGTGTTTCAGCTCCACCATCGTGAAATTTTAAGAGGAGTGAGGCACAAATTATGACAAGAGAGATTTATTTGACGAGGCACTGGTGGTGCCAAGCACGGAAGCAGGCATGTTGAAATGGGTGTTTCCGCTCCACACTAACGTCCTCGCAAAGCTGCTTTGGAATCCAGCTTACCCTTGTTGCGAGGCACGCCTCCGAAGAGGTTACGAAGGCGCCACGAATCTCACTGCTGCAACCACTGTTTACGAAAGACGGCGACGCCAACACGGTCCCGAAGGCGCTACTGCTTCGAACTCCGCCGGGAAGGTCACCAGCCGTTTGGTAGCGTAGGTTTCTCAGCTCGCGACTGCTTCTGCGCAGAGCTGATAGACGAGCAGACGAGACGACGGTGAATTAAACAAGGTTTATGTACAGCATATATACAGAGGCGTTACAAATTCGGCACTGGGGCCGACAGCTTAGAGACCCGAAGAGCCGAGCTCTCCTCTCTAACACATAGGTCTGCTCTCAACTAGGTCTGCTCTCGAATGGGTCTGCTAACACATAGCTCAACTCTCTATCACATAGCTCTCTTCTCTGACACACAGCCAACTCTCTATCACATAGCTCTCTTCGCTGACACACATGTCTGCTCTCCAACAGGTCTGCTGCTCGCGACGCGCCGCAGGGCTTCTTTTATATGCGCCGGGTGGATTCTTTGAGTAACCAAATGTCCAACCAGAAGCGCCGCTCGTCGTGAGGTCAGACTCCTCCAATGTGGTCGCCGCTGGGCCGCGTCATTCTTTCTCATCGAATCTGGAGAGGCTGCGCTGCAGGTGGCTGCACCCATGGACGAGTGACGTCGCCAGGCATTGCGTCAGACCCGCCAGACAGGAAGGCGCCGATTGCTTGCTCGACGGGCTCGCTTGCTGAGGTGACTCACTGCACGTGCGCGACAGAGAGGCGCCGTCGCGTGTTGACGCCGTTGAGTTGTTCATCGCGTCAGGCGGGCTCGCGTGCTGACCTTGACACAGATTTCCTTTTTTTTCCGAGGCATGGACGTTCGCTGCGGACTCGCAGGCATAGCAGCACCCCCGCCACCAGACAATGCGCCGGAAAGACGAGCTGCTTCCACGGGGCTCGAATGTCAGGTGCGCTCGTTCGCCAGGTCCCTCCAGGTTCGCCTCCAGGGCCATGGAGAGAATGCAGCTTCAGACTCCCTTGTTTACCCTCTCTGCGTTAACTTTGGTTTCAAAGCACTTCGACTTTGCTTGAAACGATCAAAGCTCACTTAAATGCTTCACACAGCCCTTCTCTAAACTACTTCAACCTGAGCTAGAGTAGTCTGGTGAACTGAGGGGAAAACATCAGGCACTCACCGCATCGATGTCGCTGACGCCGGCAGATCCCGCAGCTGCCAACCACTGTTGCGAGGCGCGCCTCCGAAGAGGTTACGAAGGGCGCCACGAATCTCACCGCTGCACCCACTGTTTACTTTCGACGGCGACGCCAACACTGTCCCGAAGGCGCCACTGCTTCGAACTCCGCTGGGAAGGTCACCAGCAGTTTGGTAGCGTAGGTTTCTCAGCTCGAGACTGCTTCTGCGCAGAGCTGATAGACGAGCAGACGAGATGACGGTGAATTAAACAAGGTTTATGTACAGCATATATACAGAGGCGTTACAAATTCGGCACTGGGGCCGACAGCTTAGAGACCCGAAGAGCCGAGCTCTCCTCTCTAACACATAGGTCTGCTCTCAAATGGGTCTGCTAACACATAGCTCAACTCTCTATCACATAGCTCTCTTCTCTGACACACAGCCAACTCTCTATCACATAGCTCTCTTCGCTGACACACATGTCTGCTCTCCAACAGGTCTGCTGCTCGCGACGCGCCGCAGGGCTTCTTTTATATGCGCCGGGTGGATTCTTTGAGTAACCAAATGTCCAACCAGAAGCTCCGCTGGTCGTGAGGTCAGACTCCTCCAATGGGGTCGCCACTGGGCCGCGTCATTCTTTCTCATCGAATCTGGAGAGGCTGCGCTGCAGGTGGCTGCACCCAAGGACGAGTGACGTCGCCAGGCATTAACGTCAGACCCACCAGACAGGAAGGCGCCGATTGCTTGCTCGACGGGCTCGCTTGCTGAGGTGACTCACTGCACGTGCGCAACAGAAAGGCGCCGTCGCGTGTTGACGCTGTTGAGTTGTTCATCGCGTCAGGCGGGCTCGCGTGCTGGCCTTGACACAAATTTAATTTTTTTCCGAGGCATGGGCGTTCGCTGCGGACTCGCAGACATAACACCCTCAGTTGCAACTACTTCTCCTCATTTTAATCTTTGCTGGTATTTATTATTATTATTAATAATATTATTATTATTATTATTCCCAATCTTCTATTTCCTCCTCCTTTTTTCTTCTTTTTCTTCCTTCTCTTTATCTTCAACTTTTTCTTTTTATTTTTTACTTTCTTCTTCCTGTTTCTGCATTCCCACACGCCCGGTTTCCGTTCCCTATGGTAGATTACAGAAGGGCATGGGTTTTAGCTGCATTAACGTAATCTGCTATTTGTCGGGCTGACAGTCGCCTTCCTAATCACCGGCGTCGAGTGGTGAGATTCGCCTTATAAATTTGTGGCGCCTATACCCGTTTATTAAGGAGCGTGACTAAACGAGACTCCATGACGACAAAAGACACTGACAAGCGGAGACACTAACGTGCTTCGCACCTATAATTTTAGGGCGGGTCCTCCAGCGTGTCCAGCTCAATTGCAGTCATGAGTGGTACCCACGTGGCCACATCATGAAGTGTGCATAGTATAAGCGGTAACAAAATGAAACGTCTTAGCTTGCCTCTGTTACACTTGGTATCATGAATGTGGCAATAAAGGGTGGCCTTCAACACATGTTTGTTCAATACGATTTCCTGTTAGAAACAGCACTTAATTAGTACTTCTCTTTTATTAGGATCGCCGACACATTATGTAGTCAAGTATTTTTTGTTTAATAGCAAATGTTTAATAAAATAAGTTTTCTAGCTGCAATACCATGATATAGTGTTGTGTACGTGGTCGTGAAAGGTTCCGGAAAATTCAACGCACCTACAATAGCGTTCTCATGAATGCGAAGATACAAGCCCCTAGAGTTTTGCCGCCATCTCAATGCGGCCGCCATGGTTGGGATTCGATTCCGCCACATTCGGGGTCAGCAATCGAGGTCCGTAATGATTAGGCCACCGTGGGGGTTACGTGATTCATTAGTTTGGACGCGATTATCTCCAACACATTCACGCAGTATTTTTTGCACTCTCTTCATCCCTTTTCCAGTGTAGGGTAGCGAACCGGACATGCGTTTGGTTAACCTCCCTGCCTTTCCTTGCATCTTTATCTCTTTTTCTATAAACAGAAAGGTAAATGTCGTACGAAAGCCCATTTTTTAAGTGACTGAACGTCAGCCAGATGAAAGAGTGGACACTGATCTATACTGGATGTGGTTCGGTGCATTATTATTGCATCATGTATGAGTAAAATGCACCTATATTGCATGGTGAGCTCTCCATTTTAGGAGCTATAAGTAGTATGGTAATATTGCATGAAACTATAATAATGAACCAAACTCAGTGCAACACAGGACGTGCATGGGAAATTTGAACGAAATAGAGTGATTATTAGAAGAGTCGCTTACATACGCTACAGCTGGCAATGTCACAAATGACATGTACAGTACTCAGGGGTTTGAACGCGACGTAAATTTTTTTTTGCACAACGAATAGGAAGTGCAGTTCTTCGACATAAGCATATCACGTAGTGACGAATGCGGTGTTCAATACTAATGCTCGCTCTGATCTGAGCGTTCGAGTTAAAATTACGTCATTATGACCTGAACTGTAGACTCTGGAATCGAAAGCTTGTGCTTTACTTAGCTATGAGTTGTACTGTTTCAGTGTGTGAGCACGGTAAATATATTTGGATTCCTCCCCTCACCTGTGGGCCGGCCACTAACGGTCTTTCCGTGGGAATGCGCCAGTGGCGCTTAATACTCGAGCAAATGCAGTGCATTTTCGAGGCAGAACAACGCATGGCTGCTCCAGTGTTGTGGAAACGAAAGCCTAACACCATCGCCCTTTATCTCTCCTTCCTTTTTACCATCTAAATTTTCCTGCACGTTCAACCATGTGGTGGTGATGTGAACGGTGCAGGAGGAATCCTTAATTAAGGCCGGCCTGAACATTCCACCGAGCGGCAGTAATTTGCAATGGCACGTACTCTCCAAACACCGCAATGCAGGGCGAAACTATAGCGGCACGGAGTGCGTTAAGCGTACAAACGAAATAAAGCAAAAAAATCTGTACAATTTTCAAAGTTCTTGCGGACAAGCGCACACATCCGCGAATGAAAGTGTGAATGAACGAATAAGCACTTTGATGCGTAGGCGTGGTAAGTTGACGAGCTCATTAAAGTACAATGCGTGCGTCTTTTTCAGTTTCCACCACGCCAATCGGTGAATTAGCCTTGATTGAGGAGAAAACGTTTAGTTTTCGAGGGATGCCTTGACAACTCATCTTGTAGTGGACTGCAAAACGAATGATGATAATTTCTGGGGTCTCACGCCCAATCCGAGTGTTTTGCGAGTAATGTAAACATATTCTGCATGTTCCCTTACACATGTGGTGGTATCGTGACCTGGGCGATTGTATTTTAGGCTTTATAATACTTTACTAGTTACAATGAATGTCATGATACTGTATTTTCAGCGCTGTTTGGAGAAAAAATTGGGATAGCCTTGTAACAGATGTGAATTTTCTTATCTTTATTTAAAATTTATAATTTATCTTTTTTGATAATTTTTTTATAATATAATGACAATCGGTAAAAACATAAACAATATAATAATTGTCCTCTTTGTTTCCCTCGCAGGTGAGTTGACGTCCTGCTGACATATTTCTGGGATTTTTTTTTACCCATTTGCCCATTCATTACTTCAGCGTGCCTGCATCAACGTTTGCAAGTAGTTTTCTTGACTCCAAGTTTTTCGTCATTTTTTTTCTGTTTTCAAAGAACGCGTTCAATCAGCGAATATATGCCCGTAGATAAGTGAGCGTAATGTACTTGTACGGGCAGACGTTTTAACATAATAATGACAGTCACAGTGGTATAGCAATTGAAAGAGAAAGTAAGTAATTTATAGGGGACAATACCCGCTTAAAAGAGTTTTTTTTTTTATTCGCCAAACGGAAGGACGGTAAACCACATATTGCATCCAAGGAGCTGAGTTCAGCGCGTGAATACCACTGGGAAAGAAACAAGGTGATGTTATTAAGAATCTATACTCTTTAGGCAGGGGCGTAGGCAGAAATCTTTTTTGGGGAGAGGGGGGCACGGAAACGATGTGCTACCCGCTGGCTACGCCACTGCCTTAAGGATTCCTTACGTCAGCATGTATGAAATGACTGATAATAAAGATAACAATAAGTAGTACGAAATTAGTTTGTTCATTGGCAAGCTGTACTGAATAATCGTTAAATTACCCGGGGCAAACAACTTCAGCGAATGCCACCAAAATCAACTGGAACAATATTGTCATTGGCTTTATGACAGCGAATGTCTAGATTGAATATCTCTATGTGAAACCAGCTGTTTTATAGAGTTATGATGAGTTGAATTGTCCAACTGTCATCTATGATCATTGATTGTCACCTTGGAGACATTACAAGTCGCTAGGTCCCGGATAAAACTTTTTGTGGCCACGTGGCGTGACTAGAAGTTTGGTATTATAAAACCCGTATCTCAACACGACCCAACCAATTCAAAATTACAATTAAAGCTTATTTGATAAGCGCAAAAACTTAAAACGTAGTATCTTTTTATACAAAGAGATTCATCAGTGTCTTATTAACACTTACTTTTTGATCTTTGATGTTTTTCTGTTTTCTCAGGGGGGGGGGGACAATTTCATCTTTCTAGAAAAGCCAGATCTTTAAAATATTCTACCCACCCCTCTACACCAGAATTACCTCCCATATTCATTAACCGTCTTCATTCAGCTACACGAATGAAAAAAAAAATGGCATATCCCACGTACGGTGGGAATCAATGATATGCGAAGCACGAATGATGGTATGTTACTTTAAAATCGGTAAAACGTTACGAGGTGGAGTTAAATGATGCCGCACAAGACTTCCGTGTCATGATTATCATGTTTGCATGTGTCGTTTACCTTTGTCATCTATTCACTTCATGTGATACCAATTTTAGTATACTTGGAGCTAGCCAAACGGCCGCGAGCACGCTATGAGCATGGTATTTTGTCTTGTTCTTACATGAACCACGTGTCAGGATTATCATGTTTGCACCAATCATTTCTTTCTTCATTCATTGACGTCACGTAACACCAAATTTGGTATATGTGGAGTTGCAAAATGGCTGCGAGCGCATCATGAAGGTCCCAGTGTACTCCAATGTAGCGTTGACGCGCGCGCATGTTGGGCACAGCGACGGTGCGTTAGCAAAACGCGAGCACTCTATAGTCCGACGCCAGGCGCGACCAGCGTCCGTCGGCGCGGCCCGAGGAAAACCGGCGCGAAACGCGACTTGCGGCATTTCTCGCTTGTACGTTACCCAGACAACACTGCGTCTGCCTCTTTTCGAGATGGATAGACGCTGAACGCGCTGAAACGCGCATGCGTCAAAGCAACGCACCACGGTGTGCGCCGGCGAGTATATTCCAGGCAGATCGGCGCCTGGCGTGGCATCGCCCGCGTGACGCGACGACATGAATGCTGGCGAGCACGCGCACCGCGTCACGTCGAAATCTGTTGGTGCCTTGACTGTGGCATGTAGTGATGTTATCACATGACACGCATCTCATTATTATCATGTTTGCACCAGTCACATACGTTCCTCATCCATTGGCGTCACGTATTACCAAATTTTGCATATGTGAGGCTAGCAATACCGCTGCGAGCGCATCATTTGTGTGGCTCGTAGTCATGATGTTACGTGACACGCATGTCGTGATTATCATATTTGAGTGTGTCATTTACCTAGGTCATCCGTTCGCGTCACGTAATACCGAGTTTGGCGGCACATGTGAAGCTAGCGAAACGGCCGCGAGTGCAACATGAGCTTGGCATGTAGTCATGTTGTTACATGACACGCATCTCATGTTTATCATGTTTGCACCAGTATCACACCTTCGTCATTCATTCACGTCCCGTAATACCAAATTTGGTATATGTGACGCAAGCGAAACGGCCGCGAGCGCATCATGAGCGTGGCATATAGTCATGTTGTTACATGACATGCATGTCATGATTTTCATGTTAGGGTCTGTCGCTTGTTGTCGCCATGCAATCATGCCACACCATACCAGTCTTGTAACATGCCATGTGAACGAAACCACCGCAAGAGCTGCAGGACCATGAATTGTAAATCATGACATTCATGACATACATGGCATTTTTTTAGTGTTATGACTAGTCAAATATGTTCTTCATACAGTCATGTTGGGCCATACCAAGTTTGGTATCGATACCATAATAGAAACGGACAGGAGAGCTAAAAGTCCTAGGCGGCTAGATAGATAGATAGATAGATAGATAGATAGATAGATAGATAGATAGATAGATAGATAGATAGATAGATAGATAGATAGATAGATAGATAGATAGATAGATAGATAGATAGATAGATAGATACGCTCAAAGTCACCGAAGTTCACAAAGGAATGCTTCGACTTTAAAAGAAATAGGTGAAGTCAACTATCACCAGCCGGAAGCCATGGTCCACCAACCGAAAAACGCCGATTCTTCTTCACGAATCTCATATAACCTACCTTTAGATTGCCAGACACAATCTCCTTTTATTATGTCTCCTTTCCACAATTTCACTTCACTTCCGGCTGTAGCACATCCCGTTTTTGTTTGCTTCACCCTGTGTCGTCGGCGCATCGATCGATATATAAAAGCCCCGGTCGCTCGCCTTGCTACAACGACGGCAATAGGAGCAGCACGCGACCACTTAAGTGCACGCCAATGTTCAGACGTCGTGGAAAGTCCGCGGTCTGCTTTTCTCTCCGTGAAAGGGGCAATCTTTGTGTCAAACAACCTCCGCAGGGTGCGCTTTATGAAGGGTCGATATTAGTCCTACGACCCACAAGGTTTTTCTCTGTCGCACCAATCAAGACACTTAAGGACGTCAGAAATTGTGTATTAATCGTTGAAGTACACTTGTTATTAGTTTCTGATAGGTAGTTCTTGTATTTCGTGTCTTCCTTCAAAGAAAACAGGAGCGCTATTTTGAATGTGTACATTTACAGGATAACTTACCGTTTTGGTGATGTTCCTGCAAGGAACGCGCTTGAGAGGAGTCCTGTCTCTATCTCGAGAAACATTTTCCGGCGTAATCTCTCCGGTAGGATCCCCATATGTACACTTATTATTTTTATTATTAGGAAAGAGCTCCAATTGTAAGTGATTGTAGAACGCTTCGATGGTTATATTTCACTCTCCACACGTTACAAAGTCGCGCTTCTTTGCCCTCTGCAAATACGGAGCAGCGCAAGCGTGCTCTTGATCCACAGTATCTAAACACACGCATTCTTCGTTGAAAGTAACTCGCCTTTCTGAGCATGGATAAAAAGAGCTTAGATATCGATACCACGCTGCAAAGCAGCTTCTCAACTTCATTCTGCTTTACTAGGTTCGCCCCAGTAATGGTGTGTAGGGCAGCGAAGCCTACAGGTTGTTTCACCCCATGTACTGCAAGCTATAGCGTGATGCTGAAACGTTATAGACTGAGCTAGCTGCATGGTTGTTTTTGTAGTCTTTCTTGGGGACCTTCGACGGGAAAAGTTTGGTCTGTCTGTCTTTTGATCTGTCTGTCTGTACATTTGTCTGTTTATTTGCCCTTAAAGATAGCTCAACAGGCGCCAAACAGCCAACCCCATCCGCAGCGCCCACCAGCATTGCTTAAGATTCAGTGTTCATACTTGCGCGATTGTTCATTAAAAAGCAATTATTCTGCTTATCTGAGGTACCATAGCATATCTGAGGTACCATAACAACACGTCGATGTTTTTCATGTGTGACTTTATACTAGAGAAGGCATACACCAGTAATTCTAAGATCCGTGGCGTTTATAATGCTGCGCGGATGGTGCAGCGTGATGCTCGAAAAGGCGTTTCCAACGCTTTGCCAAAACGAACCAGTGGTGGCACCTACTCGTCGTTTTGCGTTCTACACCTTGTAACCTCCGAGACAGGCGCGCGTGCCTTCTTTCGTTTCCGAAGATAACTGCCAGAGGGCGCTCGAGTCTAACGTGCCTGGATGTGCTCGTTCACTTTCGCTACACGCTCGAGGCACTCTAACGCAGCGCCTCAAGAAAACCATTTATCAATTTTCGTGCGCAGAACATCAAATAAACGTTTTATTCACTCTCTCCAGACGCAAGACTTACGCTCATGTCTTTCGACGACGTTTGCAGTGTAACATGGAGATTCGGGGCCACTTTTTTTTATACTTCCACGAAGACGTTCCATTCAGTATGCGTCTTCGTGAAGTTAACCTTCGAGTAATGTCAAGCACCGGCCATGGTTCCTCTCAACGCATCAGTGATGAATACCGAGGCCTCCTAAAGTGAATTGAAGGGCACGGACGCACTATATTACAGGTGACGTGACGCTGCGCGTTCGCAGCCTGTCAAACAGCGACTGGTAAAAGCCAAGATAGAAGATGACGCGTGCAACAAGGAAGACGAATATGGAAGGTTCAATGAAGTAATGGCGCTTAAGAGACAGAGACCAAGAAAAGGGACACGACGTCCTCTTCCTGTGTTCCTGTTTTTTTATCCTCCATGGCTTCATTAAACGTAACAAACCAACTATCCCGAAGGTCTGTTCTTTAAAATTTGGTAGGTTTTCCCTCATTCCGGTGATAAGGTCTCATCTTTTGGAGGATGATGTGTGTGCGTTAAGTACCTGATGTGCCTGAGGGATAAATCCAGATGTCGTGTTTGTGCTAGTAGGCCACGCTAGGGTTTAGGCGGCTGTTGCCTGAATTAGGTGGCTAGAAAGGGAGCTTTCATTGTGACGCGACAACCAAGCGGAATTTGTGAATCGTCGGTAAGGTGACTAATCTGTCGACTGAGAGATACCTCTCTGACCTATTAAGAAATGGGCTCTCTGATGGAGGTGGAAAGGTTGTAGGGCCGTGTGCTCAGATTTGGGTGCACGTTAAAGAACCCCAGGTGGTCGAAATTTACTACGGCGTCCCTCATAATCATATGGTGGCTTTTCGACGTTAAACCCCACATATCAATTATATTAAGGAATAGGCCAAAACTGTCACAAGATTTCTGAATGCAGTGGTTCGTGTAACTGGATGCAATCAGTTGGTTCATTATCTGCAAGAATTTTTTCTCTGGATGTTTTAAAGCCTCTTCTGATTCGATCCACGATTTGTCTGAAGGTCGTTTGATGGTCAGGGCTTCCTAGACGGGTTTGTGGATTCAGGGGTATTACTGCGGAACAGCGCAAACTACGAGTAGGGAAACACACAGGGCATAGCGACAACACAGTGTTGTTGCTTCTGTGTAGAGCTTTGTAACAATACTGATTGTTGACCTAGTTGGTACTTGCTTACGGACGTGATTTGGCCGCAAATAATACACACACACAGAGTAAAGAAACATTCAACGACAAGCACAAGTGACATGTGCTTGTGCTTGTCGTTGCCGCTTGTTCTTGTCGTTGAGCGTTTCTTTACTCTGTGTGTGTATTATTTGCGGCCAAATCATGTCAGTAAGTAGAGCTCTGTGTTCTGAGCCTGTTACCCTACTTGTTCATTCCCTTAGTTTAATTATCTTTGCACCCTCTTCTCTTTCTTTTCCTTTTGTCTTTGTCTCTGCGTCTTTCTCCCAATTGCCGCTGTCTCGCGTCTCCCCGCATTTTCCCACATGATGTTTTCTCCCTTCCTTTTTTGCTTTTTTCAATGATTTCTACGGCTGAGTGAAAGAAGCGAAAAAAAGGTGGAAAAAAGCAGGATCGCCCCCCTGATGATACGTATCACTGAGATTCGCCACAAACGGTAACGTGCGCACGCGTTTGCACAATGCGCAGCTCATTAAGACGTCTATGGTGCGTCACGCTATCTTTCTACGCCTTATCCCCATTCCAACTTTCCGGCGAGCTCGGTTACCCACTTTCCTTCGGGCTTCACTGAACCAGCACTGATGCGGATCCCCAGCCACCCCTGTTCCATCCTAAACTTCACCCCGTGGCTTTCCGCTTTGGTGCTTCCATACCATGACTTGTCCCTTAGGCGGCGTACCTCAACGCTGATGGATTGTCGGCAACGCATCCCTCGTCTACAACTTAATTTACAGCTAACCTAGCCGAGATATGCACTAGAGGGAAAAAGTTTATAAGCCCTGATGCGTGGGGGCGTTTTGGATTTCAATACCTAGTGGGGTCAGAAGAGAAAACGGAGTGGAAAGGTGGTGGGGGGTAACTGTGCGGTAAATGCGAGACAAGGCAGTCTGCTTAAAGAACAGCGCAAAAAAGGCAAAAGACATACAGAGAGAAAATGCGCTCAGCGCTGACTCAACAATTTTCTTTATCGTAAATACGATGCACCAGCTATAAATACAGAAGATAAGCACTGCCACAAATACCGCGCGACAGGGCATAAACACCGAAGGCGTCGTGCAGCACAACTAAGTCAGATTGCAAAAGCCCCTTACGTAAATAATCCAGTTCATCGAGCAATGGTGGAATGAACGGAGTGATCAGCGCAATCTGATTGGCTTCAACGATTTCGCGTGTTAAGCGAAATTGCGAATGTTAGCTTTACAGCCGTTAGCCTAGAAAATATGACGTTAATCCTTGTACTGAACAGTTGCACCTCTGCAGTATTAGAAGTCTTCAGCCTTGTCTCCCATGAGCTTCGGGTGTTATTTGTTTTACACCTATGCTTATGTTTAAATACATTTGTATGTTGGTCATTTGGGTCGCACTGTCGGAGATATTTAGGCTGTGTACTTTTCCCGAATATGTTACACACGAATATTGTCATATGGCGCTACTTAACAAGCTGCACATTACACTTGCTGTAAGAGTTTTGTAACGTTTTGTAATGACAATGCAATGAAAAGCCTTGTCACGAAAAACCTACTCTGGCTGTATCGCGTAAATATTTCGTTATGGCATTTGTACCCATTTAGGTTTTCTCCCCAATGAATTTCAGTGCACTTGCAGGTGTAATCGTAATTAAACTTATTATCGAAGTAACGAACTTGAAAAGACGACGAGATTAAAATTGGCTAGTAACAATCATGGAGTTCCAGGCGAAACCGATAGATCGAGGTGGTGTTTTCAAACTTTCATCTCATTGCGGCATCCTTTTTTTTTTTATTCCGATTTCTTTACAACTCAATATTTCACGTTTCAATACTTCACGTTTAATGCCCGCGTTGTTTCACAACGCGGGCAATAAAGGCTCTCGTAACGATTCGCGTTAGAACTGTCTTGCGCCGAGAAGCACTAAGCAAAGAACTTATTGCGAGCTATAAATGGGCCATAGAAGCTTCGCAAGACGAGCACTGATAACTGTGCGGGGGCAATTGTCTCCGGCCATTCGACGCATTAAATTCTCTTGAGCCACTTGTCTCCTCATGTCCAGCGTTGGTCACGAAAAGAACGGCTTTAAATTAAAACCTATAGTCACGCACATATGCGCAGTTTTTCCTTAAAGATATAGAAAGAAAGCCTTCAATTACGACTACTTCTCAACTTAGGCGCGATTCTTGCCGCTGAAGGGTTCCCAGACGTGAAACACTGGAGATGGTTGCCGTTTAGAGCGTCGGTGCGAGCGTGAGGATGCTTTTGAAAGTCAGGCTTCCCGTGGGCATCTTTTATAATATTGCTTACTTGTTTTCTTATTTTTTTAGTATGATGCGACCCCCCTCTATACATGCAGCATGTGATTGCCACTGTTTATTAACACGAAAAGAACTCACTCTCATTGTCATTTTACACCACATTCGTTGCACGATGCGTCTAGGGAACCGGACAATAAATCGCCGATTCAACGGAGCCTTGATACATATAATCGAGGATCGAATATTGGGAGAGTAGTGCTGATATTCCGCTGTTTTAATAAGTATTCCTGTCAGACTGAGAACAGTGGTGGTTGGTCAACAGTGGCTAAGCCGAAGCAGCGAGGCATGGCTGCTGGGATGGAGGGGGCCGCCCACTTTATTTCTGAAGTGGAAGGTCAATAAATAAAGCTAGTTTCACCCTGTACTTCAATGCTAGTATAACGTCAAATCATTTACCCCGGGAAACCGTATCTATATTTCAGGTGAAAGGAACTCCCGTACTAGATATCAAAGTGTCCGTACCCTAACTTGTACCTGGCAGTATGAGAGCCTTTCCACACAACCGAACGTAATCTGTGCAAACTTGAAGAATGGCATTCGTTTCGAAGCAATGCTTCCGATTGTTGACGCTATCATCCATAAATAATTTCCTCTACTGCTTCTTATTGCGACATCAGCAATAAAACCATAAAACAGTGCTGACATGTCTATCGACCAAGCCAATCGGTTTCTCACCCCACACCCTCCCGTTATGTGCTCTAGGCAGTTCGGGCTCCTCTAAGAGTGTCATCACTCAAAGCAAGAGCTGCGGTGTCGTTAAACGAAACCTCCTCGCTGTACACAAGAACAACGCTGACCGGTCAATTTTTGAATGCGAAAAGTTGGCGACGAAGTTTCGCTCTGGGGTTAAGGTATTGCTGTGAATTTGTGAGAAGGTGGTCAATGAGAATCAAGAGTGAAGAATAAATCACTCCTTTCATGGCAACTGCCTTCATCATAACGCTTTAGTCACCATGCCTCTTCCGCTTCTTGACAGCTTGCGTGCAAACTACCGCGTTTTCCTCGCTATAGTCAGTGGGCTGTTTTGATGATTCCGTGCGGTACTACAAAATATAGCATATAGCGCTCACACACACAGACGAGGAAGAGACGACAGAACGAGCGCTAACTTTCAACCGCTTGTTTATTATCAAAACTAATGATATCTAAAGATACATACAAAAAAAACCTGTCATCAGACATGAAAACACGACATGCCAATAAAGGCCAACACAATTCAGTGCCACTAACGAGAAGTTGACACAGCTATCACCGCCCCTTGCGGTCAGGGTGGCTTCAGCCATCTCTGTCGTAGTCTTAACAGTATTCTTATACACCAATGGCGCACTCTAACTGTAACTGTAAGTTACTGTACCTTTATTCACGCGGGAAATTTTCGTGGGCGATGATTGCACCTTCTTGAGTAGGGATCTATGCGCACTCTTACTTCTGAAATGAAAGGATCAGTTCAAAGTTAGCGCTCGTCTTGTTGCCTCGTCCTCGTCCGTCTGTGTTAGCTTTACGCCACATTTTGTACTGCAGCGCACATTTATCAAAACAGCCCGCCAACTTGAATTTCATTGGGCGCGAAATGCCAAGGGCCCATGTACTACACACATCAAAGCACAATAGAAAGGCCGATACTTCCGGAGGCCTTCACAACGGTGGAACCATATTCTGAGTTTGAAATGGAAAACACCAGAAACCATAATTCATGGCATTTTAGGACGATAGCGCAGAACAGTAACTCCAACCGCGCCTACTGAAGAGCGTAAACTACGTCACTGCAACGCTGTATGTTTGTGTCACAGAATTGTCGCGCCCACGACGCTCGCTGGCCGAACGTCGCCGCTAGTCGTAGCGTGCACTTTTCTTTTTCTCGCGCGCAGACTAATAGGAGCACAAGCATCTCAGCATCCTGGGATAGAGTGCTGTGAGTGGCACTAACGATGGCGAGGTGAAGTTGTGGGTGAGGGTGCTAACGCTTCCATTCAATGCTAGACCAGTCAACGCTCAGACGCGATGTGTGCAGAACGGGGTCATTAATCTCTCCGGAAGACGCGAAACTGTTGAGTGGCCTAATTGGTTGCGGGCTTCGTCTAAAATGAAACGCAAGAAACAAGCTGACATACAACCATTGTCGCAAGTTATCGACGGAGGCCACAGAAACGAAATATTGCGGGGGCCGTAGTAGTTTCCAGCACGCACTTGCAAGATACACTCTCCTCTCGCTTGCCTCTACACTGCCGTTTTTTTTTTTCCTTCTCTCATTCTCTCCGAAGACGGCATGCTCTCCGCATAGTCTCTCGGGTTGTTGCTGTTCTTTCGTGTTAACGTTTGTGAAGTGAGAAGCATCCGGAAGCACTAACTTCCTCTCATGTCCACCCACAGATGCCGGAAGACTTTCCTAGTCGAGGTGTTGTGTGAGAGAAAGAGACAGAAATAAAAGAGGAGAATACGTGATGGAACTATGAAGCTATTTTTGTTAGGGTTTGGCGGAACAGTTCTATGCGCATGCATGCATTGTGTTAGCGAGAAAAAAAGCAATAAAGTTTCTATTAATAAAGACCTCCATACCATTGATAAAGCAACTAGTTGTATGAAGCTAATTATTACTAAATCAGGAACGACTATGACTAAAAGAATGAAAGTAAAGACGTCGTGTCCCGTCTTTGCCACCTAGCATTCGCCCTTAAACTAATACTGACATATTAGAGTCGAACAAAAGGAACTAACGACTATTTATCCTACTTTATTTGCCATAAATACACATTAAAATCACAATGACGAGGTCAAATAAGATTTTCTGGTAGGAGTATTTTTTAGGTTTTAGAAGGGTGCTCACGAGAGAGAGTAAAACTTTATTGAAGGGGAAAGGGAGAGGGGCGTTTTAGAGCCTTTATGGTTGGGGCCCTACGTCCAGGGCTCCACTGGCCTTAGCCGCCCGCCGGACTTGATCCAGTAGTGCGAGCTGCACCCCTGGGTCCGAGCTAGCGAGGTGTGCCTCCCACTGCTCCATACTAGGTGTTAAAGGTTCGCCGAGAAAATTGGTTATGTCGCTTGGTTTACGATCGCACCCCCACGATATGTGGTAGAGAGTCGGTCTTCCACCGCACCACGGACATACAGCCGGGTAAAGAGTTGGATGTATCGCGTGTAACTTCAGTAGGTGCGGAAATACATCCGTTTGAATTTTTCTAAGGTCAGTGGCCTCTTCCCCATTAAGGGATCTGTGAGGTGTTCCACATTTTTGACGCGTGAAGCGCTGGTGAGCTAGAATCTCCCTAGGTAAAATTGGCATGGTCAATGAAAGAGATGGATTCTCCGCTCGGTTACAAAACGCACGAGCTAGAGCGTCCGCCCTTTCATTGCCTTCGAGACCTGCGTGTCCCGGGCACCAGATCAAGCGATGGTGGTGAGTGAGTTTGGATCCTAGCAGCCTCAGCCCCATTGCTGGAAGGCGGCCCCTTAAAAAGAGCCGGCAGGCTTCCTGGGAGTCGGATAAAATAACTGATGGCTCCCCTCTACGCTCCTGAAACCTTAAGGCTAAGGCTATGGCCATCGTCTCCGCCTTTGTAGCCGAGGTCGTGCGTACGGAGGCACTCGTTAGCAGCGTCATGTTGTTGTCGACAACAGTAATTATGTGTCTCTGCCAATCGAAACTGGCCGCATCGACGTACGCGACATTTGAAGCTGAGCCGAATTGCTTTCGAAGCCAGTTTACCCTCGCAGTACGTCGCTCAGCGTGAAAGTCGTGATGCATATTTTTGGGCACCGGTGCGATTGAGATTCGCCTGCGGACCTCTTGGGCTACGTCGACCAGCTCCTCATCAATGTGCTGTGGGTGGGGCGAAATTCCTATTCTAGTGAGTATCGCCCTGCCTGCTGAAGTTTCACTTAGACGATTCCTCTGAGACATGAGGACTGCGGCACTGAGCTCAGCATAAGTGTTATGTATACCGAGAGCTAGGAGCCGCTCGGTCGGTGTGCTGGTGGGTAGACCAAGTGCTGCCTTAAAAGCGCTTCTAATGAGCACATCCACCTGGCTCTCCTCACTTCTGTCGAGTGAGTGGTACGGTAGGCCATACGTCACTCTGCTCAAAACTAAGGCCTGGACAAGCCGGAGAGTATCCTTTTCTTTCATGCCTTTTTTATGATAAGTGATGCGACGGATCATTCTAGCTATCTGTTTAACCGTAGTCTTTAAGGTGGTTATCGTGTGACTGGCTTTGCCATTGCTTTGGACCCAGAAGCCAAGTATACGGGCCTGAGTAACCTCGGCTATGGCATGGCCGTCTACCTGTAAGTTTATGTCACCGTTACTTTTGTAATACTTACTGTGTATTCTTATGAGTTCAGATTTTTCAGGCGCACAGCTCAGCCCACTATTTCTTGCGAACTCTGCCACAGCTGTCGCAGCAGCCTGGAGGGTCTGCTCTTTCAGCGCCAGTGAACCCTTCGTAGCCCAGAGTGTGATGTCGTCCGCATACAATGTATATCCAAGGTGCGGGATTGCTTCGAGCTCGTGAGCAAGTCTGCGCATAGCTATGTTAAAGAGCAAGGGGGAGATGACTGCCCCTTGCGGTGTGCCTTTATTTGGCATCGAGAACGGCACCGATCTCGTGTCGCCTATCCCAATAGTTGCCGTCCGCCCAGAGAGGAAGGATTTAATGTAGTTAAATGTACGTTTTCCGCAGCCGATTGTGTTGAGTTCAGAGAGAATGGCCTCGTGCGAAACATTATCAAAGGCCCCTTTGAGGTCGAGGGCCAAGACCAAATGTTCGCCTCCCCTGGGTACGCAACTCATGACCTCTTCTTTTAAAAGGAGGAAGGCATCCTGGGTTGAGAGTCCGGAGCGAAAACCAATCATGGTAGCGGGAAACAGATTTTCTTTTTCAATGTAATTTTGAAGCCGTGTCTGTACTACTCGCTCGTAGAGCTTGCCCATGCACGAAGTAAGCGAAATGGGCCGCAGGGCTCCGAGCGATGGTGCTTTACCGGGCTTTGGTATAGTTATTATTTTGGCTTCCTTCCACTCCGGAGGAACGTGACCTTGGGACCAGCAGTGGTCGTTGAGAAATTGCGTTATCTGCTCAAGAACCTCAGTGCTGAGGTTTCTTATCATAGCGTTTGTTATACCATCCGATCCCGGCGCAGAGTTCCGATTGGCTGCCTGGGCTGCCGCGAAAACCTCTTCTTTCGTGATTGCGGCGTCTAATGTGGCATTCTCGCTACCGATGTACTCTAATGTACTTGGCGGAACCACATCAGTACCGATATAACGGTCTTTAAGCGCCTGGATCAACTCTCCGTCGGTGCCGGGGTAGCTGTGTACTATTCTTTGAAGAATGCGGTTCATGGAGGATTTAGATTTGTCCGGCTCCAGCATGGACCTCAGTATCGCCCACGTCTGGCTAGTCCCTAGTGTACCGCGGAGAGAACCGCAAAACTGCACCCAACCATCGGTGGCAAGTTTCGTGGCGTATTCATTCGCTTCCTCCGACAGAGCAGCGATTCGCCTGTAGAGGCAGCGGTTGAGGCGTTGTTTTTTCCACCTCTTGATCAGGCGTCGCCTACTATCCCACATGTGCAATAGGTGCCGGTCTATCGCAGGCGCCTCAACTGTGCGCGCTATTTTCTTAGAGGTGGCATCATGCGTTTCTCGAATGAAAGCAACCCACCCACTGACATCACAGGGCGTTTGCTCCGGCAGAGGGCGCTTTCGAAAGGTCACCCAGTCTGTCATCACAACGTCACCAGCGACACGACGAACTTTTGGTGATGCTATAGAAGTGCTAAGAATATAATGGTCACTACCAAGATTTTCATCGAGGTTTGACCACGTGGCATTTTTAATGTTGAAGGTGAAGGTCAAATCAGGGTACGTGTCCCTGCTAATGCTATTACCAAGCCTGGTGGGTGCTGTTGGCAGAGTGATAAGGGTAAAACCTAATTTAGACGTGGTGTTCTCTAATAACACTCCCTTGGGTGAATCCCGGACGTAGCCCCAAGCGGTGCTCGGAGCATTAAAGTCGCCCACCACCACTAATTGATCTCTGGTGCCAACGGCTCGAACTGCCTCGTTTAGGAGTGGGCCGAAGTCGTCATTCCGGTTTTTGGGAGGACTGTATATGTTTAAAATTTTCGTTCGTACTTTTCCTCGTTTTTGTGGGAAGACATCGATAATTTGGTGATTAATGTCAGTCTGATCGTAATGATCTAGCGCGACTGTCATGAAGTTACTCACCAGCGCTGCAACGCGGGGGTATTTTGGATCGTATAATGTGTAATATCCCTGCAATTTGACGGGACGGTTCCCAACTTCTTGCAGGCATATTACATCAGGTGGGATTAGTGCCGAATGGATGTAATTCTGCAATGCCGCCGCTCGTTTGTGGAACGTGCGACAATTCCACTGCCAGATTTCTAGGTGGTCGGAGTTTTGCGTGGAATTAGTTCGCGCCATGGTGACTACTGCCTTTATTGGGGGGTGTCTGCTTTCTCCGTGATTCGACGGTCCTTCGGTAGTGGACTGCTCGCGGAGGTAACACTGACCCGCTTGTTGATGGCACGCTGAATGCCTACAACTGAGTCATTAACGTATCGTCTTTGTTGTTCCGTTTCTGCTGCAAACTCTTTCCTGTACTCCGAAAACATTTGATGCATTTGCTGCATCATCTGCTCTCGGAGTTCAGACGCTGCTCGTTGCTGTTGTGATTGGAGTTCTCGCATTAAGTTTCGCAAGCTCTGCAACTGTTCCCCCATCTGTAACTGGCTAACGTGGGCCTCCTCGCTAAACCTCTGAGGTATGTCTACTTTCGCCGTTCCTCCCTCCAAAGAGTGGGCTACGGTTGCCCTGGAGATAGCATGAGTGGCGTTGTTGTTCGCCTCTAAGGCGTTAAGCCTGGCTTCAAGTTTGGTTTCTAAAGATGATATGATTTTGTGGAACTCCCGGCGTTCCTCCTTAATCTGGCATCGAAGTTTCTCGTTTTCTAAAGCAAGCTGCTTATTCTCGGCAACCATTTTCTGATATTCGGGATTCTCAATTAAGGGAGCAGATGGAGACACAATCCTCGCCCAGCTCACCGTGTTTGCTGGCTGGCAGGCGGCTGCCTCCGTCCCCTCTTTGGGCGGCGTCAAGATTTGTACCAGCGCTTTCTTCTTCTGCTGCTGATGCTGCTGCTGTTGCTGCTGCTGCTGTTGCTCACGAAAACATTGCTAGAACAGTTTGCTAAAATGTATGGTTGATAAAAAGTGATTTAATCTTTTTTATTATTGTGCTTCCATCACAACTTCACTGAGTTTCCTCTATTTTCATTCTGAGCGCCGTTTGCACTGTACGCTACTATGACCGGATTTTCTGTTCTCCTGCGCAGCCGCTTCCCCATTTCCAATCTGCAGCTCGTCATCTTTACCAATCTTCAGTCCAGTTAGCCTCCCTACCTTTGCTATGTTCCTTCTCTCTCTCTCTATCTCTCTCTCTTTAAGCTCCCATTCTTCGATTAAAAATTTTTTCACTTTCATGTAATTGGTTCTTACCCCTTCTGGAACAAGGCCCAACAGCATTCTCCTCTCGGAAGATTAAGGCAGTGAACGTCTCTTGTCTTACTTCATCCTTTTTTTTTCATGCCCCGCCGCGGTGGTCTAGAGGCTAAGGTACTCGGCTGCTGACCCGCAGGTCGCGGGATCGAATCTCGGCTGCGGCGGCTGCATTTCCGATGGAGGCGGAAATATTGTAGGCCCGTGTGCTCAGATTTGGCTGCATGTTAAACAATCCCAGGTGGTCAAAATATCCGGAGCCCTCCACTACGGCGTCTCTAATAATAAGATCATTGTTTTGGGACGTTAAACCCCACAAATCAAATCAATCTATCCTTTCTTTATACACATAGGAATTATTCTGTACCGCACTGAGAGAGTGCATTGTAAATATTTCTATGTTCTTTTTTTTCTTCTTCTTCCATGTTCTTTTACCTGTTCATAATCTCATATTTGGCAGACAGTTGAAGAAGACATCTATTTCTCTTTTCCCGCAGCCCACCGTTAAGCCCAATATTTTTATTTCCATTTTCTTGTCATCGTCATGTTTCAATATAACCACTGATTTGTTCAGTAATTCCCCTGAATTGTGTCAACTGCACCGAACTATCCACTCCGCTCTCGCTTCCCCATCTTCCATTACGGTAGGTCATCTCCTGCCTTCAGTCTTTCATAATGTTTGTTTCAATCATTAAGTCCCACTCTCCCGTCTGCACATCTTCCCTATTTAGCCCTTTTTGTAGGCTGCGTCGAGGTGCGTTTACTTACTAAGGACATATTTTTAGGGTTTTTAATAAACCCTCTTCGTTTTAATAAACCCTCTTCGCCTCATCAGGATCATTTCATACAACGAACGAGGAGAACGAGGGCAGTGCTGACGACAATTATATGCGAGGATACCGAACAAAGGAAAAGGTGAAAATTTAACGCTGCTGTGGTTTGGGAGAATGTCAGATTGATTATCATTCATGCTCTGGTGCGCTGCTATTATTCAGCTTCTGTGGAGTCGCTCGGCAAACGTTACCGTAAAAGGACTCTAACAACCATTCGGTGGACGAACCACGTTCCCTTCCATGCTCAGAAGTCTATAGAAAAACTTGAATTTGACCGCACAAAGACGCACCATTCATGAAAATTTTTCCAATGAGGCATAAAGCTCTATATAGGTGGTAACACACGTTGCAGAAGAGTTGAGATATCAAGCGATCATTACCTCAGCATGTAGCACCACTTAGACCTTGCTCGGTATGCACAGACGAGTAGTATTCCTGCAAGCAAGAGGATTAGCAGTTTGATGGAGGTAAAAATGTTGTAGGAAAGTGTGCTCAGATTTGGGTGCACGTTAAAAAACCCCAGGTTGTCGAAATTTGGGGAGTCCTCCACTACGGCGTCTCTAATAATCATATGGTGGTTTTGGGACGTTAAATCCCACATATCAATCAAATCAAGGAAGAGGACGAGGAGGAGGAAAAACGGAAGGACGGGGAAGTTAGCCAGCAAGATGCTCACTTTTCGCTTCCTTTATGTCATGGTATGGCCCAGTTACTACAATAGTTTACTGGCGATCATTGATCAATTGTTATTTCGTGGGCACACATGTTGTTCGAGGAGGTCACTTATGGAACCACAGGAGGCGTATATATTGCTAAGGTCTTTTCCTTTTGTTGTCTTGTATATTGAGCGGCCATTTATTTAGGTCTCAAGGTACGAGTCATTTTTCTACATATTGCATATCTTCTGTGATATGCAGCGGGCGTTATATCGACATGCGAATCCATAAGGCAGGTTTTTTTTCATACTTTGCGTAGCCCATACTGATTTCATCAGTGTGATTTCTGAGAATTCATGATAGAACTTACGCCGCAAACAAATACCGATAATGCAATTTTAGGTGGACGGCAATCTTTACGCCGAATAAGATAAGATTGTGGCATGAGCTAACGGGGCCTCAACTAATGGCTCCACCTTCCGATGACGGTCTCATATCATTCTGCGAATAATGTTTCTTTTTTGCTCTCTCTCTCTCTCTTTCTCTATCTGGCTTTCTCATAGTAGTGACTCGTTAAAGTGTCAGAGGCATCGAAGTTTGACGGTCTTCACATCATTTTATTGTTTTAAGCCGTGATTATGGATGTTGCATTAGATGTAACGACATTGAATTTTTAGACAACTTCGCATTCATAATTTGATTGGCGAGCATCCGTTCAAGTTATTGACTACCGATGTGATAGGTGTGTTCCAGCTTAACTATAATGCCTAACCTAGGGCGTATTCAGAAAGTATGGTCAAAAACGCTGATGATCGGTAGCTGAGACTCCTGAAAACACGCGAGTGAAATGTTAGAGCGCAGCACGCTGCCTGGATTTCGCAAATAATTTTCAGTCAGCCAGAAATCTTTTCAAATTCTCTTCGCCAATGATGTCATAAACACAGATGATCTCGCCAAAAAGCTCAGGTACACGCCCATAGACTGTTTTTTAATTATTTTTCTAGCCTTATGAGCTGCATAATTAATGCGACATCCTCGGGATGCCGTCCTGTGTCCTCCCGTGCACTCGCCATCACAGAGTCGCGCGTTCGAAGAGCAATTGAAACTGCCAGAGGTCATGAGTCACGCTGACATAAAGAACAGACACGTCGTATTGTCCCCTTGTCAACCCACTCTAACTCAATATTTCCAGTATTGTCAAGCTTTCGCTACAGATCAATTTCTGCTCAGTATGACTGGATGAAGTATGGCCAGGCTTGTATGTCTAGCTTCTGAAACCACTACTGATGTTTATGGGGTCAGCAGAGCTCCCTAAACGACTATGACACTTCCGTGCTTGAGTGTGGGTGCGTTTTCTTTTTTAATTCATTGCTTTTTTCTTTCCTCTTTTTTGTAGTTCTATAGCATTTCAATTTTGATCAGGGCAGGGTAACAAGCCGGAAATTTTTCTTCCTGTTAACATCATCGCGTTTTACTTATCTTTTCTTTTTCTCTCTTTGAGTATGGCAAGACTTAATTTTCCCCGGTTTCGCTTGGTTTCCCACGCTATGGTTGTAGGACGCAATTATGATGGTAACTTGTCACAAAGTAGCTACGTGATCTCACGGGATGTAATCCCGTGAATAGGTGTTACGTGATGTTACGTCATTTTAGTCAGGTGGCGCAGCGAAAAACTGAAAAATCTTCACTCTGAAAAGAAAAAGACGGGAGTATGAAGCGCTTTTGAACGCTTCTACGGGCCAAGAATACATCTGCGTGTCTGCAGTTCACCAATTTGAGAAAAATTGTGCGATTAAAACAAAACTAGCACCGTATTCACAACAATTATAGTTTGAAACTGCTCTTGGCAATGGGCTATGCTGCTTCAGTAATTAAAAACCCATTACCAAGGTCGGCTGAGATGTATAAAAAACTCCAGAGTAAATTACATTATTGCATAGAACTCTGAACTCAATATCATATATCTAGCTAATTCAGGTCCCAATGATTAAGGTCACCGACAATGCTGAAATAAAGGAGACGTGGACAAAATGTGCGCAATATTTGTGCCACCATTGGTGAGTAAGGTTGACATTTTACTACTGTCGTTATAGTTCTTCGGGCTCTTTCGCTCATTATGGTCTTTAAACATAACAAAGCGTTATAAAACATAGCGCACTCTTCTCGCAACGCCCGGCCACAGCTTTCTTGTATTTGTGCCACACGGCTTTGGCCGTGGCACCCTTCCATTCAGGTGAGTGTCCCAAATGGCTCTTTGATGTCGCAGGTCGTCATATTGCTCGTTGTCTTGTCATACGTGGTATCAAAAACACGTTCACAAATAAGAAAACATCGGTGAGAGAAGATACAAAAATGATTAGGACATGCGAGGTCGCGGTTCAAGAATACTTAGCGCCGAGAGGCAGCGATTATCCCCGCTAATTGCTGTCATGCGTCGCTTGCACAGAGGATCTGGTAGAGCTTCTCTCGTTATTTCACTTTCGCTTGACCAGATAACATGCCAAGCTTGGTGACACTGTCTTGTTAAATAGCAGGAAATGATTCGTAGAACATAAGTTTCTTTTTGTCTCGCGGTGTGTTTTAGTGGCCTCCGCAATGCGCATTTTCACTGGTGTTCTTTCCACTTATCCTCATGCCGTAATTCAACGATTGTTGCTATTTCTTTCAGTCACTGAATTACAGCGATGTAACTCATAGTCGTCTTATTGTATTGAAATGTTTTTTCTTGAATACGTTTTTCGTGGTGTCTCCATCCTCTCAAAATATAGACATTATTCCTATATTATTATTATTATTATTATTATTATTATTATTATTATTATTATTATTTCAGGATGAAAGAAAATACAGGGGAGAAATGATCTAGAAGGGGAAAAAGAATGTAGGAGAGTAAAAAAGAAACGAAAACTGGGCAAAAATAAGTAAAGCACAATAAGCGTGTATCAGTGAGTGACCTGCCTTTCGTTTACAAAAGTCGGTAGAGCTCGACGACTGTGGTCGCGTCGCAAAGCACACCGTCACGGAAGGAGGAAATCGTCCATAGTCGTTAATCTTATTCCGGGGAATCTATCTTCTTTAATCAGCAAAGCGTGCAGCGTGAGGAATGCGGGAAAGTATAATATAAGATGCACTAAGTGTTTTACAATAGTCACGAGATGGACACTATAGAGCGTCCCCACATCATTATGGTACAGGCGCTCGCGCACCAACGCACAGCCAACTCTAAGCTATATCTAAGAGTTCTCTTGAGAGAATAGGCCGGCCGCGACCATGAACATTTGTGTAAAGGAATGCGCGTTAGAAAGTCTGTGTACTTGTATGGTTCATATTGAGAATGTTTTTGGGCACATTTTGGCCAACCAGACTTCTACGGCATGTTTTCTAGCAATCAATCAGTCAATCAACCACTCACTCACTTACTCAATCATTAACTAAATAAATCAATGATCCATCAATCAGATTATCAGTCGAATATTAAGATTATAACATATTCGACTTGAGATTGTGTTTATGGACTTTTTTCTTATACTTGACTACTAATAGGACAGCCGTTTCATTACGTTAGTCACATAATCATCATTATAAAGGAGGAAATTCAAGTCTGTCTCCTTATTGGGCTGTATTGCTCAGCCAGCTGATCTGATAATAGGATTGGCACTTAAAGTACATGTCGCTCTAAATTAAAAAAAGAAAAAAAAGTCAATAGCACAGTCTCCATATAAAATGCTCAAGTCTCGGACGTTTTCCGTAGACGATAGTTATAGCGCGAAAACAAAACGACGACACAGAGACAAGAAGGACACGAAAGACACGAGCGCTGTCCTTGTCTCTGTGTCGTCGTTTTGTTTTCGCGCTATAAATATCGTCATGCAACTAGCCCAAGCTGCCACACTTCTAAGTTACTTTTCCGTAGAGTTTCGAACGATGTCAAAAGAGAGAGAGAGAGAGAGAGAAAAGAACTCATGGGGATCACAACATCTTCGTACACCATCAACAGGTGAAGGATGACTCCGCCATTAGACGCGATACTTCTGTGAGTTGGTAAAGCCTCCTGACCACACCGCAGGGGACGAAAATGTTCTACACCTCGTGAGATATTATACAGCGAATGCAACTGTAATAGACGAGTCGAGAGACTACAAGCAGGGGTTGGTATTCTGCAGATTATTTCAATCACTGGGTACGGTACTATGGCAAAAAAAACAAGATTTTTTTCAGTGACGAATACCGACAGTGCTATATGTAATGTATCAACGCATTATTTTTCCCACATTGGGCCTCCAATGCCGCTTCCAGTGAGGACACGAGGTACAGGTGTATAAAAAATATCACAAAAGTAAATACAGGAATTAAACAATGTAAAGCGCAATCTAAAATTTTTATGTTGACAGTTTTTCTGAACTCGTTTTTAAATTGAGTATATCACGCTGCTAGGTTGCAAAACGCAAACGTAATTACCAGTCATTTTCAAATCTATCAGTCTGTCAAGCTAGACGGACGATGATTAAATGCCGGCGTACGGTTTCTAATTTTGTCATCACGCCAGACATTTTACAACGCCGTTGTGTTTGCAACAGGGGCCGTAATATCTTGCGCAACGCTTAAAGAGGGTGCTATTGTTCTTCTAGAATTCACCCCCCCCCCTAACTCGCTAGAAAAAGCACACAACACAGCGTATGCAAAAAAAAGTACACTTGGTCTAGGAGAACTTTTCCACGAAATCATTCTTTTATCAAACATGCTTTCGGTATCACAAAAACAAAATGGGAGAAGGCTCATATTGCTTTACAGATAATAAAACGTCAATACTAACTGTGGTCTTGGCCTAACAGTATAGATGATGAAATATTGTCGAAGGGCTCAAAGAGTTTCAAGGTGGGTGCAAGAAAAAAAAAGAAAAGCATAACAATTTAAAGAAAATTATGCATGAGAGTCTTTTCTAGGAAAAGGAACCATAAATATTTGCTTTAGTAACGTTTTGTAGGTGCCAAAAAAGACCACAGGTGATTTTGCAAGAAAGTAAGAAATTACCTGTGAAATTCAGCTTCCATTAGGTTGACACTTTAGCGCAGACAGGTTCCTTTGATATTGCTTAACACATTTCACTGGTTGTTTACTTTTTTCGTCATTACCTTTTCATTATTTATACTAAACGTTCACATGTAGGTTCAGCTATTGCTTTTTTTTCCATGTTATCGACTTCTTCACTGAAAGCTGCTACTCAGATTTTGTGGCAGGAATTGTATAACGACTAGAAAGAGAGAAAGAAACGTTTATTTAGAGACAGTGTTCCGAGTGAGACCCAGTGTCACCCTAAGGAGGGAAGGTTCCCTAGTCCAGGAACCCTCTGGCCTCGACTGCCCTCTTGGCCCTGGCGACGAGTTGTCGCTGGTTTTGCAGGTCCTCGAGGACGAGCTTGGCCTCCCACCGACCAGACGAATAAAAATATATATATAGATCGAAAGAGCCAGCTGCAAGCTGCTTGTTGGAGAGAGAAAAAAAAGAAGAAAAATGTTGATGCAGTGTCATAATTCACGAAGCATTAAAACTTGTGCGCCCTTACAGGTTGTTATTTTGATGAATTTTAACGCATGAGAAAAGTGAATCATTGAAATCATTTGTAAAAGCTAATAACAATAGCTAATACAAACTGCGTGAAAAATATTTCAGCAGTGAGACATGGTGAGTGAAGTGCGCCAACACGATTGTGGCATGAGTTTAGTGTACGTTGGCGAGGGTATACTTTCTCTGCGTGTGTTTCAGAAATTGTAGCAGCTAATAGTATTGTTATTTTCGTGTTACAAAGCTGCAAAATGCGTGCATTGAAAGACTTTGCTCCTGAAGTTGCTAATGACGTCGAACGTCGGTCACATACAGTAGTTCTGTTTGTTACAGTGGAGCATGTAATTACTAATCAAGAGCTTATAACACATAGTGTTCTGAATGATGTTAAAAATATTACTACAGTTGTCACCTTCAGTACTACGAGCTGTCTCACGAAGGTCACTTTCGTGGTATGCGAAAATCTTTCGGTTATGTGTGACTGTTTTTCAATAAGGTGTTCTTCCTGAATTTCGTATACTGTGGGCGGAAAACTGGTACGGCGCTCTCAACTTCACTGTTTCGTAAACTCGCTCTTTAAATATACTCTCAATCTTTGCAAAATCTTTCGTCCAATAAGCTGTTCAAAGCTGCGTAAACAACGAAATGTCTCTAAGAATACCCTATACTTAATGAACCAAAGGAAAGTCTCATACGAGGCGTTCCCGATCACCTGCAGCTAAAACAACAAAACTTCCTGTAACATAAATTGAATACATAGCGTGTTTTGAGCAGCTGCGAGCCATTATTAAAATAGATCGTTTCCCCACTACGGGAAAGTGCACCTGGCCGTCGTTTATTTTTCTCTCTCCATTTACCCCACCCTTTTCCCCAACTCCCTAAAGGGCAAGACAGCTCGCCAACACAGGCTCTTAGCAGTGGTTCTTTCATGGAATTTTGAAAGCCGCACCCATAGTGGCACGCACCTGTTATGAGCACCACGTTAAATATTTTATCGCCGTGGGCTGGCAGAAGTTCTAGCTTTCCCTAATTCAGCGCTTCTTTAGGGAAGTGGCGGAAATAATCGCCGGAGTGTCATTAGTACTCGTGATCAGTTTCCGTGTTTTTTCAACATTTTCTGTGCGTCTTGGACTCTTCCGACGCGTGAAGCTCGAATAAAAGAAAATAGGAGGGAAAGAACAGCAGGGAGGTTAACCAGCTTATAGGCAGCCGGTTCGCTACCCTGCGCATAGAAGGGGGATGTGGGGATGAAAGATAGAGAGCAGAGAGGAAGAGAGATAAACACAGCACATTCGGCAGCAAACGCGTGCAGTGGAGGTCGAAAGTTAAAAAGGCAGCAATATGGGTAACACGTTGTCACAAAGTCTGTCCCTCACCGTTTCCTTTGCTCCCTACTGATATCCAAGAAACGAGGGCACACTTGCGGTTCGGAAAACGTCACCAATAATTTGCGAGCCGACTGTGCTACTCTCCTAACCTCATCTATATGGTTCTCCCATTATCCGCCTACAAATGCTCCCACAGTGGTTGTATGTACATTGATTCTCTGCGGACATTTTTATATACTTCGAGCTTTCTTCTTGTCGTGGTTGATAACCTGGTTCGATCCACCCCCTTTTGTGCCTCGGGAACATTGCATACCGCACTTGAAATCCAAGTAAAGAACGCTGCTAATTATTGTCTTGTAATCAATTTCAAAACGGCAAGAGTTGTCTTACTCGACACGTGCCTTGAAAAGGCAAGAAGACCGGCTCATGTGTCAGCAGGGCGGTTCCCCTCCCTGCAACCATCTGTCTCGAAGTATTTCGTACACTTGTCTTTGTTTAAGCGTTTATTTGGTTTTATTTTTTTTTACTCTGGCGCTATCAAACGAGAAGTATCTACGATTCTGATGTGTATTTAGGGCAACGATTAGGTCACAAAAGGCCGCCTACATTAAAGAGACGTTAATTACTTTTTCTGACAGGCAAAGAAAAGACATGTGAGCACTTATGTGTCAGTTCACACACACACACGCACACACACACACACACACACACACACACACACACACACACACACACACGCACACACACACACACAAAGGATGCTTGTGTTATGAATGACGCATAAGTTTGAAAGGTAATTCAAAGAGTTATAATATTCTCACTGAGTGCAGATGATACCCGTGACTTCGCAATAGTAAAGGCATCAAATGTGGAATGACGGCGAAATAACACTTCCGTCTCTGATTTTTTCCTCGTTGATTCAAAAGGGCTTTGTGTCTTTTTGTATGGAAGTTTCTAGTGTGGTGGAACAGATGCACCAAGATGTATACGCCTGTGAAAAGAGGATAGAATATCGGGGCTGTGATTGTGCGTGATCCTGTGCTGCTTTTACGAGCCTTGCACGCCTTCATCATACGGTTCACTTTAATTGCGACCTCATAGCCTTAATAAATGTCATCACACTCGCAACACGCTGACTTTGCTAGCACACATTTTTGCTTTATTTGCTCTGCTTCTTATGAAAAGAAAGAGAAGAAAACTCCATGGCACACGTGAGCAATGTGCGAATGTACAGTTTAAGAGAATGCTTTTCCTAATTATAACATAGCTACACTGGCACAAATGTAGACAGACACCAGCAGAAGAGGCAGCCAAAGGGAGACACTATACTTTGTGACCAATGCGGAACGTTTCTCCCTGTAGATAGAGCGTAGTGTACTATCATTATACAAGACAAAATTGAGGTGTAAGTGGTCCTTCATTAACAAAGTCACATTAGCACAAATGAATGGGGGAGAGTGTGCGAAGCATGCAATGACGTGTTTCAAGAAAAACAGTCACTGCATGAAGAATCAAGGTCTGGCTAAGGAATGTTGGATCAATGAACGGTTCTTTATTAAAGCCGCACTAACACGACTTTGAACAAATTTGAGATTGTTGGCTGAAATAAGAGTGCTGATATTGTGAAACCTAAGACAAGTATTGTTGTACCTGCGAATGCATCTACTATATCTTTATAACTGCAAACCTCAAAAAAAGAAGAAAAACTTTTAGTTTTGATACAGAGGAGGCAGCTTCTCAGTGAAGCTTAGAACATTGTGACACCACAGAATTACGCCAACTTGAGACGTCCTAGGTGAAACATTTTTCATCTGTACGCAGTTCACGTGTACAACGATGAGTAGATTGTCGTCTAGAGACCAATTTCCACTCTTAAACTCAGTGTAACTTTAATGACTCATCGGCACATTGTTTATTGCTGTAGAACTGGCTTTATGATGCTCAGTGACGACTACATTAAAATTAAGATACAATGGTTTATACGTGTTGTCTGACACCGGTGTGTGAAGAGCAGAAATAAATAACCAAAAACAAGCAAAATTAGATACTGACAGGATGTAACCAACGCAGTTTGAAGAATGCCCATTGAAGCAACGGGGAAATACTTATTCACACGTCTTTTTTTTTCCGGAAGGCTTCGCAATGCTTTGAAGTGTCTAATTCTGTTCAACTTTCGCATGCTCCATTTACACATTCTGAAGCATCTCGGTTCAACTAAAGAGGCCACGCTGATGCAAGTCCACTTGCCATTGTCGTGTAAAACCTCCAAACACGGCTCGCATTCTTAGCGGTTGAGGCCCACGGTATCGCAAAACGCCAACGCGGACACTTCCACTGCAGTGTCCGAAACTTTTGATCGCTGTTGTCCGTGTTGAACTATTTTAACGAACATCACTTTGGCGGAACACGCGTGCAGCCAGTGACGGAAGAGAGTGCGTGTTATTCACTCGCCGAGGGGAAAGAGATATAAAGCCGCGTGACTTTGGGGCTTTCTCCATTAGAGAAGCGCCTCTCCCTTCTTCCCGTCTGGCATCCCTTAAAAGGCATGCAGTACCCGATAGTGTGCGTAGTCGTCCGAGCGCGTTGCTCGAGCAGGCGTCCGTCTTGCCTTTCCGCTTCTTCGGGACAGTTGACAGTTCGCCGCCCATGCTTTTTCCGGTTTCAGCAACGCACTTTCCTAACGGGGAAACGAAGAGCGATAAAAAAAGGAAAAAAAAGAAAAATTGAAGCCTCTTGGGCACGGGTTGCCCATCGCAGCCACCTTCTTCAATCGCACTTCAAATACAAATTGTCTTCACCCCTACAGCTGAAATCCGCCGCTCTACATAAGCTAGTCGAAGTTGTGTGAGAAAGTTAATTGTAACCTCTCAGTCTTCAGCTTGGCACTCAACTTGCTCATTTGATGGCTAACAGTATACTTCTGTAAAGTAACACTCATCGATAGGCTATCGTCATACTCAACACTGTATTCGCCAATGCGGCCATATACTTTTATACGCTTGGCAAAGTTCTGTTCACTCTCTTAACAACTTTCGTCCCACAACCGGCGTTCATAAAACTAAACCCGAAAGCACAAATGAAATGAAAGTAGTTTAGCGATACCGACAGCTGGTTATTGTACCTGACTTGCCTCGATTTAAACCTAAAATTTTTACAACAGAAATTTTGCTTTTGGCTCCGAAGAGACCATAGCCAGGAAGAAATTAGACAGTGACTTCCTAAAAAGAAAACTACAATAATATAGACATCGCGAAACGAAATATATGTTGCTCAAAGTCGGGAATATATATAGTCCATATATATTTGCGAATGCTCTTACGGGTCGAGGCAATGAGAGGTCTTTTACAGCTAAAGCTGTTATGAGATCACAACTCGAGTCACGAGCAGTTGTCCGCCGCCGCCGCCGCCATCGGTGTCCGTAACCACATCGCGCAAAATTTGAAAAACAAAATAGCACCAATGACACAGTGGGGCCTGAACCCGGGTCCACTTGGTGTAAGCCCAATATTCTACCACTGAGCTACGTTTTTTTTTTGTATTATTGCCTGCTCACAGGCACGTACATCAAATCACAAGCACTACAGAAACAAGCAGTAACAGTCCGACACAAACTAAAATTTCCTAAGTGCTGCCAAGGGCTCTACCATCGACAACCACTGAGGTATAATCTCCTCAGTTTTCTGCAGTTCCACAAACTTGGCCATACATTCACGAAATTACATTCGTGCATGCCGTGCATTATGATCGTAATAAAAACCGCCATACGGGTCCGCCATAAACAGTGAAGGTCACATAGCATAATCAAATCAAAAGGCTTTCCCTCTTCGTCCACTATTGGCAGAAATAATATATCATGAGTATTAAAAAGTAAATACATGTGACTTGTTGACAAATTTGCATTAGGCAGGCTTGATGTCGGGAAATCAATCGCGTTAATACGACTTATAAAGCGTTTCAAAACAGTGAAAGAAAAAACCAGTTGTCGCACAATGCGAATAGCGTTACGAGTGGGCTGTCCAATGCTCCAACCTATTAAAAAGCTTGTTCTTGTTCCCCTATTAACTGTGGCGCATACCCACTTCAGCCATAATTCCTCATTGTCGCCAGCCATGGCATGAACAATTGGCTCAAAATTTTTTCAAGTGTTTAGCGGATACCACGCCTCTCAGAAGATTAACGATAAATAGCATAACGAATGCAGGCTTACTAACCAAGAAAAGTATTATAATGCCCTAGTGAATATCAAGCAAGTGTGCTTGCAGTAGTTACTCAAAGAGTGTTATTTGAAAAGGCTCTGAAAGGCCACTCTTTTAGCTTTCGCTGTGACGGTGCGGTGCCTTCCACGCAGGTCTGGCGAAATTTTTTCGTCGTCAAGTATTTTGGCCCAGTGCACGTTGGTGTTATTCATGAAGGAAGCCAGACGTGGTGACCAGACATTATCTCGCGATTGCCATCTCGCTAGACGGGCCGATTGGCATCTCCCATTCTCCCCTTATAGAATGGCGGCCGTCTTCGCCCACGTCACCTCGGTTCCAGGCCATTGTTTGCCCTAAGCGCGTTTTGGTTCGCCTCAGAAATTTTCCTGATATTCCCCATGATAAAAGCACTTTTATTTCGATTTTTACCACATTTATGTTATCTTTTTGTCTGTAAACGCACTATCACAACATTAACCTTCATGCAGTTGTTAGTGCACTCGTAGTGTAAACAGGAAGATAAACAACATGCCGCGCTCCAGGACTTCTTTCAGGCCTATTAGTTGGTTCTATATTTTGCATTTGTTTCTCTCGACCAGAAATTACGCCGCTCTTAGCAGCAGTTGCATTTGACACCGCTAGAACATCTTTTTTACAGGTGTCCATCGAAACGCTCCCGTGTCTTGCGTTTTAAGCCTACCTTGAATACGGTGACACTGCTATAAAATACCGCAAAGCAGTGCCTCACCTGACACACAACTCAGGTCTTTTAGTAAAATACACGTATATGGGAACATATAGTATTAAAGCGTGAGGGCAAGTCTACGTGGCAATAAAAATAGTGCAGCTAACTTAGGCCACGAATAATCATCACTTCTTTCAAAAAGTGGGAGCCCTATTGCAACCCCCCCCCCCTTCCCACCTGCTTTTCTTTCAGCTTCTCAGTGAGGGAAGAAAAAAATGGCAGCATATCTACGGGATGAATGATGGAGAGTGGGGCGAAGCATCCGCCGTCCATTCGTACTTGCTTCCGTATGCCCATGCGTCCGTCTGTGTGACCGTCCATGCGTCCATCCGCCCGTCCGTGCGTGCGTCTATTCGTGCGTCCGCACGTCCATCCGTGCGTCCATCCTTGCGTTCTTTCATGCATCTGCCCCTGCGTCCATCCATGTGTCCATCCGTCCGTGCAGCCATCCGTGCGTCCGTCCATGCATCTGTCTGTGTATCCATTCGTCCATATAGTCAACACTCCAAGTACCACCATCTCGCATCTTTTCATCATATATTGCGCCTATAGAAGAACCACCATTCAGTGGACATTCCAAGGGCTAAACGAGAGGTGACACACGCACACTTTCTTAAGGCTTGCGCTTCGTGTCTACTTCCCACCTTTAACCACCTCGAGTTCATGGTATATACTAGTTCACTGTATTCATTGCACTGCGGCCCAACGCTCGCGAAACCTTTCTAAAACCAACGAGGTTACGCCCAGCGAGTATAACGTAGCAACCCTGCCTTGTCAGATAGTGCTCAATGTACATACCAATGGCTGCTAATGGGGAATGAGAGACAGGAGAATTCGACTTTTAGTTAACGCGCACGCTGCGAATTTTTTATTCTTCAACAACGCACAGGAGAAATCTCCCACCGCCACCACCTTGCAGGTCAAAGCGTAAAAAATGTTACGCACTACTACAAGGGACGAACGGGGGCCGCTTTAAGAAACTTTGCCCCTAAAATTCATTCTGAATCTGGTGAGGACAGAAGCGGCAGGCATTGAATGACGCTAATTGCAAGAATGGCGAAGCAAAACGAAACAGCTTTTCTCATTGTCCTCTCAGCGGTCGCGATTTGGTTTAATGAAGCCGAGGCGAGAGATATGGCAGCCCTCCTCCGAGCCTCATTAGTCGCACACCATCCCTCGTGAAACAGTGAGGCTAGACTTGTTCGCGAATCCATGGTATGTGCTCTGTTGCCTCTGTGCGTTGAACAGTCGAGCTGCTTTCGCGTGATTCTTTTTCTCTCTTGTATTCTTATTTTTTCCTCCTTGCAAGACGAAGCCAAATTGACCGATAAGGACCTTTTCATTGGCGCTTGAATTATGCAATAGGCAGTGTGCGTGAAGTTTGAATAAAACTTATGCCCCACTCATAGTTATTCTCTTTTGATGAAATGAATTTGGTAATGAGCAAGCCTGAATACCCAGAGCATTCTTTCGACCAATTATCTCCATAGCAATTATATGAACACCAATTTTGCCGCTGTCTTCTGACGTCTTCTCGGCGTCAACATCACTTACCATATATGTATACATATCTATATATGAAAACACAAGAAAGATAAATACACCAGAAAAAAAAACTCCGGTGCGCGGAATCGAACGCGGGATCTCTGAAGAGTGAGTGCGAGGTGTCAACCACAGAGCCACGGAGGAGCACGTCCTTCAATGTTCGAACGACAAGCTATTTATATGTAGCATTTACCGTTGGTGACGGGCATATCAGAGGGCCTCTATGGCGTTTAGAGCATTGCCAGCAAGTTGGTTAGACGAATACCACTTGCTAATCATGACATAAATAATGTCACAATCCCGTCGCGTTCATCGTCAAACACTTTTCAAATACCGTGACACCAAAAACAGTGGCAACTGGTATGCTGGTATGTGCCACAGGTGTTTGACAACTGTGGCACATATGTCTACCCAAGAACGGTGAGACAATACGTGTATAGTTTTAACGCTTGATCGTTAATAAAAAGCAGACATCGGCGGCGTTGACCAGACGAATGCAAAGAATAAATGTCATCGTCCCAGCAGCAATTTAACCCTTGCATTCTGCGTGCCAATCAAGGATTCCACCACAAAGCCACGCCAGGTCTCGGAACTATCTTTCAAACAGTGTCATCCGCTCAAGCTTATTTATGTAGCAGCGTCTGCGGTACATGATCCTTGCGAGCAGCAGCACTTTATATGATTTCACCGCTTGCGGTGCTAATATTGTTCATTTTGCTGTATGCATTATTACGCAACTGTAAAAACATATGCGGCTGCTTAATACATGTCTGTGCGTGAATTTTTACATATCTTTACCGCAACGCCGTGATGTTTCGCTCAATAAAAATTACAACACGGTCAGTTTGCATGCGCATGTTTCTAATGTCATCGATTCTTGAAGTACGTGATATATCCGGAATCTTTTAGGGGGCTTTGATCGAGAAGAAATATGCCTTGTATGTAAATTAATTGTAGAAGAAAACTTAAGCTTTGCGTGAAATTTTCCGTATTTACCCGTGCATACGCTAAAACACTTGGTAAATTCTATGCATTAGTTAAACTCCGAAAATTCCACGCCGACTTTCACTTGGGAGTGTTCCAAGTGACACGTAGGCGTACAGAATTACGAAGCGAATAAGTTATGTTCCTAATGAGAAGCGGAGTAAGAGCTTTCAGTGGCGTCGTCCGTGTGGGCTGGCAAGTATAGTGCTATAGTATCATGCAATCTTCACGGCAATACAGCCGACCAACATCCAACTACAACCCTCGGAATTAGCTTGCAATATTCATTGAGAAGCATTACAGGGCTTCATTCTTCAGTATGAAATATATATTTTTTTAAATCCGTCTTTTTCAATACCAAGCAGGGTTTTTCAAGATAAGCTAAGTAACCGTGACCCTTTGAAAAAAACTACAATGCTGACATATCGAACATTTTATGGCTAGTCACCGTTTTGAGATCACCGCTCCGTAGCCGGAGCAAAAGCAGTGTCGATTCCACTGTAAAATTTTAGGTAAAACTCAAGATGAAAATCCAAATGGAGCAGGCACCGTTTCACAGTTAGCGGATGGCAGTTTTAGGTTACAGGGAAGGAAATCGGAGTCATCGCTCCACGGGACAGCTTTAAGCTCTCCCATAGTAGACTACCCTGTACTCTAAATCGTTACCCATTTTTTCTAACCCCCCCCCCCTTTTACCTCTTTCGAAAAAGCAGAGGTGGGCGGAAACTCTGTGACTTGTCGAGATATGCTGCGTAACCAACCCTCTAGGCTAGTGGTTCTCAGTTGTCGCTGGGTCGGGAACCTTTCGTGGACTGGTGAAAGCGATGAGTGGCGGGCCCCTTGATCCAAAAGAAAGCTATGTAAATAGCATCTGTAAAAGGAGGCACATCGCTGTTTTTTTTTAGGTTGCCAAACATTCAGGTGGTTCAAGTGTAATATAACAAGAGATGCGGTCCACATGTATACGTAGGACAATAAGAAATGATTTTAGGGGCAAAGCTCCTACAGGCGTGGATCTTTTCATATCTTGTGTGTATGTACGTGAACACCTATAGTTCTGTAGCGAGAGATTAAGACGAGACGGCGGCCAACGTGGTCGTGTCTTTTCTCGCCACTTTATTCCACGCCTGAAGCGGAGCCACGGTGGCTGTCCACGTCCGACACACCAAGTGCGCTAGCTTGTTCTAATCCTCGCGCAGCTCGAGCTAGCATCAGCTGCGTGAAAGGCGCGGCGCAGTGATCAAGAAATGATGATGGTGATGATGGCACCACAGTTCTATTTTCGCCAACTTCCCTCTACTTCGTCATTGCAAGCATCCCACCTCACACCATCACCAATCCACCATTTACCGACCATAAAGCAAATACTGTTGAAAAGTACCCAATATGAAATGCAAGATGGTCGTGTACTGGTATCCAGGTGAACGTTAAGTAACCATAGATTGTCCCCCTGTGTCTATCTGTTGTTTGTACGTGACCACCTTTGCACTTCCACCTTTGCAAACTGCCCCCTACTTCGTCCTTGCAAACATCCCACTACTCCTCATCACCAATCCACTACTTCACCGACCACATAGCCGTTATAATGAAAGAGGAACGGTAGCGACGTATAGCTACCACTTAAGAAGAATAAAATGAATTGTATAAGTATATACAGTGTTTGTCACGTCTTTGATGTCGTAGTGGGCGATATTCGTGGATGGTTCACAGTTTAGCGATTAAACACTCCAGCGCTTCGCCTCACTCATCATCATTCACTCCACGGATTTGCTGTGATTTTTTTTCTAATTTTTGCTAACCCTTTTGGAATGTTTCAGAACTGCAGGTGATCTACTTGAGGAAAACTTGTGCATCTTTTCGTCTAACTCCAGTAATCAGCAATCAGCTGCTTCAAAGGAACTTCTCAACATGTGTTAAGCAAACAAAGGGTGTAATTTTGGAAATCTATGTGGTATGTACCACTCTATTAGAAAGGATGGAGGCGGAAATGTAGGCCCATGTGCTCAGATTTGGGTGCACGTTAAAGAACCCCAGGTGGTCGAAATTTCCGGAGCCCTCCACTACGGCGTCTCTCATAATCAAATGGTGGTTTTGGGACGTTAAACCCCACATATCTATCTTTCTATCTATCTATAAGAAAGGAGTGGGTGGCTTCTCGCCATACGTACTGTTTATTAAAATGTGCTCGTTATTCACATATGTGAGTTTAGAACAAATTATGGATGGTACAGAGTGCTATTGACATGCTAATTTTTGACAGCACAAAGCTTGCCCAGTATTGTGTGTCTATAACAATTGTTTAAGGCTTTCGGGTACTTCGTACTCAACTGTGGGAGCACAGTGAGCTGTCCCTACACCATTTAAACGAGGCGAATATGGGTATTTAGAAAACATGGTTAATGACCTAGAATACTTTGTATTCTACTATGGGAGAGCGTAAAGCCCTCAGTGGCCTCATACTTGATGAGGCCGCGTTGAGAACAGACGAGTATATTAATTTAGAAGAAATTTATTTACACTATGTACCGAGCATGAATTATGCGTGACGAATCAGTACTCGGGAATACATTCACATTTTCATAGTTGTGCATCACATCACTACACAGAAACGTTAACATTTCCACATAAAGCAAACAGCGGAAATCAGATCAACAGAATAACAAATGCATATAACTGACAACTGACACTATAGGGAATTGGTCAAATGGGTATATGGATAGGCGCACATACTTTTCCATAGTATACATCAACTCATCTATGTTTAGAAAAAAGTATATTTATACTATGTAGAGAAAAAAATGTCTCATAACATTCCCGAAATAAAAGCACATACACTTCACCACAACTATATACCACGACAAGCATCACTACGTTGCAACGAAGACATCATTGCCCTAATATACATGACAATGTTGGAATACATATAAATGCGATATCATGATACAAAGTTACAACAATACAATACATGATACAGTTACAACAATACAGACTCAACAGGCGCTGCTGAGCCTCACGTCGGTTGAAAAATGAGTTGTACTCTTTATGTTCAACATTGACAAAAGGGCATGACCAGTGACGCAGAAACTCGTGGTCACCGAGAAAGGAAAGCTTCTCACAGAGGAACATGAGGATTTCTCGTGCCATTCGTCTCTGTATCAGCCACAAACCACGTCGACGGCCATTCGCAGCCATGGCCTTGCAAAAGTTTCTCTAAAGGCTGAACAGCCCCGCAACTATTAAAAGAGCCGAGAAGCGCCCACGCAGAAATCGGCCATTGTGCATGAATGTTCGTACTTTCTATCCACGAAATCCAGCGTAGATCGCATGCCGCAAAAAGACGGGAGACCACGCATTCAACTGTCGCATGTCAATGGGTTTGAAGCATGACGCAGTTGGGGCAAGTGGAAGTGCAAACCACCTGCCATCGCTGCAACTGAACTCGCGTGAGTAGCAAGCCTTAATCCAACCACCAGACAATGTCCCGAAGATTCTCTGGCAACACTGCTGCAGTTATTGTTTTCCAAGGGCGGTTTATTATAGAATGATGATACTAAGGCACCAAGAACCTCAGAAGGGTGGCCATTGTGTCCTCCAATTCGGACTCGGCCAGCTCTATTTCTGGGCACATAACCTCCAACCATCGGTGAAATGCCAGAAGGGCTCGATACAAAGATGGCAGTTCCGTTGATTGCAAACCTTCGTTAATTTGGCAAGCCAGTAGTAAGGCACGTAGTGATAGCCCCAGATGCTAGCTAGCGAGTGTCTGAGCAGGCGTATACCGTCATTGCTTAGTATTCACAATAAAGTGTGGAGGCAAAAGATAGAAGCCGCGACGGAAATGTCGGGGAATGCAAAACCACCTTGATATCATGGGTTAGCCAACGCTGCGCGAGGTAAGAATTCCGTGCCACCAGACCAGAAAAATGAACTAATACAGCTTTGCACTTTCCTGGAGACGAGGAACGGTGGTTTAACAGAATGGCAAAAGTACCAAAATTTTCCTAGGTGTATAGTTTGAGTAAAGTATCGGCGTTCCAAGAGGGGGAATTCGAAGTACCTGGCTGCTTTGATATCACTTAGAAGAGTTTGTACAACGGATGACCAGAAGCTACCCTGTCTACCAAATGCAGTGAAAGTAACTCCGAGTATTGCAATGTTAGGAGACCACTGTAAAGGCGACGTGATGTTGATATGACCTCTGGGGTTGCCAATGAAAAAATAGTAGCTTTTAAGAACGTTTAACTTTGCACCAAGATAATGCCGAAATCTTGAAAAGTATCAAGACCATGCTGCAGCGACTGTTTATTACGTACATATAGAGTAATGTCATCTACATATGCAGTGACCTTTACTTGAGTGTTATCAGGTAGGGGTAAGCCTTGTATCTATGTATCGAAAGCATGCTGCAGCGACTGTTCATTATGTACGTATAGAGTAATGTCACGTAGGAGTAATCGAATGCATTTTCCTGGTCAAGTGAAACAAGGAGCCCCGAGCTGATCTCATTAACGTGTACGCAACTATATCACGCGTAACAAAGGAGAGACTGTGAATTTATCTTCCAGGAATAGAGCACGCCTGATGATGACCTATTAAGGAAGGCATCAGGCTTCTCAAACATCAAGTGATAACTGCTGCGAAAATTTTGTAATCAACGTTGAGGAGCGTTATTGGTCTCCACTCCTCTGGGCGAACCGACTATAGGTCATGTTTAGGTATTAAAACAATTCAACCATCGCGAAAGCTGTCAGGCAAATCAAAGTTCTCAAAACAGCGGCATATAACAGAGGTGAAAAGAGCACCAATGTCGCTCCGAAACGTTAAATAAAACTCAACAGGCAACCGGTCTGGCCAGGGGTCTGTGCCACGCTTCATGGAAGAAAGTGCCTCTTTCACTTCGTCAGCTGACATACTTGTGCAAAGTTGTTCAGCTACTTTTGATAAAATTTGAAATTACATAACACTGTGGCTGTCTCTGTGGTACCGCGATGTAATGACATTGTCGTATGAGCCATGTTGGCAAAGAGATCTAGAAAAGCTGATTGATTAAGTGCTGGTGGCCACGCAGTTGTTAAGAACCTGGCGGCCTGATTTCCGAGAGGAATCGACGGGTTGACAAGCGAGCTTTTCGCAAAGCGCAGAACCTCAGGGTGAGCACATGGATTACGTCTGCAACGCCAAGCAGCCGCTGTCAACGACGACGCTGCAATGAGGCGTTGAAAACGACCCCGTATTTCTCACTGCCATGTGTGCATCAAATGAATTAACCGATCAACCCGAAGAGCAATACGCTACTTTGAGGTAGTACCCGTTAGTTCTTCGGACGAACGGCGTCTAAGGGCACGCCCTGCTACTGAGCAGTGCAAACGTCACTGTGTATTGAGCGCATCCCAGACCTCCGGACCGGATCCCATAAGAGAGGTGCGCAAGATTCTAGATAAACCGGAGCGTGAACGCGCATCGTGCAGAATGCGGATGTCAAGACGCCAAGGTCTCACTGATGATGAAAAGTAAGCCTCGAGTGCCACTGGTCGGTGGTCTGATATATAAACAGGGGATGATGGTAATGTTACGACATCGGAGTGCGACACGTAAGAAGCTAGTGCGCTCGGCTTATAGAAACGACCCAACCGACTAGACGGCGCGCTACGCTGCCAAGTCTAGGCATATTGTGGTCTATGCACTAGTCTGTACGTATCTATCAAAGAGAAATGTTGGACCAGGGGACGCCGCTCCCACGCGTTCCAATCAGAGCGACCCCATCGCGGACTTTGCACGTCAGCTTGCGTGTCTAATACACAATTGAAACTTCCAGTGAGTATGACATGACGACCGTTTAGAAAATACACGTCCAGGTCACGGAAAAAATTGTCAGTCATCGCTGCTTGAGCTGGTTCATAAATACACAAAACACGCACCTTGAAGGATGATAGGACGCAGTCAAAAGCCAGTACCCGTCCAATCCCGTCATAGAAAACATGAAGATTGCGTAGAAGAGCGCGGTTAAAAATAATAATTCCAACTCCACTGGAGCGAGATGTCGCAAAAGAAAAGTAACAGTCTAAATTAAATGTCCTTTTGAATGCACGAACGTGGTCAATGGTAAAAAAAATTGGTTTCTTGTCAACACAGAATACCACAATGTTCTGCATGGGCTATGCTGATAACTCCGGCTGCTTTACTGGCTTACAGCACCCTTGAACATTTTGAAGATTGATTTTCAGGGTGTCAGTCATATTGAAATGATTGTGAGTGACTGACCTGGTCGTGTTTTTCGATTCGGTACCCCGGGGATCTGTCCAGGGGAATTGGAGTACACACACTGTGTGTTTAGAAAAAAAATAATTGTGGGACGCAACAAACCTATGGAAGGAGCGTCTATACAACAAACTCAAAAATAAACAAATGAGAAAGCGAAATGTACCCGACACACTTAAACAAATGTGGCCAAGTCTGAAGGGTGTCGCTAGTCCATGTTACTCATGACTACATACACTACATAATAGACAAATCACACTGTTTGAAAAAAATTATTTACAGTATGTACAGAAGGCCTGATAACATTCCAGCAACAGGGCACATACACTTCACCACATCCATATATCACGACATACATCACTACGTTGCATTGAAGACATTCGCTCTAATATACATGACAATGTTGACATACACGTACACAAGAACTCAATGCGCTAGCATGATACAATGATATAACGATACAATCAATGCAATGAAACAAGATTTGTAACAAATGAAATTATATATAACAACTCAATGGGCTCTGCTTAGCATCAAGTCCGTCGAAAAATGAGTTGTATCTTTTTGTGTTCAACCTTGATGAAAGGGCACAGCCGATGCCGCAGAAAATCATGCTTCCGAGAAAGAAAAGCTCCTCAGAAAGTAACGCAAGGATCTCTGGTCTCATTCTCCCCAGTATCGGCCACAAAGCACGCTGGCGGCAATTGGCAGCTATGGCCTCACATCGGTTTCTCCAAAGGCTGAACAGCCCCACAACTATTAAAAGATCGGAGAAGCAACCGCGTGGAAATCGGCCATTGGACACGAAAGTTTGCACACCCTGTCCCCGAAAACCAGCATGAACCGCACGCCAAAAAAGACGGGAGACCACACATTCATTCGTCGCATGTCGATTGGTCTCTACCATGACGCAGTTGGGGCAAGTGGAAATGCGAACCACCTGCCACCGCTGCAACCGTTCTCGCGTGAGGAGCAAGCCCCAGCCCAACCACCAGACAAAGTCTCTGGGATGCCCTGGCAACACTACTGCAGTTATTGGTTTCCAAAAGCTCTTCATTATAGATGGACGATGCTGGGGCACTAAGCCCGTAGAAAGGTGGCCATTGTGTCACCACTTAGACTCGGCCACCTCTATATCTGAGCACGTAGCTTCCAAACGTCGGTGAAATGCCAGAGGGGCTCGAGACAAAGACGGTAATTCAGTGCAATGGGGACCTTGGTTAATTTGGCTATTTGGCAAGAAGACACTTAGTGATATCCCCAGATGGTAGCAAGCCAGTGTCTGAGCGGGCGTGCCATCATTGCTTGGTATTCGCGATATAGTGCAGATGCACAATGTAGAAGCCGTGACGGAAACGCCAGAGAATGCAAAACCGCCTTGATCTCACGATTGAGCTAATGGAGGACGAGATAACAATTCTGTGCCACCAGACCTAAAAATGAACTGACGCACGTTTGCACTTTCCTGCAGACGTGCAGCGGTGGTTTAACAGAATGGCGAAGGTACCAAAATTTTCCTAGGTACACCATTTGAGTTAAGTAACGGCGTTTTAAGAGGAGGAATTCAAAGTACCTGGCTGATTTGATACGACTTTGAAGGGTTTGTACAATGATGACCAGATGCAATCCTGTACACAAAATGCAGTGAAAGTAACTCCGAGTATTGCAATGTGAGGAGACCACTGTAAAGGTGACGTGATGTTGATATTACCTCTAGGGTTGGTAATGAAAAATACTGGCTTTTAGGAAAGTTTAACCTTGCACCGGAGATAATGCCGAATTCATAGAAAGTGTCGAGACCATGCTGCAGCGACTGTTTATTACGTACATAACGAGGAATTTCATCTGCATATGCAGTGACCCTTACTTGAGTTTTACTAGGTAGGGGTAAGCCTCGAATCTGCGGATGACGTTCACCGGCCGTTAAGAAGGATTCAAATGCAAGGATAAATAACACTGTGGAGAGGGGACACCCTTGACGGACCCCACGCGTGACTTTAAATGGGTGACTCTCACGGTAATGTATGTATGTAAAGTTTACTGTCTGAATTAGTGCACATCGCGTGGATGAGGTCAATGAACTTATCCGGAAATCCGAATGCATGTAAAACATTTAGTACGTAACCACGTTCTATGAAATCAAAAGATTTCTCCTGATCTAAGGAAACTAACAGTACTTGCGCACATCGGCTAGTGGTGTATTGATTGATGTCACGCTTGAACCACGTATGGGTGAGCATTTCTCGGCCCGGAACAGGACAGACCTGGTGGGGAGCGATTAATGTTGCAAGAGATGAACTCAATCGGTGCACCAAGATGTTGGCCAAGAGATCGTAATCTACATTGAACAGGGTAATAGGGCACCAATCTTCTAGTCGCGTGGACATTGGGTCTTTCTTGGGAACTAGTGCTATACGGCCTTTGTGGAAAGAGGTTGGAAGGGTAATATCTCGGAAACACTTGCGAATGACGCGTGACATCATTGGACCCATGATAGGCCAGAACTGTACATAAAACTCTACAGGGAGTCCATCAGGCCCTGGGGCCGAACCCTTTTTTCACGTGTAATGCACCCTTTATTTCGTCATCAGATGGCGGTGATAGCAGAACGTCATGTGAAATGTTGGAATCATGAGATAGGTCTTTTAGCAGTGGACGTGAAGAAATGGATCCTGGGTAACAGACATTAGCAACAGATTGAGTCATTGACTGAAAGTGTTGAGTTAATGCCTGAAAGTCGCGCGTACCCGATGCAGCTGGCGCGCCAGAGTTCAGTGAGTCGGAATGCGAGCCTGGTGGACGAAGCAGAGCTCTGCGTGCATACCTTAGCACCTCAGGGTGCGCACACGGTGCACGTCTACAGCGCTAAGCTGCAGCCGAGAGCGAAGAAGCGCGCATAATACGTTGGTACCATTCAACTAGCTGCTCTTTTCATGCCCGCATTACAAGGGAATGACTGGGATCACAGTTGGCAATGCGTATTTTCTGGATAAACAATGACGCATCTTTGGACATACGGGTGCGAAGTCCCCTGCCCGACACACTGCAATGATGGCGCCACTGCTCTTTGAGGCGATACCAATCAGCTATATCCGCCCTGATGAGCGATGCGCATAACGCTCGAGGCAATCAGGGGTGAAGCTCCGTAAAGCGGCAACCGTTCGTCCGTCGTCGTAGTACGTAACATGTCTTACACTTTGACCTGCAAGGTGGTGCCGGTGGGAGATTTCTTCTGTGAGTTATTGAACAATAAAAACTTCGTAGCGTGCGCATTAACTAAAAGCCGGATTCTCCTGTGTCTCATTCAGAATTAGCAGCCATTAGAATGTACGTTGAGCACTATCTGAAAAGAGAGGGTTGCTAGGTTATACTCGCTGGGCGTAAATTCCTTTGTTTCAGAAAGGTTTAGCGAGGGTTGGGCCGCAGTGCCATGCATACAGTGAACTTGTATATACAATGAACTCGAGGTGGTTAAAGGTGGGAAGTAGACACGAAGCGCAAGTCGTAAAAAAGTGTGCGTGTGCCAACTCTCGTTTAGTCCTTGGAATGTCCGCTGGATGGCGGTGCTTCTATATCCGGAATATACGATGAAAGGTGCGAGATGGTGGTACTTGGAGTGCTGACTAGATGGACGAACGGGCATACAGGCAGAAGTAGGAACGGATGCATGGATGGCTGCACGGACGGATGGACGCATGGACGGACGCAAGAGCGGACGTGCGGACGGAAGTGCGGACGCACGAGCAGACGCACGCTCGGACGGGCGGATGGACGCACGGACGGTCACACAGATGAACGTATATATGATGAAAAGATGCGAAATGCTGGTACTTCGAATGTTGACTAGATGGACGAACGGACAGATGCATGGACGCACGCACGGATGGCTGCACGGACGAATGGATGCATGAAAGGACGCAAAGACGGATGAATGGACAAACGCATGGACGGTCACATAGATGGACGCATGGACGGACGGAAGCAAGAACGAATGGATGGACAGATGCTTCACCCAACTCTCAATCATTCACCCCGTGAATATGCTGCCATTATTTTTCCCGTAGACTGAGAGTCCCGGAAGACGCGGCAATCGAGACGCCATGGTCTGTGAATCGTTGGCGTCCCCACTGGCAGGCGGAGAGAGAGCATAGCCGGGTGGTAATCGCTAATATACACTGGTGGCGGTGGCAACGACATTACCCCGGTGTCGTGAACGTAAGGAAAGAGACCGGAGGATGCATACACGTGATCAATTTTGCTGCTCGACGCTGCTCAACGCTAAGTATAAGCATAATTGCTCTTATTCACTTTTATGAATGTCTCTCAATGCCAATAGCTGCACTAGACGTTCGAGTTCTCTGGCATTCCAGTTTGACCGGCCCCGACCCGGACCTCGAACGCTTGCGTGTGAGTCTAAGACACAATTGAAATCTCCTGAAAGTATTACACGTTGGGAATTTAAAATGAACGCATCAAGAGATTGCAAGAACGCATTAGAGTTAACGGGCGCTGCTAGGGCACACACGCGAACAAATCTTATGCTTAACGAAAGAAGGGTGCAGTCGAGCACCAGCACTCGTCCAAGGCATCGAAATAAACTTGATGGTCACGTAAAATACCTCGGTTAAAAATAATGACTCCGACGCAAGTTGAACGCGTGCTGGCGTACGAAAAGAAACAATTAATACTGGACACGCGCTTGAAAGCGAGTACATCAGAAAGCTTGAAAAAATTTCTTTCTTGCACGAACAGCAAATCACAGAGCACTGAACGCGCCAGAGCTAATACCTCCGCCTGTTTTCGTGGATTGCTGAAACTTTGAACGTTAAAAGAAATAACTTTTTGAGCAAGATTATGGGGAAAATTAAAACGAAGTATAGGATTGCGCAAATGCAGGGGTACCTTTAGCAGGCGCGGGAGCCGGTGCCCCACGAGTGGCTGCGTCATTTTTTGCGGGTAGGCGATCCACCGGAGGCTCAGGACTTCCGAGACAGCGTCGAAGTCCGCAGGAGACTTCTGTCTCTGGTGGGGGCTACTAAGTCACTTATAGTTATCCGGTGGCGTTTGGCGTCCGGGTTCTTGAGCGAGGATGGTACAAAGGCGTCTACACTGTCCTGGGTAATGTCACTGGCGCTGGTGTCTTCGTCAATTTGTAGGAGGGCCTCACTCATGGTGCTGTTTGAGTCCTCGTATGTACAGGCGTCGTCGTTTTGAGATGTAGACTCCTTGATGACACCTGAACTCGTGGTCAACTGAGCAGCCACGCGACGAGCTCCAGATACAATATTTCCATCTGAGACGCCATCCTCACGAGGCGCCTAGTGTGACGAGGGCTTGGCCTGCGATTCCTCAGAAATGGCCACAGGACGCGGGTAACTTGCGTTTTCAGAACCTGGAGGAATTACCAGGTCCGGAATCGCTGGGGACGCAATGGGAGTCTGGTGCAGTGTCGCCATTGGCGCACCTTAGTCGTGGTCGGTTACCGCGGCTCGCGTTGACAAACCGTCGCACCCAACGTTACTAGATACTTTTGGTCGCACCTGTTCTTAGACGGCGTTCCTGGCTGAAGTGGAGGGAAATCCTTGGACGCAGCCTAGGATAACGACGGCCTGATGGTGCAGACGACGGTGGCATGCGGGTACCCACAACAGCGACACGGCAGCGAGTAGCCTTTCCCGTCGTGGCCATAAATGCCGTACCTTCCACAAAACGCAGCTGTGCAATTCATGCGAAAGTGCCCACTGCCTCCACATCGACGGCAGGGAATCCTGCGTGGGATTACTTTATAGTCACAGGTCACTCGATGGCCTGCGACTTTAAGGTAGTTGGGCACCGGTGACGATGCCTTCATTTCCATGCGGACGTATCGCGTCCCAGTGGTCATCGTTGGGCGCGATTCCATGAGCCCTCTAGTGATATGCAACACCTTCCCGTAGGGGGACAGTGCTTGTACGAGGACTTCGCTGGGGACCCGGTATGGCAGGAACAGGTCAGTTACCTAGGAGACTTGGGGTCCTAAGGGTACGACGGCTACGCGCTCTCCTCGCATGGTGAGGTGTGACGCGTCCACGATTTGAGCCAGGGCGGCTTTGCCGTTCCTGGTTACTTGATAATTCCGGCCTCTGAAGTGCTGGACACAGTAAACTTTTTCGATTCCTACTACTGAAGACGTCACGTGAAGAATCTTCAAGACTTGCCCTACCAGGGACGACGACACCGAAGGCTAATGCCTTCTTCAGTGGCTGGCTTGCCTAATGGGCACCCAGCAGCCTAAGGACGCCATGAAACTTGCTGCTTAGCCCGTCACCAAACCAGCTGATGAGGGTGTTTAGAAAAAAAATGGCAGCATATCCACGGAGTGAATGATGGAGAGTGGGGGAAGCATCCGTCCGTTCATTCGTTCTTGCTTCCGTCCGTCCATGCGTCCGTCTGTTTGACCATCCATGCGTCCATCCGCCCGTCCGTGCGTGCGTCTGTTCGTGCGTCCGCACGTCAATCTGTAAGTCCCTCCCTGCGTTCATCCATGCATCCGCCCCTGCGTTCGTCTATGCGTCCATCTGTCCGTGCAGCCATCCGTGCATCCGTCCATGCATCTGTCCGTGTGTCCGTTTGTCCATCTATTCAACACTTCAAGTACTAGCTTCTCACATCTTTTCATCATATATTTCTTATTTAAAAGCACCGCCATCCTGCGAACAATCTAAGGGCTAAACGAGAGGTGGTACACGCACACTTTCTTACGGCTTGCGCTTCGTGTTTACGTCCCACGTTTAACCACTTCGATTTCATGGAGCTAGTTCACTGTATTCATGGCACTGCGGCTCAACGTTCGCTAAACCTTTTTAAAGCCAAGGAGGTTAGGCTCAGCGAGTATAACGTAGCAACTCTTTCGTGTCAGATATTGCTCAATGTACATGCCAATGGCTAATGGGGAATGAGAGACAGGAGAATTCGGCCTTTAGTTAACGCGCACGCTGCGAATGTTTTATTGTTCAACAACGCACAGGTCAAATTTCCCACCAGCCCAACCTTGCAGGTCAAAACGTAAAACTGGTTACACACTACGACTACGACTACTACGAGGAACGAACGGGTGCCGCTTTGAACGAGGGATGAACGGATGCCGCCCCTAAAATATTTAACGATTTCAAGTACATCGTACTCAACTATGGGATAGCCCTGAGCCATGCCGCTAAAAGCCTACTCAATGAGGAATATAAGGTAGGTCCTCAATAGCTTTCGGTTTCGTGAACAGATTTCCCAAGAACACCACACAGAACTCTGCAGTGAAATGAAACCACCAATGCATTTATAGTACGCAAGTGGTGTCAGCTATAGGCGATAGAACCACGGTGATAGCTTGTAGCAACGACAAGAAAGGTTTCCTATTATTTACCTTACACGGTGACTAGTTGCCAAACGCTACGGTAAGAGTAAAGAAACGGGGAACAAGACATGCATCTTTTATTATAGTAATGCCTTTGAGCTGCGTTAGCCTGGGCTTCTTATAACTAAACTTCCCTCATTTTGGCAAACTGAAAGACTATGAAAGCAGCGCAAACGTACATGTGTCAAAGGTATGTGCAATAAATACAACCAAAGGTCTGCGAACTTCACAAAATGACGGTGCATGCACCTTTCTTTGTGCTGTGGGGGAAGTCGCAAAAAGCGCTTTGGTCTCGGAGTTTGTTCTTCTGGCAATAGCGTTAGTCCCCGTGCCAATCAAAACTCTAAGAAAACAGCAGAGGGTACCCCGGAAACTGTAAACGAGGAATTAGGAATTTTTTTCTGTATTCTTACGACAGTAGCGGAGAGCTCCGAAAACTTCAGTGACCTGGGGTTCCTTAATGCGCACCCAAATCTGAGTGCATTGGCTTACAGCATTTTCACCTCCATCGAAAATGCCGCCGCCGCAGCCGGGAAGAGACACCCAAAGTAAACTCCTACCATTGTCACACGTGCAACTAAAGTGTATATTGAGAGCGAGTACACTTATATTACCGGAAATATTTCGTGACCAAAATTAAGCCTAATCACTAAAAAGATTAATTTGGTAACATCACCTCACAAACGAATTTAAGTTTTGTCCGCCTAATATATATTAATAAACAACACCTCATAGGCTAATCGGAGGCCCAACTCCGTACTCTCTAGACCCTTAATTAAGGGGGTAATCAGCATAAATCTCATTTTATTAAATTATTTTCATAAAAATAATCACAAACTTGACTGATACACCGCTGAAACCTACATTTAGAACATAACAATCTGGGTGCGGCAATGGCGTAGTGATTAGAGCATCTGCCTCGCATGCAAGAGGTCCGTGGCTCAAATCCCGGTGCCGCGCAGCTCCTAACCGGATTAAAAAAATCCGCGTGTTGATGGATCTGCATTAAGAGGCCTGGGGTGCGGCCTCACCGGTAATCACCGCCGGGAACGCACTCCCTCACCAGAGAATGATTGACCACCCTGGTGCAGTATCTGGCCACAACCTCACACATGCATACGTCAAATAACTCACGGCCCTCAGTTCCCAGCAGCTGCGAAGCAACTGACCATGGCGGTGGTCAGATCTGCAACGCAGCAGAAGGTGCTAAGAATCTCTGGACCACAAGCCGCCTTTGGAACCTGACCTTGGCAACGTTTAACGCTAGAACCTTATCTAGTGAGGGAAGTCTAGCTGTACGATTCGAGGACCTAGAGGGTGTTAAATGGGATACAATAGGGCTCAGTGAGGTTAGGAGGACAGATGAGGCCTATACTGTGCTACAGAATGAGCACGTCCTTTGCTATCGGGGCTTGGCAGACAGAAGAGAACTGGGAGTGGGGTTCCTAATGCACAGAAACATAGCTGGCAACATAGAAGAATACAATAGCAATAATGAAAGGGTGGTAGGTATTGTAATTAAACTGAATAAAAGATACAAGATGAAGGTAGTACAGGCTTACGTGCCTACATCCAGCCATGATGACGCGTCAGTTGAAAGCTTCTATGAAGACGTGGAATCGGCAATGAGTAAGGTACAAACACAGTATACTATAGTGATGGGCGACATTAATGCAAAGGTAGAGAAGAAGCAGGTTGGAGACCAGGCAGTAGGAGATTATGGCATCGGCACTGGAAACGCTAGAGGAGAGCTACTAGTAGAATTCGCAGAACGCAATAATTTGCGGATTTTGAATACTTTCTACCGAAAACGAGAAAACCACAAGTGGACATGGAGGAGCCCTAATGGCGAAAATAAGAACGAAATAGACTTTATAATGACTGCACACCCAGAAATTGTGCAGGATGTGGAAGTGGTTGGCAAGGTACGATGCAGTGACCGTAGAATGGTACGGTCTCGAATTCGCCTAGACTTGAAGAAGGAACGACAGAAACTGATACGCAAGAAGCCAATCAATGAGCTAGCACTGAGAGGGAAAGTACAGGAATTCAGAGTGTCGCTGCAGAACAGGTACTCGGCTCTTAGTGAGGAAACCAACCTTAGCGTAGATACAATGAATGATAATCTGACGAGTATCATTACGAAGTGTGCAGTGGAAGTTGGAGGCAGGGTAGTTAGACAGGACACTGGCAAGCTTTCCCAGGAAACGAAGAACCTAATTAAGAAGCGTCAAAGCATGAAAGTGTCAAGTACAACAGACAAAATAGAACTGGCAGAGCTTTGGAAGTTGATTAATAGACGTAAAGTATGCGATGTAAGAAGGTATAACATGGAGAGAATTGAACACGCTCTGAAAAACGGAGGAAGCGTCAAAGCAGTGAAGAGGAAACTTCGGATAGGCAAAAGTCGGATGTATGCACTAAGGGACAAAGAAGGCAAAATAACTACCAACATGGATAGGATAGTTAAAATAGCGGAGGAGTTTTACAGAGATCTGTACAGTAGCCGAGACAACCACGACCTTAATACTATAAGAAATAGCAGTAACCCAGATGACACCCCACCAGTAATGATAGAAGAAGTCAGAAAAGCTTTGGAGAGCATGTAAAGAGGCAAAGCTGCTGGTGGGGATCAGGTAACATCAGATCTGCTGAAAGATGGAGGACAGATTGTGTTAGAAAAACTAGCCACCCTGTTTACATTGTCTCTCCTGACGGGAAGGGTACCAGAGTCTTGGAAGAACGCTAACATCATCTTAATACATAAGAAAGGAGATGACAAGAACTTGAAAAATTACAGGCCGATCAGCTTGCTCTCTGTAGTATACAAGCTATTAACAAAGGTAAATGCTAACAGAGTAAAGAAAACATTAGAATTCAATCAACCAAAGGAACAAGCAGGATTTCGGACAGGCTACTCAACAATTGACCACATTCATACTATCAATCAGGTAATAGAGAAGTGCTCAGAGTATAACCAACCACTATACATAGCCTTCATAGATTACGAGAAGGCGTTTGATTTAGTAGAAATATCAGCCGTCATGAAGACACGGCGGAATCAGGGCGTAGATGAAGTATATATAAACATTCTGGAAGAAATCTACAGGGGATCAACTGCTACCATAGTGTTTCATAAAGAAAGCAACAGAATACCAATCAAGAAGGGTGTAAGGCAGGGGGACACAATCTCCCCATTGCTATTTACCGCGTGCTTACAGGAGGTTTTCAGAAGCCTAGAATGGGAACAGTTAGGGATAAGAGTTAATGGAGAATACCTTAGTAACCTGCGCTTCACCGATGACATTGCATTGCTGAGCAACTCGGGGACGAATTGCAACTCATGATTACGGAGTAAGACAAGGAGAGCAGAAAGGTGGGTCTTAAAATTAATCTGCAGAAAACGAAAGTAATGTACAACAACCTCGGAAAGGAGCAGCGCTTCGAGATAGCTAATAGTGCACTTGAAGTTGTAAAAGACTATGTCTACTTAGGGCAGGTAATAACCGCAGAGCCTAACCCCGAGATTGAAGTAACTAGAAGAATAAAAATGGGGTGGAAAACTTTCGGCAAGCACTCTCAAATTATGACAGGTAGATTGCCACTATCCCTCAAGAGGAAGGTATATAACAGCTGTATTTTGCAGGTACTTAGCTACGGAGCAGAAACCTGGAGACTTACAAAGAGGGTTCAGCTTAAATCGAGGACGATGCAGCGAGCAATGGAAAGAAAAATGGTAGGTGTAACCTTAAGAGACAAGAAGAGAGCAGAGTTGATTAGGGGACAAACGGGGGTTAAGGATATCATAGTTGAATTAAAGAAGACGAAATAGACATGGGCCGGGCATGTAGCGCGTAGACAGGATAACCGCTGGTCATTAAGGGTAACTAAGTGAATTCCCAGAAGTAATGGTTACGGACGTTCGTCACTATGTTTGTTGATAGCGGACGAGAAAGGATTAACATGAACTTTTTATTTCATGGCTTGGGTGGAACGGCTGACTGCGCACGGATACGCTACCGTGTGCAGCGCCGTTAAGTCGGACGTCGCGGCCAACCCAGCAGTCAGGGTCGCAACTCTGGAGGTCCAGGATCAGGCCACGGCTCACGACGATCACACCCGGTAGGCCTCGTCCACGAACCTGCTCCCGGCCACTGCACCCAGGCAGGAGCCGTTCAGCAGCTCTCGGCCTTGGACCTTGAACAGACACACCGGAGCTCGACCTGGCCGACACGTACGGGTCTCACGTCCGGCTCAGGAACGCTGCCAGGAACTCGTCCTCTCGAGCGGCGCACCGCTTCCTCTGCCTTCGTGGCCTAAACCCTCGAGCTCTCTTTTCCGCACGTTCCTTCTTTTTGGCCAGGGCACCGCCAGGTACCCTCAGGTGCACAATGCAGCTCATGAACTCGTGGCCCACGTCCGAGTCTGGTGCATCACTCGGCACCGCTCGGCGATCCTAGACTCAGCCAGCAACTTCCCTGGCACCTGGATCCTCGGCCACCCTGGACCTCGCCTGGTTCCGTGCTCCTCTGTGTGCACTCCCGCGTCTCGCCCAGCAGAACGTCTCACTCGTCCCTTGCCGATGTGCGACGCTCTGGTGACACCAGCGCTTGATGGCATGGGTGCGGCCACGGAGCAGTCAGCCCGCATCGGAGACGCGATGCTTCATGCGGGGCATGGCCAGCCCGTTCAGCGAAGAGCGTGCGCCGAGACGCGATGCAGGACGCAACCGTGTCCATCAGCCAGGCCACGTTCATCGCTGTGTCGAACGGCTGACCGTGGAGACGCCTCGCCGAGATCCGCGATGCCCTCGGCAAGGAAGAGAACAGCAGGCCAGGCCGCGCCCCGAGATGCAGTACTCGTGCCGGCAATGCCGCCCCAGCTGGTGGTTGGATGGCAGCAGCGTGGACGGCCGCGTTCCATGGCCGGAACCAGCTCGCCTGCGTCCGACGCTTTGGCCCACTGTCACCCGTCTGCCGCTGCTTCGGCTCGTCCCCAGCCAAAAAGCCCAGTGCCACGTGATGGTAGCCCGTGGCCCAATCGTGGCACGCCACCTCTATGGGCCACCACAGGTCATCAGCTGATTTGCTGACACTCACGCGCACATTACACGCGCCTTGCCCCGCACTTCCGTCGTTGTCGTTTTCTTCACTCATCACAATAACTCCCCGCACAAGAAAGTTGTTTCAGTCAAACAACTTTTCTCAGAATACACAGTGATGAGGAAGAACAGTCCCGTGGACTCACGACTCTCGAGCAGTGGTGGCGGAGATGCCTGGGCCAGTGAGGCCTCGGGCCTCGTTTCCGAGCTCTCTGGTTCCTCATTTCTTTTAGATGCGGAAGCATCTTATACTCGCGCCTTGTAGTGCGCCGTCCCCGCCGTCCGCGCCGTCCGCACCACTTCTCGAACATTCGACAGCTGACGCGCGCGCATGCGCCATCGCGCCGTCGCCCACCATCTGTGCCGCGCGCGCTTCTCCTTCGAGAACATTCGACAGCTGACAGCGCATGCGCCGTCGCCATCTGTGCTGCGCGCGCGCTTCTCCTTCGAGAACATTCAACAGCTTACAGTGCATGCGCCGTCGCGCTGTATATATACTCAAGGTCGGCGCTCGCTCGCTCAGTTGCTGCCCGTCGGTTGGTTTGTACGGCGCGTCGACGTCCAAGGTCGCGGTGAAATGAATTCCAACGAATCCAGAAACACAATGATCGACGTCCCTTCGACCAGCGCTGTCCTTTCGCATACGTGTGTACGTGTTCACTCATTTAACACCCCCTCCTACAACCACGTTAACCAATTTAGCCAACGACCCAAGTAAGTCGCAATTTAACACCCCATTTCACAACCACGTTAACCAATTTAGCCATCGACCCAAGTAAGTCGCACTTTAACACCCCGTTAACCAATTATATGCTCCGCATCCTCCTCAGTGTTCCCCCGAGGGAAGCTGCGGGCAATTTTTTTCCTCAGCGCTCACCCATGCCAGCAAAGCCTCTCCACTCAGCCCCATCTCCTTCCCTAGCTCAACTAGCTTTCTCTTGTCGTCCATTCTCGTCGGCCACGCACAAACAACGTGAGGCTCTCAGATGTAACGCGAGAGCTTAATCCTGTCGGCTGCGCCAGAAATTGTAGTGGTTACGGACGTTCGTCACTATGTTTGTGGATAGCGGACGAGAAAGGATTAACATGAACTTTTTATTTCATGGCACGGGTGGAATGGCTGACGGCGCACGGATACGCTACCGTGTGCAGCGCCGTTAAGTCGGACGTCGCGGCCAACCCAGCAGTCAGGGTCGCAACTCCTGAGGTCCAGGATCAGTCCACGGCTCACGACGACCACACCCGCTAGGCCTCGTCCACGAACCTGCTCCCGGCCACTGCACCCAGGCAGGAGAAGTTCAGCAGGTCTCGGCCTTGGACCTTGAACAGACACACCAGAGCTCGACCTGGCCGACACGTACGGGTCTCACGTCCGCCTCAGGAACGCTGCCAGGAACTCGTCCTCTCGAGCAGCGCACCGCTTCCTCTGCCTTCGTGGCCTCAACCCTCGAGCTCTCTTTTCCGGACGTTCCTTCTTCTTGGCCAGGGCACCGCCAGGTACCCTCAGGTGCACACTGCAGCTCATGAGCTCGTGGCCCACGTCCGAGTCTGGCGCATCACTCGGTACCGCTCGGCGATCCTAGATTCAGCCAGCAACTTCCCTGGCACCTTGATCCTCGGCCACCCTGGACCTCGCCCGGTTCCGTGCTCCTCTGTGCGCACTCCCGCGTCTCGCCCGGCAGAACGTCTCGCTCGTCCCTTGCCGATGTGCGACGCTCTGGTGACACCGGCGCTTGATGGCATGGGTGCGGCCACGGAGCAGTCAACCCGCATCGGAGACGCGATGCTCCATGCGGGCATGGCCAGCCTGTCCAGCGAAGAGCGTGTGCCGAGACGCGATGCTCGACGCAACCGTGACCATTAGCCAGGCCACGTTCATCGCTGTGTCGAACGGCTGACCGTGGAGACGCCTCGCCGAGATCCGCGATGCCCTCGGCAAGAAGAGAACAGCAGGCCAGGCCGCGCCCTGAGATGCAGTACTCGTGCCGGCAATGCCGCCCCAGCTGATGGTTGGACAGCAGCAGCGTGGACGGCCGCGTTCCCTGGCCGGAACCTGGCTCGCCTGCGTCCGACGCTTCGGCCCACTGCCTCCCGTCTGCCGCTGCTTCGGCTCGTCCGCAGCCACAAAGCCCAGTGCCACGTGAAGGTCACCCGTGGCCCAATCGTGGCAGGCCACCTCTACGGGCCACCACAGGTCATCAGCTGATTCGCTGACACTCACGCGCACATTACACGCGCCTTGCCCCGCACTTCCGTCGTCGTTTTCTTCACTCATCAAACCAGAGAAGGGAAGCGGGTTAGGGGGAGACAGAAGGTTAGGTGGGCAGACGAGATTAAGACGTTTGCGGGTACAAATTGGCAGCAGCAAGCACAGGATCGGGTTAACTGGCGGTACATGGGAGAGGCCTTTGTCCTGCAGTGGACGTAGTCAGGCTGATGATGATGATGATAATGACACTTAGCCACGAGTGTCATTTGCGTGCTGTCACACGAGCAAGATTGGTGTCACTCGCTGCAAAGTACACTTTGTGGCAAGTGCGTTCTTCAACCTGACTTCACTGCGATGGTTGTGATGAAGTGTGCAGCCTCGGTACCCGCGGCTTCTACATAAAGAAGCTGTTGCCTAAAGCGGCACTCATATTATATTTAAAATATTGTTTTGTTATGGTGGATATTGTTATGCATACAACAAGTTATGAAATACAACAATAAGCTCGCTACTTTTACCGTCGGGCTGTTTGCGGCCATGTCCGCTAGGGGGATGTGGTAGCACATGCACAGCAATGGCTGCGTCCGTCGCGTTGTTTACTTCTAGGTACAGTTGCACGTGTGTAGGCGAGCTGTTATCTAATCATTGAAGACTGCTTGTGCCACAGGTGCTGCATACTCGATAAGAACGTGGTCCGAAGATGAAACACAGGCGCAAAAATAACAAGTGTACTTTGTGCTACAAATCCGTCAATCGCCAGTGCCATCACTTTCAAAGTACACTTTGTTTTCTCGTGTAGCAGCGAACTACCAAAATGACACTTCGTGAGCGTTAGTAAACTCCATTAAAGTGCACTTAAATTGCCACGTGACACAGAGGTGTTAGTTGCTTGAGATTAAAGCTTAACACCACAGCGTGTACTTGTGGTCATAATTTATATTAACCCGAGTTGTTACATTGGTATCTCAACCTTTCACATAAAATTTTTGCGAGGCCTGTAAAATATTTACTAATAAAAGAATAAATAAAATCTATAAAGAAATGTCAATTAATAAGGGCTAGTACCATACTTTATGACACTTGTACCACTTATCGAAGCAACACGTTTTCCACTAGCTCTTCTATTGTGGACACACAACCCACTGAACTACAAAGCCGTGGTCACCAATGGACCTATAGGCTATATTATTCTGGCTGTCGATGTTTCTTCTTTTCATTTCTTATATGAACCAGAAAGGATTCCGTAGAGGTGTGTCCTCTCCTCACAAAAGGCCAGCTCTAACAGTGGCATCTGGCGGTGGCATTTGTCGCACAGGGGTGCCGACACTCTCGTACTGCACCGTACCTTTATCACTGGCTAACGCTCGCGACAAACCAAAACAAACAAGAGCTATTTGGGACATTTGTTGACAGCTCGGCTTCCCGAAACTGGTCCTGGGGGAATGGGGCCACGCCAGATAAAAACAAAAATTAAAAAGAAAAAATCGGAAGCATTTGGAAGCGACAACAGTGGGATGTGGGAGGATTGCTGTTTAAGCGCACGTCCGAACCACCGGGCTCCTTTTCGATCTCACTCTTCTCCATGGAGATTCTCGACAAGTGCCACGACATTACCAATATATCGTTACAACCACTTACGCGCCACCAGTACCTGCCTCTCTCTTCTTTTATATTTCAACATGCGCCTCGGAACGACACTGCCAGTTCTTTAAAAAGTATTAAAAAAAAGCCTTGAGTATCGTTTTTTTTTTGCGGGCGCGTTACATTCGTTCTTATCGGGATGGTGCCGAGAGACGAAAGAAGATCCGCGACACGCATCGATTTCCAATCAGCTAGGATTTTCTACAGCGTGCTTTTCACGACACTCTCCTTCTCTCACTCTACCCTGCTGTCGCGAACCAATGTCAGCGCGTATACGCTACGTGCTTTCGCTGCAATAATGCCCCGTCACTTGTTTCTTTCTCGTTCAGTGGCACGCATGTTTTGAGCGTGTGCTGTTGTAATAGCGATAGCGGAAGCCCCTTGTGGTCATGAACGTGTAGAACTGAACACGTGAACAGTCTTAAAAACAATGGTCTTTGAAAAGAAGCCAATAGAGCGAGAAAAATGAAATGGCTCGAGGACGGGTGCCCCCGAAATACCTCGACAGATCTTGCTATGTGTATCGTTTTTTCCCCTACTTTTCTTCATACGTAAATTTTCTACAGGAACCTGTTGAGCGGAACTTGTCCAACTGTTGTATGGGTTTAGCAGTATATATATATATATATATATATATATATATATATATATATATATATATATATATATATATATATATATATATATATATATATATATATATATATATATATATATATATATATATATATATATATATATACATATATATAGTGGGAGTAATAATTCAATGGGCCAGTTAGTCTTCGTGAAGGTATGGGATATGGCACAACGGGAGCGTTGTTAACAAGGATAAATATATTTTACTTCCCAACAGTTTCGGGAGGGGTCCTCCCTTCATCAGGGGATGAGTTATACTCATCCCCTGATGAAGGGAGGACCCCTCCCGAAACTGTTGGGAAATAAATATATTTATCCTTGTTGACAACGCTCCCGTTGTGCCATATCCCATACCTATATATATATATATATATATATATATATATATATATATATATATATATATATATATATATATATATATATAACGTCCTAACATGTTCATCAATTTTTATTGGGTGTGCGTAAATGTTTTACGCTAAATCAGTCAGTTCAAATAGTTCTGATTTTTTGCAAGTATTGCTCTGTGGCAAAAGTACTTGGCGTCTATACTAAGCTCTCCAGTTGAATTCCCAGGTGAAGCTCAAATGCGCTGATCGAAAATTCTCGCCACCACGAAAGAAAAAAACCTCATCGGAATAAGTACGAAAACGGTGCTATATTTTCTAGCTTCCCCCAATATATCCATGACAGATTTGTAAAGGTGAGCCAATTGACAAAAGTATTTTATTGTTCACGCTATTTCAATTTCTCTTTGTTTTACAGCCAATTCAATATCACTAACCGATGCTGAACCTTGTGTTCCGTGGATCTTATGGTTACGAAGAATAAACTAGCGCAGCTTGGGATAAAATGGTCTAGGCTGGTCAGCTGAGCTATTGGACTCGAAGCTGAAGAGGAAGAGCAGGAAAAAGATAACGAAAACAGCGCGTGCCACTTCATAAAGATGGCCCCGCCGTGGTGGTCTATAGGCGAAGGTACTCAGATTTGGGTGCACGTTAAAGAACCCCAGGTGGTCCGAATTTCCGGAGCCCTGCACTACAGTGTCTCTCATAATCATATGGTGATTTTGGGACGTTAAACCCTCTATATCTATTCAACTTCATAAGGACAAAAGTTTCATGCGACATACAGAAAAATATGCTTGTCACGCTGTAGTATTCAGAGCAATGCCTTCTTACTTTCTTTTTCTAATTTCTTATTGTGTATATTGCTTTATATCTATTCCACTCTCTCTCTGTCCATGTCTTCTCGTCTTTTTCTTTCTCTCCTTCGTCCCTTCTCTTTTTTTCTCTCTTTCTTTTTCTGTCCTCTGTCTCTTTGTCTTTCTAGCTCTCTGCTTAGTCTGTCACTCATTTTTTTACCTTTTATCTGTGTTTTCTGTTTGTTACTCCTTGTTCTATCCCTATCCCTCAGTTGTCGGAGTGTCCCCTTATGTCTTTTTCTTTGTTTTCTTTTTTTTAACTTTTTCGTCGTTTCCTCAATTTTTTTCTATTTAATTTGTGCTTTTGTATCTCTCTCTGTGTAGTTTTCTTTTCCTTCTATGTTTCGCTTTTTCATGCCTTTCTTATCTTCTATCTCTCCCCTGTCCTCCTTTCACTCATTCTAACCCCCGAGTTTGTCCTCCTCATCATAACCTCACTTTTACCACTACATATTATAGTATATTGTACTGTACTGTACTACAAAGCACTTCTAAGCTGTCATATACTATGCTGTACTATACCATACAAGGCTAAGCTCTCCTTTGACAGCGTGCCAGGATTCCCGTGTGGTTAGGACAGACGCATTCGATCGAGGGCAAGGAAGCTTAACCCAAAATTTTGTCTCCAAAAAGTGTCCTCGTTCTAGTTTTTCTCCCTGTCTCTCTCTGTATGTGCTCGTCATAATTTCCATCAATATATTTTATCTATAGATGGACAAATCGGCACTGTTCTCGTGATAGTGAAGCAGATGAGCATGAGGATGATGTGTGCCGGTCCAGGATTGTGATAGCTTTCTCTAAACAACACATGGCAGACCTAGACCTTAACAGCTATGCTGTAGCACTGCCAAGCTGGTACATCTACCCAAACATCCAGGTGATAGAAAAGCAAAGGGAGAAATGGGAGACAATTTTTGATGAAAGTTAACGGGGAAAATCATTGTGATAATCATAACTGCTACATTCTAGATGAATAAAAAAGTCGTGCCCCAATGCCTACCTGGGAATCCCTGTAACAAACGAGCGCTTGTTTGATTCTAGTCCTCTCATTCTGACAAACCTCAACTTACATCAGAACTTCTATTGCTGCTGTCCAGCGGCTACTAGCATTAATATTGTTGTTTCTTAATATTATAAACATCATTATTACTACTACTTTATATGCGACCATTATGATTACCATGGCTACTGATGCTTACGTCAGCGCAGCGTAACGAATTCTATGTTCTTCTTTAAACTGCTGCGAAATAATGCGGACTAAATAATGGACATAATATGCGCAGTACGCCAGCTATCACGTTCGCTACTGTTATGCCTGCGAGTCGACAGCGAACGTTCGTGCCTCTGCAAAAGGCAATCTGTGTCAAGGCCAGCCCGCGAGTCCTCCTGACGCGAACAACTCAACGGCGTCAACAGGCGACGGCGCCTTTCTGGCGTGCACGTGCAGTGAGTCACCTCCGCAAGCGAGCCCGTCGAGTAAACAACCGGCGTCTTCCTGTCTGGTGGCTGACGCAATGCCTAGCGACGTCACTCGTCCTTGGGTGCAGCCACCTGCAGCGCAGCCTCTCCAGATTCGATGAGAAAGAATGACGCAGCTTAGCGGCGACCCCATTGGAGGAGTCTGACCTCATGACCAGCGGCACTTCTGGTTGTACCTGGTGCATATAAAAGAAGCCCTGCGGCGCGTCGAGAGCAGACCTGTTGGAGCAGCGGTCCTATGTGAGAGCCGACATGTGTGTCGCAGTTGAGCTATGTGTTAGCAGACCCATTTGAAAGTAGAGCTATGTGTTAGAGAGAAGAGCTCGGCTCTTCGAGTCTCTGTCGGCCCCAGTGCCGAATTTGTAACGTCTCTGTATATAGGCTGTACATAAACCTTGTTTAACTCACCGTCGTCTCGTCTGCTCATCTATCAGCTCTGCGCAGAAGCAGTCGCGAGCTGAGAAACCTACGCTACCAAGCGGCTGGTGACCATCCCGGCGGAGTTCGAAGCAGTCGCGCCTTTGGGACCGTGTTGGCGTCGCCGTCTTTTCGAAACAGTGGTTGCAGCGGTGAGATTTCGAAGCGCCCTTCGTAACGTCGTCGGAGGCGCGCGTCGCAACACTACTTAACATCATACGGGCAAACAAACTCTGTGACGTGTCTACGCCTGCAATCTTGCTACATTGGTCTCAGCAAGCTGTCCCATGGTTCCCGACGTTTGCTCTCAAGTATAGTTTTCTCCCGTCGACACCAACCTTAATAATTAGGAACTCAAGGCACTTCTCTTCGTTCATTCCCTCACCTTTATTTTTAATTTTTCTAGTTGTCCGTGACGCGCAGACAGACAGACAGACAGACAGACAGACAGACAGACAGACAGACAGACAGACAGACAGACAGACAGACAGACAGACAGACAGACAGACAGACAGACAGACAGACAGACAGACAGACAGACAGACAGACAGACAGACAGACAGACAGACAGACAGACAGACAGACAGACAGACAGACAGACAGACAGACAGACAGACAGACAGACAGACAGACAGACAGACAGACAGACGAATGAACGGACGGATGGACGGATGGCTGGCTGGACAGACTGCTCTGTTGTCATTTTTTTTTTTGGAGAAAGTTTCAAGGGGCAGTTTCAGTGTCTAGAGAACGAACATGTAATGGTGATGGTGACAGATCATCGTATTTCCACTTCTTTCATACGTCTTTTTCACTACAGGCGCTGCCCCCTTTTTCATCCATCCCACTCACCCTCACCTGATCCCTCAGTGAGCACTTTACGTGATGACTGCAGTCTACTTTCCAACCATCTCGCATGCCGTTTCTGCCCCTGACGCAGAATCCGGTTCTCGAATTAATGTACGCGTGTCGGCGAAATCACCCTTTTCACAGACGCTCACACAAGCTGCGATATCCGCAGTGAAAATCTCGGCTTGATTGACGCATACCTTTCCTGATACGCGTCTCTCCGTTCAACGCCATTCGGTTCTTTTGTGTCGGGTCTTTTTAGTTTGGGAATAATTGCTTCTTTCCTGCTTCGAAGCAGTTATTGGAGGAACGCCACGCTGACTAAGAGGAGAAAAGGAGACCATTAGCTGCGTAATGTACGCGGAGATTACTTTATGACGCCGTTTAACCTTTAATATAGATCTTATACGGCTATGGACGTCGTAAAAGATGCGGAGCACTTTACAATTATGCAACGCGTGTTGCTTGGGCGTTTCCTAAGGCATATGAGGCTCTCGCCTTAATATTTCGAGCGATCGCTTTTCTTACACATTTAGCATTTGCCTCTTACGGATCAATTAGGCTTCTACAATGTGTCGGATACTTTGTTTTTATTGGTGCAGAGGAGATGTTGGCCCACAAAGAAGGCAATGGCTACTTCTCGGCTGTTGAATGCATTCAGTGCAAAGCACGCCAAATTAATGCAGATGCAGCTGCATATGAAACATAATAAATTCAAACATGCCAAACTGCACAAACATATAGAAAAACTCGGCTCTTTCGATCTTCCAAAGTATGAGCTTTATAAAGTATCATTTGCGTGTATGTGTGTGTCATTCATTACTGCCGTATAAAACTTTTACTACTGTTTCCACGTGCAGCAGCATTTCTGCTGACCACTCATTTCTCACGCAGTCATGACAATACAAAATACAAATTGTGCCTCACTTCTTTCTTTCCCTCACTGGCTATATTTATTCGTAGTCTCATGTCGTGAATACATGCTTTCGGTATCATCAGATGTCATAGGGTAGTACTGTTATGTGAAGCCTCTGCATGTAAACTGAAAGTGACATCATGCATTCAAGTTCTCCATAATGTTGCGCGACATACAAAATGAACAACTATAAGTGCGTGGTTCGAACATCTGTCATGTTGAAAAAGTTTAAAGATTAAAACGTTACAATTACCTTTCATTCTTGTTCATATAAAGAGTCTCAGAAGAGAGGCACTATAACTTTTTACTACGAAGTTACAGATGTCATTCTCTACTAACACTGAATTTTTCAGTTATAATTTTGCACGAATTTAGAACATTGATTCACTCTTAAACGGACGATGCACATGAAAACTTTCTAGAGGTTTTCTTTTGCCAACAACTTAGTATACATAGTCTCTTTCGTGCAAATCTAGAAGTAGGTTCAGCGAAGGACTGCATTGTACAGCTAAACAACGCACCGGAAATTTGTGTTCTTTACGGCGCTGGTATATTCTATTGCTGTTGTCAGTGCGTCGGTTTCAGGTGTATTTGCCCACATTTTTCTGACGTGCATACAATCAACGTACCTCTTACAGCTGTTTTATCGAGATCGCATATTTCGAAATTGCAAGCAAAGGTTTTACCTCAGGCAGAGTAAAGTTTGTGTCCTCAACAACCTGATTGTATGCCCTCATTTCAAGAACTGGGTCATCAACGCATGATTCTGGAAGAGACACACTTCTTTGAAAGCTATGGCTCTTGCTTTGGTTTCTTGCATGGATGCATATCATTTATTTTATGACCGCAATTTCACATATTTTTTCTCCTATAAGAACAAAGAAATGCTTTGAGCAAACTTGGGAAATGTAATACGGTAATTGGCACCCACGCGAGCCTCGTTCTAATCTCCCCAAAAGGAGTGCGCTCCGTCAGCAGCATTCATTTCAAGCTCGAACTTCCTTGTTTCTTTCTTATTAAACTTTCTTTCCCTCTCTCTCTAATCCTCAACCTCACTTCAGCTCACACGCTGCTTTTCGTAATGCAATTCAAGTAGCAAAGATAGGAAGAGGCAATGGAAGGCGTCCCATGCTATCTCTCTACGGTGTCACATAGCACGTAGAGAGATGAGTAGAGCGAAGAGGAGGCGAGCGTAACGGCCTCAAGAGTGGCCGTACAAGTGAATTATACGCATACTGAAACCTTTTGCAAAAGAAACGATCTTGCACCGGCTTGCACTCTTCGAGAGATACGCGCGCTTAAATTAGATTATACTGGTGGTTGCTTTGTTATTTATTTGTTTTTTTTGCTTTTCATTGCTTACATTTTCTTTTATTAGCAGAAAAAGAAAAAATAGAAATAGCAGAAGACAGGGTGGTTAACCAGAAACATGTCCGGCTTGCTACCCGAATCCGGGGGAACAAAAAAGGAGAATAGACAGATAAGAAATGGAGGAGAGAAGGAAAGAAGAAAATGATAAATAGGTTCGCTGACGCGTATGTATTGACCGCACTGGAATACACAAAGGAATTCACTTAGGTCTTCAAAAAGCACAGAAGTGCCTTGACTGCCCTGTGCGCTGGAAATTCGCTCACAACTGAATGAAAAACGAAACGGCTTCCGCCCGCGAGTCGTTTTAGGCAAATGCATAAGACGACATGCGTGGTATTGTTTGGTGAGTATATATGTGTGGGTATGAAGTTTTCGAACAAAATCACCTTACTAGCGTAATGAATAACTTCCATTGCAAATTTATGGTCCGCGAAAGTTTTCTGGTATATATAACACCAAATTATGCCATAGTTCATTTTTAAACTCCCCACTGCTAAACGAAAGTTATAATGCCAGTTAAGCTATGTCGTGAACTGAATGCCAGTTAACAGTTAAAGCTGTACAAATGCGCTTTCTTTAAGGCTTGCTTTAATTATATGAGGTGCAGCAAGGAAAATGTAGAGAAAGGCGATTTATTTATATTGCTCCTATTAGCCGCGAATCACATTTTTCTTGTACTTGTTTTTTTCTCTCAGCCAATGAAAGATTATTGCTAATATACATAGAATCCGAATGTGCATAGGAAAGAGCGTATTTGATAATGTTAGTATGTTTCGTTTTTGCTTTGTTATCAGCAGGGTTCTTATATTTTAGTGCAAACATTTTCAAAGAGCTGGAGATATAAGAGCAACATTTTAATATGCTCATTGTGTTTATTTACCTGAAGTCTTTGTACTAAAATTAATCAAAGTGAATTCCATTTATACTAATCAATACCTTTGACATGAATGGCATTTGTACATTTGAAAAGTTATATGCGAACGAAGTTGTCATTGGTAACCAGACTAAGAAAAGTATGGCTTCCTCTTCTGTGGCATAGTTTTCTCTTCTTCAAGCTTACGGGATGTCGGTTTCAATTAATAAAGTTTTTTTTCTGAAAACTAGGTTTTTTACCATGAAAGTGTTTAATACTGGTGTTCACAGTGGTTCACCTGACGCATTTTTGTCACAGATATGAATTTGCAAAACATATTCTAACAGAGTGCAAAACGAAACAAGAAAAAGCTTAAAGGCTGGATAGCGAACCTACAACCTCTCGCTCCGCAGCTCACGGCGTGAAACCACTATGTCACGAAGCGTACGTTATCCAGCTAGCTAATGGCAAGCCATACCGTTGCCGGTCCTCAGAGCTCAGCCACTTCAGCGCATTTCCGTCATCAGTAGCAGGATGGCGAAAGGTGCAACCAAGGAGGTTTAAAAAAATGCTTGAGTGGAAGCTTTCGTAATACTTGGCCAGCAGTAGGCAGCTTTTGACCTCCAAATATCTCAAAAACATGCTATTTTCTGGGTGTGCCCATCTAGACATCAAGTGGCTTTGATTTGTTAGCCTAAAGGCTGCATTTATTATAAAATACAGATAGTTGTTTCTGAAGAAATTATCCGCCGAGGCTAGTATCGGTTATTTCATCTCCGTTAAATTTGTCTTGAATTCGAGGCTTAGTGAAAAAAACTAGTAACACAAGCGTGCACTTTGAGCACTATCTGAACCGAAAAAGTTTGGCATGTTAAACTCGTTGGGGGTGTGAGGAAAACGCTCCTTCTTAATCGCCAAAACCCAACAGTTCATCGTGCCCCTAGTAAGATGGCTGCCACAGCCTGCATCTTACGGTTGGCATGGCTTCACTAGTGGGCAGGAATTTCCACTCAAGCAATTTTTTTAAACCTCCTTGAGCGCAACGAGTGAAAATCGTCGCCCCGCGCGTTGCGGTTAGCGCGTGCTCCAATAGGCCGTTTCCCGTCTGCGCGCTAATATCGCGTATGGTTAAGCCTCTTTGTACGTCTTGTGTTTCCACCGCAAGATTGCTGTGAAGTTACTGTGGGTAAAGAGAGCCCGACGGTCACTTCGCTCGCTGCCACAACTGCGTTTACAAAAGGAGCGCGCTACTTACAAGTGAGGTAAGAATTGAGACAGCTTGTGCTCACCCTGAGTTTAATTGTGCGTTAATTTTGAGCACCTCTTGTTCTGCTTGAGCAGCGCAGTTTAACTACCCAGCTGTGAATGTTGTTAGTGCGTGCTCATCCTGGGTATGCTTTCGTGCGTGCTTTTTGCCTGAGGTGCCCGTTGCATGCCGTTCTTCACGTGACATTACGATTCGTTGATTTAGCGTACATTCCTTCACTCTTGAATCAAAACCATGCATAACAAACGCTCAGCTTCCATTTTGAAGATATCTTTAGAAATCAGTCACGTTTTTTATCTGTCTAATTCCACAACAGTTTTCTGCACTGCCTTGGTTGCAAAATGATTGGCAACACTCATTCAGCGCAAATTATTCACTTCGAATCTCGTTTCTCCTTAATCCCTAATTCTCGGACTTCTGCCCATTCGCTGCCCCACCATGAACTTCATGCAGCTATCCTTCTTTGGAATTCGTCATTCAACTGATATTTCAGACACAAAGGAGCTGCAAATGTACAAACAAAAATAAAATAATATCAATCCTTTTTTTGTCGGTTGAACTCTGCTTTTAGCGTTAGTTTTTTTTTTCCTGAACACAAATAGTACTCCAAATATCTTCATTTGGTGATTGCTTGATATGATTGATACGTGGAATGTATCATCCCAACGCCACTGTATTATTATGAGTGACGCCGTAATAGTGGGCTCCAGAAATTTAGACCACCAGGGGCTCTTCGTTTGGTGAAAAAATCAAGAACAGCGACATAAGGGAAAGACAGAAACAATATAACTTGCTGCTGATTATAAAACAATCCTTGTCGATCACAATTCCAAGCTTTCTCACTAAACGGCTTGAGCACGTAAATACGTACTGTTTATTGAGATAGGCTGATCGGAGCATCTGCTGAAAATATATTCAACAAAGTCTCCAACAAAGTATATTCAAAAAAGCAGGGAAGGTTCATTTATGTATTTTTGTGCATCTGGTAGTCGACTCTCATAGTACATACGAGCAAACCAGGATTAAATTAATGTATTCGATACCATGTTCAACCTATAAGATCTTTGGCTTCCCCCTGCCAAACTAAACAACAGGAGAGGAACTTGACGCGAGTTCCATAGGATTGTCGAGAACAAAGAAAACTTGAATAAATAAATAATATATATATATATATATATATATATATATATATATATATATATTAATATATAATCTATATATATTAGACCAAATTGTAATGTAAATGTGAAGAAGGAAAAGTTGGTGAAAAGATAACTTGCCGTGGGCAGAACAGAACCTGCGACCCTTCGAATAATGCATTCGTTGCTTACTATATATATATAACACTATAAAATATATATATATATATATATATAAGATAATATAATATCTCTATATATATATATAGATCTACATATAGATATAGAGATAGATATATATATTATATATATATATAGATAGATATATATATAGATATATATCTAATCATATTATATATATATATATATATATATACATATATATATATATATTATATATAGTAGAGCATCGAATGCATTATTCAAAGGTCGCAGGTTCGGTTTCCTGCCCACGGCAAGTTATCTTTCACCCACTTTTCCTTCTTCACATTTACATTACAATTTGGTCTAATAACTTTCCCTATACTTTCCTTGGCAATATTGTCTGCTATATCTCATTACTATTGTGTAAAACACGGAAAAAACGAGTCCTTAGGTATACACTGCTTTCACTATATATATATATTATGTGCAGTTTAATGGTTTGCTATGCACTTCTCGCCGTAACTTAACTGAAGTTGGGCTTTCGAGCCTTGATCCAAGTCCGCTGAAGCTAATGTACCAGTGTGGCTTCCGTACTGTTATGACAAGATATTTGCCGCGAAAAAGTTTCCCTTTTATTTTTTCCGCATTCCTCGCTGCCGATAGCCTTGGCTGGTATCTTTCTATCTTCCTTCTTTTTGCTTATCTTATTTTCTAGATTATGTAGTCCTCTGGATTTGTTACCCGGGAAGACTGGTTTTACAAGCTGGCACAGATTATTTCATTATATTGCTTCTATGCGTAGTTGAACCCGCGACCTGACCTTGAACTTTTGATAAAAATAAAGAAGCATTTTGATAAGAATAAAATAAGCAGAGCCGTTACGTTTAATTTGATAAACTAAGTTCTAATTGTGCTTTTGATTCTACCTGATGAACAATAAGATCACTCAGCACCAAATAGGGAAGTTTTTCACGGAGATGTTTGTCATTAACTGGATTTCCTACCAAGAAAAAAAAACATTCGTAGTTGAACAAACGGGGGCTACCCATTGTCACAGGGTAACAAAGCCTCCCTCAGAGTTCGAAGAGTTTCTATGTTGTTAGTCTAATTGCTTCCGCACCGAAGGAAGACGTACAATGGGAGACTTGCCAGCAGTGGTCATTCCGCTTGAATCGAGATAATTAGCCGCACAGCATAACCTACCTCGCAGGTTATATGGAGCTGGTAGCCGGAAGCTCTGAAGCGTGTAAGAGTCTGCTTCTTTGTGTGATATCAGTACTTGCAAAGGACCTTCCGTCTGATGCTGTGCCGGAGGGAAGGTTATCTTTAAGGAAAAAGGAAACAATGCGATAAATCTTTCCCCTTTTTCTTACACCCGAGTTTCCTTTGTATTGTATGTCTTCTTTATGTGTTGCTGACATCGGAAACGCAGGCACGCGAGTCTGTCGTTACCTAAAGGTTATTTCTAGCTCATTACTGCCTCTGAGGATATTAATAGAGTGCATCATACTATTCTTATTTCAAAGCGGACCTTATTTTGTTGTGCCTGTCTGATTCGATTTTCGCATAATTTGTTTACACTCATAACGAAGTATATTTTTGTGCTCGCGTTAATTGCTGCGCATATGGAATCAGCTTGCAAGAAGATATTTGATGTAGTATTGAGAAATTCGAATCTGTCGAATGGTGGCACCATGCTTTTCGAAACGAGTATGGCTAGACATCAACGAGGACACTGGGGGACAACTTTCTGTGGCAATGAAGGGAAGCTTGGCTACGGAGCCAAAGTGGGCGTGCACCACCGCTAAAGAATGCAGTCCCACAAATGCACCTGTGTTTCCCGCGTGAAGATGATAGAAAACCACAATACTTTATTTTCTACGGGACACTGTTTGTAAAGAGACGCTGAACAAACCAATGAGATATCAATATTTGTTTTACTTCACGAAGTGCCATTTCACGTTTTTGAGCGTCTGAAAACATCACACATTTCAGGTGCACCTCACAATCGAAATGGCGTCTCCGCCTTTAGGAGAGTGCACGTCGCCCTCCAGGTACTCCGATGACTCGCCGAAGGAGCTCATTTGTGTCGACTTTCACTCACAAATGGCTGTGTAGGCAGACGTAGCCAGTTCTATGCAGTGGTATTATTCGAACCCGGCCTGCATTCGAAAAGCGAGTCGAGTCGGACTTCTTCACGGAGGACTTCGTGTGCTGTATCTCCGCCCCGTAGCTTTTCCTTCATTGCCGCAGAAAAATTGTTCTTGAGAATACCAACTTTGGGAACCACTCTTCCTTTGCGACCCAACCACTTCGCACAAACGGTTAACCAAAAAACTAAACGGGCGGCCCCAGTCTCTATGATGGGACCTATCGATGGGACCTATTCTGGAGGTAGCTTTTGACTTCTCTGCGATCGCGTATAAAAGATCCTGTTTTCCCATCTTTGCATTTAGTTAAATTAGGTTAAAAGATGCCAGAAAAACCTAATGAATTCTATTGGCAGCGATTTGTGGTACCGTGTGTGTCATCCTTACATAAATATGCTTAAGAAACCTGAAGAGAAACTAGCACAACTGAGGAGACCCTTGAGAAAGTGTGTCCTCACCCCGCTACCATAGGGTGACGTAGTAAACGTACGGAGGAGTCGTCACCTCTCTTTGCTACACCCATAGTGGAGTAACAAGTACTCTGAATCGGTAACTGCATATTAAGCAGGCATATTTTAGGCACGTAGAGTTTCTGAAAGGGGTAGCTCAACCACAAGATTTGAACTGAAGCAATCGATCACGATGCTGCTAATAAATAACTTGCACATGTAAAGTAACATTTTAAAATGTTAACTGAGTGAAATATTTTGCTGTACGTTATTAAAAAAGGTGGTTGCCATGGCTTCGCAGCACCCACACGCATCATTGCTATGTCTGACCACGACCCCACCAAACCTGGACCTCCTGTATCATCGCGACACCGTTCTCACTCACCGTTCAATGGTACACGCGTTTAAAAATCTACCAAGCTCTTACAGTTTACTGTATTACTCAACGCTGCTGCTTCATTGTTGTTTCGGCGCACCTAAGGAAGGTCCCTTTACAGATTAGCGCTCTCACGGGCGAGGTTTGTCGTGTGTCGTGAATAGAAAGTTATCATCCCAATTACCCGTATCGCGCCTAGTCACCGCGTAAGCACGCAGCACAGCTGGTTAACTAGTAAAGCTGAAACACGCCCAAGATTTCTGTTTGTAATCCAGCCTCGTGTGACGTAGTTCAAGCTGCGGAAATTTTTTTTCGCGGCATAAACATATCCAGCTTCACCGTGAAAAGCGATAGGCACTTGGCAGCACAGGTTGAGATTGCTAGCGCTATTGCTGTTTCTTCTGACGTGTACTACCTGTACTACCTGTACTGGCACAGCAGCAATACTAACCGATTCGCAAGCAGCTTGTCGAAAATTTCAGAAAAGAATAGTTTCCAAGCAAGCCTTAGAAATTCTCGCCACTGCAGCGAAGACGAATATACGAGACACGTACAGCGTTTGGACTCAAGGTCACGAGTCCATGATGGGAAATGAGGCAACCAATGCCTTCGCCCGAGCTCATGTTCACCGGGCCAACCCACAGGACGCACCAAGTAGGAAAGAAGATGTAACTAAAGCGTACAACGATATACTGCAGCACTACAAGCTAAATAGAAGAATTTATCCACCAGCTCTCCTCATTGTGACTCGAGAAGAGGCAGTAACCTTCAAGAAGCTGCAAACTAACACCTACGTTAACGGTGCGCTGCGGCCCCGCCACGGTGGTCTAGTGGCTAAGGTACTCGGCTGCTGACCCGCAGGTCGCGGGATCAAATCCCGGCTGTGGCGGCTGCATTTCCGGTGGAGGCGGAAATGTTGTAGGCCTGTGTACTTAGATTTGGGTGCACGTTAAGGAACCCCAGGTGGTCGAAATTTCCGGAGCCCTCCACAACGGCGTCTCTCATAATCATGTAGTGGTTTTGGGACGTTTTACCCAACAAATCAATCAATCAACGGTGCGCTGCTTCACCGCATCTTAGCAACCGAATACTCGTACAACTGCAAGCACTGTCATGTCGCAGAAATCCCTTCCTTATGGGGGTTTCTGTGACATGACAGTATGGGGATGCAGACAAAGCCCTGCAGCCACTACACAAGCCCAAGAGCAGTGGCAGGCCCAGTTATCAGACCCGGGCCTGAAGAATCATCGCAGCATGGTTCAACGGGCGCGGGAGATGGCTAAGGCTCGCGGCTACCTGGAATAAGGTGGCCGCCCAACTTAAGCGCACAATGCGTTTGCTCAAATAAAAGTTTTTTCTCTCTCTCTTTTGACAGCACAGGGCTTCAATTGTGGTACATGCCACTTTGGCCTGCTGTAAGCAAATGATCGGGTGTTGGGGGTGGTGAAAAAAATGGCAGCATATCTACGGAGTGAATGATGGGGAGTGGGGTGAAGCATTCGTCCGTCCATTCGTTCTTGCTTCCGTCCGTTGCTGCGTACGTCTGTGTAACCGTCCATGTGTCCATCCATCCGTCCGTGTGTGCGTCTGTTCGTGCGTCCGTCCCTGCGTTCGTCCATGCATCCGCGCCTGCGTCCGTTCATGCGTCCATCCATGCATCTGTCTGTGTGTCCGTTCGTCCATCTATTCAGCACTCCAAGTACCACCATCTCTGCATCTTTCCATCATATATTCTCCATATAGAAGCACCGCCATCCAGCGGACATTTCAAGGACTAAACGAGAGGGGGCACTTGCACACTTTCTTACGGCTTGCGCTTCGGGTTTACTTCTCACCTTTAACCACCTCGAGTTCATGGTATATACTAGTTCACTGTATTTATGGCTATGCGGCCCAACGCTCGCTGCACCTTTCTAAAACCAAGGAGGTTACACCCAGCGAGTATAACGTAGCAACCCTTTCTTCTCAGATCGTGCTCAATGTACATGCCAATAGCTGCTAATGGGGATCGCAGCGTGCGCGTTACCTAAAGGCCGAATGCTCCTGTCTCTCATTCCCCCTTAGCAGCCATTAACATGTGCATTGAGCACTATCTTTTATTGTTCAACAACGCACAGAAGAAATCTCTCACCGGAACCACCTTGGAAGTCAAAATCGTAAGGACCGCTATTTCGGGTATGTGCCGCTGGTGGTTACGTACTACGAGGGATGCACAAGAAACGCCTTAAGGAGATTCGCCCCTAAAACTCTGTTATAAAAGAGAGCGAATGAGCCCTCCATAAGGGCCCTACATACTCGGTGAAATCCGCTGCCCGCGGGACCTCATTGAAAAATATCGCTGCTTTTGCTCGGGCAATCAGGACCTGATGGGCCCCGAGATCAGAGTAGCGAAGCAGGCGTCACCTCCCAGTCCTCTCATGTAGAGTTTGGAAAGGGGGAAATGGCTGTGTTCAGCTGGTACTATGGGGGGGGGGGGGGTTGGCAAAGAGCTATTCAAGATCCTATGTGTGTTGGCCTGAAATCAGCTATTCGGTAGCTTCAAGTCCATTTAGAGAAAGTGGTTAACAATTCTTTAGTACTTGGTACTCTACTACGGTAGAGGACAGAGCCGTCCCTTGGACCTCACTCTTGATTAGACCACGTCGACAGAAATTCTAGGGGCAAATCCCTAGGGTAGCTTGTCAGCAGAGACGAAACATACTCGGCGACAACTTTTCTCGGCACTGAAGGGAAATCTGCGGGGGCTGTGGTTCTGCACATGCAGCACTACGCGAAGTGGCCTGATGTGATGCGCGTCTTGTAACGCTGTGTAAAGTGACGGGGGTGTACCATCAGCGTTTAATGTAGACGCGAACGCCGTTTAGGATTTGCGTTTCACGTAAAAAAAGTGGGACTTTCTCGCGCGTTCGAAAACGCGAAGTCACTACGAATAAATTAAAAACAAATACGAATATCTTACTAATGCGAGCTGCGCCCTGTCTCAAAGAGCTCCACGTAGAAAATGAAGGAGGAACTTTAGTATTTCACGTTGAAAGTACGGGCGCCATTGTAGAACTACATTCACTGTTGGTATGGTGCACGCGATTTGTCTCTGTAGACGTGGCTCTAATGCCGAGAATGTTGTCGCCGAGTATAGTGATCAACACCAGGTTCACCAGATTGGCGACCGTTGATAGATGAGAGTCACTTCTCTCGCTCGTATAAGAGAATTTTATTTTCAGATGTATCTTACGTAACTCATGTGTGCACAAATGTTATACAATGATGATCATGCGTATGTACAGTGCAGGCTGTTATGTACAGAAAAATACTTATTTGCGTATGCATTGATGTTCATATGCACAATGCAAAAATGTACAAGGACGAGACATTCATAAAATTCGAGATGATGGAATTTCCATAAACATTAAAGGCAATGGGTACAAACAGAGGAATCTTTCACAATGTGAGGGGACGTTTTTGCATCCACCTATGAGGACAAATTGCTCTCGTGATAGACATGGGGACAAAATGCATTCTTGAAAGACATGGGGCAAAGTTTCGACACGGCCGCATTGCGGGCATGTGACGGGGGTTGCCACGGCCCACGCCGCAAGGCGGTCGGCCGTCGGTAGAGCCTCCCATTCCTTAAGCCAGTGGAAATCACGGACTTCGGAGGGGAGGGACGTGTTTCTAAGAGCCCGACTTCATCTCGCGCAGCGTTTCCGGCACTATTCCTCAGTTATACTCTTTAATGCTATTTGTTCACTCATGTCAGTGGAGACATTTAAATTAATTCTGAAACGGGAAAATAATTTCGCCATTGTTGCAAAAATTTTATCACTTGAGTGTAGTACGCCGGTGGCTGTTCAGCGGCTGGTCCCGTTTCGTTTGTTAAACCGAAAAACCTTCTAGAGGTACCTAAAAGATATACTACGAGTTGCCTGCCTCAGTACGATGAGTTTTCTAAGAGTGCCCATGTGCTTTTTAGAGCCAACATGCGGCACATTACATCAATGTTTGGTATACTTAGCCCTCCCCATTTTACTGGTAGGCGGAACAAGGCTCTAGCAACAGCTTCAGCGTGGCCATCCCCAAAAAAAGGGAGCCACACGCAGTGGCCACTCTCATCGAAACGCGACGAGGCGGTCGAGCGATTCTGGCTACATAAAGCAGTGGCGGTGTTATGCTTGATTTGATAAGATAGGCTCTTTCAGTGAGAGGTAAGTGAAGAGTTCTGGCAATTTTGATACGTCTGTCCACTTTACGTTGGATTTCTTCCCATGTGGTGCGTGCCTCCTCACCAGTCGCAAGGAAAGTCAACCTAGGACTTTAACTCCTTAGACGATTTGGATGCCATCAAACCTTGCTTTTACCGGGATTAAGACGTGCCCCGGACAGGTAACATCCATGTGTGTTAAGAAAAAGTGGGTAACAATTTAGACTACCAGAAACTCCACTATGGGAGAACTGCTAACCGTCTCATCACACTTGAGTGAAAGTAGAGCGCCGTTCTTTTGCTTCTGTATGTTTGGAAAAAAGTTTTTAATGAGTTAGAGTACGAAGTACTCTGCTATGGGAGAGCTGGATGCTGTCCCTTGGGTGTCTTCTGCTAGGTCTGTGTGTTCAGAAAAAGTGGGTAACGATTTAGAGTTTTAGGTGCTCCACTATGGGAAAGCACGAATACGCCCCGCCTTGAGATTCCTGGTTGAGATAAATAGAATTTGAAGACATCGTACAGCCAAGTACTGGCGATCCCAAGGAAATCTGGTCCCCGAGGAGGCGCTGGTTACATGATCACTTATATGCGCCGTTTTCCTATAACTGATGGTCTCTCTATCATGCAGTTGCGGCAATCAACCTTTTCTTTTAGGACAGTGTGATGTTTTATTTCGGTAACTTTTCATTTCATGCTGCCACACTTCACTGTCATATTGAAGACATGGTCGTTGTTTTTGCTTGCTGCAAATAAATTTGGCACTGCTAGCCATCTAGATGATGTTTCAAGTATTGAAATGAACGAAGGAAACGGTTGGAAGGAAGCATCGAGAACTGCGAAAAAAAAGATGAAGATTGCACTGGTGATAAATCGTCACAGTAGTTCATAATTTGAACTATATTATTCCCACGTGAGTTTACAACTTTATTTTAATGTCCTTGGATTACACGTGCACGAACAAGGACTGTTGGAAAGGCTCGGCGCCGATCACTATGCACTTTTTCAGGAACCTCAAAATTGCTCAGGATTGCTCTGTTGAGAATGCGGGACAGACGTGATTAGTCGACTTTGTTTGACAGCTCACGCGAGCACCAGCGACAGGGCTTGAATGGCCCATGCCGCATTTATAAATGCCAATGCACCTCAACGAACATCAGATTACTCGATGGCCGACGACTGCTGATGCCGCTATAGTTTTACAGCACGAATCACTTGCACGTTGTACTATAGTTTTCGGGCACGTTAGGGGAAATCAAGAAAGAAAGAAAAAAGGAGAGAACGGAGGAGAGAATGAAAGAAAGCAAAAAAAGAAGTGAACAAGAAAGACAACAGAAAGGAATAAGCTGGAGAGAAAGAAGGATGGACGGAGGGTTGGATGGACGGGCTTCTTTGTAGTCCAACAACTGAAATACGTTTCTACATCAATTATTGTTCTAACGTTTATCGGAAATTCTGCCTGAATTCGTTACTACGTTTGGTTGCTGAACCTAAAGCTGCTGTTTGAATACCGGCAGCAGCTGCAGCATTTAGATGGTGTCGAAATGCCTGGGTTCGTATACTGTATGACGTAGGTAGTACCCAGTACACCTCAAAGATCACCGGTCGACACTTCCACAGCCCTCCGCTATGTGGCATTCCTTCTAAACATCGCCATAAATACTAAAGCAACACGCAATAAAATCGGCAGAGTCCTGGTACTTCTAGAATCGATGTTATGCGAAGCCACGCTACGATGCGTCCTGCCCGGTATGCATCCTTTGTAAGCGGATGGGGTCGGAAAGGCGATCCCGCCGCTAATATATTCTAATGGAAGCCCATTACTTCCGTTCAACCCAATGTAAGAAGTCAATTGAAAGCACTTAGCCGCCTCTCAGCGAACGAAGCGGTGACCCAGTTGCACTGAGTCATTGCCTTTGCCAGCATGTATGCAGCGAGCAATCTTCATCAAACTCGTCAGGCCACAGCGAGTCGCGACGGGGCCCGTCCGTTGAACCCTTTTCTCGACGCGACAAGTGTATACGAGTGCGCCTCCTGTCAAACGCTGACTCATGAGGTGATCTTACTCCCCGACTGCTGCTTCATGCAAATACTAATATTACTAGTTCGAGCTGCCAGAACGCGGATATTGTAATGAGTGTCAGCTATAGTTACCGTCACCGGAAATATTGACCACCTGGAGTATTTTGACTGTGACTTGTGCGTGTTTTCCCCATTGTTCGCATTCCAAAAAAAACTCATACCTTTCATTTTTTTAGTGATCAAGGTGAGCCTGCCGATTTCCCTACAGGTTTTGGGGCGTTAGTCTGAAGTTACATTGGGTTACAAAATTTACGCGTTTAGAAGTGATGAAGTCTTGTACACTTCTACTGTCACATTAGTTTTGCGTACGTTTTTAGTTAGTTGGTAATATATCCTCGGCATCTACTTCATTTAGATATATACTGCAATTAATCCATTTTATTATGGTATTTGGTGTCACTGAGTTCTTTTATTGTGCTATTTAAGATTCGCCTCTATCATGCAAACATGGGTGTCATTGACGTCGCCGCACCGAACTAATGTCTTCGGCGCATTATTTTATTATATTCAAATTCTGTTTTAGTATGTTTAAATAATCAATGAAAGAACTTACTTTTGCCCTGCCGCGGTGGTCTATAGTACCTAAGGCACTCGGCTGCTGACCCGCAAGTCGCGGGATCAAATCCCGGCTGCAGCGGCTGCATTTCCGATGGAGGCGGAAATGTTGTAGGCCCATGTTCTCAGATTTGGGTGCACGTTAAAAAACCCCAGGTGGTCAAAATTTCCGGAGCCCTACACTACGGCGTCTCTCTTAATAATACTGTGATTTTGGGTCGTTAACCCCACATAAAAATCAATCAATCAATCAGTCAATTAATCAATCAAGAACTCACTTTGTTAAAGTATTTCTTCAATCAAGTATAATCTGACTAAATGTGCTACGGATAAATACAGGAGCTAGAATTATTTAATAATCATTACCACTATATCACGTGATGTAAACACACTATGCCATGTGAAGCTGTATTCGTCGTGAAATCCCTGTCACTCGCCTACTCCTGGTGGCCGATGTCTCCGCTGCCGCATCGGTTGCTCCGAGAAGTCGTCCAGTGAAGCAAGAATCTGTGCAGCCATCAGGAAACAGTGTGCCCTTCCTACTGTGCTGTTCTTTGCTTCCTTGATACTTCCCAGTCCCCTTGCTATTATCGGGAACATTAGTTTTATTTCCTTATCACTTCCCCCTTCTTCCTTCACACGAGATACATGAGACAGGAAGTGAGCATGAACAATCACCGCTCCATTTCCTTTGGTAGTGTGGGTGGTCGTTTGGGGAGCATCAGCTGTAATGTATACTACGGGGCGGGGTTACGTCGTTTCTGCCCGGTAGACACCACTGCCCACGCCACCCCCAGTGTATATGTTTGGTAGTAGTGCATTCCTTACGTCACTTCCAGCTTCCCTTCGGGATGGTAGCCACAGCTCTCGCGTCATCAACCACTGGCCTTTCTAGACCCCCAGCCGACCATCTTCTCTTTGTTTCATAACAAATTATAAGGCAGCTTTGGGTGTACTCATACTTCCTCTAGCTTCTGTTCACGAAACAAAACCAGTATGTCTGTTTTTTTCCGGCATACTTGCAAATAATGACGTGCGAACAGTCACTTTTAAAAGCTCAATGATTCGCAAGTTGCGGGATCGAATCCTCACTGCGACGCAGAATTTCCCTAAAAGAGGAAAAATTTTGAGACCCGTGTACTTGAATTTACGTGCATGATAAAGAACCACAAGTTGTCAAAATTTAAAGAGCGCTCCACTTCAGCGCCTCTCATAATCATATCTTGGTTTCGGGACGCTAAACACTAATAATTTATTGTAACTTTTGGAACTTAATCAAATAAAACTGCAACTGTACCTGAAATGAATGTATTTTCATTAGCTTTTCTTCAAACAATAGTCAGTTATTAGGAAAGCACTATAACATTCATTTCCTAGTGTTTAAAACTTCGTTAGAAAGATAATGAAAGGCGTGTTGCAAAAGAATACGCTGATTTTTCACCTGTATATAACTCTTAGAAGAGTGCTAATGATTGTTGCCTAAGGGATAAAATATGGCTCCACGAACGATGAACGGGGAGCTGCATTTCTTGAACTCTCATATTTTATGCCTGCAGTATCTGTGTGGTGAACTTGGATGAACCTTACGTTACACCAACTTCTCGTATTCTAAAAGTATTCGTAATGACTACCGACTTCGAATACCTAGTTCACACGTAACTGAGTGGAATTTATTTTGCGAATAGGCCGGCAGCAACATTAATGTGCTCGCCGGCACCATAACGAAAAAATCAATTTAGAAAAATGACGACGCCTGAAACTAACACAGGAAAAGTTCGAGGAAGGTTCTGGATAACTATACATGCTAAAGGACAATATCATCGCAAAAAATGGCAGCATTTCCACGGGGTGAATGATGGAGAGTGGGGCGAAGCATCCGTACGTCCATTCGTTCTTGCTTCCGTCCGTCCACGCGTTCGTCTGTGTGACCTTCCGTGAGTCCATCCGCCCGTCCGTGCGTGCGTCTGTTCGTGCGTCAGCACGTCCATCCGTGTGTCCGCTCCTGCGTCCGTCCATGCGTCCATCCGTTCGTGCAGCCATCCGTGCGTCCGTCGATGCATCTGTCTGTGTGTCCAATCATCCATGTAGTCAATACTCCAAATACCACAATCTCGCATCTTTTCATCATATATTCCGCATATGAAAGCACCGCCATCCAGCGGACATTCCAAGGACTTAACGAGAGGTGGCACACGCACACTTTCTTACGGCTTGCGCTTATTGTCTACTTCCCACCTTTAACCACCTCGAATTCATGGTATGTACTAGTTCATTGTATTCATGGCACTGCGGCTGGGGAGACGCTCGAGGTGCCGACCAGTGCGGACGCGCGAAGTTCGGCTCCTGCTTTCAAGAATGCTTTTTTGTGGTATTCACGAGTTTGTAGCTGAATTTTCAGTCCCATCGTGTGCCTAAGTTCTCAAGAAATCAGCAGGTACCACCTTTGTGCTGGTGAGTGGACTTTTAAACCGTTTTTGGGGCATTTTTACACGGCAACGCCACCGGGGGATTTAAGCCTAACAACCAAGGAGGCGATTGTCGCTGATGCGCCGACCCGGCGCCAACGTGACTCAACGCTCTGCGCGTTCCAGGACCTACAACTGAGAATAGAATACCAAGTAGATGGAGAGGACATCTCTCCAGAGGATTGCACGGAAGACATGGGTTGGAAGAAAGCCGAAACGAGACGCTCAAGGAATAAGCAAGCCGCGGTTAGCGTTCCTGCTGCCAAGGGTTCGACCAAGGCTGGCGTTGCGGGAGACGCTCGAGCCAGTCGTAGTAGTTATGACACCAAGCATACAATCGTGCGAGCTGGACGCATGCCGCCACTACCTAAGGACTTCAGCAAAATTGTGCTACGACCACGTGGAGGATTAAATATCTCGAGAATTGGCACTGGAGCCGTGGCAGACGCGATAGTACTGGCGGCCGGCATCAAAGAGGAGGAGGCCATGCAGGACATCATCTGTTCCAACTTGCAGCAGAACATTATGGTGGCAAGCACTCCGGACCAAGACAGAGCTTCAAGATACCTCAAGGTCAAGCAAATTGACATTGGAGACAAAGTTTTCGAGGTGAGCACGTACGCCACGGCACCCCACGATACTTGTAAAGGAGTGATTCGCGGGATCCCCGTAAGCGATACTCAGGACATTTTGACCCGAAAGATTGTGAACGCGAACAACCCACTCGCGCTGCAGGCCAAGAGAATCAAGGACACCGGGACAATCATCATAGCGTTCGAAGGACACAAAGTGCCCAGATTCGTGAAATATGGACCTTCACTTTTGCAGTGCTCCCTTTACCGCAAGCACATCGATATTCGTTACGTCTGTGGAAAGCTGGGACATCGGTCTGACGTCTGTCCGAACCCAGCTGAAACCATCTGCAGAGGCTGCGAGATCAAGAACCCAGATAGCCTGCACCAGTGCAATCCAAGATGCAGGCTGTGCGATGGTCACCATCCCACGGCAGACAAGGAGTGCAAGGACAGGTTCTTAGTGCCATACGTCGTCAGACGCAGACGTTGGGAAAGATCGAGAGCAGCCGCAGAAGCACTGGACGCATCAATCACATCGAGTCCAGACATCGACGACAAGCAGCTTATTCCAGCCTACGGGACCCAGAGCATCCAGACTACGCAAGAACAGGAAAGGAGGCCCCACTCCAGGGGGAGGTCGCGTTCCAGAAGAGGTTCTAGACTCAAGGCCCGCTCCCAATCACGGGGGCGCTTGAGCTCTCAAGGTCACCATCAGGGTCGGGATCAGCCTGGGCGGCACCCGAATGGCCAGCTGCATGGCATTCAGTTCGAGATCACAGCTTCACACCCGGGGAGGACGCTTGCGGTTACACCGAAAGGTAGCTGGGCTGAGCGAGTGCGCTACGGCACGGCAGAGGTGATGACAGGTAAGCTGCCAGAGCATGATAGAATTGCACAGCTAGAGCAAGAAAACGCGAGACTTACAAAATCAAATGAGAGGCTATCAGCTGAGTTAAAGGAAATAAAAATTCTTCTCACTAAGCTAACCAGCGCGCAGTCTTCACAGCCAATGCCTCAGCCAGTTGATGTCCCTGTGGCCGAAAACGTGGGGGACTCGAGAACCGCGAAAAAGAGGGCAGTCATGGCAGAACACGTGGAACCCAACCAAACGACCATGTCAGATATGAAAGAGGTCTTTGACACGCTCAGCAAAGTAGTAGCCAATCTTAGCGAGCAGATGGGTAGGCTACAGTCAAGCGTGGCGGCACTGGAAGAGCATATGACTTTGCGCATTACAAAGGTCGAAGCATATCTGCAGAATACAGCAAGGCGTCCTCATGCACCAAACTCACCCCTTCGGCCACCAATACTAGTGGTACCAAACTTGTCGACAGGTGCAGCGTCAGGCTCTGGCCGTCCATGTAATAACCATGATGGAAGCGCTACGTGAAGCATTTCGTATCTGGCAATGGAACTGTAGAGGTTACCTTAAAAAGAAGGCAGCCCTACAACAGTATATCAGGAGCAGCCAAGAAAAGCCTCTTATTATATTATTAGAAGAGACCCTTTCACCGCAAGCAACGCTGCCTGGATTCCGGCCTGTAATCGGGGATACTGAAGGGAGGGGAGTCTGCACCTTCGTATGCAACAAACTAACGCACGTAACCCATGACCTCAAGATACAAGCAGGCCGGTTGGAACACGTCATGGTAGAGATCGTGCCAGGTACCAGCAATTGTCAGAGCATTTTCATTCTTAATATATACAGCAGCCCAAAGGAACAAAGACAAGTGTTCAAGACGGTTCTAAAGAAAGCTGTTAATATCGCCGGGGAATGCCCACTCGTCATAGCAGGTGATTTCAATGCCCCTCATCATACATGGGGTTACAAGTACAACACTGGGAAAGGAAATCGACTTTGGCAAAGTGCCAGTGAACTTGATCTCAACCTAATCACAGACCCCAGCCTACCAACAAGGCTTGGTACATCTTGCTGCAGGGATTCCACCCCGGACCTTACATTTGTAAGGAACATCAAAAAGGCCCAGTGGATAAGCCTTGCTGTAGACCTAGGGAGTGACCACTGCATTCTTGCCACTACCTTCTCCTTGGAGCGTAAAAAGCAGAGAGAATTCCGCTTCACAGACTGGGATAAGTTCAGGAAGATAAGGATGGAAAGGGAAGAAGATGGCCACATACAAGGCTTGGAGCAGTGGGTCAAACAGATTAAAGATGACATCAAATCCGTCTCCTCCACCATTACCACAGATTTTCCGGTTGAAAGAATGGATAGCCGGCTCGCTTATTTTCTTGAGGCAAAGCAAGCACTACTGAACCATTGGAAGGGTCAGTGCCTGAACCGAAGACTGAGGAAGAAGATAGCTGAGGTAAATAGATCAGTCGAGGAACACTGCCGCGCACTATCCAGGCAGCAATGGGACGAAATCTGCAACTCCGTCGATGGTCAGATGTGCAACGGCAAGACATGGAGTATGTTAAAGCATCTCCTCAACGAAAACACCACCAAAACAAATCAAAAGCATGTTATGGCTTGAATTTTGCATAAAGAGATAGGGCGCACTACAGAACAGCAAGTTGTGCAGTGGCTCGTGCATAAGTACCTCCCAATCAAAAGAGGATTGGAACCACCAAGTAGACAGTACCAGGGCAGGCCCAATCCAGGTCTTGAGGGCGACTTTAACATCGAGGAGATCAGAAGAGCCTTGCATGATCTCAACGGCAGGTCGGCCCCTGGCCCGGACGGTATATCAAACAAGGACCTTCGTAACCTTGATGACGATTCAATTGAAACCCTGAAGGATATGATCAATGCAGCATGGAAAGAAGGTAGGGTACCAGAGCAGAGGAAGCTGGCCAGGACGATCCTTATTCCTAAGCCAGAAAAACCCCCTACCTTGGACAACATGAGGCCAATATCCTTGACATCATGTATCGGCAAGGTCGCAGAACATGCCATACTGCACAGGGTAGACAAGTACTTGGAAGATAACGACATATATACACACAATATGGTTGGATTCAGGGCAGGGCTATCCACACAAGATGCATTGAAGCTTATCAAACACCAGGTCATCGACAACAAAACCAGAGACGTGAGAGCCATTCTGTGCCTAGATCTAGAAAAAGCGTTTGACAACATCCACCACTCATTCATACTCGAAGCTTTTTCCAAGCTTGGTCTGGGGAAAGCCTTCTATGACTACGTATGGTCCTTACAGATCGGAAAGCCGTGATGAAGATTGCAGATATCGAGACCGCAGCAATCGAACTAGAACCAAGGGGAACGCAGCAAGGGGCAGTGATTTCACCAATGCTGTTCAACATTGCCATGATTGGACTGTCAAAGAAATTATCGAGCATTGAAGGATTGAAGCACAGCATTTACGCCGATGACATTACCATCTGGTGCACAGGTCGAAGTGAGGGGCAGATTGAGAGCGCCCTGCAAGAGGCGATTGACACCGTAGAAGAGTACCTTCGTCCTTCTGGGCTCAAGTGCTCCTCGAGTAAGTCAGAACTTTTACTGTATCGGACTGCACGCCGGGGACCGAAGCCCAGGGGATGGAAGCCGTTAAACCAGATAGACATCCACCTCCGTACAAATCAAGGGGATGCCATCCAGAGGGTCGACTCCATCAAAGTCCTGGGCATGCTGATAGAGTCTAGCGGCGCCAACAGCAAATCTATTGCCAAGTTAACTTGGAAAACAGACAGTGCGGTGCACCTCATACGCAGAGTGGCCAACAAAAGAAATGGAATCAAGGAGGACAACTTCATCAGGTTGATGCATGCGTTTGTTTTAAGCCACTTCACGTACGAGGCAGCAATGCACAACTGGTCAAGAGCAGAGTCCGAGACACTGAATGTGCTCCTCAGGGAAGTTATCAAGAAGGTCCTGGGCCTACCCATACATGCCAGCACCGAGCGTCTGCTTGAGCTTGGCATTCACAACACGCTCGACGAAATAGCAGAAGCCCAAGAGAGAGCACAGTTTGCAAGGTTAGCTACAACAAGGTTGGAGAGAATGATCATGCAGGAGCTGGGCCAACACCCAGTGGCAATCAGGCAAAATTACAATGATATCCCCGACAACATCAGGGAGAATATCACTGTGTCTCCTATACCAAGAAACATGCATCCAGAACACAACGTCGGAAGAAGAGTAGCGAGGGCCAGGAATATACTTCGTCATGTCTTAAACGAGGAACGAGGGGTCGTATTTGTTGACGCGGCTTCCTACGGCAATGGGAAAGCGTTTGTGGCAGTGGTGGTCGATGGGGTTGGCCATGTCGTCAACTCAGTGACGGTCAGGACGAAAGACCCAATCATTGCGGAACAGGTGGCCATCGCCTTAGCACTCAAGATGGATAACATTGAAGTCGTCTACAGTGATTCCAAGGCAGCACTACGGGCGTTCGCCAAGAGGACGGTCTCTGAACAAACGCTGAGAATACTGCAAGGCAAGAACATAACGCATCATCTTCTGAGTTGGTTCCCAGCTCACCTTGGGCAAATCAACGATTCCCCTCCCAATCTCAATGAAGCAGCACACGAGGCGGCGCGAGAACTCTCCAACCGCGCCTCCCCGGGGATGCGTTCTACCGGTGAAGGGGATAACCGGGAAATTATTACAACATATAACGAGCTCACTAAACATTTCTACCTGTCTAGAAAGATTTTCCCTCCACCTCACAAAAATCTAACCCAGCCCCAAGCACTTACATTAAGGCTTTTGCAAACGCGGATGTACCCTACTTTAAAAATGTTACACATCATGTACCCTGACCGATACCCAAGTAATCTTTGTCCACATTGTGGGGAAATAGCTTCATTAGAACACATGCTCTGGCAGTGCACCAATTTCGCTCATATATTGAACATCACCTCTGCCAGATGGGAGGCGGCAATCCGCAGCTCATCCTTGGCAGATCAGCTCTGGGCTGTCCACCAAGCCCGCGAGGCGGCTGAGGAGCTTGGCATCTCAGTCCCCACGTGGGAGCGGCCCGCAACACAGTGATCTGTGTTTTGGAGGACCAAATAATAGTTTATCCAATCCAATCCAATGGCACTGCGGCTGAACGCTCGCTAAACATTTCTAAAACTAATGAGGTTACACCGAGCGAGTATAACGTAGCAACCCTTTCTTGTCAGATAGTGCTCACTGTACATGCCATGGATGCTAATGGGGAATGAGAGACAGGAGAATTCGGCTTTTAGTTAACTCGCACGCTGCGAATTTTTTATTGTTCAACAATGCACGGAAGAAATCTTCCACCGGCACCACCTTGCAGGTCAAAGCGTAAGACATGTTACGTACTATGACGATGGACGAATGGGTGCCACTTTAAAAACCTTCGCCCCTAAAAAACTAACAAACGGAAGTAAAAGGCTGGCTTTTTCGCCTCTTCTTTTGACGCGAGGAGTTAATTAGCACGAGCCATTAGCGAATGCCGAAAATCTCGATGGTCCGCAGCAACTTCAACAAAAGTAGGATTTGCTTAACAAACGCTAGTCATATCGAACACAGTGCAGTAAAAGGAGGCGTTACTACAGGCAGGCACACAAAGCGAAGCTGCCAGTGAAACATAAACGATTCTGTACGCGGGGATCTGCTAGAACTTGCGGGTAATAGGAACACATATGTATGTTTGTGGTGGAAACTGCGGACAAATGTGCCAGTTCTGTATCGCCTGAAATTGTGGAAATCAAAGTGTCGCCTATGGACCCATCAACATCATCTCTACTGGTGGAATGAGGTTTTACCATATTTAGTCGATTGTAACGCGAGCACGATTGTAACGCGAAGGGTCACCTTTCATTGCATCCAGGAAAAATTATTTCTTCGGTATTCAATTCTAACGAGACGGTGCGCTTTGCGTAGCAGAAATCTGAAGAAAAAAAAAGCTTCTGTAATATTCGAATAAATACGGTATTGCACCGTAGCGCTGGACCCTTTTTTTTTTGTGGAGATAAATTTTTTGTGTGTGTACCTCGAAAAGTCGCCATGTTGCTCGCGTGGCATTTATATTACGGCGCCATTCTTTTTATTTACACCTTTCCTGAAATTACGATCTCTGATTTCAGTAAATTGTTCGTTGCTAGTTTTATACGAAATTGCCACGGTATTTCACATAGCCTATGCTAACAAAACGTATACCTTCACGTGAATATAATTAAGAAATAAGAAATCACTACAGAGTAATAAAACCCAATTTTAAGCTGCAGTGCAGACAGCGTATCAGTTTAAAATTTCACACATAATTTACAATCATAGATGCTATTACCGCTGCTGTACAGTCAAATTCTGATCGTAATTTTTCAAGTATGACCCCACCGTAATGATGAATTCAAATTTTTCGCCTTAATAGTCTTTGGAGCTCGTTTCAGAAAGTACTATAGGATCTCAGGCAGAAGAAAATAAAGAGAAAAAGTTCGATAAAAGCACGACTATTTCGGCCTCCATCAATGGAGATATTCATGGGACAACAATGTCAGCCACGACGCTTTGATGTGTGGGTGGGAAGTCAGACGACGGCGACCGCTGATGCTTTCTGGCTACAGATACCACAGCCGTTAGCGCTCCAGAAGACGGATTTCACCGCATGGTCTCTCGTCACAATGTAAAGCAGTTCCAACGTGTGTGTGTGTGTGTGTGTGTGGGTGTGTGTGTGTGTGTGTGTGTGTGTGTGCGTGTGTGCGTGTGTGTGTGTGTGTGTGTGTGTGTGTGCGTGTGTGTGTGTGTGTGTGTGTGTGTGTGTGTGAGAGAGAGATGGTGGTGGTGGAAGTTGGGATGCTGCCACAGGTGGGGTTAGCCGGCCCTTTAGACCAGGCTAACCCCACCTGATAGTAGCGTTTTGTCACTAAATGTCAGGAAACCCAGTGTCTCGCAGGAAAGCCATCAGGATCCGTCTCACGCCCCTCCTCGTTGCCCTGGGCCTTTCGTGAAAAATGACACCTTCAAGTGCCCCGAGTCTGTGACAAACATTTTGCGAGCCACTTTTCATCGCTGCTCTTTCCCTATCAGACCGCGGGCGCTGCCAGATATAGTGCTTGACATCCTCACAAAAGGCATAAAACGGGGAAGCGTCTCACCCAGTCCGGAATGACCAAGCCGGCGTGTATGCGTAGTCAGTCCAAGGAGGATCCTCGAGTCAGTCTTTATTCGGTAAAGAAGAGCAGCTTGTTCTCTAGAAAGTCTCTGGATTATGCGTGACCGGTATGAAAACTTGAAACTTGTGGATTGCCCTGATTTTGTTTCACATCCTTGTTCTGGTAAGCTCTATGAGCTCTTATTTTAAAACACAAGTTCACGCTTCATATACAAGTACATCAGCTTTTTCATTGCCTTCAACTCATATGTGGGATGGGATCCAGTGAAAATTTAGATTCTTGGGGCTCGGAATTCACGCTTTCTGGGCAGGCCTACTAAAAATATACACATAAAAGTCAAAGATGGCGCAACAAAGAACGCTTCATGGGAAGTTAATGTTGCGCGTTCATCGGCTGGAAGTGATCCGTAATCCTGAAAGTGAAGCGGAGAGACGGAGAAAGATGGGCGACGACAGCGTGTAGTATAGTGGAGGCCAACATCAGAAAAAGCGTATGGCGTGATGGGCGGCCGCGACGTTGGGCAATATTTGCGAGCTCTGACGTGCGCCATACACACTCAAACAAAGTAATAGCTTGGGGTCTCGGGATCATTGTCCAGAAGTTACGTGCACTGTTGGGAAAGACAAATCGCTCAGGTTGTCTTCGCAAAACACATCGTCTTGCCAGTTTGTGTAAACCCATTGAGCACCGAAGGAAGTGCGTGCAGGGACACTTGCTTTTTCGTCCGGGTTTCTGTCTTCTTTTTTTTTGCTAATAAGGCTTGAAAACAAATAATTATCTATTTCAAGCATTTTAGAACAATTTTACACCTAGAAGTTGTCTACACTGCAACAAGCGTTCTTTCATCGCCCCTTTTCCTCAAGACAACCTTTTTCAAAATTTTCTTTTTGAAATCAGTTATATTTGAAGACTCATTTTTTGGTGAACAACCTATCGAATTCGTCAACAATGACGTATAGCTGTCACCTTCTTTTGAGCAGTAAGTAACTCCGGAAGTTGTAACGACACCTTTTAAGTTCTGTTGCCAGCAACAACTTCTTCGGCAACGTTTGAACGTAGTCCTTTTTTGGAGTGCTGCATGAGCGCCCCTTAAAATAATAATGACAAGTTCGGTGCATCTCAGAACAATCTTTTTTCAGGCTTATCTTCATTAGTACGCGATCGCTTAGCTTGGAAACGGGAAATGACAATTTAGTGCGCACTGCACGCATGTTCCCGTAGGCAGTGCCACTTGGTGTCGGAGTGCATCAACGCGAGAATGAAAGCAGGACACTGTGATATCGTGCGGGCGAATGATGACGCCTTCCGACACGTCACTCCTACAGCTCTAACGCGCGCCAGTAGTGATTGATGAGAAACAAAGTGACTCGACTTTCTCGTCTATGCTGGCAAGTAGATTCTTGCACACTGCCCGCTTTTAGCGCCTCTTTCGGCGTGTTCTCGCTGGCCCTGTTGCTGGGCGACACTGATCTCGGAAGCCAAACACGCTAAACGTTTTGCGCAGTTGCTCAGGAAGGAAGCAGTGCTTTGCTTCGCTGAGCGATTCCGCTCACTCGACCAAACATTCTCTCCTTTTCTTTTTTCCTCTTGGGCTTCACGCTTTTGCAAAGGCGTCTAGACGCAAGTTGCAAACAAGTCTAACACAAGGCCTCCATTTGTTTATTAGCGCTTTTCGTAACATACGCGACTGTGTACACAGAAATATATAAACGATGGATGCCGTACCAGCTGTGCGTAGCATAGGTCCTGAACTTCCCCGGAACTTCCCCTGGTTTTAGGGATGTCTGTTCGGAAGTTTTGTTATTCATTTTGCAATACGCGGAGGCGTGGAACATTTCGGAGCAAATTACACTGCCTGACGAGCACGCTAACCAGCTGAGTTTCGCAAACGCATCTCTTAACTACCGGGCTGTGATTTATTTCCCTGTCTGGTTAATAAAGGCATATGTATAGTACAACGCACTTTCTGGCGCGATAATACCTCACACTTTTTTTTTCGAAAGCTCATCAACGCGCAAGCTCAAAGGAGGAAGGCAGCGGGAAGGCGTGGGTGCCTGAACAGAGCAGATGTGTTTGGCGTAGGGCTGGCATTGCAATCGCGAGTGTAATGAAAAAATAAGAAGTTTGGCCGTGTGAGTGCGGGGAATAATTAGTGAACACTTATTGCGCTGGCTTGTTGTCGTTGTAATCAAGAGGGGAGGAGGTGGCGCTTCAACTGAGAGCGAATTATGGATGCAACGTACTTCAGGCGAAGTCTGAGGTTTCGGAAAAGGAGATCCATTCTCTGCGTGTACACTATGGCGTATTTGGTGAGTGATGTTTGAAGTTTGAACGTGATAGCGTTCACGAGCTCTTCTCGCACGAATTCCTTTGTCAATGTCGGCGGCCGTGGCGTGTCGCTAATTGTGATCGAAAAGCGATCATCTTGTGCGTCACCAAAAAATCTAGAGCGATGCAAATAAAATGAAGAATAAAAAATGACTGCATATATTCACGGAGTGAATAACGATGAGTGAGGCGAACCGTCCGTCTGCATGTCTGTGCTTTCATCCGTCCGTTCGTTCTTGCTTCCGTCCGTCCGCGTGACCATCCGTGCGTCCATCCATCCGTCTCTCCATTCGTTCGTGCGTCCATACGTCCATACGTCCACGCGTTCATCGATCCGTCCGTCTCTCTGCTAATCTTTCTGTCCGTCCGTCCATGCGTCCAGCTGTGCGTCCGTCTAGGGAACACTTCAAGTGCCTAAATTTCCCATCTCGCATCCCGTTTGGCACATACCCACTCGAAACCCAGGGGAAATCGGCAGTCGCCTTTTCCTATCTCTCTTTCTCCCTACATCTTCGTCTTTTGTTCTCACTTTACATCTTTCCTGTTCTCTCCTCTCTTCAATTTACTTCTGTTTTTCCTGGCGGCAAGGGTTAACCTTGTGTGGCTATCCAAATTAGGGTAAACCATATTGGGTTATAGTAACTGCGTACTGCTGGCGTTGCGCAGACATGCCCACATGCTCTGCCACGTCCCCTTGTTGGACTCCGTGGTGGGTGGTAGGCGCCGTTACCGAAAAATACACATTTCCCCATGGGATCCTCGACCCCCTCTCTAACTGACCGTGCCTCGAAAAGGGTACGCACCGACTCAACTTCACTACTTTGGCCGAAAAACAGAGAAACTTTCCCAAAATACCTTGTCCTCCACTGCGAACAATCATCTACAAAAGCTAGAGCGATCTCGCCCTTCCTTGTGGCCAAGTGCTTGAGAGAGACCATTGGAACCGGCTATAAGGCCACGAAAATGGCAAGTGGAGATCTGCTTCTCGAATTAAAAGACAAGGAACAGTACAATAAACTCTCGCACCTTGTAGCCTTTGGTAACATCCCCGTCTCTGTGAGCGCGCATCGTACCATGAATACAGTGAAGGGCGTGGTATCGGACGAAGATTTGATGACACTGAGTGAAGAAGAGCTTCTTGATGGATGGAAGGACCAAGGTGTAATACATGTCCAGCGCATCAAAATCAGACGTAACAACAACGAAATAGCAACAAAGCACTTAATACTCACCTTTAACTCAACCGCTTTACCTGAGACTCTCGAAACTGGTTATATAAAACTCCATGTCCGACCCTTCATTCCAAACCCGATGCGTTGTTTCAAATGCCAGCGATTTGGTCATGCATCCCAGAGCTGCCGAGGGCAGCTGATCTGTGCTAAGTGTGGCACAACCGGCCACAGTGCTGATGAATGTAGTCATGATGAGGTCCTCTGTGCTAACTGCGAAGGTAGTCACCCCGCATACTTCAGAGCGTGCCCAGCCTGGAAAAAAAAGAAATAATAGCTATAAAAGTAAAGGAAAATATCACATTCAGGGAAGCAAGACAACGGATGTCGTTAACATTGGCACTAAAAACGCCTTTCGCCGAAGTGGTGCAACGAGGGGCGGCACCACAAAGGCCCTTGGCAGTTGCCCGGACCACGCTTAGCGTGCCGAGGCCAACGCCACAAGCCCCTACGGCGGGAGCAGCCAGCGCTGCCCTGCCCACATTCAGCCTGTCCACACCAGTGACCTCTACAAGCTCTGGCAGCAGACAGGGCAATCACGAGGCCAAGGGGGCTTTATCGACCCCCAGGTCGGTGGGGACAAAGACTTCGTCGATCAAGGCGAAGTCTAAGCGACGCACAGATCGCTCTGTAGAGCGGGCGTCCAGTGCCTCGCAAGAGGCTATGGACACCAGTTCAAGCCAAACGGCGCAGGAAGCGCCGAAGGAGCGGCGAGCTTCTCTCGACCGCCCCAAAAAAGACAGAACATCGATTACAGGGCCTGACAAAGGCCCTGTAAAATGAGCTAATCTCCGTCTTTTCTGCACACAGCACTTCTTCCTTTTTTTCCCACTATGGACAACATCATACAGTGGAACGTGAGGGGAATACTTAGAAATTTAGATGACGTCCAAGAACTTCTGAGTAAGTTCAACGCGAAAGTGCTATGTATGCAAGAAACGCACTTAACTCCTAAGCACAAGGATTTCCTACGACAATATATTATTTTCCGAAAAGACCGGGAGGATGCTGTCGTACCATCTGGCGGTGTAGCCATTATAGCTGATCGTAGTATAGCATGCCATCATTTGAAGCTCCAATCGGCCCTTGAGGCAATGGCCATTCGAGCTGTACTTTTTAACAAACTCATTATCATATGTTCTGTGTACATACCACTGCATCAACAGCTATACAGACGTGATCTAGAATCATTAGTAGATGAACTCCCAGAGCCGTTTCTGGCTCTAGGTGATTTTAATGCACACAATGTCCTCTGGGGCGATGCTCACTGTGATGCGCGAGGACGTCTCATTGAGCAGCTCCTTTTCTCTTCTAGTTTATGTCTTTTAAATATAAAGGAGCCTACGTATTTTAGCCTTGCAAACAACACATACTCCTCCATAGATCTTAGCATTTATTCACCGTCCCTTTTACCTGTTTTTAATTGGAACGTTCTTAAAAACCCTTATGGGAGTGATCACTTCCCAATCATCCTAAGTGCGCCGAACAAAGATCAACTACCCCCGCAGGTTCCTCGATGGAAGATTGACTCAGCTAATTGGGAAGGGTATAGAACTCTTACACACATGACATGAACTGAGCTGTCTGCCCTGACCATAGATGACGCTGTCACGTATTTTACAGCTTTTATACTTGATGCCACATCTAAATGTATTGCCAAAACGAGTGGCATGTCTTCTAAACGGCGAGTCCCATGGTGAAACGACGCATGCAGGAAAGCACGGACCACTCAGAACATAGCATGGGCGTTGCTTTGCGATTCCCCTACAGCAGAAAACCTGGAAAATTTCAAGCGGGTCAAATCGCAGGCAAGGAGAACGCGTCGACAAGCTAGACGAGAGAGCTGGACAAAGTTTATATCAAGTATCAACTCGTACACAGATGAGGGAAAAGTGTGGAATAAGGTAAAGAAAATCAAGGGCCAACAAACGTATTCTCTTCCACTAGTAAATAGCCTCGGGGAAAGCTTGGAGGATCAAGCCAACTTTCTTGGCACACATTTCGAACACATATCGAGCTCCTCACACTACTCCGAATCCTTCCAGAATTACAAGGCACGAATAGAAAAACAAAAGTTAGAAAGAAAATCCGCACGAAATGAGGCATATAATGCACCATTCTGCTTAGCAGAACTGCGAACAGCACTCAGCTGCTGTAATACATCTACCCCAGGTTCTGACAACGTAATGTACGCGATGCTGAAGGAACTACCCTCCGAAACTAAAGAAACCCACCTCTCTCTTTATAATCGCATATGGTTTTCAGGTGTGATCCCCTCCTCCTTGAAGGAGGCTCTTATAATTCCAATTTTGAAGCAGGGAAAGGATCCCTCTACTGTATCAAGTTACAGACCTATAGCGTTAACAAGCTGCCTCTGCAAACTATTTGAAAAAATGATTAATTGCCGCTTACTTCACTACTTAGAAACAAACAAATTGCTCGACCCATACCAATGTGGGTTTCGAGAGGGTAGATCCACCACCAACCATCTGGTGCGTATCGAGGCACAGATCCGAGACGCTTTCGTTCACAAACAATACTTCCTCTCTGTGTTTCTCGATATCGAGAAGGCCTACGACACAACATGGCGTTTTGGCATATTAAGAGGCTTGTCTCACCTGGGTGTGCGCGGTAGAATGCTTTCCATAGTCGAGAGTTACTTGTCCAATTGGAAATTCCGTGTCCATGTGGGCAGTATTTTCTCCTAAACATTTGTGCAAGAAAAGGGAGTACCGCAAGGTGGTGTACTTAGTTGTACACTTTTTATTATCAAAATGAATTCCTTGCACCTGCCTATCCCCCGCAACATGTTTTATTCCACATATTTAGATGCCGTCCAGCTTGGTTTTAAGTCATGCAACATAGCAATGTGTGAGCGGCAGGTTCAGTTAGGTTTAAACAAGGTGTCCAAATGGGCAGAGGAAAACGGATTCCGGCTGAACCCAGAAAAAAGCACCTATGTCTTGTTCTCCCGAAAGAGAGGCGTGCACTCAGAACCTGACATTGAACTGAACGGTCAACGTCCGTCTGTCAATGCGGAGCATAAATTCTTAGGCTTAATCTTGGACAACAAGTTGACCTTCGTACCGCACATCAAGTATTTAAAAACAAAATGCTTAAAAGCCATGAATGTTTTAAAAGTGTTGTCACGTACTAGGTGGGGTAGTGACAGGCAATGTCTCATGAATCTGTATCGAAGCCTCATTCGCACCCGCTTAGATTATGGGGCCGTTGTTTATCAGTCTGCAACTCAAAGTGCTTTGAAGATGCTAGACCCCGTGCACCATTTGGGCATCTGCCTTTCTACGGGTGCTTTTCGCACCAGCCCCGTAGAAAGCCTTTATGTTGAGTCAAATGAGTGGTTGCTTCATCTGCAGAGAACTTACATGTCCTTTGTTTGTTTTCTTAAGATGAAAGCAAACAAGAAGCACCCCTCATACTCTACTATTATTGATTTGTCGAGCTCCATTCTGTTTCAAAACAGGCCTTCGATGAGGCAGCCCTTCTCAGTTCGCCTGAAGGGTCTAGCTGAGGACACTGGAGTGTCACTTGAACACAGTTTAATGGCTCCTGTAGCATACCCGCCACCGTGGCAGTGGCAGACTATAGATTGCGATGTGTCTTTCCTAGAAGTTACTAAACATGCGCCTATTGCCCATATTCGAACATACTTCCTGGAACTTCAACACAAATACACACGTCCTGAGTTCTTTACAGATGCCTCTAAGTCCAACTCCTCTGTGTCCTACGCTGTTGTTTGCCCTTCCTTTTCGAATTCTGGCCCTCTACATCCAGGCACAAGTATCTTCACAGCGGAAGCTTACGCGATACTTGTGGCAGCTAAACACATCAAACAATTACAAATACAAAAAGCAGTAATTTATGCAGACTCCCTCAGTGTGGTAACGGCTCTGCACAGTCTTAAAAACAAAAAAACCCTGTCCTGGTCTCACTTTACTCCATTTTATGCACACTCTAAACACTCAACCAACATGTTGTAGTGTGCTGGGTGCCAGGGCACCGAGAGATTCAAGGCAACGTAATGGTGGATCAGCTTGCTGCATCCGTCCACGAAATCAGTGCCACTACACCCATATCGATCCCGCCCCTTGATCTTAAGCTGTCTCTCAAACGAAAGCTCAGGGACTACTGGAAGAGCAAGTGGGATAGACACACACAAAACAAGCTACACGTTATCAAGCCACACCTTGGCCATTGGCCACCAGTATCAAAATCACGTCTAACAGAGGTAACACTAACAAGACTCAGGATAGGACACACATACACGACACACACACATCTTTTGTCCGGTGGCGATCCACCATTGTGTGATAAATGTGGTGAGGCATTAACAGTTCTTCACGTTTTAATCCAATGTAAACAATTAGACACACTAAGAAGACAACACTTTCCATTACCCTACCGACAACATATACCATTACACCCCGCAATGTTTGTCGGTAGGGAACCACTTTTCACCCATAAATCATTGCTAGCTTTTTTAAGAGATGTCGGTTTTTACCATGTAATATACCCAGGCATTTTGTAGCGTGACCTCTCAAGAGAGGTTGCTGCTGCAGTGACTATATTTAAAAGCACTTGCCTCGCAGCCCTTGGACACAAGGGCGCTGATGAGGCACTTGTGCTAGTGCCAAATATGTTTACATGTTTTTATTATCAAAACCTTTGTCACCCTCTTTACTATGCATATCACGCCACTGTCATGATCTTAATACTTATGCTTTTACCTGCATTATCGTGAGGAATTTTAAGGCCCCTATACAGCCACGCAACATATCATTGTCCGCACTTCTACTCATCGAAATGGCGCTCTTTGGCCATCAATTGGCCCCTGCGCCACAAAGCACCACACATCATCATCATTACCCACTCGAAAGTGGGTATGCGCGGCCGGTGGCAACTTACTAAAACTACTACATACATCGGATGATGTACAGACCCATGCCTTAAAGGGCCACTCACCAGGTTTGAAAACTTTCAGCTGATAAGCGCAATGCGTAGTTGAGGCCTTCACGATCACGTCTGCCGAAATTTGCAGCGCTACACGCCGCGGAAATGGGTCAATTTTCAAGATAAGCGCTGTTCCGCCTTCTTTTGGCGGGCGCGCACCCAAAGAGGAGGACATGACGTTTGCGCATGAATGACCCTATCAATGAGGGCCTTTCTTTTTTTTCCAAACCTCCGTGGGACTTACGCACACGGCAATGTAGTGACGTTGGTCCTCTACGTAGACGACTGTGCTCCGACGTTGCCAGCAGCGGCACGGGACGTGACGAAAGTTGATTGATATGTGGGGTTTAACGTCCCAAAACCACTATATGATTATGAGAGACGCCGTAGTGGAGGGCTCCGGAAATTTAGACCACCTGGGGTTCTTTAACGTGCACCCAAATCTGAGCACACGGGCCTACAACATTTCCGCCTCCATCGGAAATGCAGCCGCCGCAGCCGGGATTCGAACCCGCGCCCTGCGGGTCAGCAGCCGAGTACCTTAGCCACTAGACCACCGCGGCGGGGCGCGTGGCGAAAGTTATTAAACGAGACATGCGTATACAGTTTATGTATTTGTTGCCTGAAAAGAATAATAAATATCTAGATAAATAATGGGACGCATACTAGAATGTGAGCATTCTTTTTTTTTTCATTTTTTCGCGTGAATTGCAACGAGATTCAGGGCTAATGTGCCGGCGTTTCGCATGCGTTCGTGTCCTAGCTGTGAACACATCGAGCAGACGGCAGCTGCTGTAAAACGCTCCGACGCATTCGCGCACTCATTATGCTTATCTATTCACCACGTCTAAAAGCCAGCGTTTCCAAGCCATCCCGCAGAAACAGGCAGTAGACCTCAAAACAATGCTGGTCAAAAAAAAAAACGCCACTTGCCTGCACGGGGGTTGGGCTTGTTCAGGCACGTCATGCGCAAGTGACCTTTTGGTCGGATGCCGTAGAGCGTAGGGAAGAGATTAGGCTTGGCAAGGCTACGCGGAGCAGCGGCAAGGGTTTTCGAGCTCGCCTCCTCTCATCCTTGTTTCGCGCCGCTTCAATAATCGGACATTGCTTCAATCAGACATCCAACAACTTGCACGGTATAACTCAAATTTGGTATGAGGTCTGATGAGTGGTCCTTTAAGAAGCTTCGCCCCTAGAAAAAACGGCGTAAGATTGGAGGATTATCATGGGTCGTTCGGGTTTAAGTGGGGACCAAACACGGGTCGTGCGTGTCAAGCGAGTGTTCTGCCTCACAGCCACGTGTCTCCTTAGAAATGCAGCGAAAATAACTTACTCTGCCTATAAATGCAGCGAAAGTAACGCATACTTTACAGCCACATGCGTCCTGTACACAGGCTCTACAAACAACATCTAATATCGCAGTAATATAGCATGGTAAAAGCGTTCATTGAAAGCGGGCATCATCGCATGTGGTTATGATGACTTCATCGTATAACGCCGGCCACCCACTACAAAAGGCACACACGTTTTATAAGCCCACGTAGTGGGTACACAGCAAGCTAGAAACGATATAAAGCGAACCGTTGCCCGTGATTTAAACCATTCTACTCATTACACAGAACGCAGCCGTGTGCGAAACTGCACTGACCCAAGTGATCTTGAACTCAGTACTCACTAGGGACAGGATATCCCCATCGTGTTCGGCTCTTAAAGGCGGAGCTTAAGGGTCTCCAAAGTTTTCAGGTGAATGAATGAATGGCTTCACGAATCGATAAGTTAAGAAGTCAACGAATCAACACCCTTGCGGATAACAAAAAAACATGCAAATAATGTTGTGAGAAGTCACTTGGTTCCTTATGTATTTTTCTGAAACGACTTGATGTCGACAGTCATTTGATTCATTCTCTTCTCCGTGGTGTTGTACAGATTAACGGAAAAAAGTTACTGAATACGTTACACGTTATTGAAAAAAAAGGAATGCATTGGCGCCCTATGTACCCCCCCCCCAAAAAAAAAGGTAACGCCTTACCATTACATGTTTTATGTAATGTTACAATTTCATGTGTTTTTTTTTTAATCTCAGTACTCCTCACACCTCTACCATATACGTACTTTGCCCAATAGCATAGAGGACATAGTTGCCCGTGCGCGGCCGTTTATGTCGTAATTGGGTCTCTTCGCATAGTCGGCTTTTCTTTCGCCGCAAAGTTTACATCGATGTTTCAGTGCGCACGAAGGCCACTTCACTCGCTTTGGCGGTCGCGTTAGAGAAAGGAGCGCGCTGCGTAGACCCCAAAAAGTAACAACTATGATGTTTGTTAGTTCTAGCTTTCCTCTGTAAACCTGTTCATTCTTTCAGTGCGTCCGTCTTTGTGTTAGAGCCGGGAGCAGTGCGCTGGAGTGTCAAGCTGTGACAGTTGTAGGTTCGTGCTCGTACTGGCTTTTTTCGTGGGTACTGAGGGCTTGCGCAGTGCGCTGCAAGTTGCAAGCTACCCACCGTTCTTCGCGTGGCATTACACTTTGTTGCTATCGCATTCAAACTTACGTTTTTAGATGCGGAGCATCTAATACTCGAGGCTTGTAGTGCGGCGCCGTCCGCAAGCTTCCTCCTCCTTCTTCCACCATCTGTGCATCCCTTCCTCTTCTACACACCGCGCGCTTCACTCCTCCACCATCTGTGCACCCTTCATCCTCTACACACCACGTGCGCTTCTCCTCTTCACGAACATTCGCTAGCTGTATAATGTAGCGCGCATGCGCCGTCACGCTTCGAGAACATCGGCAGCTGACGCGCGCGCATGCGCCGTCGCGCTTCGAGAACATCGGCAGCTGGCGCGCGCGCATGCGCCGTTGCGCTTCTCCCCCTTCTCGAACATTCGACAGCTGACAGTGCATGCGCCGTCGCGCTGTATATGTACTCAAGGTCGGCGCTCGCTCGCTCAGTTGCCGCTCGTCGGTTGGTTTGAACGGCGCGTCGACGTCCAAGGTCGCGGTGAAACGAATTCCAACGAATCCACAAACACAATGATCGACCTCCCTTCGACCAACGCCGCCCTTTCGCATACGTGTGTACGTGTTCACTCATTTAACACCCCCTCCTACAACCACGTTAACCAATTTAGCCATCGACCCAAGTAAGTCGCAATTTAACACCCCATTTCACAACCACGTTAACCAATTTAGCCATCGACCCAAGTAAGTCGCACTTTAACACCCCGTTAACCAATTATATGCTCCGCATCCTCCTCAGTGTTCCCCCGAGGGAAGCTGCGGGCAATTTTTTGACACCCAACGTGGTTTAGCTTGGCCTCCTAAATCACCCCACTTAAGACCATGGATGCTTCGGCGTCAAGTTTGATCACAAGTGAAATCTAGGCAAATAGCTTTGGTCGTTCTTTTCGTGCTTTTTTATGGCTTGAGCAGCACACTACCAATTTTGAGGTACTCACCATTCTTCACACGGCATTCCATTTATATTGCTATCGCATTCATTGCTTTCCCTAGCGACTAAACTGGTTTTTTGGATACCCAACGTGGTTTAGCTTGGCCTCCCAGATCACCCCACTTAAGACCATGCGTCGACGTCAAAATCATACGGAACCCAGTTTGATGAAGACAGAAATTTTGGCGAATTGTGACATCACCATATTTTATTAATTTTTATCATGCGTCCTCCCACTGCTGACGCAGATAGTCACTTTTTGCATTTGACGTGTTGTCTAATGCCTTCACCTTCGATATCGACGAGGTGGCTCCCGCATCTATAGGCCTCCAGGAAAGTTGAAGCATGAGCAATTTCAACAAAAAATACGAAACGAGCTTTACAACGTTTAACGTTCTCTAAAGGAAAGCTTCCACGCTGTACTAACATGACTGAAAGCAATGTTGTGATTAACCGGTAAGCAATTACGCCACTACCGAGAGAAGTTTTAATTAGGTTGGTGTCTGGTTGCGTCGAAGCTGCGCTTAACCGAGTTGGGTTCATTTCGATGGGTTCACTACATGAGTAAATAAACAACAATAACAAAAAATAAAGCCATGCCCACGGCGCAGGACAACAAAGTTCGGCTCTAATTGACAACAACGACACGCTAATGCATGATGGCGTTCGAAGCCACCAAACCTCTGCTGCAAAGTTGGGAGGGTGACGGTGAGGGGAAAGAGAATTGCAGAAAAGGCACTCGTTTACTTTGTAGGATTAATTGGCCGGATAACCTTGAAAGTCAACAGCGGGAGGAATCGGCGAGGTTAAAGGGAAGGTAAAACGTGTGGGTGGGCAAGAGTTATAGTTATGGTCTCAAGGAAAGAAGCTCCTGGCCTGGCGGTGACAGCCAGTGTTTGTACTTCGCTTCCCATCTCCGAATTCTGGCTTTTGTACCTGCAGTGGTTTGATAAAGTTTGTTAAATTAGGTAAAGTGAGCTTAGATTGCATGCTTGAGTCAACAGAAGACCTATTAAGAAATTAGGATATAGAATACGCGGAATCTTGCGGATTACGTGTGGTTTAGCTAAGGCAAACTGTAAAGCTATGCAGGAAAGCCTGGGCGCTTTAGTGGAAGGGCAAGAAACTTCGATGAGGCAACAGATTATGCGTTGTGGGGAAATGCTTCTCCTGTATCCGGAAGAATTTGTATTAACTATGGGGGAGGGGCGTTGAATGAGTTGGAAAGGGTCGAATGGCTGTGCGCAAGTGGTTGAACTGTAGTGGGCACTGGAGTTGCGGTGTATATAGCAGTTAACTATGCGCACGTATAATGAACAGTGATTCCTAATGTGAATATACACGGAAGGGTGAATGTGAATACACTTGAAGACGAGGAGGGAAGAAAGGAAGAAATGAGACCAGCTGTTTTTTTACACCGGCAGTAGCTATTTTGTATCTGAGAAAGTGGCAAAGGGAATAGAGGGGTTCACATTTAAATCGACATGTGGTATCGCGTTTTCAGTAAACGGCATTGACCAGATGCGCGCTGTATCAGGGCACTGCCTCCGGAATCTGCCCACATTTGACCAGCACACAAGGTCATTTTACGGCATGATTACGCAATGTCGCGCTATGTCACATCACAGCGATGATTTATTGACGTCAGAAATTTCTCACGTCTTATGGCGTGATGATAACGTTGCGAGGTGACTACTTGTCAGCGATGATTTTTTTTTTGCATAATCCGCACTGACGCCACCCAGGCCAACGCTTTCATTGCGCGATTGATGCGGCATACAGGGTCTCAATAAACGGAGTCATTATTACTGGAGGCGGCGAGCTCGTTTTATTTGGTAATTGCGATAGAAAAAATTGGCCCCATATCTGCATGTTACACCACGAATGTTGTCGAAAGACGATAGTCTTGCGTCTGGAGAGAGTGAACAAAACGTTTATTTGATGTTCTGCGCAAGAAACTCGGTGAATGGTATTCTGGAGGCGCTGCGTTACAGTGCTTCGATCGTGAAGCGGAGGCGAACGAGCACATCAAGTCACGTCACACGTGAAACATGAGCGCTATCTGGGAGTTATCCTGGAAAATGGGGTGCGCGCCGTGCGCGCCTGTCTGTGGGATGATAAGATGTAGTACGCAAGGCGACGGATAGGTGCCACCACCGTGTCGTCTTAGCAAAGCGTTGGAAACTCTTGCCGTTTTGTGCGAGCATTGCATGGCCAGCGCAGCGTTATAAAGTCTACAATCCTTAAAATTACTTATTTATGCCTTTTATAGCAAAACATACACATACATAATAATAACGTGTTGTTATGGTGCCACAGATATGTGCAATAATTGATTTTTAATTGACAATCGCACAAGTATGAACGCTGAACCATGAGCAATATTGGTGGCGCTGCGGATGGGGTCGGCTTTTAGGAGTATCGTTTGGTCACTTTGATGCCATTTCGGGTGCCGCTAAGGGTGGACAAACAGACAAATTAACAGCCAGACAGGACAAAATTTTTGCATTGAAGGTGCCCAAGAAAGACTATCGTTTTTAATAGAATTTTTCAATGTAGCACATAGGCGTGACTTTCATTAATAAGTTTTGTGCAAAATCTCCCGCTGAACTTCGCTATTTAGCTGTAGTGCTATTTAGCTGTAGAACTTTTTAGCTGTAGTGCACAGTATTGTTTACGGGTATATTTGCCTAAATCAAAAAAGGGGCAAACTTTAATGCCAGAGGCGCACCTTGTACATACTATTCTCATTAAACATCAGCAATCTCCACTAACTTTCTGTTAATCAGGTTCAACCAATTAGCCATAATTTGCTTTTAACAAAAAAAGCTCATGTATTCATGAAAATGTTAATGAAGCCTATCTATGCTTGTTAAAATGTTCTAAATAAGTAGACATATAAATGTAGGCATGTACTACTAAGAGAGCAGAGTGGTTCAGGGAACAAATGGGGGTTAGAGATATAGTTAACATCAGAAAGAAGACATGGGCATGGGCTGGGCACGTAGCGCATATGCAGTATAACCACAGGTCACTAAAGGTAACTGACTGGATTCCCCCAGAAGGCAAGTGGGTAAGGGGGAGACATAAAATTAGGTGGGCAGATCAGTTTAGGAAGTTTGTGCAAAGTGGCAGCAGCAAGCACAGGACCAAGCTGACTGGTGGAACATGGGAGAGGCCTTTTAAAAATCCTGCAGTGGGCGTAATCAGGCTGCTGCTGCTGCTGCTGCTGCTGCTGCTGCTGCTGCTGATGATGATGATGATGATGCTGATGATGATGATGATAGTGATGATCATGGTGATGATTCACTACTAGTTGCATGCTCGCTTTTGGCGCCCAAGAGAGCCCGCAAAACCAGATGTGCCTAGACTGCAGCGCGCATCAGGAAGCATCGCCCTGAAACAGGATGGCTGTTGGGTAGCAAGTCAATACTAAGCTCCCACCTTTTGTGGGTGGAAGCATAGTCACGTGTTTTTAACACGAAAGTGTTTTATAGCTGGTTTCATCAAGACTGAGTTCACTGCCGTATTTACGTCATGAATGAGACGTTGTTCAAAGGTACACGAACACAATGACAAAAGAAAGAGTTAAGCGAACTTTGAATGAACCCATGACCTCTCGGTCCGCAGCGATAGAAAGCATGCACTTCACCGACTGCGCCATCGGCGTATTTGGGGAAGAGTTGTTTGGACGCGCTTTGTGTTTATTACACTGCTTCGCTTTGTAACTGCGCTCTTCGTTTGTGGTGGTATGATGATAGTGCCGCCACCTGAAACCAGAGAAAAGAACTGCATTATGACACAAACATAGACAGAGAACGCTGCGCCGCTGCGGTATACTCTCAGCACTACGGCACCTCAATGCCAGTATTCAAATGGAGGCTGGCATCAGAATGCCCTACCAGTGCCGCCGCCTTTATGGTGTTGGCCTTACTCAAAACACAGTACAGCGTGGCCTCTGCAATCAGCTCCAACAAAGTTTGGAGAGCTTATTTCGGACGCCGTGGACGCAGGATGAAATTGGGACAAGCTGTAAGCTCTGGTTTGACTCGGTGACGACATAGTTACGTGCTTCGTCTTTCTCGTAGTGGTAGCGTGGACAATGCACAGTACACCCTCCATATGCACCAAGAGGGTTTCTCCGCCGCCTACAGATGTGAGTGTGATGGCACCCACTACGAGAAGTACTGCATCAATCACAGCCAAAAGACAATGGCGTCGATGGCCGAATACCGCGCAAGGGAGTTTGGTGCAGTGATGGACACGCCAGGGTATAAAAAGGAAGGCGTTCGTACTTTCACGGGTCAAATTGAGAAGTCTATCTCTCACGTGTGGGAATTTGACAGCACCGCCACCCAATTGGCTGCCTCACAGACCCCGAAGCAGGACCGAAATGATCGCATCTTCGCCCAAGCGACCTACCAGCAGGACACCGCTCGCCAACGCGGTGCCGCATGCGAAATACGTCCACAGGACAGTCGCCGACCCGCATATCACGCACCCGTCGCTGCAGTGGACCATGGATTGACAAAACTACTCAGTGAAGACTCCGTCCGTTTCTCTTGCACGGTTTGCCGACGCGTGTGGTTCAAGTGAGAATTACGCAATGCTCTGGTGCGTGCAGTGCAGTTTCTCCGGAAACGTTATCCCGGTCACGAGTAATTGGTTGTCGTGATAGATAAAATGTGCCACCAGGCGCCAACAAGGGTACATCAACATCTAACGGTGCTGTAGCCAGTAAACACCAAGAGATATTATATATCAACCTGCCATGAACATTAACCCATTTCTTGAAACCCATGTTTCACTTTGGTGTGCTATACAGATTTTTGTTTCTCACATTTCCCGTGCTTTCTTTAGCAGCCTGAAAAACAAAAGGCTACACAATTAGTACGTTGCTGAAAATACCACCGTTAGATGTCTTTTCAGCGTGCCTACATATGCCTCGTTGACATTTTTATGATTACGTGATCAGTTGTTGAGTTCGAAGCGCAATTTGAACTATTTAACTGAAGATCATTAACGAAAAATGTGTTGCGGCTACTACGATAAGCTGGGAACACTATGAACTAAGTGTGCTTCACGTAAGAGCGTCCATCTTAGTTTAAATCATGCTGCGTGATATTCGAAACAGGCTGTACACTGAGGCTAAAGCACGTACAATATATATTCTTCCTTCAGAGCAAACATTCATTGCAGATGCCGTTAATGGCAAAGCTTTCTGGCTAGAATTTAGTGAAACCTTTTTACTAAAGCAAAAAGCAATAGAGAAGTGGTCGTACTTTCTTTCTATGTTGCGAACCTAAATACCGAAACTCGTACGGTTGCTACAGAAAGAAACCTGTAAGTGCTTTCAGTTCAAAGTACTTTATGAAGTTAGGTAGGTTGTTTTTTAGGGACGAAGCTGCTTAATCCGTGGGTCGTGCGTCCACAATTTATGTCGTAGTAATAGAAGTAGTCGTCGTCGTAGTAATAGATAGCCATCTCTCGTTTAGTCCTTGGAATGTCCCCTGGATGGTGGTACTTTTATGTGATGAATATATGATTAAAATATGCTTGATGGTGGTACACGGAGTCTTCACTAGATGGAAGGATGCACGGACGGACAGACAGACAGACAAGCTGACGGACGGATGGATGAATGCGTGGGTGGACGGACACACAGACAGATGAACGAACGAACCGACGGAAATACGAACGCATTGACGGACGGAAGTGCAGACGGACTGACTGATTGATGCTTCGCCCCACTCATCATTTACTCCTAGGATATGCTGGGATTTTTTCGGTCCTGCGTTTTGGTTTACTAAGCTTCGACAGTAATGCTCTAAATGAACTAAGTTCGGCATACAGAAAGTAGCAGACTGGTGATAAAATATGCGACAGGCTAATTTTAGACTAAAAACCTTCACCACGTGGCATCAATCTTTGTTAAATCAAATATAGACAAGCAAATAAGTGATCCATATCTGAACAACTACATAAAAAGTAGAAAAAGTCACTATGGGAGGTCGAAGAGCTTGGTGAGTACAGTATCTGAGCCAGTGGATTTTCGAACAGCGCGCAGAACTTTGTAGCCCTCGTTTGAGCGCCTTCTTGCCTCAGGCGTGGAATGGTTGGGACGTCTTTCTGATCTTCCATAGTCGAGTACCAAGTACTCTTAGTCGTTAAACACTTTTTTGAGGACACATAGAGTAAGTACATCGTAGTCACAATCGTCGTATATATATATATATATTTTTTTTTTCTAATGTGCCTGTTGGCTTGGCCCCAAGGCAACATACCAGGGCAGCTTGATGCTTTCCTGTAGTAGATTACATTGTTCTCCGAATTGTCGGACATTTTTTTTTCAAAACTCACAAGTGATGCTTTCATTTGTTTTTGTAGACATGACCTCATGAAGTGTGAGGCACACGGGTTGGCTTTTAAATGCGAAGCATTTCTTAGTGAACTTCGGCAACTTTGAGCGTATCTATCTATCTATCTATCTATCTATCTATCTATCTATCTATCTATCTATCTATCTATCTATCTATCTATCTATCTATCTATCTATTTAGTCGCCTACGACTTTTAGCTCTTCTGGACGTTTCGATAATGGTATTGATACCAAACTTGGTGTGGCATAACATGACTGTATGAAAAACATATTTGACTAGTCATAACATGAAAATCATGCAGTGTATGTCATAAATGTTATGTTTTACACTTTATGGTCCTGCAGCTCTTGCGGTGGTATCGTTTACATGGCATGTTGAAAAACTGGTATAGTATGGCTTGATTGTATGGTGAACACAAGCGACAGACCCTAACATGAAAATCATGACATGCGTGTCAGTTAACAACATGACTACATGCTACGGTCATGACGCGCTCGCGGCCATTTCGCTATCTTTACATGCACCAAACTCTGTATTACGCGACGCGAACGGACGAAATAGGTAAATGACACGTCCGAACATTATAATCACAACATGCGTGTCATGTAGCATAATGAGTACGTGCCACACTGATGATGCGCTCGCTGCCGTTTCGCTAGCTTCACATACGGCAAATTTGGTATTGCGTGACGCCAATGGACGACGAAGGTATGTGACTGGTGCAAACATAATATATAATCATGAGATGCGTGTCGTATAGGAACATGACTACATGCCACCGTCAAGGCGCCAATACATTTCGACGTCATGCAGTGAGTTGCCATGCCAGGCACCAGTCCTGCCATATACTAGCAGGCGGGCACCGTGCTGCATCGCTCTGACGCAAGCGCGTTTCGGCGCTTCCGGCATCCCTCCGTCCCAAAAAGAGGCAGACACAATGTTGTCTGGGGAATGCATCGGCGCGAAATGCAGCATGTCGCATTTCGCGCCGGTTGCCGTCGGGCCCCGCCGGCGGACGCTGGTCGCGCCTGGCGTCAGACTATAGAGTGCTCGCGCTTTGCTAACGCAGCGTCGCTGTGCCCAGCGTGTGCGCGCGACAACGCGAAATTGGAGTATATTGGGCCCTTCACGATGCACTCGCAGCCGTTTTCTTAGCTGCACATATACCAAATTTGGTCATATGTGACGTCGATTGATGAAAAAATATATGACTGGTGCAAACATGATAATCCTGACACACGTGTCGTGTAAGAACATGACAACGTACCACGCTCATAGCGTGCTCGAGGCTGTTTCGCTAGCTCCACATATACTAAATTTGGTGTCACGTGACGTTAATAGATGACGAAGGTAAACGACACATCCAAACATGACAACCATCACACGAAAGTCATGTATGGCATAATTTACCTCCACCGCGTAACGTTGTGCGCATTTCATTGTGACCTATCAAGATTTCTCATTCGTGCTTCGCATATCATCGATTCCCACTGTACGTGGTATCTGCCAATTTTTCGCTCTCCCAAAGTAGAGCACCACGGTAAATCCTTGATCACTTCTTTTTAACACATGCAGGCGTGGTTCTTTCATTTCTTCGGCAGTCGCAGCCCTGAGTCTCTATCACCTACAGCGCCAACCAGGTAACTAATTCCTACATGTGACCGGCGATTTTGTTCAATATTAATATGTGAGCTTTTACGTCCCAAAACCACGAGGTGAATATAAAAGACGTCATTGTAGGGGGCGCCAGAAATTTAGGCCATCTGTTGTTCTTTAACGTCTCCTGATATCACACAGTACACGGGCTTCTACCACTTCGCCGCCATCTGAATTAAGGACAAATCAATCACTAACAAATTTTTCTAAACGAATCCAAGGGTTACTTCATTGACTATTCCTATGTACTGCAGGCTCATCTCAGTTCCTCTGATGCATTTTTGGTTACAGCACGAAAAAGACAATCACGGAAAACAGAGGGGACCCTCTAACGAACGCTTGCTCACGCTTTTTTTTCTCGTCATTTTCGCGCAATAACCAAAAATTCACTTGTACCAAGTAGGCCAACTTTTAAGACTATTCTTTGCCGCACCGCGGTGGCCCAACGGCTAAGGTACTCGGCTGCTGATCCACAGGTCGCGAGATCGGATCCCGGCTGCGGTGGCTGCTTTTCCAACGGAGGCAGTAAAGTTTAGGTCCTTGTGCTCAGATTCGGTGCAAGTTTAAGTACACCGATGGTCGAAATTTCCGGAGCCCTCCCCTACGGCGTCTCTCATAATCATATTGTGGTTTTGGGACGTTATACCCCACATATCAATCAATCAATTTCATACTATTGCAATATAACAGCTTATGCAACCAACCATGTGCCTCAGAATTCTATCTATATTTACAAATATTATGGAACGGGTGTTATCTCCGATGTGCGCCGTAAAACACAGCTACTGGATCACCTGTATTCTAGTACATAACTCACTTGAGGTTTTTTTTATTATCTGAACACTTCTTTGAATTCAATGTAAGGTATTCGAGAGAAATCAAGTGCTCTCGCTGGCGATACTTTAAAAAAGCATTGAAAATCAATATTGATGATATAATATGAACATCGGACTTACTTTAAATGTTTTTTTCTTTCAAGAAGCATTTAATGAAGAGCATTGTGAAGCATTTCATGATTGTGAAGTCAAAGTTAATATTACAGAAAACCAGAGCTTATTCTATAAATTCGTTTCCTTGCGATAGTTCTTGAGTAGTTCCTGCTTATGACCTTAAGCACAATGCATTGGCGTTCCGAATAATAAGCTTCTGCAGTGAAAAATAAAGTAGTACCCATAGAGCGTTGACCAGCACAGTGAACTTTCTTTCAGCTTATTGACCTGCTCATGCTCAAAAGCAGAGGAAAAAACCAAGAGGGGTAGCGCGCGTCCTGTGTGTGTGTGTGTGTGTGTGTGTGTGTGTGTGTGTGTGTGTGTGTGTGTGTGTGTGTGTGTGTGTGTGTGTGTGTGTGTGTGTGTGTGTGTGTGCGCGTGTGCGTGTGTGTGTGTGTGTGTGTTTCGTTCATTTGGTCTATTTTACCGAAACCCACTTCCGGGTTCTGGGTCACATGTATTGTTTTGAGGAAGAGAAGTGCTTTCATATCAATTCCATATAAAACTGTCAATCAAACACTGCACTTTATAAACACCAACCCACCGAAATCTGCAGGTATAGATTGATGATTGATTGATATGTGGGGTTTAACGTACCAAAACCACCATACGATTATGAGAGATGCCGTAGTGGAGGGCTCCGGAAATTTAGACCACCAGCGGTTCTTTAACGTGCACCCAAATCTGAGCACACTGGCCTACATGCAGGTATAAATGACTGAGATATACGGATATTTATTCGCGCTGTCTTTTCTGATTGGGAACAGTTTTAGCAACTCTTCCTTTAATTCTATCTTGTTTCGCTTTGATGCAGCTCCACTTCGCCTCTCGCTTTCCCTCTCTTTTTACTGTTCTATTCCTTCCATCACTCGACCTATCAATCTATTCGTCGAAGCGCATTGCTTCCCTGCTCCTTCTAGCCGCTCCCTCATCTCTATATTCTTCTCTTTGCATCCATCTCTCCATTTCTTTCCTCATTTCTTTTTTTTTTCGATATCCTCTCGCCGTTGCCGAGTCACCACACGAAAAATGAACTGACCTCCGAAACCAGTAGTCGAGTCGTTTCTGTCGAACTCGTGCGAGGCCGCTGCCGCTCGACGCATGCGCACAGAGGGGGCCGAGCTTTCTCCTGTGTCCGCTTCTCCTTCTTCTATGAAACAGCCTCTTTCTTTGTCTCTCTTTCCCTTCCTCTCACATGTTCTCCGGCGGTCGTTTTCGAGCAGGGCCTCGAACGAGTCGTGGAGATCGCGTTCAGCTCTCGTCGCGAGCTGTCATGCTCTTCGCTGCGTGCTTTGTTTTCAAGAAGAGGCCACGCGCTTTTCTATCTCGCTGCGCGCACTTAACGTTCACGCTCTTCTTGTCATAACAAACCTAGAAAGAGCCCACTGGCACCTGTAAATGTAAAACGCTGCCCACCGCAACGGCTACAGAGAGTGCTTCGGCAGTTGCATCGTTTTTATACTTCGGTGTGTGCTAAAAACACTCACTCATCGTACATTAGCCGGGTGTGTCGTCTGCTTCTTTCGTTTCAAAAGGAGCTCGTGTGCCGTTACAGCACTGCCACATTCGTCGTTTGCTGGATGACGTTGTCGTGAACGAGTGGCCAGATGATTTGCGGTGTCCTTTTTACACGCCGTAACCACGACTAGTCATTTTTGAATCGACGTCACTGGATGCACGGTACTGTCATCGCGGATTCACCGACATCACCGGTCTTTCGGAAACGGCTCAGTGGTTTTAGTTCATCTGAATTCATCGCTTGAAGTCACGTGTTATCGAATTCATGTGTGCTATTCGGTGACAAAGGCTGTTGTGTCGTGCGACATGATTTTCTTGCTAGCGCGTGAAGTATTTCCTGAAACAGCTCAGCCAGACTAAACGAAATTGGCAGAAACAATGATTTAAACTGTTACCCCTTATATAATCCAAGACACTTGACCTACGATTTTGTGTCGTCACACCTTCGTGACAATAGAAGAGAAGAAAAGAACTGCTGATATGCTGGGTAACCCCACGAATGTCAAGTTTCTTCCAAGGACTGCGCCTCCTGAGCTTCAATAATGCGCATTTTTTGCTTGTCGATTTTTTTCTTGGTCTGTTAGCCTAATATTGTTCTTTGAGATGCGATAAACAGTGCGGACTGTGTCATTCTGAATTTTATCAGTGAACCACTCGTCTCGTAGTTGGCCGAAGAAACTGTGTGAGTCTGTCATCTTCTGTGCTTCTGTGTGGCTCGCTTTTTCGGCACTATGGAATTCTCTGTTCCTAGAAGACCCTTTGGATTAACACCCATGCTCCGTCTCGTCTCACTGCTGCTGCTGGGCCAGCACGTGGTTTGCCAGGAGAGGTAAGTGTTGTTCGAAACCACGCCAATCGTTCACGGTTAGTTTCATTGTCTCCATATAGCCTCGCTCTTTACTATTTTAAGCACCAGTGCGTCTGCTGCCAGTTTCAGAATACCTCGACAGCATTTGATTAGCAAGCGCTTATGTTCTTCATGAAGATACTGCGGCTAATATTACTACTCGTAGTATTAGCGCTAGGAGTACTGCTTGTAGTAGTACTTCTATTAGTATTAGTTGTACTACTACTTATCACTACTACTAGTAGTAAAAGTAGTCATATAATACCAAATATGCCTACAAACTTCAGCCAGTTCCTCGCAGTAAATGTCGTCGATCACCGAATCTGTCGCCCCTGCTAGCTCATTTCCCTCTTGAGTTTCGTCAAAGTTACCACTCATTAGTTTTCATACCCCTAGCTGGCTCGCAGTAAACGTCTCTCCTCGTAAGCTATTGTACAAAGATAGTTGCAAACTATCCGAAAACGTTTCAAGCCTATTCGATTCCCTGATCATGAACTGCAGATGCTACTAGTGTACAACATTTTTGTACCAGTGCTACTAGTCATAAACGTAATCAAATCAAATCAAATCACATCATTTTATTTTCCCAGAAAGAAACAGCTTCTGGAGAGGTTCACTGGCTAAAAGCTGTTTATGGACAGCTTGACGAGGCCAGTGAACCCTATACAAGGCAGGTGGGACAATGACAAAAGATGTGTGTAACAATAAAGACCATAAGCTAACATAAAAATACCAAATACGGTGTAATAAAAACTTATATATACATTCCTACGAAACATCCTGATACCAGCATAGCACAGAAGATTACATGGACGCGAGCAAAAAGAAGGAAAAAAAACAAAGAAAGAAAACAAAAGAAAAAATCCAGCAACCATAACACCAATATTGCCAAAAAATAAAATAATAAAAATAAATAAATGATGAAAATATCAGGGAAGATGCATACAAGATTTGATCTTTGTGTATGTGCTGCATCATACAATGTACATATATCAGACAAACAAAATTATACAGACTGAATTATAACATATAACCTATTCGGTACAGCATGGATGCACACACTGAAAGAAAAATGAATTGGTACTATCGTACAGACAGCACATTTTACAACGTGAAAAAAGTTAGCCTATATTTACAAAAAAGGATCGTAGTTCTTTAATGAGAAACTGTTTACATGACTGTATTTATTGAGAATCATTGGTAAATTGTATTGCAATGTTTGAGATTTATAATTATTGCGAAACCTCGGAACAAACCAAACAGCACTGCTTCTTGTTGCTAACAAAACATTTTTTGCAGTTAGACATGCGGTATTTTTAATGAATTGTTTAAACGAAATGGAAGAGAAATAGTAGGATCGCAGAATGCGAAAGATATACATATATTCCACTTTAATAATACCATAGTCCCGACACGCAAGTTGTGTTGATGACAAATAATCTAAATTAGCGACATGTCTAATAATTTTTTTCTGCATGGTCTGAAGTTTCATTATGTTCGTTTTAGTCGTGGTTGCCCACACCAAACTGCAGTAATTTATGTGCGAAAGAAAAAGAGCATGGTATATTTGCAGTTTCACCTTTGCGGGTAAGATATATCTACAACGAGCTAGCACACCAACTACACTAGAGGCTTTTTTGCAGATGTCAACGACGTGTTGGTTCCAGCTGAGGTTTGATGAAAACGTGACGCCAAGACTTTTATGTTCATCCACAAAACGAATGTGTTCACCTGCGTAAACTAACGCTTGTGTTGATGAAAATATTTTGTTTTTAGCTCGGAATACGATGGCTTTTGTTTCCAGTGGATTAATTTTCAATAAATTTTTGCTAGACCACAAGAAAAGCTTGTTCAATAGCTTATTACACCGGATAATTAGCTCATTTGCGTCAGGGCCTGAAAAAAGTAAGTTCGTGTCATCAGCATATATAACAAAGCTCACAGCTCATAACAAGCTCATAGGCTTAGAACAGCCATAACAAAAAATAAAAGTAGCACTGCGAAAGACTCGTTGCGTATAAGCACTGGCGTCTGGTGGCGGTCGTTTTCGCGTTTATGTTCACAGCTACTGCGATTCCGGTGTTCTGTTTACAACGTCTCACGACCAACGGCGGGAAGGTGCTATTACGCTTGCTTCTGAGCTACCCCTCCAGCTAAAAAAAAACAAAAAGAAAGCAGACAAAAAAAGAAAAAAATGAATGAAAGAATCGGTACCAAACTGAGTCCAGTCTAGAAGGAAACTGCGTGAAACGGCGGCAATTGTCTGCTCGACGACTTGCCTCGTGGCGTTGTGAAACAGATAAGACTTTCGAGGTGCCATCTATGTGGGCGCCAGAGGATATATAACTTTCTAGACGTACCACGGTGGTACGATGCTCGCCTTCTGACTTTGTAGGCTTAAGAGAGAGCGAGTCTTGCCGTTGTGGTCGAATTCTAACGGAAGCGAAATTCTCAAGGTCCGCGTACATATATTTTCGTTTCAATAGATTTCGTTTTTTGACCTTAGAAGTACACTCTAGGGGGTGTTACATGAGGGGCGAGTATAGGGAAATTATAAAGAACGGTAACCATGTATGTTTATTGCGAGACGGGTGATGTGCAACACTATGTTTAAATGCGTATTATATATGTCAAGTTGTCGAAATTCACGGCACCCTACACTACCACTTTCCTTGCAATCATTCTTCAGTCGACGCTTGTGAAATCTCTGGTAATATTACTTCTTTATTATTATTATTATTATTATTATTACTATTATTATTATTATTAATATTATTATTATTATTATTATTATTATTATTATTATTATTATTATTATTATTATTATTATTATTATTATTATTATTATTATTATTATTATTATTATTATTATTATTATTATTATTATTATTACGTCTTAGTAAAGATCAATTTTATGGTCCCGAAAACGCCACTCATACCACAACACCAGAGGTGATGAAAATGTGGTTGGAGACGCCACCTTAAAATTTTCGCTCCAAGCACGATGACGTCATACATTTTTGAAGACGTCTACAGGGTCCTAGATAGCGCCTAGTTGATTGAAATTGAGTACATTGTTATCTGTGGGTGTCATACACCGAGCCTACGAAGGTTCGTGTCATTTTATGGAGTGTATGCCGTGAAAATACAAATGTTTTTTTATTTAACTTTTGACGTGTCGTGTGAAGATATAGGCGCGAAACGTACAAATTAAACATCTACCTTCATCATATCCACTAATATTGAACTTATGATAGCGAAACTTACGACATTAGTTTGACATATATCAGTCTGAGAAATCTAAACAGCTCATTGTTTCTCTTTAGTGCCTCTTTAAGATTGCCAGGCGTCCTAGTATTGTTTTTCTCACTAAGTGAGTTGTACTAACTAGCTGCAGTTATTAAAATGTAATATCTGTGTCTAATATGCTGCTTACTGCAGTTATTAAGAGGGCGGGACCAACTGCGAATAAGCTGCTTAATTCAGTACCAGATAGTCAAGTACATTTCATTAACATTGTTGCTATGTAGTGGTTATTAGCCCTTTTGTTTCTAACTTCAATTATTAGGATGATTGTAAAATGTAAAACAAACTGTTAGTAAGTGAAAGTTAGTAATTACTTATTTTTTTCTCCCTAAGTGGAGGTGCGCTCCACAGATAAAGCAATCGGGTTCCAAAGCTGAGCTTTATTAGTTCAACCAAAAAATACAGTGTCGTGATGATATTCAGCCTCCATAAATAAGGTTGTTAGGGGAGCACCTTTTAGTTGAAATTGCAGATACGGGGCCAATGAAACAAGTGCTCTTATCTATCGGGAACCTTTCGAGCAATTTATACTGACGTTGTACAAGCTCTTTGATTACAGGTATCTAGCAATATCGCTACTCCGAAATGTTTTTAAAAATATTTTTCTCGCATTATTCCTTTCGCGCTAACTTATGTTTAATAGGTGGGAAACTGAAACTCTAGCCAATTCAAGAAAATGTTTAGACGGCCAACACATTCCTAATACTAGCTGTTGCTTGCTAAGCCTTGTCAGTGACCTTGGAGTGGTTCTCCGGGAGGCTATTGTTAAAACACTGTAGCTCATGCGTCCGATAATAATTTTTCCATGTGTATTTTAAAGGGACTCTAAAGGCAACTAATAAGTCAACGTTGATTGTTCAAATATTCCCCGCCGCGGTGGTCTAGTGGCTAAGGTACTCGGCTGCTGACCCGCAGGTCACGGAATCGAATCCCGGCTGCGGCGGCTGCATTTCCGATGGAGGCGGAAATGTTGTAGGCCCGTGTGCTCAGATTTGGGAGCACGTTAAAGAACCCCACGTGGTCGAAATTTCCGGAGCCCTCCACTACGGTGTCTCTCATAATCATATTGTGGTTTTGGGACGTTAAACCCCACAAATCAATTCATTGTTGAAATAGCAATGCAGCAACCTCTTAGTCTTAGTTTTGTGCTAAGAAAGTTCCTATTTTTTTAAAAAATCACATTTTGTGGTCCACATCAACTTAGCCCAATTCAAATTACCCACCGGACCATCTCACGTCACTGTGGCAATGCACAACGTCGCCCGGCTTCACTGCGTGGCCACCTACAGTAGTAGCAGCAACAGGAAAGCAGCGTGAGCCACAGCTGAAACAACAGCTGCCATTGGCTCCGAGATGGCAGACGTGTTTTGGTTCAACAGGGCCTCGCTAGATGGCATGACCTGTCCAGTTTAACCAGGCGAAATTGAATTTTCAAACCACTCGCGCCATTCCTATAGTAACGTCTGGTGGTTCTTTTGTATATGAATGAAGCAGAAATGAACAAGGCGCATTTTATTACGTCTCCTGATGCATTGAAAGCTATTTAGTTAGAGCACCTAATTTGATTACTAGTGATTAGTTGTAGGAGGTTCTTCTGACGTCATCGGGTTCATTTCGAGAATATCCATTCGTAGCGCATATGTTCACGTGCATTTACTTTAATTTCTTGGTAAGTAGGGCACTGCTGCTGATGACATTATAGTTTTAGAGGTTGTCGTACTATGAGCGTTCACTCTCACGTAAATTGTTATTTGACTTTAGGGCCCCTTTAACGTGAACGTTAGTGTTCGAGAGCTCCTTTCGAGAAAATTATGTTGTCAGCTTCAGGATTAATGTCGGCGTCGTTAGTGTGACCAAAACAATCATCATTCTATTCGTGATCGAGAAAAGGAGAAGGGTAATAAAAACACTTTGGTCCAAGTGGCAATAAAACTGAAGCCATCTGCGTGTCAAGCAGGTGTTTTGCCGAAGAACCAGGGTGTTGCTTGAAACTTCTACGAGAAAAAAACACAAACGCTACATGAATGTTCTGTAGTGGTAGTAGTCTACTTAAATGCAAGCTTCGTCGCAGAACCCGAAAATCTCTGGGATGTCATGCTTTAGGGATGAATTGATTTGTGGGGTTTAACGTCCCAAAACCACCTTTGATTATGAGAGACGCCGTAGTGGAGGGCTCCGGAAATTTTGACCACCTGGGGTTCTTTAACGTGCACCCAAATCTGAGTACACGGGCCTACAACATTTCCGCCTCCATCGGAAATGCAGCCGCCGCAGCCGGGAATCGAACCCGCGACCTGCGGGTCAGCAGCCGAGTACCTTAGCCACTAGACCACCGCGGCGGGGCTGCTTTAGGGATGAAGTAGATGTCGAAGTGTGCATTGTTGACTATGAACGTACCAGTGCGATCAATCCTATGGCGCGACTCTCATGCTCGCCAACGTGCTGTTCTACCAGAAGGGTACGGCGAAAGTATGGTGCGAATGTCATAAAGTGGAAATAGAAAGCTGGGACACGTTCAGGCAAGAACTGGGTGACGCATTTGGAAAGCCCATAGGTTGCAAAGCAGCCCTCGGAGCACTCGGTCTCTGCAGTTCTCGGTCTCAGATGACTGATTACCCCTCAAGATTGCCGCCTCACCACAGGTCACCCCATCCAGGAGAGGTTCTATCCACGCTCTCGAAACCCGGCTGAGTGGTAGGCTGCGTATGATCAACCGTTCTGTTTCAACTGTCACCCCATAAAACACATCACACGGTATTGTAACGATCGTTGGTCTTCGCCTAGAACCCAGTATGTCTCTGCTGGGCGCAACAACAGCTACCGCAGTTTCCAGTCTCCTGAGCTGTACGCCGATAACCACCATCATTGGCAACTCTTCGAGCCATACACCCACGAGGCATCTCCTTCACCGCACAGCCACTCACCATCACCCAGAGATCACCAGTCCTGTTCGCCACCAGCAGGTCACCCGTCGTCGGGGTCTCCTCAGACATGACGTCGGGCCTCACGACTCAGTCTCCTCCAGAGAAACTGAGATCATACCAGCTGTATATTGATGCAGTAGCGTCCAAGAGCTCGTTTCGCAGAAATTGCAGCGTCGGCGACGTTTGGCTTCCTTGCTTGAACCTCTCTTGTGGCTCTCACCCACTAAGGGTGATTGGCCAAGAAGCCGGCAGTTAATGTAAGTGAACAATTTAAAATTATCCAGGCTAGAGAACTTGATATGATTACTTTGTTTTGACAAGACGAGATTATTTGGCACACTGTGAAGAAAAGAAATGAAAGAAAAAATATAATAGGATTTTTCGAACAACTGAGGCATACTCACTATATGTAATTTTTCTTTGGATTAAGCCATTACAGTATAATAATGAACTAAATACTAAATGTGTCATTGGTTATGAGCAAGGAGAATTAAACAAAAATATTTCAATCGCCCTTGGTCACGAGCGAAAAATTATCACCTTCTTCTTCTCCTCCTCCTCCTCTTCTCATGGCCCATACCGAATACAAACGATTGACTGGGTGTTAGGTGAATTTTTTTTCTAATCTTAAGCGTGACAAAAAAATTGAAGGATGATACAGAAAAAATAAATGATCGAGAAAATCCCCGGTCAGAGTGGGAACCTAACCAGAGTCGCTTGGGTTCGAGTGTGGATCGAATCACAATCGTTTGCGTGGCAAGCGTATGTTCTACCACACGACAACGCGTCTGATTGTGAGTTTAGTGAAAAAAAGTTACTCTGCTTAGAAATGCAGTGAATGTAGCTTCCATGCTTTACAAGCACATGCGTCCTGTATGCATGTTTCACAGTGCAACGTGAAATATTGCAATAATAATGCGTGGTACAAGCGCCCATAGCAAGCGGGCGTCAGAACATGTCATTACCACAGTGGCTTTATGGTTTAGAGCCCAGTCACCCTGTACAAAGGAAACACGTGACACAGCGTCTATTTTTTTAAGGCCACGTAGTGAGTGCATAGCAAGTTTGAAAGGGTTTCGTGCACTGACCCCCGTATTCAGAAACGCTGCTCGACTTGATCTTGACTTGCTGCCGACTTCAATGAAGCACAAACGCCTTTCGAACGCTCTGTCTTTAGGAGGCGCCAAGGCAGCACAAACGCACAGACCCGTTGCCAACGCGCTGCATTGAAGACGGTTTCAAGTCAAGTTCAAGTCAAGTAGCATTTCTGAATACAAAGGTTAGTGTTCAAAGTACGTACTAAGAACACGATATCGCTGTCTCGTTCAGCATCTGAAGGCGTAGTGTCAGGGTACCCTAATTTTTGTGACACACATGGCCTTCCTAACTAAGTTTTGTACTATAGAACAACAACAACAACCTTCATGTTGGGTTGTGTAGCGAGATGCAGAAAGATGACGTGACCGTGGCCGACATGGCCGTGCCGATCCGACCACTTTATTCTCAGGGTCAAATCAGAGCGGTGGCGGCTGCCTGCGTCCGTACGATAGAGTAACATAATAAACGTTTACGATGTTACTGACTACAGTGCTATGACCGTACCGCTAGGCGCGACGAAGAAGCTGTAAACTGGGGCACACACCTCCGCCAGGTTATCGGCCAAGAACCAGATCGCTCTTACAAAATAGTTTTATTTTGATAGCTTAAGGCTTTTAAAAAAATGAGAGGGATCAAAAGAAAAATTAAATATTAGTGATTGAGTAAAATGGTAGTGAATATAGAAAAAGAAGCAGACAATCTCGTTCTAATCTGACTACCTCGTCTAATCAAAATTCTAATCAAAATTAGGTTACAAAAAAAAAAATTGCAGGAATGACGCAATGCTGAAAGTTTAGGGCAAATTCACCTTATAATCGGCCAATCCCCTTCTTTGGGTACGAGCCATTTGCACAGGGAAACAACAACAACAACAACAACAACGACTACCTCGTGGCTCGCGCACCACAAGCCACGCGGCGTTTCTCTTCATTTGTGCAGCAGCTGGCAACAACTAGCGCGACGCTACATCACGCTACTGCGCTGACAATGGCTACCTACTCAACGAAGCGTGAAACTATGCTCACCTGCCCCTTCAACCCAGCACACCAGGTGAGAAGTACCCGGTACCAGATACATATCACCAAGTGTAAAAAATATCATCCCGGCATGGACATCTACCGCTGCCCGTTCTCTCCGGACCACGTAGTGGAACCCAGCAAGCTGATGCACCACGTTTACACGTGTCCACTGAATACCACTGAGAAGCGCTACCAGTCCAACTTGGACTTAGATGTTGTGCGACCAAAAGTGGCGACTATCAAGGCAGCCCCGGACATCCAACCTGAGGAGGACTGGGAGGAAGAGGTTCGCAAACCTCAAACATCGAAGGAAAAAACTGCGCAGCGAGCTGTGCGTCCAGTCTTCGCTGACGTACAGGCCATGGCTCCTGCACAGAGAAGAAAGTTCTATGTATCACTGCGTGAAAAAGTTAATGAGCCTACTTCCGGTGTTGCAAAGCCCTCATCCCCCAAAAAACCTGCGACAAAGAAGCCCGAAGAAACAATGAATGACAAACCAGTTGTGTTCGGTGTCCCTGAGCAGCCCAGGGCTCAACTACAGAATCCTTGGGGCAAAGCACCCTTCTTGTTGGACAATGGGGTGGTTAAGTGCTACTGCGATTATTACGAGGACGAGGATGGTGAGCTTCAAATGTACTACATGCGCGCTCGGCCAGGGCTTTTTACCGTCACGATGGACTCTGACCTACAGGATATTGATGACGAGGCCGAGAAGGAGGCGCAGGCACGGATGAGGTTGATGGGCTACGGGTGTGACCACAATCTCAACTAGGGATGCACAACTTACAGCTACATGGCATTCTTCAGCAGATCTTCGAAGTTTCACTGTGAGGCGGCCCTTGCTCAGCAGGCCAGGCGTGGGATGTTCGATGGTCACTCTTCTTTACAAGTGATCTGGGAAGGAAATAGCCTTCACAGATGAAATATTTCTTGTCGACATGTGTTGTGCTTCGAGCTTTGTGCAAGATAGGCACACTGAACTCAAAGAATAAAGATTTGCTGCTGTTTGCTTTCATTTCAATTGGTGTTGATTACTTTGCTCCATGTTGCTTGATTCACTTTTGCTTGTACGGGATAATTGCAATGTAGTTTACAATATGTGTGAGTTCTGCCAGTGCAGCGCATCAGATGGCCATCCACTGTATCTGTTCTTTCATCACGCCCCGCCGCGGTGGTCTATTGGCTAAGGTACTCGGCTGCTGACTCGCAAGTCGCGGGATCAAATGCCAGCTGCGGTAACTGCATTTCCGATGGAGACGGAAATGTTGTAGGCCCGTGTACTCAGATTTGCGTGCACGTTAAAGAACCCCAGGTAATCGAAATTTCCGGAGCCCTCCACTACGGCGTCTCTCATAATCATTTGGTGGTTTTGGCACGTTAAACCCTACTTATCAATCATCAATCTTTCATCACCAACCTAGCTGCTTAGTGTTAAAACAGGAGAGTTAAACACCATCGTGAACTTACTTACAGCGCAACACCAGAAAAAATACAGGACAGGGAAGGAGCAAAAGAGAAAGAAAAGACAGCGCTCCTTCCCTGTCCTGTATTTTTTTTCTGGTGTTGCGCTGTAAGTAAGTTCACGATGGATCCTAACCAACTGGCCCAACTTACCGTCTTACGCAGTTAAACACTACTAGAAGGTAGCTTCTGCTTCTTTTTTAAAGGGGCCCTGAAACACTTTTTCAAGTAATAATGGATTGAATTCACTGGAAGGGCTTATTGGCTTAGGAATTGAAAGCCGCAACAATTATAAGGATCCGTGCAGTGTGAGTGGAGTTGCAAAGATTTGTCGCATGCTGCAGTCGCATTCTTTCTTCTCTTGTCCCGACGAAAGCGCTAGAAGCTGATAGGGATGGCAGGGACAAAGAAATACGTCACCCGCGCTTCGTCACTTTGAGCACTTTTTTTTCTTCGAATGCGTGGCTTTTTCAGTGTGATCGCGCGCGCACGCGTGGACAAGTCACGTCCTCCCGCGACTGTCTCTGTAACAACCAAGCGCGCCATGTTGAAATCAGCCAATGACTCAGATGGGCTTGCTACGAGTAATTTTTTAGCGTCTTTTGTAATTCGTTGAGAGAAGAGAACACAGTTTTTTGCGGAATTTGATAATTTGTTGTGAATTCTACGTCACGTGCTGCGCTATAGCATTTTCCTCGCGTGTTGTCGGGAGCCTCTACTACCGGGTGGCAGCGTTTTTTGAACATCCTCAAAAAGTGTAGCAGGGCCCCTTCAGGAGCATCCACAGTGCTGCTTGATACTACTGTGAAACTTTTTACCGGACCAGTCATGACGACCCTGTACCGATTCATATTAATGACTCGGACTTGTTAAAGAACAACGTACGCATTGTCGTTCATGTACATGGTATCTCTCCCTCTCTTTCTTTTCCACATAACTTTCACATCACCGAGAAAGAGCTTGAGGGGGAGGGGGAGCTCATTTCACGCCAGTATTTGCCAGCGTCTGCGCAAGGAAGAGGAGCGCCGCGTGACTCGTCGCAAGCCATGAGGGGGTCAGATTAGAACTAGTCTTCGCGGCGTTCGGTATGGACGCAGGTAGCCGCCACCACTCTACTTGGCCCCTGAGGAAAAGATGGCGAGGTCGGCATGGCTTCGTCGGCTGCTGCCAGGTCGTCTCACTGCCCCTCACAGCATGATTATTTGATTTGAAAATAATTGAACATATACAATTGAGCTATGCCCGAGTCTGATTTTATCTCTAAAAAATCCCAGCATATCCACGGCGTGAATGATGATGGTTGGAGGGAAGCATCCGTTCATCCGTCTGTTCGTTCTTGCTTCCGTCCCCCCGTCCGTCCGTTCGTATGTGTGTCTGTCCGTGCTTCCACCTGTTCGTTCGTTTTTACTTCCGTCTGGCCGTGCATCCGTCCGTCTTTGCATCTGTCCATACGTCTGTCCATCCATCCATCCATCCATCCATCCATCCATCCATCTATCTGTCTGTCTGTCTGTCTGTCTGTCTGTCTGTCTGTCTGTCTGTCTGTCTGTCTGTCTGTCTGTCTGTCTGTCTGACTGTCTGTCTGTCTGTCTGTCTGTCTGTCTGTCTGTCTGTCTGTCTGTCTTAGCATATTGTTATGATTTTAAACACGAGTTCTTGCATTCCATTCTCACTCGCGAAGGCTCTGATTCGATGTATGCGGAATACAATATAATTACTTATTTAGGCCAAATGGTAAAACTCCCCGAGGGTTTGAATGTAGCCTTATAAACTAAACTGCAGAGGGAACTTGTTTATTGACATAAGTCAATTGCTTTAGTAACCTATTCGAAGACAACATCTGGTCGGACCGATGCATCTTCGAGCAACGCGTGATTCTCGATACATTTCAGCTGAATTTGGAACCTATTATCGAACACAGCATGTATTTTGTATATCAGAAGCGCAAGTTACCAAGAAGGCTACGAGAGAGCTACGAGTGCACTGTACGATTTACAAATGCGTTAGAGTGGATTTCTCCCTGTACCGTTTCCAGCGCCACCGTGCAGTCATCGATCATGCGTCTAAACTACAGGATTTGCCATGCGCAACTCATCCTACATAATCGGGACGTTCTAGAAGTCACCTACTATTCTTAAATGTCAGCACTTTTCTTCAAAATTCAGTAAAGCTTGCATTCTTATCCAATTAAGGACTGCAATGGCAATGGGAGCTTTCACGACTTTTGCAAACGAAATCTTCTTTTGCACACGACCCCCACAAGCAGCGTTACTGTGCTTTTACAGTGCACAACAGCGCAGTACATCATCCATTTCCTTCATACATGTTTCCTCCTGTACGGTATACTTCCATATACTGAAACAATCGTACCAACCTCACGGCTAAAAACAAAAGGAAAAGAAAATGTGAGATCTCCTACATTGGGCACCCGATCACTGCCGCTGAACATAGGCTCAGCGTCCGATTTACGATCTTGTGTTAGCTCCCTCGCGAGCCATTCTAGCGACCACGCCTCGCTGAATCGGCATCAATTATTCACGTGTGGGCCCCACTCTGCCCTTCGCCGCCAATGCCTCCTCTCCCTCCCCTCCTTTTTCACTACTTTCCACACCACGTGCCGAGCCTGCCCCCCTTTTCCACCACCTATTCACGTGGATTCGCTAACTCATCCCCTCCGAGCCAGAACCTTTTCCTGTCTCTGTGTCTATGTGCCCTTTTGACCACTACCCTCCTGGCATATTTTTATTGCTTTAGTCCTTAGGGTTCGCCGGAAGAACTTTGACGTCGCCTCGACTTCTGTTTGTATATTGCTCTCCGCCCCTATATGTTGCTTGAGCAGGGCAGCGTTTGGATAGTATTAAAGCCTAACGTTTACGTGAACCTAAATTTTACTCGCCTCCTCTATATATGTCTTTTGAGTAAGACCACTTGTCTTCTTAATAACTATGTTAATTATTTTCTGGAACCTTTAAAATTTTGTTTTGGGCTCTGTGTGCAGCCCTCGCCTAAGCAAGTGAGGAGCATTAAAACAGGGAGGATAGGGAGGCATACGCGGGACTTCTTACTGTCCCAAGAGCAAGGAACCACGAACCCAGCCATTGGCCCTCCACGTGAATTCCCCCTCTCTCCTTAGTGAGATCAACTGGAAATCAAATTTGTGTACGTTGGTGTTACTGTGTCTACAGTTTATGCTTCCTTGTGTAAAACTGAGTAAATTTTCAGCTTCTAGAGACTTCTAGAGACGATTTGGAGCCTTTCATAAGAATTAGAAAAAGAGCATTATATCCACTATCTAAGTTGGGTGTTTTTGTATTGCGTCCAAAATATTCGTGGCTGACTGATGTAGGTAATTGAGATCCCTTGGAAAATACCATCACATATGTGGATTATATTTTCCTGACAATGGTACTGTTAATAGTGTGCCAACAATCTTTTTTCGGTGAGGACAATCAGTAAATACTTGTATAGCATGCGTGTTTTGAATTCCTTTGGCATGCGAACCACGCTACGCAACCGGAGAGGGACGTGAGTCAAGCACCGGAAATGAACGACGACCACCCAACCGAAACTTGGGAGCCCTAGCACGTCCTCGAGGACCTGAAAGACCAGCGACAGGTCGTCGCCAGAGCGAAGAGGGAGTCGAAGCCAAAGAGTTCCCGGAGAAAGGAACCCTCTTACCTTAGAGTGACTGACTGACAACAGGCATTGCTCGGAACACTGTCTCAAAACAGACGTTTATTTATCTCTCTCTCTCTCATCCACTTTAACATCGATCACCGCCCGACTGGACTATAACTTTGCGGGAATAGGCTAAGGGCAGCTTCCCACGTACATTAATCAGCAAGCTTAACAAGATTGCTCTGCAGTGTGTCTCGAAACAGTTTGATTGACGCTAGCGCTAGCGGTTTGGGTTCCGTTTCTAAAATGTTAGCCGTGGATGCCGACGTACTATTCAGTATACTGAGGTATCACCTCGGCAACAGCGCTCAGTGCTTCGCAGCTGGAATCAGCCAACTTAGTCCAGGTCACGCGTCGAAGCGTTCGTTCAAGCTTACTGACGACTTTACGTCACTTGTGTCGAACACCCACTGAGATGAGCGAAGAAAACGATGACAACGATGGAAGTGCGGGGCAAGGCGCGTGGGATTTTGAGCCAACTGTGCGCGTGAGGTCAGCCAATCAGCTGATGACCTGTGGAGGCCCATAGAGGTGGCGTACCACGATTGGGCCACGTGTGACCATTACGTGGCGGTAAGCTTTGTGGCTGGGGATGAGCCGAAGCAGCGGCAGACGGGAGACAGCGGGCCGAAGCGTCGGACGCAGGCGATCCAGGTTCCGGCCAGGGAACGCGGCCGTCCACGCTGCTGCCGTCCAACTACCAGCTGGAGTGACGTTGCCGGCACGAGTACTGCATCTCGGGGCGCGGCCTGACCTGCTGTTCTCTTCCTTGCCGAGGACATCGCGGATCTCTGCGAGGCGTCTCCGTGGTCAGACGTTCGGCACAGCAACGTACGTGGACTGGCTAATGGTCACGGTTGCGCCGAGCATCGCGTCTCGACGCAAGCTGTTCGCTGGACGGGCTGGCCATTTACACGCATGGAGCATCGCGTCTCCGATGCGCGTTGACTGCTCCGTAGTCGCACCCACGTCGTCAAATGCCGTCGTCACCAGAGCGTCGCACATCGGCAAGTGGGCGCATTCCGTAGCGCTTTTCCACCGCCTCCTGCCCTGCACCTCATCGGCGTCTGTCGCACCGCCGATCTGTCCCTCAGGTTTTTGAACGCTCTTACTTTAACACTAATTGGTCGTTTTTCAATCAAGCTTAGTTCACTCTGTTGCATTGTACGCACCTTTTCTGCCCCAGTGTTTTCTATGTTTAGTTTCCGTGTTCTGTCATAGACGTCGTGTGTGTTGTTACCGCGTTTTCTCAAAGTCCGTTTCTCCTCGCATGACACGCAAAACAAGCGTTGACGAGCCTTAGCCCCGATAAAGAATATTTTCATTACACCCACATTGTTGGTTGCAAGCTTCTCCACTAGAGCTTTCGATCTTGTATGCCAAACTCTTATACTGTTTCGTTGGTCACAGCACGCGTGCAAACCAAACCACCAAGCGACTGAATCACACTCGGTTTCACCAATATCAATCGTATACATGCCATTCTACATTCAAGTAACGCACTGACCATTCACACTCAGTTCGACCCGTGCCCCCGGAACTAGCTTCCTTTTTTCTCAGCTTTGCTCAACAGTTTAACCTTGTTTTTTCTTCATTCTTATTTTTACGTCATACGATGCATTGGCAACTTGAAACGTTTCGCTCCCGCATCTCTCAAATTTCTCTTCCCAGCCAGAGCGTTGTTCACACAGGTCGACTGTTGCTGTTGCGAGTCACGGTTCGAACATATTTCTCCCCGCCGCGCTTATCATTCTTTCTGGCTAGGCCCGAAATTTACCGGCTTCGTCGGTCTCTTTTATGCCTTTTTATGGTGCTCTTTTTCCTTGCCCGCTGGCAATGGCCCTTCCGGTGTTGCCGTGCTACTTCTTGCTTTGAAATGCTCACATCCGAGTTGTACGTCATTCGCAATTCTCTCTTTCTCTCTGTTTGCCTCTACTTTTGCTGGGGTGTTGCGCCGGAACCATTCGCAACAGTGTTTGTCAGATGTCGGTTCAGTGAACTGTACACACTTTCGTTTTTTTTATGTTTCTCGCTGAACATTTATCGAGGTGTACGTGCTTCGCTGCGCGAAACTGCCTTTGAATGTCACGCCACTGCGAAAAAAAACGACGCGTCAATAGTAATCACCCCACTCTCAGATTAAGTTGT